>JAUKNX010000038.1:2400000-3000000 GCA_030762935.1 Hymenopus coronatus | reverse complement strand
TGGTGACACACTGTTTGCCGTTGCTATGGTAATACACTGTGTGCCGTTGCTAAGGTAACACACTGTGTCCCGTTGCTAAGGTAACACACTGTGTGTCGTTGCTAAGGTAACACCCTGTGTGCCGTTGCTATGGTAACACACTCTGTGCCGTTGCTATGTTGACACACTGTGTGCCGTTTCTATGGTAACGCACTGTGTGCCGTTGTTAAGGTAACGCACTGTGTGCAGTTGCTATGGTAACACTGTGTGCCGTTGCTATGGTAACACACTGTGTGCCGTTGCTATGGTGACACACTGTGTGCCGTTGCTATGTTGACACACTTTATGCTGTTGCTATGGTGACACACTGTTTGCCGTTGCTCTGGTGACACACTGTTTGCCGTTGATATGGTAACACACTGTTTGCCGTTGCTATGGGGACACACTGTGTGCCGTCGCTATGGTAACGCACTGTTTGCTGTTGCTATGGTGTCACCCTGTATGCCGTTGCTATGGTAACGCACAGTGAGCCGTTGCTATGGTAACGCACTGTGTGCCGTTGCTATGGTAACGCACTGTGTGCCGTTGCTATGGTGACACACTGTATGCCGTTGCTATGGTAACGCACTGTGAGCCGTTGCTATGGTAACGCACTGTGTGCCGTTGCTATGTTAACGCACCGTGTGCCGTTGCTATGGTAACGAACTTTGTGCCGTGCTATGGTAACGCACTGTGTGCCGTTGCTATGGTGACACACTGTATGCCGTTGCTATGGTAACGCACTCTGAGCCGTTGCTATGGTATCGCAATGTGCGCCGTTGCTATGTTAACGCACTGTGTGCCGTTGCTATGGTGACACACTTTATGCCGTTGATATAGTAACGTACTGTGAGCCGTTGCTATGGTAACGCACTGTGTGCCGTTGCTATGCTGACACACTGTGTGCCGTTGCTAAGTTAACACACTGTGTGCCATTACTAGAGTAACGCACTGTGTGCCGTTGCTAAGGTAACACCCTGTGTGCCGTTGCTATGGTAACACACTGTGTGCCTTTGCCTTGGTAACGCACTGTGTGCCGTTGCTAAGGTAACACACTGTGTGCCGTTGCTATGGTGACACACTGTGTGCCGTTGGTATGGTAACAAACTGTGTGCCGTTGTTAAGGTAACGCACTGTGTGCCGTTGCTATGCTGACACTGTGTGCCGTTGCTATAGTAACACACTGTGTGCCGTTGCTATGGTAACTCACTGTATGCCGTTGCTATGGTGATACACTTTGTGCCGTTGTTAAGGTAACACACTGTGTGCCGTTGCTATGGTGACACACTGTATGCCGTTGTTAAGGTGACACACTGTGTGCCGTTCCTATGGTGACACACTGTGTGCCGTTGTTAAGGTGACACACTGTGTGCCGTTGCTATGGTGACACACTGTATGCCGTTGTTAAGGTAACACACTGTGTGCCGTTGCTATGGTGACACACTGTATGCCGTTGTTAAGGTGACACATTGTGTGCCGTTGCTATGGTGACACACTGTGTGCCGTTGCTATGTTTACACACTGTATGCCGTTGCTATGGTGACACACTGTGTGCCGATGTTAAGGTAACACACTGTGTGCCGTTGTTATGGTAACACACTGTATGCCGTTGCTATGGTGATACACTGTGAGCCGTTGCTATAGTGACACACTGTATGCCGTTGCTATGGTGATACACTGTGTGCCACTGCTATGGTAACACATTGTGTGCCGTTGCTATGCTGACACACTGTGTGCCGTTGCTAAGGTAACACACTGTGTGCCATTGCTATGGTATCGCACTGTGTGCCGTTGCTAAGGTAACACACTGTGTGCTGTTGCTAAGGTAACACATTGTGTGCCGTTGCTAAGGTAACACACTGTGTGCCGTTGCTATGGTAACACACTTAGTGCCTTTGCTATGGTAACACACTGTGTGCTGTTGCTAAGGTAACACACTGTGTGCCGTTGCTATGGTGACACACGGTGTGCCGTTGCTATGGTGACACACTGTGTGCCGTTGCTATGGTAACGCACTGTGTGCCGTTGTTAAGGTAACGCACTGTGTGCCGTTGCTATGGTGACACTGTGTGCCGTTGCTATGGTGATACACTGTATGCCGTTGCTATGGTGACACACTCTATGCCGTTGTTTAGGTAACACACTGTATGCCGTTGCTATGGCGACACTGTATGCCGTTGTTAAGCTGACACACTGTGTGCCGTTGCTATGGTGACACACTGTATGCCGTTGTTAAGGTGACACACTGTGTACCGTTGCTATGGTGACACACTGTGTGCCGTTGTTAAGGTGACACACTGTGTGCCGTTGCCATGGTGACACATTGTGTGCCGTTGCTATGGTCTCACACTGTATGCCTTTGCTATGGTGACACACTGTGTGCCGTTGTTAAGGTAACACACTGTGTGCCGTTGCTATGGTAACACACTGTATGCCGTTGGTATGGTAATACACTGTGTGCCGTTGCTATGGTGATACACTGTGTGCCGTTGCTATGGTAACACACTGTGTGCCGTTGCTATAATGACACACTGTGTGCCGTTGCTAAGGTAACACCCTGTGTGCCGTTGTTAAGGTGACACACTGTGTGCCATTGCTAAGGTAACACCCTGTGTGCCGTTGCTATGGTAATATACTGTGTGCCGTTGCTATGGTAACATACTGTGTGCCTTTGCTATGGTAACACACTGTGTGCCGTTGCTATGGTAACACTCTCTGTGCCGTTGCTATGGTAACGCACTGTGTGCCGTTGCTATGGTAACACACTCTGTGCCGTTGCTAAGGTAACGCACTGGGTGCCGTTGCTATGGTAACACACTCTGTGCCGTTGCCAAGGTAACTCACTGTGTGCCGTTGCTAAGGTAACACACTGTTTGCCGTTGCTATGGTAACACACTGTTTGCCGTTGCTATGGTAACGCACTCTTTGCCGTTGCTATGGTAACACACTCTGTGCCGTTACTATGGTAACACACACTGTTTGCCGTTACTATGGTAACGCACTGTGTGCCGTTGCTATGGTAACACACTCTGTGCCGTTGCTATGGTAACGCACAGTTTGCCGTTGCTATGGTAACACAACTGTGCCATTGCTATGGTAACGCACTGTGTGCCGTTGCTATGGTAACACACTCTGTGCCGTTGCTATGGTAACGCACTGGTACCGTTGCTATGGTAACACACTCTGTGCCGTTGCTATGGTAACGCACTGTGTGCCGTTGCTATGGTAACGCACTGTGCGTCGTTGCTATGGTGACACTCTGTGTGCCGTTACTATGGTAAAGCACTGTGTGCCGTTGCTATTGTGACACACTGTATGCCGTTGCTATTGTGACACAGTGTATGCCGTTGCTATGGTGACACACTGTGTGCCGTTGCTATGGTAACACACTGTGTGGCGTTGCTATGGTGACACACTGTGAGCCGTTGTTAAGGTAACTCACTGTGTGCCGTTGCTAACGTAACACACTGTTTGTCGTTGCTATGGTGACACACTGTGAGCCGTTGCTATGGTGATACATTGTGTGCCGTTGCTAAGGTAACACACTGTTTGCCGTTGCTAAGGTAACACACTCTTTGCCGTTTCTATGGTGATACACTGTGTGCCGTTGCTAAAGTAACACACTGTGTGCCGTTGTTAAGGTAACACACTGTTTTCCGTTGCTAAGGTAACACACTGTGTGCCGTTGTTAAGGTAACGCACTGTGTCCAGTTGCTAAGGTAACACACTGTGAGCCGTTGCTATGGTGACACACTGTGAGCCGTTGCTATGGTGACACACTATATGACGTTGCTATGGTGACACACCGTGTGCCGTTGCTATGGTGACACATTGTGTGCCGTTGCTATGGTAACACCCTGTGTGCCGTTGCTAAGGTAACACCCTGTGTGCCGTTGCTATGGTAACAATCTGTGTGCCGTTGCTAAGGTAACACCCTGTGTGCCGTTGCTATGGTAACACTCTGATTTCCGTTGCTAAGGTAACACCCTGTGTGCCGTTGCTAAGGTAACACCCTGTGTGCCGTGCTATGGTGACACACTGTGTACCGTTGCTATGGTAACGAACTGTGTGTCGTTGCTATGGTGACACACTGTATGTCGTTGCTATGGTGACACACTGTGTGCCGTTGCTATGGTAACACACTGTGATCCGTTGCTATGGTAACACACTGTATTCCGTTGGTATGGTGACATACTGTGTGCCGTTGCTATGGTAACGCACTTTTTGCCGTTGCTATGGTGACACACTGTGTGCCGTTGCTATGGTGACACACTGTGTGTCATTGCTATCGTGACACACTGTGTGCAGTTGCTAAGGTAACACGCTGTGTGCCGTTGCTAAGGTAACACACTGTGTGCCGTTGCTATGGTGACACACTGTGTGCCGTTGCTATGGTGACACACTGTGTGCCGTTGCTATGGTGACACACTGTGTGCCGTTGCTATGGTGACACACTGTGTGCCGTTGCTATGGTGACACACTGTGTGCCGTTGCTATGGTGACACTCTGTGCCGTTGCTATGGTGACACATGGTTTGCCGTTGCTATGGTGACACACTGTTTGCCGTGGCTATGGTGATACACTGTATGCCGTTGCTAAGGTAACACACTGTGTGCCGTTGCTATGGTGACACACTGTGTGCCGTTGCTATGGTGACACACTGTGTGCCGTTGCTATGGTGACACACTGTGAGCCGTTGTTAAGGTAACTCACTGTGTGCCGTTGCTAAGGTAACACACTGTTTGCCGTTGCTATGGTGACACACTGTGAGCCGTTGCTATGGTGATACATTGTGTGCCGTTGTTAAGGTAACACACTGTTTGCCGTTGCTAAGGTAACACACTCTTTGCCGTTTCTATGGTGATACAATGTGTGCCGTTGATAAAGTAACACACTGTGTGCCGTTGTTAAGGTAACACACTGTTTTCCGTTGCTAAGGTAACACACTGTGTGCCGTTGTTAAGGTAACGCACTGTGCCCAGTTGCTAAGGTAACACACTGTGAGCCGTTGCTATGGTGACACACTGTGAGCCGTTGCTATGGTGACACACTATATGACGTTGCTATGGTGACACACTGTGCCGTTGCTAAGGTAACTCACTGTGTGCCGTTGCTATGGTAACGCACTGTGTGCCGTTTCTAAGTTAACACACTGTATGCCGTTGCTAAGGTAACACACTGTGTGCCGTTGCTAAGGTAACACCCTCTGTGCCGTTGCTATGGTGACACACCCTGTGCCGTTGCTATGGTGACACATTGTGTGCCGTTGCTATGGTAACACCCTGTGTGCCGTTGCTAAGGTAACACCCTGTGTGCCGTTATTAAGGTTACGCACTGTGTGCCGTTGCTATGCTGACACTGTGTGCCGTTGCTATAGTAACACACTGTGTGCCGTTGCTATGGTAACACACTGTATGCCGTTGCTATGGTGATACACTGTGTGCCGTTGCTAAGGTAACACACTGTGTGCTGTTGCTATGGTAACACACTGTATGCCGTTGCTATGGTGATACACTGTGTGCCGTTGCTAAAGTGACACACTGTGTGCCCTTGCTATAGTGATACACTGTATGCCGTTGCTATGGTGACACACTGTATGCCGTTGTTAAGGTAACACACTGTGTGCCGTTGCTATGGTGACACACTGTATGCCGTTGTTAAGGTGACACACTGTGTGCCGTTGCTATGGTGACACACTGTATGCCGTTGTTAAGGTGACACACTGTGTACCGTTCCTATGGTGACACACTGTGTGCCGTTGTTAAGGTGACACACTGTGTGCCGTTGCTATGGTGACACACTGTATGCCGTTGCTAAGGTAACACACTGTTTGCCGATGCCATGGTAACACACTGTTTGCCGTTGCTATGGTGATACACTGTGTGCCGTTGCTAAGGTAACACACCGTGTGCCGTTGTTAAGGTAACACACTGTTTGCCGTTGCTAAGGTAACTCACTGTGTGCCGTTGCTAAGGTAACACACTGTGTGCCGTTGCTAAGGTAACACACTGTTTGCCGTTGTTAAGGTAACACACAGTGTGCCGTTGCTATGGTAACACACTGTGTGCCGTTGTTAAGGTAACGCACTGTGTCCAGTTTCTAAGGTAACACACTGGGAGACGTTGCTATGGTGACACACTATATGACGTTGCTATGGAGACACACTGTGCCGTTGCTAAGGTAACACACTGTGTGCCGTTGCTATGGTAACGCTCTGTGTGCCGTTTCTAAGGTAGCACACTGTGTGCCGTTACTAAGGTAACACACTGTGTGCCGTTGCTAAGGTAACACCCTGTGTGCTGTTGCTATTTTGACACACTGTGTGCCGTTGCTATGGTGACACACTGTGTGCCGTTGCTAAGGTAACACCCTGTGTGCAGTTGCTATGGTAACACCCTGTGTGCCGTTGCTAAGGTAACACCCTGTGTGCCGTTGCTAAGGAAACACCCTGTGTGCCGTTGCTATGGTGACACACTGTGTACCGTTGCTACTGTAACGAACTGTGTCCCGTTGCTATGGTTACACACTGTGTGTCGTTGCAATGGTGATATACTGTGTGCGGTTGCTATGGTAACACACTGTGAGCCGTTGCTATGGTAACACACTGTGAGCCGTTGCTATGGTGACATACTGTGTGCCGTTGCTAAGGTATCACGCTGTGTGCCGTTGCTATGGTAACTCCCTGTGTGCCGTTGCTAAGGTAACACCCTGTGTGCCGTTGCTAAAGTAACACACTGTGTGCCGTTGTTAAGGTAACACACTGTTTGCCGATGCTAAGGTAACACATTGTGTCCAGTTGCTAAGGTAACACACTGTGAGACGTTGCTATGATGACACACTGTGAGCCGTTGCTAAGGTGACACACTATATGACGTTGCTATGGTGACACACTGTGTGCCGTTGCTAAGGTAACACGCTGCGTGCCGTTGCTAAGGTAACACACTGTGTGCCGTTGCTATGGTAACGCACTGTGTGCCGTTTCTAAGGTAACACACTGTGTGCCATTGCTAAGATAACACACTGTGTGCCGTTGCTGAGGTAACACCTTGTGTGCCGTTGCTATGGTGACACACCGTGTGCCGTTGCTATGGTGACACACTGTGTGCCGTTGCTATGGTAACACCCTGTGTGCCGTTGCTAAGGTAACACCCTGTGTGCCGTTGGTATGGTAACACCCTGTGTGCCGTTGCTAAGGTAACACCCTGTGTGCCGTCGCTAAGGTAACACCCTGTGTGCCGTGCTATGATGACACACTGTGTACCGTTGCTATGGTAACGAACTGTGTGCCGTTGCTATGGTGTCACACTGTATGTCGTTGCTATGGTGACACACTGTGTTCCGTTGCTATGGTGACACACTGTGTGCCGTTGCTATGGTGACACACTGTGTGCCGTTGGTATGGTGACACACTGTGTGCCGTTGTTAAGGTTACGCACTGTGTGCCGTTGCTATGCTGACACTGTGTGCCGTTGCTATAGTAACACACTGTGTGCCGTTGCTATGGTAACACACTGTATGCCGTTGCTATGGTGATACACTGTGTGCCGTTGCTAAGGTAACACACTGTGTGCTGTTGCTATGGTAACACACTGAATGCCGTTGCTATGGTGATACACTGTGTGCCGTTGCTAAAGTGACACACTGTGTGCCGTTGCTATAGTGATACACTGTATGCCGTTGCTATGGTGACACACTGTATGCCGTTGTTAAGGTAACACACTGTGTGCCGTTTCTAAGGTAGCACACTGTGTGCCGTTACTAAGGTAACACACTGTGTGCCGTTGCTAAGGTAACACCCTGTGTGCTGTTGCTATTTTGACACACTGTGTGCCGTTGCTATGGTGACACACTGTGTGCCGTTGCTAAGGTAACACCCTGTGTGCAGTTGCTATGGTAACACCCTGTGTGCTGTTGCTAAGGTAACACTCTGTGTGCCGTTGCTATGGTAACAACTGTGTGCCGTTGCTAAGGTAACACCCTGTGTGCCGTTGCTAAGGTAACACCCTGTGTGCCGTTGCTATGGTGACACACTGTGTACCGTTGCTACTGTAACGAACTGTGTGCCGTTGTTATGGTTACACACTGTGTGTCGTTGCAATGGTGATACACTGTGTGCGGTTGCTATGGTAACACAGTGTGAGCCGTTGCTATGGTAACACACTGTGAGCCATTGCTATGGTGACACACTGTGTGCCGTTGCTAAGGTAACACGCTGTGTGCCGTTGCTATGGTAACTCCCTGTGTGCCGTTGCTAAGGTAACACCCTGTGTGCCGTTGCTAAAGTAACACACTGTGTGCCGTTGTTAAGGTAACACACTGTTTGCCGTTGCTAAGGTAACACACTGTGTCCAGTTGCTAAGGTAACACACTGTGAGACGTTGCTATGGTGACACACTGTGAGCCGTTGCTAAGGTGACACACTATATGACGTTGCTATGGTGACACACTGTGTGCCGTTGCTAAGGTAACACGCTGTGTGCCGTTGCTAAGGGAACACACTGTGTGCCGTTGCTATGGTAACGCACTGTGTGCCGTTTCTAAGGTAACACACTGTGTGCCATTGCTAAGATAACACACTGTGTGCCGTTGCTAAGGTAACACCCTGTGTGCCGTTGCTATGGTGACACACCGTGTGCCGTTGCTATGGTGACACACTGTATGCCGTTGCTAAGGTAACACACTGTTTGCCGATGCCATGGTAACACACTGTTTGCCGTTGCTATGGTGATACACTGTGTGCCGTTGCTAAGGTAACACACCGTGTGCCGTTGTTAAGGTAACACACTGTTTGCCGTTGCTAAGGTAACTCACTGTGTGCCGTTGCTAAGGTAACACACTGTGTGCCGTTGCTAAGGTAACACACTGTTTGCCGTTGTTAAGGTAACACACAGTGTGCCGTTGCTATGGTAACACACTGTGTGCCGTTGTTAAGGTAACGCACTGTGTCCAGTTTCTAAGGTAACACACTGGGAGACGTTGCTATGGTGACACACTATATGACGTTGCTATGGAGACACACTGTGCCGTTGCTAAGGTAACACACTGTGTGCCGTTGCTATGGTAACGCTCTGTGTGCCGTTTCTAAGGTAGCACACTGTGTGCCGTTACTAAGGTAACACACTGTGTGCCGTTGCTAAGGTAACACCCTGTGTGCTGTTGCTATTTTGACACACTGTGTGCCGTTGCTATGGTGACACACTGTGTGCCGTTGCTAAGGTAACACCCTGTGTGCAGTTGCTATGGTAACACCCTGTGTGCCGTTGCTAAGGTAACACCCTGTGTGCCGTTGCTAAGGAAACACCCTGTGTACCGTTGCTATGGTGACACACTGTGTACCGTTGCTACTGTAACGAACTGTGTCCCGTTGCTATGGTTACACACTGTGTGTCGTTGCAATGGTGATATACTGTGTGCGGTTGCTATGGTAACACACTGTGAGCCGTTGCTATGGTAACACACTGTGAGCCGTTGCTATGGTGACATACTGTGTGCCGTTGCTAAGGTATCACGCTGTGTGCCGTTGCTATGGTAACTCCCTGTGTGCCGTTGCTAAGGTAACACCCTGTGTGCCGTTGCTAAAGTAACACACTGTGTGCCGTTGTTAAGGTAACACACTGTTTGCCGATGCTAAGGTAACACATTGTGTCCAGTTGCTAAGGTAACACACTGTGAGACGTTGCTATGATGACACACTGTGAGCCGTTGCTAAGGTGACACACTATATGACGTTGCTATGGTGACACACTGTGTGCCGTTGCTAAGGTAACACGCTGCGTGCCGTTGCTA
Source organism: Hymenopus coronatus (assembly GCA_030762935.1). NCBI lineage: Eukaryota > Metazoa > Arthropoda > Insecta > Mantodea > Hymenopodidae > Hymenopus > Hymenopus coronatus. Next base: position 2,990,196 of record JAUKNX010000038.1, on the reverse strand, counting down.
AGGTAACACACTGTGTGCCGTTGCTATGGTAACGCACTGTGTGCCGTTTCTAAGGTAACACACTGTGTGCCATTGCTAAGATAACACACTGTGTGCCGTTGCTGAGGTAACACCTTGTGTGCCGTTGCTATGGTGACACACCGTGTGCCGTTGCTATGGTGACACACTGTGTGCCGTTGCTATGGTAACACCCTGTGTGCCGTTGCTAAGGTAACACCCTGTGTGCCGTTGGTATGGTAACACCCTGTGTGCCGTTGCTAAGGTAACACCCTGTGTGCCGTCGCTAAGGTAACACCCTGTGTGCCGTGCTATGGTGACACACTGTGTACCGTTGCTATGGTAACGAACTGTGTGCCGTTGCTATGGTGTCACACTGTATGTCGTTGCTATGGTGACACACTGTGTTCCGTTGCTATGGTGACACACTGTGTGCCGTTGCTATGGTGACACACTGTGTGCCGTTGGTATGGTGACACACTGTGTGCCGTTGTTAAGGTTACGCACTGTGTGCCGTTGCTATGCTGACACTGTGTGCCGTTGCTATAGTAACACACTGTGTGCCGTTGCTATGGTAACACACTGTATGCCGTTGCTATGGTGATACACTGTGTGCCGTTGCTAAGGTAACACACTGTGTGCTGTTGCTATGGTAACACACTGTATGCCGTTGCTATGGTGATACACTGTGTGCCGTTGCTAAAGTGACACACTGTGTGCCGTTGCTATAGTGATACACTGTATGCCGTTGCTATGGTGACACACTGTATGCCGTTGTTAAGGTAACACACTGTGTGCCGTTTCTAAGGTAGCACACTGTGTGCCGTTACTAAGGTAACACACTGTGTGCCGTTGCTAAGGTAACACCCTGTGTGCTGTTGCTATTTTGACACACTGTGTGCCGTTGCTATGGTGACACACTGTGTGCCGTTGCTAAGGTAACACCCTGTGTGCAGTTGCTATGGTAACACCCTGTGTGCTGTTGCTAAGGTAACACTCTGTGTGCCGTTGCTATGGTAACAACTGTGTGCCGTTGCTAAGGTAACACCCTGTGTGCCGTTGCTAAGGTAACACCCTGTGTGCCGTTGCTATGGTGACACACTGTGTACCGTTGCTACTGTAACGAACTGTGTGCCGTTGTTATGGTTACACACTGTGTGTCGTTGCAATGGTGATACACTGTGTGCGGTTGCTATGGTAACACAGTGTGAGCCGTTGCTATGGTAACACACTGTGAGCCATTGCTATGGTGACACACTGTGTGCCGTTGCTAAGGTAACACGCTGTGTGCCGTTGCTATGGTAACTCCCTGTGTGCCGTTGCTAAGGTAACACCCTGTGTGCCGTTGCTAAAGTAACACACTGTGTGCCGTTGTTAAGGTAACACACTGTTTGCCGTTGCTAAGGTAACACACTGTGTCCAGTTGCTAAGGTAACACACTGTGAGACGTTGCTATGGTGACACACTGTGAGCCGTTGCTAAGGTGACACACTATATGACGTTGCTATGGTGACACACTGTGTGCCGTTGCTAAGGTAACACGCTGTGTGCCGTTGCTAAGGGAACACACTGTGTGCCGTTGCTATGGTAACGCACTGTGTGCCGTTTCTAAGGTAACACACTGTGTGCCATTGCTAAGATAACACACTGTGTGCCGTTGCTAAGGTAACACCCTGTGTGCCGTTGCTATGGTGACACACCGTGTGCCGTTGCTATGGTGACACACTGTATGCCGTTGCTAAGGTAACACACTGTTTGCCGATGCCATGGTAACACACTGTTTGCCGTTGCTATGGTGATACACTGTGTGCCGTTGCTAAGGTAACACACCGTGTGCCGTTGTTAAGGTAACACACTGTTTGCCGTTGCTAAGGTAACTCACTGTGTGCCGTTGCTAAGGTAACACACTGTGTGCCGTTGCTAAGGTAACACACTGTTTGCCGTTGTTAAGGTAACACACAGTGTGCCGTTGCTATGGTAACACACTGTGTGCCGTTGTTAAGGTAACGCACTGTGTCCAGTTTTCTAAGGTAACACACTGGGAGACGTTGCTATGGTGACACACTATATGACGTTGCTATGGAGACACACTGTGCCGTTGCTAAGGTAACACACTGTGTGCCGTTGCTATGGTAACGCTCTGTGTGCCGTTTCTAAGGTAGCACACTGTGTGCCGTTACTAAGGTAACACACTGTGTGCCGTTGCTAAGGTAACACCCTGTGTGCTGTTGCTATTTTGACACACTGTGTGCCGTTGCTATGGTGACACACTGTGTGCCGTTGCTAAGGTAACACCCTGTGTGCAGTTGCTATGGTAACACCCTGTGTGCCGTTGCTAAGGTAACACCCTGTGTGCCGTTGCTAAGGAAACACCCTGTGTACCGTTGCTATGGTGACACACTGTGTACCGTTGCTACTGTAACGAACTGTGTCCCGTTGCTATGGTTACACACTGTGTGTCGTTGCAATGGTGATATACTGTGTGCGGTTGCTATGGTAACACACTGTGAGCCGTTGCTATGGTAACACACTGTGAGCCGTTGCTATGGTGACATACTGTGTGCCGTTGCTAAGGTATCACGCTGTGTGCCGTTGCTATGGTAACTCCCTGTGTGCCGTTGCTAAGGTAACACCCTGTGTGCCGTTGCTAAAGTAACACACTGTGTGCCGTTGTTAAGGTAACACACTGTTTGCCGATGCTAAGGTAACACATTGTGTCCAGTTGCTAAGGTAACACACTGTGAGACGTTGCTATGATGACACACTGTGAGCCGTTGCTAAGGTGACACACTATATGACGTTGCTATGGTGACACACTGTGTGCCGTTGCTAAGGTAACACGCTGCGTGCCGTTGCTAAGGTAACACACTGTGTGCCGTTGCTATGGTAACGCACTGTGTGCCGTTTCTAAGGTAACACACTGTGTGCCATTGCTAAGATAACACACTGTGTGCCGTTGCTGAGGTAACACCTTGTGTGCCGTTGCTATGGTGACACACCGTGTGCCGTTGCTATGGTGACACACTGTGTGCCGTTGCTATGGTAACACCCTGTGTGCCGTTGCTAAGGTAACACCCTGTGTGCCGTTGGTATGGTAACACCCTGTGTGCCGTTGCTAAGGTAACACCCTGTGTGCCGTCGCTAAGGTAACACCCTGTGTGCCGTGCTATGGTGACACACTGTGTACCGTTGCTATGGTAACGAACTGTGTGCCGTTGCTATGGTGTCACACTGTATGTCGTTGCTATGGTGACACACTGTGTTCCGTTGCTATGGTGACACACTGTGTGCCGTTGCTATGGTGACACACTGTGTGCCGTTGGTATGGTGACACACTGTGTGCCGTTGTTAAGGTTACGCACTGTGTGCCGTTGCTATGCTGACACTGTGTGCCGTTGCTATAGTAACACACTGTGTGCCGTTGCTATGGTAACACACTGTATGCCGTTGCTATGGTGATACACTGTGTGCCGTTGCTAAGGTAACACACTGTGTGCTGTTGCTATGGTAACACACTGTATGCCGTTGCTATGGTGATACACTGTGTGCCGTTGCTAAAGTGACACACTGTGTGCCGTTGCTATAGTGATACACTGTATGCCGTTGCTATGGTGACACACTGTATGCCGTTGTTAAGGTAACACACTGTGTGCCGTTTCTAAGGTAGCACACTGTGTGCCGTTACTAAGGTAACACACTGTGTGCCGTTGCTAAGGTAACACCCTGTGTGCTGTTGCTATTTTGACACACTGTGTGCCGTTGCTATGGTGACACACTGTGTGCCGTTGCTAAGGTAACACCCTGTGTGCAGTTGCTATGGTAACACCCTGTGTGCTGTTGCTAAGGTAACACTCTGTGTGCCGTTGCTATGGTAACAACTGTGTGCCGTTGCTAAGGTAACACCCTGTGTGCCGTTGCTAAGGTAACACCCTGTGTGCCGTTGCTATGGTGACACACTGTGTACCGTTGCTACTGTAACGAACTGTGTGCCGTTGTTATGGTTACACACTGTGTGTCGTTGCAATGGTGATACACTGTGTGCGGTTGCTATGGTAACACAGTGTGAGCCGTTGCTATGGTAACACACTGTGAGCCATTGCTATGGTGACACACTGTGTGCCGTTGCTAAGGTAACACGCTGTGTGCCGTTGCTATGGTAACTCCCTGTGTGCCGTTGCTAAGGTAACACCCTGTGTGCCGTTGCTAAAGTAACACACTGTGTGCCGTTGTTAAGGTAACACACTGTTTGCCGTTGCTAAGGTAACACACTGTGTCCAGTTGCTAAGGTAACACACTGTGAGACGTTGCTATGGTGACACACTGTGAGCCGTTGCTAAGGTGACACACTATATGACGTTGCTATGGTGACACACTGTGTGCCGTTGCTAAGGTAACACGCTGTGTGCCGTTGCTAAGGGAACACACTGTGTGCCGTTGCTATGGTAACGCACTGTGTGCCGTTTCTAAGGTAACACACTGTGTGCCATTGCTAAGATAACACACTGTGTGCCGTTGCTAAGGTAACACCCTGTGTGCCGTTGCTATGGTGACACACCGTGTGCCGTTGCTATGGTGACACACTGTGTGCCGTTGCTATGGTAACACCCTGTGTGCCGTTGCTAAGGTAACATCCTGTGTGCCGTTGGTATGGTAACACCCTGTGTGCCGTTGCTAAGGTAACACCCTGTGTGCCGTGCTATGGTGACACACTGTGTACCGTTGCTATGGTAACTCACTGTGTGCCGTTGCTATGGTGTCACACTGTGTGCCGTTGGTATGGTAACACACTGTGTGCCGTTGTTAAGGTAACGCACTGTGTGCCGTTGCTATGCTGACACTGTGTGCCGTTGCTATAGTAACACACTGTGTGCCGTTGCTATGGTAACGCACTGTATGCCGTTGCTATGGTGATACACTGTGTGCCGTTGCTTGGGTAACACACTGTGTGCTGTTGCTATGGTAACACACTGTATGCCGTTGCTATGGTGATACACTGTGTGCCGTTGCTATGGTGACACACTGTGTGCCGTTGCTATAGTGATACACTGTATGCCGTTGCTATGGTGAAACACTGTATGCCGTTGTTAAGGTAACACACTGTGTGCCGTTGCTATGGTGACACACTGTATGCCGTTGTTAAGGTGACACACTGTGTGCCGTTGCTATGGTGACACACTGTATGCCGTTGTTAAGGTGACACACTGTGTGCCGTTCCTATGGTGACACACTGTGTGCCGTTGTTAAGGTGACACACTGTGTGCCGTTGCTATGGTGACACACTGTATGCCGTTGTTAAGGTAACACACTGTGTGCCGTTGCTATGGTGACACACTGTATGCCGTTGTTAAGGTGACACATTGTGTGCCGTTGCTATGGTGACACACTGTGTGCCGTTGCTATGTTTACACACTGTATGCCGTTGCAATGTGACACACTGTGTGCCGATGTTAAGGTAACACACTGTGTGCCGTTGTTATGGTAACACACTGTATGCCGTTGCTATGGTGATACACAGTGAGCCGTTGCTATAGTGACACACTGTATGCCGTTGCTATGGTGATACACTGTGTGCCGTTGCTATGGTAACACATTGTGTGCCGTTGCTATGCTGACACACTGTGTGCCGTTGCTAAGGTAACACACTGTGTGCCATTGCTATGGTATCGCACTGTGTGCCGTTGCTAAGGTAACACACTGTGTGCTGTTGCTAAGGTAACACACTGTGTGCCGTTGCTAAGGTAACACACTGTGTGCCGTTGCTATGGTAACACACTTAGTGCCTTTGTTATGGTAACACACTGTGTGCTGTTGCTAAGGTAACACACTGTGTGCCGTTGCTATGGTGACACTCGGTGTGCCGTTGCTATGGTGACACACTGTGTGCCGTTGCTATGGTAACGCACTGTGTGCCGTTGTTAAGGTAACGCACTGTGTGCCGTTGCTATGGTGACACTGTGTGCCGTTGCTATGGTGATACACTGTATGCCGTTGCTATGGTGACACACTCTATGCCGTTGTTTAGGTAACACACTGTATGCCGTTGCTATGGCGACACTGTATGCCGTTGTTAAGCTGACACACTGTATGCCGTTGCTATGGTGACACACTGTATGCCGTTGTTAAGGTGACACACTGTGTACCGTTGCTATGGTGACACACTGTGTGCCGTTGTTAAGGTGACACACTGTGTGCCGTTGCTATGGTGACACATTGTGTGCCGTTGCTAAGGTAACACCCTGTGTGCCGTTGCTATGGTAATATACTGTGTGCCGTTGCTATGGTAACATACTGTGTGCCGTTGCTATGGTAACACACTGTGTGCCGTTGCTATGGTGACACTCTCCATGCCGTTGCTATAATAACGCACTGTGTGCCGTTGCTATGGTAACACACTCTGTGACGTTGCTAAGGTAACGCACTGGGTGCCGTTGCTATGGTAACACACTCTGTGCCGTTGCTAAGGTAACTCACTGTGTGCCGTTGCTAAGGTAACACACTGTTTGCCGTTGCTATGGTAACACACTGTTTGCCGTTGCTATGGTAACGCACTGTGTGCCGTTGCTATGGTAACACACTCTGTGCCGTTGCTATGGTAACGCACTCTTTGCCGTTGCTATGGTAACACACTCTGAGCCGTTGCTATGGTAACACACACTGTTTGCCGTTACTATGGTAACGCACTGTGTGCCGTTGCTATGGTAACACACTCTGTGCCGTTGCTATGGTAACGCACAGTTTGCCGTTGCTATGGTAACACAACTGTGCCATTGCTATGGTAATGCACTGTGTGCCGTTGCTATGGTAACACACTCTGTGCCGTTGCTATGGTAACGCACTGGTACCGTTGCTATGGTAACACACTCTGTGCCGTTGCTATGGTAACGCACTGTGTGCCGTTGCTATGGTAACGCACTGTGCGTCGTTGCTATGGTGACACACTGTGTGCCGTTACTATGGTAAAGCACTGTGTGCCGTTGCTATTGTGACACACTGTAAGCCGTTGCTATTGTGACACACTGAATGCCGTTGCTATGGTGACACACTGTGTGCCGTTGCTATGGTAACGCACTGTGTGGCGTTGCTATGGTGACACACTGTGAGCCGTTGTTAAGGTAACTCACTGTGTGCCGTTGCTAAGGTAACACACTGTTTGCCGTTGCTATGGTGACACACTGTGAGCCGTTGCTATGGTGATACATTGTGTGCCGTTGTTAAGGTAACACACTGTTTGCCGTTGCTAAGGTAACACACTCTTTGCCGTTTCTATGGTGATACAATGTGTGCCGTTGTTAAAGTAACACACTGTGTGCCGTTGTTAAAGTAACACACTGTTTTCCGTTGCTAAGGTAACACACTGTGTGCCGTTGTTAAGGTAACGCACTGTGCCCAGTTGCTAAGGTAACACACTGTGAGCCGTTGCTATGGTGACACACTGTGAGCCGTTGCTATGGTGACACACTATATGACGTTGCTATGGTGACACACTGTGCCGTTGCTAAGGTAACTCACTGTGTGCCGTTGCTATGGTAACGCACTGTGTGCCGTTTCTAAGTTAACACACTGTATGCCGTTGCTAAGGTAACACACTGTGTGCCGTTGCTAAGGTAACACCCTGTGTGCCGTTGCTATGGTGACACACCCTGTGCCGTTGCTATGGTGACACATTGTGTGCCGTTGCTATGGTAACACCCTGTGTGCCGTTGCTAAGGTAACACCCTGTGTGCCGTTATTAAGGTTACGCACTGTGTGCCGTTGCTATGCTGACACTGTGTGCCGTTGCTATAGTAACACACTGTGTGCCGTTGCTATGGTAACACACTGTATGCCGTTGCTATGGTGATACACTGTGTGCCGTTGCTAAGGTAACACACTGTGTGCTGTTGCTATGGTAACACACTGTATGCCGTTGCTATGGTGATACACTGTGTGCCGTTGCTAAAGTGACACACTGTGTGCCCTTGCTATAGTGATACACTGTATGCCGTTGCTATGGTGACACACTGTATGCCGTTGTTAAGGTAACACACTGTGTGCCGTTGCTATGGTGACACACTGTATGCCGTTGTTAAGGTGACACACTGTGTGCCGTTGCTATGGTGACACACTGTATGCCGTTGTTAAGGTGACACACTGTGTACCGTTCCTATGGTGACACACTGTGTGCCGTTGTTAAGGTGACACACTGTGTGCCGTTGCTATGGTGACACACTGTATGCCGTTGCTAAGGTAACACACTGTTTGCCGATGCCATGGTAACACACTGTTTGCCGTTGCTATGGTGATACACTGTGTGCCGTTGCTAAGGTAACACACCGTGTGCCGTTGTTAAGGTAACACACTGTTTGCCGTTGCTAAGGTAACTCACTGTGTGCCGTTGCTAAGGTAACACACTGTGTGCCGTTGCTAAGGTAACACACTGTTTGCCGTTGTTAAGGTAACACACAGTGTGCCGTTGCTATGGTAACACACTGTGTGCCGTTGTTAAGGTAACGCACTGTGTCCAGTTTCTAAGGTAACACACTGGGAGACGTTGCTATGGTGACACACTATATGACGTTGCTATGGAGACACACTGTGCCGTTGCTAAGGTAACACACTGTGTGCCGTTGCTATGGTAACGCTCTGTGTGCCGTTTCTAAGGTAGCACACTGTGTGCCGTTACTAAGGTAACACACTGTGTGCCGTTGCTAAGGTAACACCCTGTGTGCTGTTGCTATTTTGACACACTGTGTGCCGTTGCTATGGTGACACACTGTGTGCCGTTGCTAAGGTAACACCCTGTGTGCAGTTGCTATGGTAACACCCTGTGTGCCGTTGCTAAGGTAACACCCTGTGTGCCGTTGCTAAGGTAACACCCTGTGTGCCGTTGCTAAGGTAACACCCTGTGTGCCGTTGCTATGGTGACACACTGTGTACCGTTGCTACTGTAACGAACTGTGTCCCGTTGCTATGGTTACACACTGTGTGTCGTTGCAATGGTGATACACTGTGTGCGGTTGCTATGGTAACACACTGTGAGCCGTTGCTATGGTAACACACTGTGAGCCGTTGCTATGGTGACATACTGTGTGCCGTTGCTAAGGTATCACGCTGTGTGCCGTTGCTATGGTAACTCCCTGTGTGCCGTTGCTAAGGTAACACCCTGTGTGCCGTTGCTAAAGTAACACACTGTGTGCCGTTGTTAAGGTAACACACTGTTTGCCGATGCTAAGGTAACACATTGTGTCCAGTTGCTAAGGTAACACACTGTGAGACGTTGCTATGATGACACACTGTGAGCCGTTGCTAAGGTGACACACTATATGACGTTGCTATGGTGACACACTGTGTGCCGTTGCTAAGGTAACACGCTGCGTGCCGTTGCTAAGGTAACACACTGTGTGCCGTTGCTATGGTAGCGCACTGTGTGCCGTTTCTAAGGTAACACACTGTGTGCCATTGCTAAGATAACACACTGTGTGCCGTTGCTGAGGTAACACCTTGTGTGCCGTTGCTATGGTGACACACCGTGTGCCGTTGCTATGGTGACACACTGTGTGCCGTTGCTATGGTAACACCCTGTGTGCCGTTGCTAAGGTAACACCCTGTGTGCCGTTGGTATGGTAACACCCTGTGTGCCGTTGCTAAGGTAACACCCTGTGTGCCGTCGCTAAGGTAACACCCTGTGTGCCGTGCTATGGTGACACACTGTGTACCGTTGCTATGGTAACGAACTGTGTGCCGTTGCTATGGTGTCACACTGTATGTCGTTGCTATGGTGACACACTGTGTTCCGTTGCTATGGTGACACACTGTGTGCCGTTGCTATGGTGACACACTGTGTGCCGTTGCTATGGTGACACACGGTTTGCCGTTGCTATGGTGACACCCTGTGTGCCGTTGCTAAGGTAACACCCTGTGTGCCGTTGCTAAGGTAACACCCTGTGTGCCGTTGCTAAGGTAACACACTGTGTGCCATTGCTAAGGTAACACACTGTGTGCCGTTGCTATGGTGACACACTGCGTGCCGTTGCTATGGTGACACACTGTGTTCCGTTGCTATGGTGACACACTGTGTGCCGTTGCTATGGTGACACACTGTGTGCCGTTGCTATGGTGACACACGGTTTGCCGTTGCTATGGTGACACACTGTTTGCCGTTGCTATGGTAATACACTGTGTGCCGTTGCTAAGGTAACACACTGTGTCCCGTTGCTAAGGTAACACACTGTGTGTCGTTGCTAAGGTAACACCCTGTGTGCCGTTGCTATGGTAACACACTCTGTGCCGTTGCTATGTTGACACACTGTGTGCCGTTTCTATGGTAACGCACTGTGTGCCGTTGTTAAGGTAACGCACTGTGTGCAGTTGCTATGGTAACACTGTGTGCCGTTGCTATGGTAACACACTGTGTGCCGTTGCTATGGTGACACACTGTGTGCCGTTGCTATGTTGACACACTTTATGCTGTTGCTATGGTGACACACTGTTTGCCGTTGCTCTGGTGACACACTGTTTGCCGTTGATATGGTAACACACTGTTTGCCGTTGCTATGGGGACACACTGTGTGCCGTCGCTATGGTAACGCACTGTTTGCTGTTGCTATGGTGTCACCCTGTATGCCGTTGCTATGGTAACGCACAGTGAGCCGTTGCTATGGTAACGCACTGTGTGCCGTTGCTATGGTAACGCACTGTGTGCCGTTGCTATGGTGACACACTGTATGCCGTTGCTATGGTAACGCACTGTGAGCCGTTGCTATGGTAACGCACTGTGTGCCGTTGCTATGTTAACGCACCGTGTGCCGTTGCTATGGTAACGAACTTTGTGCCGTGCTATGGTAACGCACTGTGTGCCGTTGCTATGGTGACACACTGTATGCCGTTGCTATGGTAACGCACTCTGAGCCGTTGCTATGGTATCGCAATGTGCGCCGTTGCTATGTTAACGCACTGTGTGCCGTTGCTATGGTGACACACTTTATGCCGTTGATATAGTAACGTACTGTGAGCCGTTGCTATGGTAACGCACTGTGTGCCGTTGCTATGCTGACACACTGTGTGCCGTTGCTAAGTTAACACACTGTGTGCCATTACTAGGGTAACGCACTGTGTGCCGTTGCTAAGGTAACACCCTGTGTGCCGTTGCTATGGTAACACACTGTGTGCCTTTGCCTTGGTAACGCACTGTGTGCCGTTGCTAAGGTAACACACTGTGTGCCGTTGCTATGGTGACACACTGTGTGCCGTTGGTATGGTAACAAACTGTGTGCCGTTGTTAAGGTAACGCACTGTGTGCCGTTGCTATGCTGACACTGTGTGCCGTTGCTATAGTAACACACTGTGTGCCGTTGCTATGGTAACTCACTGTATGCCGTTGCTATGGTGATACACTTTGTGCCGTTGTTAAGGTAACACACTGTGTGCCGTTGCTATGGTGACACACTGTATGCCGTTGTTAAGGTGACACACTGTGTGCCGTTCCTATGGTGACACACTGTGTGCCGTTGTTAAGGTGACACACTGTGTGCCGTTGCTATGGTGACACACTGTATGCCGTTGTTAAGGTAACACACTGTGTGCCGTTGCTATGGTGACACACTGTATGCCGTTGTTAAGGTGACACATTGTGTGCCGTTGCTATGGTGACACACTGTGTGCCGTTGCTATGTTTACACACTGTATGCCGTTGCTATGGTGACACACTGTGTGCCGATGTTAAGGTAACACACTGTGTGCCGTTGTTATGGTAACACACTGTATGCCGTTGCTATGGTGATACACTGTGAGCCGTTGCTATAGTGACACACTGTATGCCGTTGCTATGGTGATACACTGTGTGCCACTGCTATGGTAACACATTGTGTGCCGTTGCTATGCTGACACACTGTGTGCCGTTGCTAAGGTAACACACTGTGTGCCATTGCTATGGTATCGCACTGTGTGCCGTTGCTAAGGTAACACACTGTGTGCTGTTGCTAAGGTAACACATTGTGTGCCGTTGCTAAGGTAACACACTGTGTGCCGTTGCTATGGTAACACACTTAGTGCCTTTGCTATGGTAACACACTGTGTGCTGTTGCTAAGGTAACACACTGTGTGCCGTTGCTATGGTGACACACGGTGTGCCGTTGCTATGGTGACACACTGTGTGCCGTTGCTATGGTAACGCACTGTGTGCCGTTGTTAAGGTAACGCACTGTGTGCCGTTGCTATGGTGACACTGTGTGCCGTTGCTATGGTGATACACTGTATGCCGTTGCTATGGTGACACACTCTATGCCGTTGTTTAGGTAACACACTGTATGCCGTTGCTATGGCGACACTGTATGCCGTTGTTAAGCTGACACACTGTGTGCCGTTGCTATGGTGACACACTGTATGCCGTTGTTAAGGTGACACACTGTGTACCGTTGCTATGGTGACACACTGTGTGCCGTTGTTAAGGTGACACACTGTGTGCCGTTGCCATGGTGACACATTGTGTGCCGTTGCTATGGTCTCACACTGTATGCCTTTGCTATGGTGACACACTGTGTGCCGTTGTTAAGGTAACACACTGTGTGCCGTTGCTATGGTAACACACTGTATGCCGTTGGTATGGTAATACACTGTGTGCCGTTGCTATGGTGATACACTGTGTGCCGTTGCTATGGTAACACACTGTGTGCCGTTGCTATAATGACACACTGTGTGCCGTTGCTAAGGTAACACCCTGTGTGCCGTTGTTAAGGTGACACACTGTGTGCCATTGCTAAGGTAACACCCTGTGTGCCGTTGCTATGGTAATATACTGTGTGCCGTTGCTATGGTAACATACTGTGTGCCTTTGCTATGGTAACACACTGTGTGCCGTTGCTATGGTAACACTCTCTGTGCCGTTGCTATGGTAACGCACTGTGTGCCGTTGCTATGGTAACACACTCTGTGCCGTTGCTAAGGTAACGCACTGGGTGCCGTTGCTATGGTAACACACTCTGTGCCGTTGCCAAGGTAACTCACTGTGTGCCGTTGCTAAGGTAACACACTGTTTGCCGTTGCTATGGTAACACACTGTTTGCCGTTGCTATGGTAACGCACTCTTTGCCGTTGCTATGGTAACACACTCTGTGCCGTTACTATGGTAACACACACTGTTTGCCGTTACTATGGTAACGCACTGTGTGCCGTTGCTATGGTAACACACTCTGTGCCGTTGCTATGGTAACGCACAGTTTGCCGTTGCTATGGTAACACAACTGTGCCATTGCTATGGTAACGCACTGTGTGCCGTTGCTATGGTAACACACTCTGTGCCGTTGCTATGGTAACGCACTGGTACCGTTGCTATGGTAACACACTCTGTGCCGTTGCTATGGTAACGCACTGTGTGCCGTTGCTATGGTAACGCACTGTGCGTCGTTGCTATGGTGACACTCTGTGTGCCGTTACTATGGTAAAGCACTGTGTGCCGTTGCTATTGTGACACACTGTATGCCGTTGCTATTGTGACACAGTGTATGCCGTTGCTATGGTGACACACTGTGTGCCGTTGCTATGGTAACACACTGTGTGGCGTTGCTATGGTGACACACTGTGAGCCGTTGTTAAGGTAACTCACTGTGTGCCGTTGCTAACGTAACACACTGTTTGTCGTTGCTATGGTGACACACTGTGAGCCGTTGCTATGGTGATACATTGTGTGCCGTTGCTAAGGTAACACACTGTTTGCCGTTGCTAAGGTAACACACTCTTTGCCGTTTCTATGGTGATACACTGTGTGCCGTTGCTAAAGTAACACACTGTGTGCCGTTGTTAAGGTAACACACTGTTTTCCGTTGCTAAGGTAACACACTGTGTGCCGTTGTTAAGGTAACGCACTGTGTCCAGTTGCTAAGGTAACACACTGTGAGCCGTTGCTATGGTGACACACTGTGAGCCGTTGCTATGGTGACACACTATATGACGTTGCTATGGTGACACACCGTGTGCCGTTGCTATGGTGACACATTGTGTGCCGTTGCTATGGTAACACCCTGTGTGCCGTTGCTAAGGTAACACCCTGTGTGCCGTTGCTATGGTAACAATCTGTGTGCCGTTGCTAAGGTAACACCCTGTGTGCCGTTGCTATGGTAACACTCTGATTTCCGTTGCTAAGGTAACACCCTGTGTGCCGTTGCTAAGGTAACACCCTGTGTGCCGTGCTATGGTGACACACTGTGTACCGTTGCTATGGTAACGAACTGTGTGTCGTTGCTATGGTGACACACTGTATGTCGTTGCTATGGTGACACACTGTGTGCCGTTGCTATGGTAACACACTGTGATCCGTTGCTATGGTAACACACTGTATTCCGTTGGTATGGTGACATACTGTGTGCCGTTGCTATGGTAACGCACTTTTTGCCGTTGCTATGGTGACACACTGTGTGCCGTTGCTATGGTGACACACTGTGTGTCATTGCTATCGTGACACACTGTGTGCAGTTGCTAAGGTAACACGCTGTGTGCCGTTGCTAAGGTAACACACTGTGTGCCGTTGCTATGGTGACACACTGTGTGCCGTTGCTATGGTGACACACTGTGTGCCGTTGCTATGGTGACACACTGTGTGCCGTTGCTATGGTGACACACTGTGTGCCGTTGCTATGGTGACACACTGTGTGCCGTTGCTATGGTGACACTCTGTGCCGTTGCTATGGTGACACATGGTTTGCCGTTGCTATGGTGACACACTGTTTGCCGTGGCTATGGTGATACACTGTATGCCGTTGCTAAGGTAACACACTGTGTGCCGTTGCTATGGTAACGCACTGTGTGCCGTTGCTATGGTAACACACTGTATGCCGTTGCTATGCGGACACACTGTGTGCCGTTGCTAAGGTAACATACTGTGTGCCATTGCTATGGTAACGCACTGTGTGCCGTTGCTAAGGTAACACACTGTGTCCCGTTGCTAAGGTAACACACTGTGTGCCGTTGCTAAGGTAACACCCTGTGTGCCGTTGCTATGGCAACACACTGTGTGCCGTTGCTATGGTGACACACCTAGTGCCGTTGTTAAGGTAACGCACTGTGTGCAGTTGCTATGGTGACACAGAGTGCCGTTGCTATGGTGATACACTGTATGCCGTTTCTATGGTGACACATTGTATGCCGTTGTTAAGGTAACACACTGTGTCCCGTTGCTAAGGTAACAAACTGTGTGCCCTTGCTAAGGTAACACCCTGTGTGCCGTTGCTATGGTAACTCACTGTGTGCCGCGGCTAAGGTAACACACTGTTTGCGGTTGCTATGGTGACACTATGTGAGCCGTTGGTATGGTGATACACTGTGTGCCGTTGCTAAGGTAACACACTGTTTGCCGTTGGTAAGGTAACACATTGTTTGCCGTTGCTATGGTGATACACTGTGTGCCGTTGGTAAGGTAACACACTGTGTGCCGTTGTTAAGGTAACACACTCTTTGCCGTTGCTAAGGTAACACACTGTGTGCCGTTGCTAAGGTAACACACTGTGTGCCGTTGCTAAGGTAACGCACTGTTTGCTTTTGCTAAGGTAACACACTGTGTGCAGTTGCTAAGGTAACACACTGTGTGCCGTTGTTTAGGTAACGCACTGTGTCCAGTTGCTAAGGTAACACCCTGTGAGCCATTGCTATGGTGACACACTGTGAGCCGTTGCTATGGTGACACACTATATGACGTTGCTATGGTAACACACTGTGTGCCGTTGCTATGGTAACACACTGTGAGCCTTAGCTATGGTAACGCACTGTGAGCCGTTGCTATGTTAACACAATGTGAGCCGTTGCTATGGTAACACACTGTGTGCCGTTGCTATGGTAACGCACTGTGTGCCGTTGCTATCGTAACACACTGTGTGCCGTTGCTATGCTTACACACTGTGTGCCGTTGCTATGTTAACACACTGTGTGCCATTGCTATGGTAACGCACTGCGTGCCGTTGCTAAGGTAACACACTGTGTGCCGTTGCTATGGTAACACACTGTGTGTTGTTGCTAAGGTAACACCCTGTGTGCCGTTGCTATTATGACACACTGTGTGCCGTTGCTATGCTGACACACTGTGTGCCGTTGCTATGGTGATACACTGTATGCCGTTTCTATGGTGACTCACTGTATGCCGTTGTTAAGGTAACACACTGTGTGCCGTTGCTAAGGTGACACACTGTATGCCGTTGTTAAGGTGACACACTGTGTGCCGTTGCTATGGTGACACACTGTGTGCCGTTGTTAAGGTGACACACTGTGTGCCGTTGCTATGGTGACACACTGTATGCCGTTGTTAAGGTGACACACTGTGTGCCGGTTCTATGGTGACACACTGTGTGCCGTTGCTATGGTGATACACTGTATGCCGTTGCTATGGTGACACACTGTGTGCCGTTTTTAAGGTAACACACTGTATGCTGTTGCTATGGTAGCACACTGTATGGCGTTGCTATGGTAACACACTGTGTGCCGTTGCTATGGTAATACACTGTATGCCGTTGCTATGGTGATACACTGTGTGCCGTTTCTATGGTGACAGTGTGTGCCGTTGCTATAATGTCACACTGTGTGCCGTTGCTAAGGTAACACCCTGTGTGCCGTTGTTAAGGTGACACACTGTGTGCCGTTGCTAAGGTAACACCCTGTGTGCCGTTGCTATGGTAACACACTGTGTGCCGTTGCTATGGTAACGCACTGTGTGCCGTTGCTATGGTAACACACTGTGAGCCGATGCTATGGTAACACTATGTGCCGTTGCTATGCTAACACACTGTGTGCCGTTGCTATGGTAACACACTGTGAGCCGTTGCTATGGTAACACACTCTGTGCCATTGCTATGGTAACGCACTGTGTGCCGTTGCTATGGTAACACTGTCTGTGCGTTGCTATGGTAACGCACTGTGTGCCGTTGCTATAGTAACACACTCTGTGCCGTTGCTATGGTATTGCACTGGGTGCCGTTGCTATGGTAACACACTCTGTGCCGTTGCTAAGGTAACTCATTGTGTGCCGTTGCTAAGGTAACACACTGTTTGCCGTTGCTATAGTAACACATTGTCTGCCGTTGCTATGGTAACGTACTGTGTGCCGTTGCTATGGTAACACACTCTGTGCCGTTGCTATGGTAACGCACTGCTTGCCGTTGCTATGGTAACACACTCTGTGCCGTTGCTATGGTAACGCACTGTTTGCCGTTGCTATGGTAACACACCCTGTGCCGTTGCTATTGGAACGCACTGTGTGCCGTTGCTATGGTAACGCACTGTGTGCCGTTGCTATGGTGACACACTATGTGCCGTTGCTATGGTAACGCACTGTATGCCATTGCTATTGTGACACACTGTATGCCGTTGCTATTGTGACACACTGTATGCCGTTGCTATGGTGACACACTGTGTGCCGTTGCTATGGTAACGCAATGTGTGCCGTTGCTATGGTGACACACTGTGAGCCGTTGTTAATGTAACTCACTGTGTGCCGTTGCTAAGGTAACACACTGTTTGCCGTTGCTATGGTGACACACTGTGAGCCGTTGCTATGGTGATACACTGTGTGCCGTTCTAAGGTAACATACTGTTTGCCGTTGCTATGGTAACACACTGTTTGCCGTTGCTATGGTGATACACTGTGTGCCGTTGCTAAGTAACACACTGTGTGCCGTTGTTAAGGTAACACACTGTTTGCCGTTGCTAAGGTAACACACTGTGTGCCGTTTCTAAGGTAACACACTCTGTGCCGTTGCTATGGTGACACACTGTGTGCCGTTGCTATGGTGACACACTGTGTGCCGTTGCTAAGGTAACACCCTGTGTGCCGTTGCTATGGTAACACCCTGTGTGCCGTTGCTAAGGTAACAACCTGAGTGCCGTTGCTATGGTAACAACTGTGTGCCGTTGCTAAGGTAACACCCTGTGTGCAGTTGCTAAGTTAACACCCTGTGTGCCGTTGCTATGGTGACACACTGATTACCGTTGCTACTGTAACGAACTGTGAGCCGTTGTTATGGTTACACACTGTGTGTCGTTGCAATGGTGATACACTGTGTGCCGTTGCTATGGTGACACACTGTGTGCCGTTGCTATGGTAACACACTGTGAGCCGTTGCTATGGTAACACACTGTGAGCCGTTGCTATGGTGACACACTGTGTACCGTTGCTAGGGTAACTCCCTGTGTGCCGTTGCTTTGGTAACACCCTGTGTGCCGTTGCTAAGGTAACACTCTGTGTGCCGTTGCTAAAGTAACACACTGTGTGCCGTTGTTAAGGGAACACACTGTGTGCCGTTGCTAAGGTAACACACTGTGTGCCGTTGCTAAGGTAACACACTGTTTGCCGTTGCTAAGGTAACACACTGTGTGCCGTTGCTAAGGTAACACACTGTGTGCCGTTGTTAAGGTAACGCACTGTGTCCAGTTCCTAAGGTAACACACTGTGAGACGTTGCTATGGTGACACACTGTGAGCCGTTGTTATGGTGACACACTATATGACGTTGCTATGGTGACACACTGTGCCTATGCTAAGGTAACACACTGTGTGCCGTTGCTATGGTAACGCACTGTGTGCCGTTTCTAAGGTAACACCCTGTGTGCCGTTGCTATGGTAACACCCTGTGTGCCGTTGCTAAGGTAACACGCTGTGTGCCGTTGCTATGTCAACACTCTGTGTGCCGTTGCAAAGGTAACACCCTGTGTGCCGTTGCTAAGGTAACACCCTGTGTGCCGTGCTATGGTGACACACTGTGTACCGTTGCTATGGTAACGAACTGTGTGCCGTTGCTATGGTGACACACTGTATGTCGTTGCTATGGTGACACACTGTGTGCCGTTGCTATGGTGACACACTGTGATCCGTTGCTATGGTAACACACTGTGAGCCGTTGGTATGGTGACACACTGTGTGCCGTTGCTATGGTAACGCACTTTTTGCCGTTGCTATGGTGACACACTGTGTGCCGTTGCTATGGTAACGCACTGTGTGCCCTTGCTATGGTAACACACTGTGTGCCGTTGCTATGGTAACGCACTGTGTGCCGTTGCAATGGTGACACACTGTGTGCCATTGCTATGGTGACACTGTGTGCAGTTGCTAAGGTAACACGCTGTGTGCCGTTGCTAAGTTAACACACTGTGTGCCGTTGCTAAGGTAACACACTATGTGCCGTTGCTAAGGTAACACACTGTGTGCCGTTGCTATAGTGACACACTGTGTGCCGTTGCTATGGTGACACAGTGTGTGCCGTTGCTATGGTGACACACTGTGTGCCGTTGCTATGGTGACACACGGTTTGCCGTTGCTATGGTAACACACTGTTTGCCGTTGCTATGGTGATACACTGTATGCCGTTGCTAAAGTAACACACTGTGTGCCGTTGCTATGGTAACGCACTGTGTGCCGTTGCTATGGTAACACACTGTTGCCGTTGTTATGCGGACACACTGTGTGCCGTTGCTAAGGTAACACACTGTGTCCCGTTGCTAAGGTAACACACTATGAGCCGTTGCTAAGGTAACAGCCTGTGTGCCGTTGCTATGGTAACACACTGTGTGCCGTTGCTATGTTGACACACTGTGTGCCGTTGCTATGGTAACGCACTGTGTGCCGTAGTTAAGGTAACGCACTATGTGCAGTTGCTATGGTGACACTGTGTGCCGTTGCTATGGTGATACACTGTATGCCGTTTCTATGGTGACACACTGTATTCCGTTGTTAAGGTAACACACTGTGTCCCGTTGCTAATGTAACACACTGTGTACCGTTGCTAAGGTAACTCCCTGTGTGCCGTTGCTATGGTAACGCACTGTGTGCCGTTGCTATGGCAACGCACTGTTTGCCGTTGCTATGGTAACGCACTGTGTGCCGTTGCTAAGGTAACACTGTGTCCCGTTGCTAAGGTAACACACTGTGTGCCGTTGCTATGGTGACATAATGTGCCGTTGCTATGGTGATACACTGTATGCCGTTTCTATGGTGACACACTGTATGCCTTTGTTAAGGTAACACACTGCTTGCGGTCGCTATGGTGACACACTGTATGCCGTTGTTAAGGTGACACACTGTGTGCCGTTGCTATGGTGACACACTGTATGCCGTTGTTAAGGTGACACACTGTGTGCCGTTGCTATGGTGACACACTGTGTGCCGTAGTTAAGGTGACACACTGTGTGCCGTTGCTATGGTGACACACTGTATGCCGTTGTTTAGGTAACACACTGTGTGCCGTTGCTATGGTGACACACTGTATGCCGTTGTTAAGGTGACACACGGTGTGCCGTTGCTATGGTGACACACTGTGTGCCGTTGCTATGGTGACACACTGTATGCCGTTGCTATGGTGACACACTGTGTGCCGTTGTTAGGGTAACACACTGTGTGCCGTTGCAATGGTAACACACTGTATGCCGATGCTATGGTAACACACTGTATGCCGTTCCTATGGTAACACACTGTGTGCCGTTGCTATGGTAACACACTGTATGCCGTTGCTATGGTGATACACTGTGTGCCGTTTCTATGGTAACACACTGTGTGCCGTTGCTATAATGACACACTGTGTGCCGTTGCTAAGGTAACACCCTGTGTGCCGATTTTAAGGTGACACACTGAGTGCCGTTGCTAAGGTTACACCCTGTGTTCAGTTGCTATGGTAACACACTGTGAGCAGATGCTATGGTAGCACACTGTGTGCCGTTGCTATGTTAACACACTGTGTGCCGTTGCTATGGTAACACACTGTGAGCCTTTGCTAAGGTAACACCCTTTGTGCCGTGCTATGGTGACACACTGTGTACCGTTGGTATGGTAACGAACTGTGTGTCGTTGCTATGGTGACACACAGTATGTCGTTGCTATGGTGACACACTGTGTGCCGTTGCTATGGTAACACACTGTATTCCGTTGGTATGGTGACATACTGTGTGCCGTTGCTATGGTAACGCACTTTTTGCCGTTGCTATGGTAACACACTGTGTGCCGTTGCTATGGTAACGCACTGTGTGCCGTTGCTATGGTGACACACTGTGTGCCATTGCTATCGTGACACACTGTGTGCAGTTGCTAAGGTAACACGCTGTGTGCCGTTGCTAAGGTAACACACTGTGTGCCGTTGCTATGGTGACACACTGTGTGCCGTTGCTATGGTGACACACTCTGTGCCGTTGCTATGGTGACACACTGTGTGCCGTTGCTATGGTGACACACTGTGTGCCGTTGCTATGGTGACACTCTGTGCCGTTGCTATGGTGACACATGGTTTGCCGTTGCTATGGTGACACACTGTTTGCCGTGGCCATGGTGATACACTGTAAGCCGTTGCTAAGGTAACACACTGTGTGCCGTTGCTATGGTAACGCACTGTGTGCCGTTGCTATGGTAACACACTGTATGCCGTTGCTATGCGGACACACTGTGTGCCGTTGCTAAGGTAACTTACTGTGTGCCATTGCTATGGTAACGCACTGTGTGCCGTTGCTAAGGTAACACACTGTGTCCCGTTGCTAAGGTAACACACTGTGTGCCATTGCTAAGGTAACACCCTGTGTGCCGTTGCTATGGTAACACACTGTGTGCCGTTGCTATGGTGACACACCTAGTGCCGTTGTTAAGGTAACGCACTGTGTGCAGTTGCTATGGTGACACTGTGTGCCGTTGCTATGGTGATACACTGTATGCCGTTTCTATGGTGACACATTGTATGCCGTTGTTAAGGTAACACACTGTGTCCCGTTGCTAAGGTAACACACTGTGTGCCGTTGCTAAGGTAACACCCTGTGTGCCGTTGCTATGGTAACTCAGTGTGTGCCGCGGCTAAGGTAACACACTGTTTGCGGTTGCTATGGTGACACTATGTGAGCCGTTGGTATGGTGATACACTGTGTGCCGTTGCTAAGGTAACACACTGTTTGCCGTTGGTAAGGTAACACATTGTTTGCCGTTGCTATGGTGATACACTGTGTGCCGTTGGTAAGGTAACACACTGTGTGCCGTTGTTAAGGTAACACACTCTTTGCCGTTGCTAAGGTAACACACTGTGTGCCGTTGCTAAGGTAACACACTGTGTGCCGTTGCTAAGGTAACGCACTGTTTGCCGTTGCTAAGGTAACACACTGTGTGCCGTTGCTAAGGTAACACACTGTGTGCCGTTGTTAAGGTAACGCACTGTGTCCAGTTGCTAAGGTAACACCCTGTGAGCCATTGCTATGGTGACACACTGTGAGCCGTTGCTATGGTGACACACTATATGACGTTGCTATGGTGACACACTGTGCCGTTGCTAAGGTAACACACTGTGTGCCGTTGCTATGGTAACGCACTCTGTGCCGTTGCTATGGTAACACACTGTGAGCCGATGGTATGATAACACACTGTGTGCCGTTGCTATGGTAACACACTGTGTGCCGTTGCTATGGTAACACACTGTGAGCCTTAGCTATGGTAACACACTGTGAGCCGTTGCTATGTTAACACAATGTGAGCCGTTGCTATGGTAACAAACTGTGTGCCGTTGCTATCGTAACACACTGTGTGCCGTTGCTATGCTTATACACTGTGTGCCGTTGCTATGTTAACACACTGTGTGCCATTGCTATGGTAACGCACTGCGTGCCGTTGCTAAGGTAACACACTGTGTGCCGTTGCTATGGTAACACACTGTGTGTAGTTGCTAAGGTAACACCCTGTGTGCCGTTGCTATTATGACACACTGTGTGCCGTTGCTATGGTGACACACTGTGTGCCGTAGCTATGGTAACGCACTGTGTGCCGTTGTTAAGGTAACGCATGGTGTGCCGTTGCTATGGTGACACTGTGTGCCGTTGCTATGGTGATACACTGTATGCCGTTTCTATGGTGACACACTGTATGCCGTTGTTAAGGTAACACTCTGTGTGCCGTTGCTAAGGTGACACACTGTATGCCGTTGTTAAGGTGACACACTGTGTGCCGTTGCTATGGTGACACACTGTAAGCCGTTGTTAAGTTGACACACTGTGTGCCGTTGCTATGGTGACACACTGTGTGCCGTTGTTAAGGTGACACACTATGTGCCGTTGCTATGGTGACACACTGTATGCCGTTGTTAAGGTAACACACTGTGTGCCGTTGCTATGGTGACACACTGTATGCCGTTGTTAAGGTGACACACTGTGTGCCGGTTCTATGGTGACACACTGTGTGCCGTTGCTATGGTGATACACTGTATGCCGTTGCTATGGTGACACACTGTGTGCCGTTGTTAAGGTAACAAACTGTATGCTGTTGCTATGGTAGCACACTGTATGCCGTTGCTATGGTAACACACTGTGTGCCGTTGCTATGGTAACACACTGTATTCCGTTGCTATGGTGATACACTGTGTGCCGTTTCTATGGTGACAGTGTGTGCCGTTGCTATAATGTCACACTGTGTGCCGTTGCTAAGGTAACACCCTGTGTGCCGTTTTAAGGTGACACACTGTGTGCCGTTGCTAAGGTAACACCCTGTGTGCCGTTGCTATGGTAACACACTGTGTGCCGTTGCTATGGTAACGCACTGTGTGCAGTTGCTATGGTAACACACTGTGAGCCGATGCTATGGTAACACTATGTGCCGTTGCTATGCTAACACACTGTGTGCCGTTGCTATGGTAACAGACTCTGTGCCGTTGCTATGGTAATGCACTGGGTGCCGTTGCTATGGTAACACACTCTGTGCCGTTGCTAAGGTAACTCATTGTGTGCCGTTGCTAAGGTAACACACTGTTTGCCGTTGCTATGGTAACACATTGTCTGCCGTTGCTATGGTAACGTACTGTGTGCCGTTGCTATGGTAACACACTCTGTGCCGTTGCTATGGTAACGCACTGATTGCCGTTGCTATGGTAACACACTCTGTGCCGTTGCTATGGTAACACACACTGTTTGCCGTTACTATGGTAAGGCACTGCGTGCCGTTGCTATGGTAACACACTCTGTGCCGTTGCTATGGTAACGTACTGTTTGCTGTTGCTATGGTAACACACTCTGTGCCATTGCTATGGTAACGCACTGTGTGCCGTTGCTATGGTAACACACTCTGTGCCGTTGCTATGGTAACGCACTGTTTGCCGTTGCTATGGTAACACACTCTGTGCCGTTGCTATTGGAACGCACTGTGTGCCGTTGCTATGGTAACGCACTGTGTGCCGTTGCTATGGTGACACACTATGTGCCGTTGCTATGGTAACGCACTGTGTGCCATTGCTATTGTGACACACTGTATGCCGTTGCTATTGTGACACACTGTATGCCGTTGCTATGGTGACACACTGTGTGCCGTTGCTATGGTAACGCACTGTGTGCCGTTGCTATGGTGACACACTGTGAGCCGTTGTTAATGTAACTCACTGTGTGCCGTTGCTAAGGTAACACACTGTTTTCCGTTGCTATGGTGACACACTGTGAGCCGTTGCTATGGTGATACACTGTGTGCCGTTGCTAAGGTAACATACTGTTTGCCGTTGCTATGGTAACACACTGTTTGCCGTTGCTATGGTGATACACTGTGTGCCGTTGCTAAGTAACACACTGTGTGCCGTTGTTAAGGTAACACACTGTTTGCCGTTGCTAAGGTAACACACTGTGTGCCGTTGCTAAGGTAACACACTGTGTGCCGTTGCTAAGGTAACACACAGTGTGCAGTTGCTAAGGTAACACACTGTGTGCCGTTGTTAAGGTAACGCACTGTGTCCAGTTTGTAAGGTAACACACTGGGAGCCATTGCTATGGTGACTCACTGTATGACTTTGCTATGGAGACACACTGTGCCGTTGCTAAGGTAACACACTGTGTGCCGTTGCTATGGTAACGCACTGTGTGCCGTTTCTAAGGTAGCACACTGTGTGCCGTTGCTAAGGTAACACACTGTGTGCCGTTTCTAAGGTAACACCCTGTGTGCCGTTGCTAAGGTAACACCCTGAGTGCCGTTGCTATGGTAACAACTGTGTGCCGTTGCTAAGGTAACACCCTGTGTGCAGTTGCTAAGTTAACACCCTGTGTGCCGTTGCTATGGTGACACACTGATTACCGTTGCTACTGTAACGAACTGTGAGACGTTGCTATGGTTACACACTGTGTGTCGTTGCAATGGTGATACACTGTGTGCCGTTGCTATGGTGACACACTGTGTGCCGTTGCTATGGTAACACACTGTGAGCCGTTGCTATGGTAACACACTGTGAGCCGTTGCTATGGTGACACACTGTGTGCCGTTGCTAAGGTAACACCCTGTGTGCCGTTGCTTTGGTAACAACCTGTGTGCCGTTGCTAAGGTAACACCCTGTGTGCGTTGCTAAAGTAACACATTGTGTGCCGTTGTTAAGGGAACACACTGTGTGCCGTTGCTAAGGTAACACACTGTGTGCCGTTGCTAAGGTAACACACTGTTTGCCGTTGCTAAGGTAACACACTGTGTGCCGTTGCTAAGGTAACACACTGTGTGCCGTTGTTAAGGTAACGCACTGTGTCCAGTTCCTAAGGTAACACACTGTGAGACGTTGCTATGGTGACACACTGTGAGCCGTTGCTATGGTGACACACTATATGACGTTGCTATGGTGACACACTGTGCCTATGCTAAGGTAACACACTGTGTGCCGTTGCTATGGTAAAGCACTGTGTGCCGTTTCTAAGGTAACACCCTGTGTGCCGTTGCTATGGTAACACCCTGTGTGCCGTTGCTAAGGTAACACGCTGTGTGCCGTTGCTATGTCAACACTCTGTGTGCCGTTGCTAAGGTAACACCCTGTGTGCAGTTGCTAAGGTAACACCCTGTGTGCCGTGCTATGGTGACACACTGTGTACCGTTGCTATGGTAACGAACTGTGTGCCGTTGCTATGGTGACACACTGTATGTCGTTGCTATGGTGACACACTGTGTGCCGTTGCTATGGTGACACACTGTATGCCGTTGCTATGTTAACACACTGTGATCCGTTGCTATGGTAACACACTGTGAGACGTTGGTATGGTGACACACTGTGTGCCGTTGCTATGGTAACGCACTTTTTGCCGTTGCTATGGTGACACACTGTGTGCCGTTGCTATGGTAACGCACTGTGTGCCCTTGCTATGGTAACACACTGTGTGCCGTTGCTATGGTAACGCACTGTGTGCCGTTGCAATGGTGACACACTGTGTGCCATTGCTATGGTGACACACTGTGTGCAGTTGCTAAGGTAACACGCTGTGTGCCGTTGCTAAGGTAACACACTGTGTGCCGTTGCTAAGGTAACACACTATGTGCCGTTGCTGAGGTAACACACTGTGTGCCGATGCTATAGTGACACACTGTGTGCCGTTGCTATGGTGACACAGTGTGTGCCGTTGCTATGGTGAAACACTGTGTGCCGTTGCTATGGTGACACACGGTTTGCCGTTGCTATGGTAACACACTGTTTGCCGTTGCTATGGTGATACACTGTATGCCGTTGCTAAAGTAACACACTGTGTGCCGTTGCTATGGTAACGCACTGTGTGCCGTTGCTATGGTAACACACTGTTGCCGTTGTTATGCGGACACACTGTGTGCCGTTGCTAAGGTAACACGCTGTGTCCCGTTGCTAAGGTAACACACTATGAGCCGTTGCTAAGGTAACAGCCTGTGTGCCGTTGCTATGGTAACACACTGTGTGCCGTTGCTATGTTGACACACTGTGTGCCGTTGCTATGGTAACGCACTGTGTGCCGTAGTTAAGGTAACGCACTATGTGCAGTTGCCATGGTGACACTGTGTGCCGTTGCTATGGTGATACACTGTATGCCGTTTCTATGGTGACACACTGTATTCCGTTGTTAAGGTAACACACTGTGTCCCGTTGCTAATGTAACACACTGTGTACCGTTGCTAAGGTAACTCCCTGTGTGCCGTTGCTATGGTAACGCACTGTGTGCCGTTGCTATGGCAACGCACTGTTTGCCGTTGCTATGGTAACGCACTGTGTGCCGTTGCTAAGGTAACACTGTGTCCCGTTGCTAAGGTAACACACTGTGTGCCGTTGCTATGGTGACACTATGTGCCGTTGCTATGGTGATACACTGTATGCCGTTTCTATGGTGACACACTGTATGCCGTTGTTAAGGTAACACACTGCTTGCCGCCGCTATGGTGACACACTGTATGCCGTTGTTAAGGTGACACACTGTGTGCCGTTGCTATGGTGACACACTGTATGCCGTTGTTAAGGTGACACACTGTGTGCCGTTGCTATGGTGACACACTGTGTGCCGTAGTTAAGGTGACACACTGTGTGCCGTTGCTATGGTGACACACTGTATGCCGTTGTTTAGGTAACACACTGTGTGCCGTTGCTATGGTGATACACTGTGTGCCGTTGCTAAGGTAACATACTGTTTGCCGTTGCTATGGTAACACACTGTTTGCCGTTGCTATGGTGATACACTGTGTGCCGTTGCTAAGTAACACACTGTGTGCCGTTGTTAAGGTAACACACTGTTTGCCGTTGCTAAGGTAACACACTGTGTGCCGTTGCTAAGGTAACACACTGTGTGCCGTTGCTAAGGTAACACACTGTTTGCCGTTGTTAAGGTAACACACAGTGTGCAGTTGCTAAGGTAACACACTGTGTACCGTTGTTAAGGTAACGCACTGTGTCCAGTTTGTAAGGTAACACACTGGGAGCCATTGCTATGGTGACTCACTGTATGACTTTGCTATGGAGACACACTGTGCCGTTGCTAAGGTAACACACTGTGTGCCGTTGCTATGGTAACGCACTGTGTGCCGTTTCTAAGGTAGCACACTGTGTGCCGTTGCTAAGGTAACACACTGTGTGCCGTTTCTAAAGTAACACCCTGTGTGCCGTTGCTATGGTGACACACTGTGTGCCGTTGCTATGGTGACACACTGTGTGCCGTTGCTATGGTGACACACTGTGTGCCGTTGCTAAGGTAACACCCTGTGTGCCGTTGCTATGGTAACACCCTGTGTGCCGTTGCTATGGTAACACCCTGTGTGCCGTTGCTAAGGTAACACCCTGAGTGCCGTTGCTATGGTAACAACTGTGTGCCGTTGCTAAGGTAACACCCTGTGTGCAGTTGCTAAGTTAACACCCTGTGTGCCGTTGCTATGGTGACACACTGATTACCGTTGCTACTGTAACGAACTGTGAGACGTTGCTATGGTTACACACTGTGTGTCGTTGCAATGGTGATACACTGTGTGCCGTTGCTATGGTGACACACTGTGTGCCGTTGCTATGGTAACACACTGTGAGCCGTTGCTATGGTAACACACTGTGAGCCGTTGCTATGGTGACACACTGTGTGCCGTTGCTAAGGTAACACCCTGTGTGCCGTTGCTTTGGTAACACCCTGTGTGCCGTTGCTAAGGTAACACCCTGTGTGCCGTTGCTAAAGTAACACATTGTGTGCCGTTGTTAAGGGAACACACTGTGTGCCGTTGCTAAGGTAACACACTGTGTGCCGTTGCTAAGGTAACACACTGTTTGCCGTTGCTAAGGTAACACACTGTGTGCCGTTGTTAAGGTAACGCACTGTGTCCAGTTCCTAAGGTAACACACTGTGAGACGTTGCTATGGTGACACACTGTGAGCCGTTGCTATGGTGACACACTATATGACGTTGCTATGGTGACACACTGTGCCTATGCTAAGGTAACACACTGTGTGCCGTTGCTATGGTAAAGCACTGTGTGCCGTTTCTAAGGTAACACCCTGTGTGCCGTTGCTATGGTAACACCCTGTGTGCCGTTGCTAAGGTAACACGCTGTGTGCCGTTGCTATGTCAACACTCTGTGTGCCGTTGCTAAGGTAACACCCTGTGTGCAGTTGCTAAGGTAACACCCTGTGTGCCGTGCTATGGTGACACACTGTGTACCGTTGCTATGGTAACGAACTGTGTGCCGTTGCTATGGTGACACACTGTATGTCGTTGCTATGGTGATACACTGTATGCCGTTTCTATGGTGACACACTGTATTCCGTTGTTAAGGTAACACACTGTGTCCCGTTGCTAATGTAACACACTGTGTACCGTTGCTAAGGTAACTCCCTGTGTGCCGTTGCTATGGTAACGCACTGTGTGCCGTTGCTATGGCAACGCACTGTTTGCCGTTGCTATGGTAACGCACTGTGTGCTGTTGCTAAGGTAACACTGTGTCCCGTTGCTAAGGTAACACACTGTGTGCCGTTGCTATGGTGACACTATGTGCCGTTGCTATGGTGATACACTGTATGCCGTTTCTATGGTGACACACTGTATGCCGTTGTTAAGGTAACACACTGCTTGCCGTCGCTATGGTGACACACTGTATGCCGTTGTTAAGGTGACACACTGTGTGCCGTTGCTATGGTGACACACTGTATGCCGTTGTTAAGGTGACACACTGTGTGCCGTTGCTATGGTAACAACTGTGTGCCGTTGCTAAGGTAACACCCTGTGTGCAGTTGCTAAGTTAACACCCTGTGTGCCGTTGCTATGGTGACACACTGATTACCGTTGCTACTGTAACGAACTGTGAGACGTTGCTATGGTTACACACTGTGTGTCGTTGCAATGGTGATACACTGTGTGCCGTTGCTATGGTGACACACTGTGTGCCGTTGCTATGGTAACACACTGTGAGCCGTTGCTATGGTAACACACTGTGAGCCGTTGCTATGGTGACACACTGTGTGCCGTTGCTAAGGTAACACCCTGTGTGCCGTTGCTTTGGTAACAACCTGTGTGCCGTTGCTAAGGTAACACCCTGTGTGCGTTGCTAAAGTAACACATTGTGTGCCGTTGTTAAGGGAACACACTGTGTGCCGTTGCTAAGGTAACACACTGTGTGCCGTTGCTAAGGTAACACACTGTTTGCCGTTGCTAAGGTAACACACTGTGTGCCGTTGCTAAGGTAACACACTGTGTGCCGTTGTTAAGGTAACGCACTGTGTCCAGTTCCTAAGGTAACACACTGTGAGACGTTGCTATGGTGACACACTGTGAGCCGTTGCTATGGTGACACACTATATGACGTTGCTATGGTGACACACTGTGCCTATGCTAAGGTAACACACTGTGTGCCGTTGCTATGGTAAAGCACTGTGTGCCGTTTCTAAGGTAACACCCTGTGTGCCGTTGCTATGGTAACACCCTGTGTGCCGTTGCTAAGGTAACACGCTGTGTGCCGTTGCTATGTCAACACTCTGTGTGCCGTTGCTAAGGTAACACCCTGTGTGCAGTTGCTAAGGTAACACCCTGTGTGCCGTGCTATGGTGACACACTGTGTACCGTTGCTATGGTAACGAACTGTGTGCCGTTGCTATGGTGACACACTGTATGTCGTTGCTATGGTGACACACTGTGTGCCGTTGCTATGGTGACACACTGTATGCCGTTGCTATGTTAACACACTGTGATCCGTTGCTATGGTAACACACTGTGAGACGTTGGTATGGTGACACACTGTGTGCCGTTGCTATGGTAACGCACTTTTTGCCGTTGCTATGGTGACACACTGTGTGCCGTTGCTATGGTAACGCACTGTGTGCCCTTGCTATGGTAACACACTGTGTGCCGTTGCTATGGTAACGCACTGTGTGCCGTTGCAATGGTGACACACTGTGTGCCATTGCTATGGTGACACACTGTGTGCAGTTGCTAAGGTAACACGCTGTGTGCCGTTGCTAAGGTAACACACTGTGTGCCGTTGCTAAGGTAACACACTATGTGCCGTTGCTGAGGTAACACACTGTGTGCCGATGCTATAGTGACACACTGTGTGCCGTTGCTATGGTGACACAGTGTGTGCCGTTGCTATGGTGAAACACTGTGTGCCGTTGCTATGGTGACACACGGTTTGCCGTTGCTATGGTAACACACTGTTTGCCGTTGCTATGGTGATACACTGTATGCCGTTGCTAAAGTAACACACTGTGTGCCGTTGCTATGGTAACGCACTGTGTGCCGTTGCTATGGTAACACACTGTTGCCGTTGTTATGCGGACACACTGTGTGCCGTTGCTAAGGTAACACGCTGTGTCCCGTTGCTAAGGTAACACACTATGAGCCGTTGCTAAGGTAACAGCCTGTGTGCCGTTGCTATGGTAACACACTGTGTGCCGTTGCTATGTTGACACACTGTGTGCCGTTGCTATGGTAACGCACTGTGTGCCGTAGTTAAGGTAACGCACTATGTGCAGTTGCCATGGTGACACTGTGTGCCGTTGCTATGGTGATACACTGTATGCCGTTTCTATGGTGACACACTGTATTCCGTTGTTAAGGTAACACACTGTGTCCCGTTGCTAATGTAACACACTGTGTACCGTTGCTAAGGTAACTCCCTGTGTGCCGTTGCTATGGTAACGCACTGTGTGCCGTTGCTATGGCAACGCACTGTTTGCCGTTGCTATGGTAACGCACTGTGTGCCGTTGCTAAGGTAACACTGTGTCCCGTTGCTAAGGTAACACACTGTGTGCCGTTGCTATGGTGACACTATGTGCCGTTGCTATGGTGATACACTGTATGCCGTTTCTATGGTGACACACTGTATGCCGTTGTTAAGGTAACACACTGCTTGCCGCCGCTATGGTGACACACTGTATGCCGTTGTTAAGGTGACACACTGTGTGCCGTTGCTATGGTGACACACTGTATGCCGTTGTTAAGGTGACACACTGTGTGCCGTTGCTATGGTGACACACTGTGTGCCGTAGTTAAGGTGACACACTGTGTGCCGTTGCTATGGTGACACACTGTATGCCGTTGTTTAGGTAACACACTGTGTGCCGTTGCTATGGTGATACACTGTGTGCCGTTGCTAAGGTAACATACTGTTTGCCGTTGCTATGGTAACACACTGTTTGCCGTTGCTATGGTGATACACTGTGTGCCGTTGCTAAGTAACACACTGTGTGCCGTTGTTAAGGTAACACACTGTTTGCCGTTGCTAAGGTAACACACTGTGTGCCGTTGCTAAGGTAACACACTGTGTGCCGTTGCTAAGGTAACACACTGTTTGCCGTTGTTAAGGTAACACACAGTGTGCAGTTGCTAAGGTAACACACTGTGTACCGTTGTTAAGGTAACGCACTGTGTCCAGTTTGTAAGGTAACACACTGGGAGCCATTGCTATGGTGACTCACTGTATGACTTTGCTATGGAGACACACTGTGCCGTTGCTAAGGTAACACACTGTGTGCCGTTGCTATGGTAACGCACTGTGTGCCGTTTCTAAGGTAGCACACTGTGTGCCGTTGCTAAGGTAACACACTGTGTGCCGTTTCTAAAGTAACACCCTGTGTGCCGTTGCTATGGTGACACACTGTGTGCCGTTGCTATGGTGACACACTGTGTGCCGTTGCTATGGTGACACACTGTGTGCCGTTGCTAAGGTAACACCCTGTGTGCCGTTGCTATGGTAACACCCTGTGTGCCGTTGCTATGGTAACACCCTGTGTGCCGTTGCTAAGGTAACACCCTGAGTGCCGTTGCTATGGTAACAACTGTGTGCCGTTGCTAAGGTAACACCCTGTGTGCAGTTGCTAAGTTAACACCCTGTGTGCCGTTGCTATGGTGACACACTGATTACCGTTGCTACTGTAACGAACTGTGAGACGTTGCTATGGTTACACACTGTGTGTCGTTGCAATGGTGATACACTGTGTGCCGTTGCTATGGTGACACACTGTGTGCCGTTGCTATGGTAACACACTGTGAGCCGTTGCTATGGTAACACACTGTGAGCCGTTGCTATGGTGACACACTGTGTGCCGTTGCTAAGGTAACACCCTGTGTGCCGTTGCTTTGGTAACACCCTGTGTGCCGTTGCTAAGGTAACACCCTGTGTGCCGTTGCTAAAGTAACACATTGTGTGCCGTTGTTAAGGGAACACACTGTGTGCCGTTGCTAAGGTAACACACTGTGTGCCGTTGCTAAGGTAACACACTGTTTGCCGTTGCTAAGGTAACACACTGTGTGCCGTTGTTAAGGTAACGCACTGTGTCCAGTTCCTAAGGTAACACACTGTGAGACGTTGCTATGGTGACACACTGTGAGCCGTTGCTATGGTGACACACTATATGACGTTGCTATGGTGACACACTGTGCCTATGCTAAGGTAACACACTGTGTGCCGTTGCTATGGTAAAGCACTGTGTGCCGTTTCTAAGGTAACACCCTGTGTGCCGTTGCTATGGTAACACCCTGTGTGCCGTTGCTAAGGTAACACGCTGTGTGCCGTTGCTATGTCAACACTCTGTGTGCCGTTGCTAAGGTAACACCCTGTGTGCAGTTGCTAAGGTAACACCCTGTGTGCCGTGCTATGGTGACACACTGTGTACCGTTGCTATGGTAACGAACTGTGTGCCGTTGCCATGGTGACACACTCTGTGCCGTTGCTATGGTAACGCACTGTTTGCCGTTGCTATGGTAACACACTCTGTGCCGTTGCTATGGTAACGCACTGTTTGCCGTTGCTATGGTACCACACTCTGTGCCATTGCTATGGTAACGCACTGTGTGCCGTTGCTATGGTAACACACTCTGTGCCGTTGCTAAGGTAACGCACAGTTTGCCGTTGCTATGGTAACGCACTGTGTGCCGTTGCTATTGTGACACACTGTATGCCGTTGCTATTGTAACACACTGTATGCCGTTGCTATGGTGACACACTGTGTGCCGTTGCTATGGTAACGCACTGTGTGCCGTTGCTATGGTGACACACTGTGAGCCGTTGTTAAGGTAACTCACTGTGTGCCGTTGCTAAGGTAACACACTGTTTGCCGTTGCTATGGTTACACACTGTGAGCCGTTGCTATGGTGATACACTGTGTGCCGTTGCTAAGGTAACACACTGTTTGCCGTTTCTAAGGTAACACACTGTTTGCCGTTGCTATTGTGATACACTGTGTGCCGTTGCTAAGGTAACACACTGTGTGCCTTTGTTAAGGTAACACACTGTTTTCCGTGGCTAAGGTAACACACTGTGTGCCGTTGCTAAGGTAACACACTGTGTGCCGTTGCTAAGGTAACACACTGTTTGCCGTTTATAAGGTAACACACTGTGTGCCGTTGCTATGGTAACACACTGTGTGCCGTTGTTAAAGTAACGCACTGTGTCCAGTTGCTAAGGTAACACACTGTGAGCCGTTGCTATGGTGACACACTATATGACGTGTCTATGGTGACACACTGTGAGCCGTTGCTAAGGTAACACACTGTGTGCCGTTGCTATGGTAACTCACTGTGTGCCGTTTCTAAGGTAACACACTGTGTGCCGTTGCTAAGGTAACACCCTGTGTGCCGTTGCTATGGTAATACCCTGTGTGCCGTTGCTATGGTAACACCCTGTGTGCCGTTGCTAAGGTAACACCCTGTGTGCCGTTGCTATGGTGACACACTCTGTACCGTTGCTATGGTAACGAACTGTGTGCCGTTGCAATGGTGACACACTGTGTGTCGTTACTATGGTGATACACTGTGTGCCGTTGCTATGGTGACACACTGTGTGCCGTTGCTATGGTAACACACTGTGAGCCGTTGCTATGGTGACACACTGTGAACCGTTGCTATGGTGACACACTGTGTGCCGTTGCTATGGTAACGCACTGTTTGCCGTTGCTATGGTGACACTCTGTGTGCCTTTGCTATGGTAACGCACTGTGTGCCGTTGCTATGGTGACACACTGTATGCCGTTGCTATGGTGACACACTGTGTGCCGTTGCTAAGGTAACACACTGTGTGCCGTTGCTATAGTGACACACTGTGTGCCGTTGCTATGGTAACGCACTGTTTGCCGTTGCCATGGTTACACACTGTATGCCGTTTCTATGGTGACACACTGTGTGCCGTCGCTATGGTAACGCACTGTTTGCTGTTGCTATGATGTCACACTGTATGCCGTCGCTATGGCAACGGACAGTGAGCCGTTCCTATGGTAACACACTGTGTGCCGTTGCTATGGTAACGCACTGTGTGCCGTTGCTATGGTAACACACTTTGTGCCGTTGCTATGGTTACACACTGTATGCCGTTGCTATGGTGACACACTGTGTGCCGTTGCTATGGTAACACACTGTGAGCCGATGCTATGGTAACACTGTGTGCCTTTGCTATGCTAATACACTGTGTGCCGTTGCTATGGTAACACACTGTGAGCCGATGCTATGGTAACACTGTGTGCCGTTGCTATGCTAATACACTGTGTGCCGTTGCTATGATAACACACTCTGTGCCATTGCTATGGTAACGCACTGTGTGCCGTTGCTATGGTAACACACTCTGTGCCGTTGCTATGGTAACGCACTGTGTGCCGTTGCTATGGTAACACACTCTGTGCCGTTGCTATGGTAATGCACTGGGTGCCGTTGCTATGGTAACACACTCTGTGCCGTTGCTAAGGTAACTCATTGTGTGCCGTTGCTAAGGTAACACACTGTGTGCCGTTGCTATGGTAACACACTGTGAGCCGATGCTATGGTAACACTGTGTGCCGTTGCTATGCTAACACACTGTGTGCCGTTGCTATGGTAACACAGTCTGAGCCGTTGCTATGATAACACACTCTGTGCCATTGCTATGGTAACGCACTGTGTGCCGTTGCTATGGAAACACTCTCTGTGCCGTTGCTATGGTAACGCACTGTGTGCCGTTGCTATGGTAACACACTGTGAGCCGTTGCTATGGTAACACACTGTGAGCCGATGCTATGGTAACACTGTGTGCCGTTGCTATGCTAACACACTGTGTGCCGTTGCTATGGTAACACACTGTGAGCCGATGCTATGGTAACACTGTGTGCCGTTGCTATGCTAACACACTGTGTGCCGTTGCTATGGTAACACACTGTGAGCCGTTGCTATGATAACACACTCTGTGCCATTGCTATGGTAACGCACTGTGTGCCGTTGCTATGGTAAGACTCTCTGTGCCGTTGCTATGGTAACGCACTGTGTGCCGTTGCTATGGTAACACACTCTGTGCCGTTGCTATGGTAATGCACTGGGTGCCGTTGCTATGGTAACACACTCTGTGCCGTTGCTAAGGTAACTCATTGTGTGCCGTTGCTAAGGTAACACACTGTTTGCCGTTGCTATGGTAACACAATGTTTGCCGTTGCTATGGTAACGCACTGAGTGCCGTTGCTATGGTAACACACTCTGTGCCGTTGCTATGGTAACACACACTGTTTGCCGTTACTATGGTAAGGCACTGCGTGCCGTTGCTATGGTAACACACTCTGTGCCGTTGCTATGGTAACGTACTGTTTGCCGTTGCTATGGTAACACACTCTGTGCCATTGCAATGGTAACGCACTGTGTGCCGTTGCTATGGTAACACACTATGTGCCGTTGCTATGGTAACGCACTGTTTGCCGTTGCTATTTTACACACTCTGTGCCGTTGCTATGGTAACGCACAGTGTGCCGTTGCTATGGTAACGCACTGTGTGCCGTTGCTATGGTGACACACTGTGTGCCGTTGCTATGGTAACGCACTGTGTGCCGTTGCTATTGTGACACACTGTATGCTGTTGCTATTGTGACACACTGTATGCCGTTGCTATGGTGACACACTGTGTGCCGTTGCTATGGTAACGCACTGTGTGCCGTTGCTATGGTGACACACTGTGAGCCGTTGTTTATGTAACTCACTGTGTGCCGTTGCTAAGGTAACACACTGTTTGCCGTTGCTATGGTGACACACTGTGAGCCGTTGCTATGGTGATACACTGTGTGCCGTTGCTAAGGTAACACACTGTGTGCCGTTGTTAAGGTAACACACTGTTTGCCGTTGCTAAGGTAACACACTGTGTGCCGTTGCTAAGGTAACACCCTGTGTGCTGTTGCTATGGTAACACCCTGTGTGCCGTTGCTAAGGTAACACCCTGAGTGCCGTTGCTATGGTAACAACTGTGTGCCGTTGCTAAGGTAACACCCTGTGTGCCGTTGCTAAGTTAACACCCTGTGTGCCGTTTCTATGGTGACACACTGTGTACCGTTGCTACTGTAACGAACTGTGTGCCGTTGCTATGGTTACACACTGTGTGTCGTTGCAATGGTGATACACTGTGTGCCGTTGCTATGGCGACACACTGTGTGCCGTTGCTATGGTAACACACTGTGAGCCGTTGCTATGGTAACACACTGTGAGCCGTTGCTATGGTGACACACTGTGTGCCGTTGCTAAGGTAACACCCTGTGTGCCGTTGCTATGGTAACACCCTGTGTGCCGTTGCTAAAGTAACACACTGTGTGCCGTTGTTAAGGTAACACACTGTTTGCCGTTGCTAAGGTAACACACTGTGTGCCGTTGCTAAGGTAACACACTGTGTACCGTTGCTAGGGTAACACACTGTTTGCCGTTGCTAAGGTAACACACTGTGTGCCGTTGCTAAGGTAATACACTGTGTGCCGTTGTTAAGGTAACGCACTGTGTCCAGTTGCTAAGGTAACACACTGTGAGACGTTGCTATGGTGACACACTGTGAGCCGTTGCTATGGTGACACACTATATGACGTTGCTATGGTGACACACTGTGCCGATGCTAAGGTAACACACTGTGTGCCGTTGCTATGGTTACGCACTGTGTGCCGTTTCTAAGGTAACGCACTGTGTGCCGTTGCTAAGGTAACACACTGTGTGCCGTTGCTAAGGTAACTTCCTGTGTGCCGTTGCTATAGTGACACACCGTGTGCCGTTGCTATGGTGACACACTGTGTGCCGTTGCTATGGTAACACACTGTGTGCCGTTGCTAAGGTAACACCCTGTGTGCCGTTGCTATGGTAGCACCCTGTGTGCCGTTGCTAAGGTAACACCCTGTGTGCCGTTGCTATGTCAACACTCTGTGTGCCGTTGCTACGGTAACACCCTGTTTGCCGTTGCTAAGGTAACACCCTGTGTGCCGTGCTATGGTGACACACTGTGCACCGTTGCTATGGTAACGAACTGTGTGCCGTTGCTATGGTGACACACTGTATGTCGTTGCTATGGTGACACACTGTGTGCCGTTGCTATGGTGACACACTGTATGCCGTTGCTATGGTAACACACTGTGATCCGTTGCTATGGTAACACACTGTGAGCCGTTGGTATGGTGACACACTGTTTGCCGTTGCTATGGTAACGCACTTTTTGCCGTTGCTATGGTGACACACTGTGTGCCGTTGCTATGGTAACGCACTGTGTGCCCTTGCTATGGTAACACACTGTGTGCCGTTGCTATGGTAACGCACTGTGTGCCGTTGCAATGGTGACACACTGTGTGCCATTGGTATGGTGACACACTGTGTGCAGTTGCTAAGGTAACACGCTGTGTGCCGTTGCTAAGGTAACACACTGTGTGCCGTTGCTAAGGTAACACACTGTGTGCCGTTGCTAAGGTAACACACTGTGTGCCGTTGCTATGGTGACACACTGTGTGCCGTTGCTATGGTGACACAGTGTGTGCCGTTGCTATTTTGACACACTGTGTGCCGTTGCTATGGTGACACACGGTTTGCCGTTGCTATGGTGACACACTGTTTGCCGTTGTTATGGTGATACACTGTATGCCGTTGCTAAGGTAACACACTGTGTGCCGTTGCTATGCTAACACACTGTGTGCCGTTGCTATGGTGACACACTGTGAGCCGTTGTTAAGGTAACTCACTGTGTGCCGTTGCTAAGGTAACACACTGTTTGCCGTTGCTATGGTGACACACTGTGAGCCGTTGCTATGGTGATACACTGTGTGCCGTTGCTAAGGTAACACACTGTTTGCCGTTGCTATGGTGACACACTGTGAGCCGTTGCTATGGTGATACACTGTGTGCCGTTGCTAAGGTAACACACTGCTTGCCGTTTCTAAGGTGACACACTGTTTGCCGTTGCTATTCTGATACACTGTGTGCCGTTGCTAAGGTAACATACTGTGTGCCTTTGTTAAGGTAACACACTGTTTCCCGTTGCTAACGTAACACACTGTGTGCCGTTGTTAAGGTAACACACTGTGTGCCGTTGCTAAGGTAACACACTGTGTGCCGTTGTTAAAGTAACGCACTGAGTCCAGTTGCTAAGGTAACACACTGTGAGCCGTTG
Organism: Hymenopus coronatus; assembly: GCA_030762935.1. Classification (NCBI taxonomy): domain Eukaryota; kingdom Metazoa; phylum Arthropoda; class Insecta; order Mantodea; family Hymenopodidae; genus Hymenopus; species Hymenopus coronatus. The sequence continues at coordinate 2,951,171 of JAUKNX010000038.1, read as the reverse complement.
CTATGGTGACACACTATATGACGTATCTATGGTGACACACTGTGTGCCGTTGCTATGGTGACACACTATATGACGTTGCTATGGTGATACACTGTGAGCCGTTGCTAAGGTAACACACTGTGTGCCGTTGCTATGGTAACGCACTGTGTGCCGTTTCTAAGGTATCACACTGTGTGCCGTTGCTAACGTAACACCCTGTGTGCCGTTGCTATGGTAATACCCTGTGTGCCGTTGCTAAGGTAACACCCTGTGTGCCGTTGCTAAGGTAACACCCTGTGTGCCGTTGCTATGGTGACACACTCTGTACCGTTGCTATGGTAACGAACTGTGTGCCGTTGCAATGGTGACACACTGTGTGTCGTTGCTATGGTGATACACTGTGTGCAGTTCCTATGGTGACACACTGTGTGCCGTTGCTATGGTAACACACTGTGAGCCGTTGCTATGGTAACACACTGTGAGCCGTTGCTATGGTGACACACTGTGTGCCGTTGCTATGGTAAGGCACTGTTTGCCGTTGCTATGGTGAGACACTGTGTGCCTTTGCTATGGTAACGCACTGTGTGCCGTTGCTATGGTGACACACTGTATGCCGTTGCTATGGTGACACACTGTGTGCCGTTATTAAGGTAACACACTGTGTGCCGTTGCTATGGTAACATCCTGTGTGCCGTTGTTAAGGTGACACACTGAGTGGCGTTGCTAAGGTTACACCCTGTGTTCAGTTGCTATGGTAACACACTGTGTGCTGTTTCTATGGTAACGCACTGTGTGCCGTTGCTATGGTAACACACTGTGAGCCGATGCTATGGTAGCACACTGTGTGCCGTTGCTATGGTAACACAATGTGTGCCGTTGCTATGGTAACACACTGTGAGCCCTTGCTATGGTAACACACTGTGAGCCGTTGCTATGTTAACACACTGTGAGCCGTTGCTATGGTAAAACAATGTGAGCCGTTGCTATGGTAACACACGCTGTGCCGTTGCTATGGTAACACACTCTGTGCCGTTGCTATGGTAACACACTGTGAGCCGTTGCTATGGTAACACACTCTGTGCCATTGCTATGGTAACGCACTGTGTGCCGTTGCTATGGTAAGGCACTGTTTGCCGTTGCTATGGTAACGCACTGTTTGCTGTTGCTATGGTGTCACACTGTATGCCGTCGCTATGGTAACGCACAGTGAGCCGTTGCTATGGTAACGCACTGTGTGCCGTTGCAATGGTAACGCACTGTGTGCCGTTGCTATGGTGACAAACTGTATGCCGTAGCTATGGTAACGCAATGTGAGCCGTTCCAATGCTAACGCACTGTGTGCCGTTGCTATGGTAACGCACTTTGTGCCGTTGCTATGGTAACACGCTGTGTGCCGTTGCTATGGTGACACACTGTATGCCGTTGCTATGGTGACACACTCTGTGCCGTTGCTATGGTGACACACTGTATGCCGTTGCTATGGTAACGCACTGTGTGCCGTTGCTATGGTGACACATTTTATGCCGTTGCTATGGTAACGAACTGTGAGCCGTTGCTATGGTAACGCACTGTGTGCCGTTGCTATGGTAACGCACTGTGTGCCGTTGCTATGGTAACACACTGTGTGCCGTTGCTATGCTGACACACTGTGTGCCGTGGCTAAGGCAACACACTGTGTGCCGTTGCAATGGTAACGCACTGAGTGCCGTTGCTAAGGTAACACACTGTGTGCGGTTGCTAAGGTAACACACTGTGTGCCGTTGCTAAGGTAACACCCTGTGTGCCGTTGCTATGGTAACACACTTTGTGACTTTGCTATGGTAACACCCTGTGTGCCGTTGCTAAGGTAACACCCTGTGTTCCGTTGCTAAGGTGACACACTGTGTATCGTTGCTATGGTGACACACTGTGTGCCGTTGGTATGGTAACGCACAGTGTGCCGTTGTTAAGTTAACGCACTCTGTGCCGTTGCTATGGTGACATTGTGTGCCGTTGCTATGGTAACACACTGTATGCCGTTGCTATGGTGATACACTGTGTGCCGTTGCTAAGGTAACACACTGTGTGCCGTTGCTATGGTAACACAATGTATGCCGTTGCTATGGTGATACACTGTGTGCCGTTGCTATGGTGACACAGTGTGTGCCGTTGCTATAGTGATACACTGTTTGCCGTTGCTAAGGTGACACACCGTATGCCGTTGTTAAGGTAACACACTGTGTGCCGTTGCAATGGTGACACACTGTATGCCGTTTTTAAGGTGACACACTGTGTGCCGTTGCTATGGTGACACACTGTATGCCGTTGCTAAGGTAACACGCTGTGTGCCGTTGCTAAGGTAACACGCTGTGTGCCGTTGCTAAGGTAACACACTGTGTGCCGTTGCTATGGTGACACACTGTGTGCCGTTGCTATGGTGACACACTGTGTGCCGTTGCTATGTTGACACACTGTATGCCGTTGCTATGGTGACACACTGTTTGCCGTTGCTATGGTGACACACTGTTTGCTGTTGCTATGGTGACACACTGTATGTCGTTGCTAAGGTAACACACTGTGTGTCGTTGCTATGGTATCGCACTGTGTGCCGTTGCTATGGTAACACACTGTGTGCCGTTGCTATGCTGACACACTGCGTGCCGTTGCTAAGGTAACACACTGTGTGCCGTTGCTAAGGTAACACACTGTGTGCCGTTGCTAAGGTAACACACTGTGTGCCGTTGCTAAGGTAACACACTGTGTGTCGTTGCTAAGGTAACACCCTGTGTGCCGTTGCAATTATGACACACTGTGTGCCGTTGCAATGGTGACACACTGTGTGCCGTTGCTATGGTGACACACTGTATGCCGTTGCTATGGTGACACACTGCGTGCCGTTGTTAAGGTAACACACTGTATGCCGTTGCTATGGTAGCACACTGTATGCCGTTGCTATGGTAACACACTGTGTGCCGTTGCTATGGTAACACACTGTATGCCGTTGCTAAGGTGATACACTGTGTGCCGTTTCTATGGTGACACTGTGTGCCGTTGCTATAATGACACACTGTGTGCCGTTGCTAAGGTAATACACTGTGTGCCGTTGTTAAGGTAACGCACTGTGTCCAGTTGCTAAGGTAACACACTGTGAGACGTTGCTATGGTGACACACTGTGAGCCGTTGCTATGGTGACACACTATATGACGTTGCTATGGTGACACACTGTGCCGATGCTAAGGTAACACACTGTGTGCCGTTGCTATGGTTACGCACTGTGTGCCGTTTCTAAGGTAACACACTGTGTGCCGTTGCTAAGGTAACACACTGTGTGCCGTTGCTAAGGTAACTTCCTGTGTGCCGTTGCTATAGTGACACACCGTGTGCCGTTGCTATGGTGACACACTGTGTGCCGTTGCTATGGTAACACACTGTGTGCCGTTGCTAAGGTAACACCCTGTGTGCCGTTGCTATGGTAGCACCCTGTGTGCCGTTGCTAAGGTAACACCCTGTGTGCCGTTGCTATGTCAACACTCTGTGTGCCGTTGCTACGGTAACACCCTGTTTGCCGTTGCTAAGGTAACACCCTGTGTGCCGTGCTATGGTGACACACTGTGCACCGTTGCTATGGTAACGAACTGTGTGCCGTTGCTATGGTGACACACTGTATGTCGTTGCTATGGTGACACACTGTGTGCCGTTGCTATGGTGACACACTGTATGCCGTTGCTATGGTAACACACTGTGATCCGTTGCTATGGTAAAACACTGTGAGCCGTTGGTATGGTGACACACTGTTTGCCGTTGCTATGGTAACGCACTTTTTGCCGTTGCTATGGTGACACACTGTGTGCCGTTGCTATGGTAACGCACTGTGTGCCCTTGCTATGGTAACACACTGTGTGCCGTTGCTATGGTAACGCACTGTGTGCCGTTGCAATGGTGACACACTGTGTGCCATTGGTATGGTGACACACTGTGTGCAGTTGCTAAGGTAACACGCTGTGTGCCGTTGCTAAGGTAACACACTGTGTGCCGTTGCTAAGGTAACACACTGTGTGCCGTTGCTAAGGTAACACACTGTGTGCCGTTGCTATGGTGACACACTGTGTGCCGTTGCTATGGTGACACAGTGTGTGCCGTTGCTATTTTGACACACTGTGTGCCGTTGCTATGGTGACACACGGTTTGCCGTTGCTATGGTGACACACTGTTTGCCGTTGTTATGGTGATACACTGTATGCCGTTGCTAAGGTAACACACTGTGTGCCGTTGCTATGGTAACGCACTGTGCGCCGTTGCTATGGTAACACACTGTTGCCGTTGCTTTGCGGACACACTGTGTGCCGTTGCTAAGGTAACATACTGTGTGCCATTGCTATGGTAACGCACTGTGTGCCGTTGCTAAGGTAACACACTGTGTCCCGTTGCTAAGGTAACACACTATGTGCCGTTGCTAAGGTAACACCCTGTGTGCCGTTGCTATGGTAACACACTGTGTGCCGTTGCTATGGTAACGCACTGTGTGCCGTTGCTATGGTAACACACTGTGAGCCGATGCTATGGTAACACTATGTGCCGGTGCTATGCTAACACACTGTGTGCCCTTGCTATGGTAACACACTGTGAGCCGTTGCTATGGTAACACACTCTGTGCCATTGCTATGGTAACGCACCGTGTGCCGTTGCTATGGTAACACTGTCTGTGCGTTGCTATGGTAACGCACTGTGTGCCGTTGCTATGGTAACACACTCTGTGCCGTTGCTATGGTAATGCACTGGGTGCCGTTGCTATGGTAACACACTCTGTGCCGTTGCTAAGGTAACTCATTGTGTGCCGTTGCTAAGGTAACACACTGTTTGCCGTTGCCTTGGTAACACATTGTCTGCCGTTGCTATGGTAACGTACTGTGTGCCGTTGCTATGGTAACACACTCTGTGCCGTTGCTATGGTAACGCACTGCTTGCCGTTGCTATGGTAACACACTCTGTGCCGTTGCTATGGTAACACACACTGTTTGCCGTTACTATGGTAAGGCACTGCGTGCCGTTGCTATGGTAACACACTCTGTGCCGTTGCTATGGTAACGTACTGTTTGCTGTTGCTATGGTAACACACTCTGTGCCATTGCTATGGTAACGCACTGTGTGCCGTTGCTATGGTAACACAATCTGTGCCGTTGCTATGGTAACGCACTGTTTGCCGTTGCTATGGTAACACACTCTGTGCCGTTGCTATTGGAACGCACTGTGTGCCGTTGCTATGGTAACGCACTGTGTGCCGTTGCTATGGTGACACACTATGTGCCGTTGCTATGGTAACGCACTGTGTGCCATTGCTATTGTGACACACTGTATGCCGTTGCTATTGTGACACACTGTATGCCGTTGCTATGGTGACACACTGTGTGCCGTTGCTATGGTGACACACTGTGAGCCGTTGTTAATGTAACTCACTGTGTGCCGTTGCTAAGGTAACACACTGTTTTCCGTTGCTATGGTGACACACTGTGAGCCGTTGCTATGGTGATACACTGTGTGCCGTTGCTAAGGTAACATACTGTTTGCCGTTGCTATGGTAACACACTGTTTGCCGTTGCTATGGTGATACACTGTGTGCCGTTGCTAAGTAACACACTGTGTGCCGTTGTTAAGGTAACACACTGTTTGCCGTTGCTAAGGTAACACACTGTGTGCCGTTGCTAAGGTAACACACTGTGTGCCGTTGCTAAGGTAACACACTGTTTGCCGTTGTTAAGGTAACACACAGTGTGCAGTTGCTAAGGTAACACACTGTGTGCCGTTGTTAAGGTAACGCACTGTGTCCAGTTTGTAAGGTAACACACTGGGAGCCATTGCTATGGTGACTCACTGTATGACTTTGCTATGGAGACACACTGTGCCGTTGCTAAGGTAACACACTGTGTGCCGTTGCTATGGTAACGCACTGTGTGCCGTTTCTAAGGTAGCACACTGTGTGCCGTTGCTAAGGTAACACACTGTGTGCCGTTGCTAAGGTAACACCCTGTGTGCCGTTGCTATGGTGACACACTGTGTGCCGTTGCTATGGTGACACACTGTGTGCCGTTGCTAAGGTAACACCCTGTGTGCCGTTGCTATGGTAACACCCTGTGTGCCGTTGCTAAGGTAACACCCTGAGTGCCGTTGCTATGGTAACAACTGTTTGCCGTTGCTAAGGTAACACCCTGTGTGCAGTTGCTAAGTTAACACCCTGTGTGCCGTTGCTATGGTGACACACTGATTACCGTTGCTACTGTAACGAACTGTGAGCCGTTGCTATGGTTACACACTGTGTGTCGTTGCAATGGTGATACACTGTGTGCCGTTGCTATGGTGACACACTGTGTGCCGTTGCTATGGTAACACACTGTGAGCCGTTGCTATGGTAACACACTGTGAGCCGTTGCTATGGTGACACACTGTGTGCCGTTGCTAAGGTAACACCCTGTGTGCCGTTGCTTTGGTAACACCCTGTGTGCCGTTGCTAAGGTAACACCCTGTGTGCCGTTGCTAAAGTAACACATTGTGTGCCGTTGTTAAGGGAACACACTGTGTGCCGTTGCTAAGGTAACACACTGTGTGCCGTTGCTAAGGTAACACACTGTGTGCCGTTGCTAAGGTAACACACTGTGTGCCGTTGCTAAGGTAACACACTGTGTGCCGTTGTTAAGGTAACGCACTGTGTCCAGTTCCTAAGGTAACACACTGTGAGACGTTGCTATGGTGACACACTGTGAGCCGTTGCTATGGTGACACACTATATGACGTTGCTATGGTGACACACTGTGCCTATGCTAAGGTAACACACTGTGTGCCGTTGCTATGGTAAAGCACTGTGTGCCGTTTCTAAGGTAACACCCTGTGTGCCGTTGCTATGGTAACACCCTGTGTGCCGTTGCTAAGGTAACACGCTGTGTGCCGTTGCTATGTCAACACTCTGTGTGCCGTTGCTAAGGTAACACCCTGTGTGCCGTTGCTAAGGTAACATCCTGTGTGCCGTGCTATGGTGACACACTGTGTACCGTTGCTATGGTAACGAACTGTGTGCCGTTGCTATGGTGACACACTGTATGTCGTTGCTATGGTGACACACTGTGTGCCGTTGCTATGGTGACACACTGTATGCCGTTGCTATGGTAACACACTGTGATCCGTTGCTATGGTAACACACTGTGAGACGTTGGTATGGTGACACACTGTGTGCCGTTGCTATGGTAACGCACTTTTTGCCGTTGCTATGGTGACACACTGTGTGCCGTTGCTATGGTAACGCACTGTGTGCCCTTGCTATGGTAACACACTGTGTGCCGTTGCTATGGTAACGCACTGTGTGCCGTTGCAATGGTGACACACTGTGTGCCATTGCTATGGTGACACACTGTGTGCAGTTGCTAAGGTAACACGCTGTGTGCCGTTGCTAAGGTAACACACTGTGTGCCGTTGCTAAGGTAACACACTATGTGCCGCTGCTAAGGTAACACACTGTGTGCCGTTGCTATAGTGACACACTGTGTGCCGTTGCTATGGTGACACAGTGTGTGCCGTTGCTATGGTGACACACTGTGTGCCGTTGCTATGGTGACACACGGTTTGCCGTTGCTATGGTAACACACTGTTTGCCGTTGCTATGGTGATACACTGTATGCCGTTGCTAAAGTAACACACTGTGTGCCGTTGCTATGGTAACGCACTGTGTGCCGTTGCCATGGTAACACACTGTTGCCGTTGTTATGCGGACACACTGTGTGCCGTTGCTAAGGTAACACACTGTGTCCCGTTGCTAAGGTAACACACTATGAGCCGTTGCTAAGGTAACAGCCTGTGTGCCGTTGCTATGGTAACACACTGTGTGCCGTTGCTATGTTGACACACTGTGTGCCGTTGCTATGGTAACGCACTGTGTGCCGTAGTTAAGGTAACGCACTATGTGCAGTTGCTATGGTGACACTGTGTGCCGTTGCTATGGTGATACACTGTATGCCGTTTCTATGGTGACACACTGTATTCCGTTGTTAAGGTAACACACTGTGTCCCGTTGCTAATGTAACACACTGTGTACCGTTGCTAAGGTAACTCCCTGTGTGCCGTTGCTATGGTAACGCACTGTGTGCCGTTGCTATGGCAACGCACTGTTTGCCGTTGCTATGGTAACGCACTGTGTGACGTTGCTAAGGTAACACTGTGTCCCGTTGCTAAGGTAACACACTGTGTGCAGTTGCTATGGTGACACTATGTGCCGTTGCTATGGTGATACACTGTATGCCGTTTCTATGGTGACACACTGTATGCCGTTGTTAAGGTAACACACTGCTTTCCGTCGCTATGGTGACACACTGTATGCCGTTGTTAAGGTGACACACTGTGTGCCGTTGCTATGGTGACACACTGTATGCCGTTGTTAAGGTGACACACTGTGTGCCGTTGCTATGGTGACACACTGTGTGCCGTAGTTAAGGTGACACACTGTGTGCCGTTGCTATGAAGACACTCTGTATGCCGTTGTTTAGGTAACACACTGTGTGCCGTTGCTATGGTGACATACTGTATGCCGTTGTAAAGGTGACACACGGTGTGCCGTTGCTATGGTGATACACTGTGTGCCGTTGCTATGGTGACACACTGTATGCCGTTGCTATGGTGACACACTGTGTGCCGTTGTTAGGGTAACACACTGTGTGCCGTTGCAATGGTAACACACTGTATGCCGATGCTATGGTAACACACTGTATGCCGTTCCTATGGTAACACACTGTGTGCCGTTGCTATGGTAACACACTGTATGCCGTTGCTATGGTGATACACTGTGTGCCGTTTCTATGGTAACACACTGTGTGCCGTTGCTATAATGACACACGGTGTGCCGTTGCTAAGGTAACACCCTGTGTGCCGTTGTTAAGGTGACACACTGAGTGCCGTTGCTAAGGTTACACCCTGTGTTCAGTTGCTATGGTAACACACTGTGTGATGTTGCTATGGTAACGCACTGTGTGCCGTTGCTATAGTAACACACTGTGAGCAGATGCTATGGTAGCACACTGTGTGCCGTTGCTATGGTAACACACTGTGTGCCGTTGCTATGGTAACACACTGTGAGCCTTTGCTATGGTAACACACTGTGAGCCGTTGCTATGTTAACACACTGTGAGCCGTTGCTATGTTAACACACCGTGAGCCGTTGCTATGGTAACACACTGTGAGCCGTTGCTATGGTAACACACTGTGTGCCGTTGCTATGGTAACACACTGTGTGCCGTTGCTATGGTAACACACTGTGAGCCGTTGCTATGGTAACACACTCTGTGCCATTGCTATGGTAACGCACTGTGTGCCGTTGCTATGGTAACACTCTCTCTGCCGTTGCTATGGTAACGCACTGTGTGCTGTTGCTATGGTAACACACTCTGTGTCGTTGATAAGGTAACTCACTATTTGCCGTTGCTATGGTAACACACTGTTTGCCGTTGCTATGGTAACGCACTGTGTGCCGTTGCCATGGTGACACACTCTGTGCCGTTGCTATGGTAACGCACTGTTTGCCGTTGCTATGGTAACACACTCTGTGCCGTTGCTATGGTAACGCACTGTTTGCCGTTGCTATGGTACCACACTCTGTGCCATTGCTATGGTAACGCACTGTGTGCCGTTGCTATGGTAACACACTCTGTGCCGTTGCTAAGGTAACGCACAGTTTGCCGTTGCTATGGTAACGCACTGTGTGCCGTTGCTATTGTGACACACTGTATGCCGTTGCTATTGTAACACACTGTATGCCGTTGCTATGGTGACACACTGTGTGCCGTTGCTATGGTAACGCACTGTGTGCCGTTGCTATGGTGACACACTGTGAGCCGTTGTTAAGGTAACTCACTGTGTGCCGTTGCTAAGGTAACACACTGTTTGCCGTTGCTATGGTTACACACTGTGAGCCGTTGCTATGGTGATACACTGTGTGCCGTTGCTAAGGTAACACACTGTTTGCCGTTTCTAAGGTAACACACTGTTTGCCGTTGCTATTGTGATACACTGTGTGCCGTTGCTAAGGTAACACACTGTGTGCCTTTGTTAAGGTAACACACTGTTTTCCGTGGCTAAGGTAACACACTGTGTGCCGTTGCTAAGGTAACACACTGTGTGCCGTTGCTAAGGTAACACACTGTTTGCCGTTTATAAGGTAACACACTGTGTGCCGTTGCTATGGTAACACACTGTGTGCCGTTGTTAAAGTAACGCACTGTGTCCAGTTGCTAAGGTAACACACTGTGAGCCGTTGCTATGGTGACACACTATATGACGTGTCTATGGTGACACACTGTGAGCCGTTGCTAAGGTAACACACTGTGTGCCGTTGCTATGGTAACTCACTGTGTGCCGTTTCTAAGGTAACACACTGTGTGCCGTTGCTAAGGTAACACCCTGTGTGCCGTTGCTATGGTAATACCCTGTGTGCCGTTGCTATGGTAACACCCTGTGTGCCGTTGCTAAGGTAACACCCTGTGTGCCGTTGCTATGGTGACACACTCTGTACCGTTGCTATGGTAACGAACTGTGTGCCGTTGCAATGGTGACACACTGTGTGTCGTTACTATGGTGATACACTGTGTGCCGTTGCTATGGTGACACACTGTGTGCCGTTGCTATGGTAACACACTGTGAGCCGTTGCTATGGTGACACACTGTGAACCGTTGCTATGGTGACACACTGTGTGCCGTTGCTATGGTAACGCACTGTTTGCCGTTGCTATGGTGACACTCTGTGTGCCTTTGCTATGGTAACGCACTGTGTGCCGTTGCTATGGTGACACACTGTATGCCGTTGCTATGGTGACACACTGTGTGCCGTTGCTAAGGTAACACACTGTGTGCCGTTGCTATAGTGACACACTGTGTGCCGTTGCTATGGTAACGCACTGTTTGCCGTTGCCATGGTTACACACTGTATGCCGTTTCTATGGTGACACACTGTGTGCCGTCGCTATGGTAACGCACTGTTTGCTGTTGCTATGATGTCACACTGTATGCCGTCGCTATGGCAACGGACAGTGAGCCGTTCCTATGGTAACACACTGTGTGCCGTTGCTATGGTAACGCACTGTGTGCCGTTGCTATGGTAACACACTTTGTGCCGTTGCTATGGTTACACACTGTATGCCGTTGCTATGGTGACACACTGTGTGCCGTTGCTATGGTAACACACTGTGAGCCGATGCTATGGTAACACTGTGTGCCTTTGCTATGCTAATACACTGTGTGCCGTTGCTATGGTAACACACTGTGAGCCGATGCTATGGTAACACTGTGTGCCGTTGCTATGCTAATACACTGTGTGCCGTTGCTATGATAACACACTCTGTGCCATTGCTATGGTAACGCACTGTGTGCCGTTGCTATGGTAACACACTCTGTGCCGTTGCTATGGTAACGCACTGTGTGCCGTTGCTATGGTAACACACTCTGTGCCGTTGCTATGGTAATGCACTGGGTGCCGTTGCTATGGTAACACACTCTGTGCCGTTGCTAAGGTAACTCATTGTGTGCCGTTGCTAAGGTAACACACTGTGTGCCGTTGCTATGGTAACACACTGTGAGCCGATGCTATGGTAACACTGTGTGCCGTTGCTATGCTAACACACTGTGTGCCGTTGCTATGGTAACACAGTCTGAGCCGTTGCTATGATAACACACTCTGTGCCATTGCTATGGTAACGCACTGTGTGCCGTTGCTATGGAAACACTCTCTGTGCCGTTGCTATGGTAACGCACTGTGTGCCGTTGCTATGGTAACACTGTGTGCCGTTGCTATGCTAACACACTGTGTGCCGTTGCTATGGTAACACACTGTGAGCCGATGCTATGGTAACACTGTGTGCCGTTGCTATGCTAACACACTGTGTGCCGTTGCTATGGTAACACACTGTGAGCCGTTGCTATGATAACACACTCTGTGCCATTGCTATGGTAACGCACTGTGTGCCGTTGCTATGGTAACACTCTCTGTGCCGTTGCTATGGTAACGCACTGTGTGCCGTTGCTATGGTAACACACTCTGTGCCGTTGCTGTGGTAATGCACTGGGTGCCGTTGCTATGGTAACACACTCTGTGCCGTTGCTAAGGTAACTCATTGTGTGCCGTTGCTAAGGTAACACTGTTTGCCGTTGCTATGGTAACACAATGTTTGCCGTTGCTATGGTAACGCACTGAGTGCCGTTGCTATGGTAACACACTCTGTGCCGTTGCTATGGTAACACACACTGTTTGCCGTTACTATGGTAAGGCACTGCGTGCCGTTGCTATGGTAACACACTCTGTGCCGTTGCTATGGTAACGTACTGTTTGCCGTTGCTATGGTAACACACTCTGTGCCATTGCAATGGTAACGCACTGTGTGCCGTTGCTATGGTAACACACTATGTGCCGTTGCTATGGTAACGCACTGTTTGCCGTTGCTATTTTACACACTCTGTGCCGTTGCTATGGTAACGCACAGTGTGCCGTTGCTATGGTAACGCACTGTGTGCCGTTGCTATGGTGACACACTGTGTGCCGTTGCTATGGTAACGCACTGTGTGCCGTTGCTATTGTGACACACTGTATGCTGTTGCTATTGTGACACACTGTATGCCGTTGCTATGGTGACACACTGTGTGCCGTTGCTATGGTAACGCACTGTGTGCCGTTGCTATGGTGACACACTGTGAGCCGTTGTTTATGTAACTCACTGTGTGCCGTTGCTAAGGTAACACACTGTTTGCCGTTGCTATGGTGACACACTGTGAGCCGTTGCTATGGTGATACACTGTGTGCCGTTGCTAAGGTAACACACTGTGTGCCGTTGTTAAGGTAACACACTGTTTGCCGTTGCTAAGGTAACACACTGTGTGCCGTTGCTAAGGTAACACCCTGTGTGCCGTTGCTATGGTAACACCCTGTGTGCCGTTGCTAAGGTAACACCCTGAGTGCCGTTGCTATGGTAACAACTGTGTGCCGTTGCTAAGGTAACACCCTGTGTGCCGTTGCTAAGTTAACACCCTGTGTGCCGTTTCTATGGTGACACACTGTGTACCGTTGCTACTGTAACGAACTGTGTGCCGTTGCTATGGTTACACACTGTGTGTCGTTGCAATGGTGATACACTGTGTGCCGTTGCTATGGCGACACACTGTGTGCCGTTGCTATGGTAACACACTGTGAGCCGTTGCTATGGTAACACACTGTGAGCCGTTGCTATGGTGACACACTGTGTGCCGTTGCTAAGGTAACACCCTGTGTGCCGTTGCTATGGTAACACCCTGTGTGCCGTTGCTAAAGTAACACACTGTGTGCCGTTGTTAAGGTAACACACTGTTTGCCGTTGCTAAGGTAACACACTGTGTGCCGTTGCTAAGGTAACACACTGTGTACCGTTGCTAGGGTAACACACTGTTTGCCGTTGCTAAGGTAACACACTGTGTGCCGTTGCTAAGGTAATACACTGTGTGCCGTTGTTAAGGTAACGCACTGTGTCCAGTTGCTAAGGTAACACACTGTGAGACGTTGCTATGGTGACACACTGTGAGCCGTTGCTATGGTGACACACTATATGACGTTGCTATGGTGACACACTGTGCCGATGCTAAGGTAACACACTGTGTGCCGTTGCTATGGTTACGCACTGTGTGCCGTTTCTAAGGTAACGCACTGTGTGCCGTTGCTAAGGTAACACACTGTGTGCCGTTGCTAAGGTAACTTCCTGTGTGCCGTTGCTATAGTGACACACCGTGTGCCGTTGCTATGGTGACACACTGTGTGCCGTTGCTATGGTAACACACTGTGTGCCGTTGCTAAGGTAACACCCTGTGTGCCGTTGCTATGGTAGCACCCTGTGTGCCGTTGCTAAGGTAACACCCTGTGTGCCGTTGCTATGTCAACACTCTGTGTGCCGTTGCTACGGTAACACCCTGTTTGCCGTTGCTAAGGTAACACCCTGTGTGCCGTGCTATGGTGACACACTGTGCACCGTTGCTATGGTAACGAACTGTGTGCCGTTGCTATGGTGACACACTGTATGTCGTTGCTATGGTGACACACTGTGTGCCGTTGCTATGGTGACACACTGTATGCCGTTGCTATGGTAACACACTGTGATCCGTTGCTATGGTAACACACTGTGAGCCGTTGGTATGGTGACACACTGTTTGCCGTTGCTATGGTAACGCACTTTTTGCCGTTGCTATGGTGACACACTGTGTGCCGTTGCTATGGTAACGCACTGTGTGCCCTTGCTATGGTAACACACTGTGTGCCGTTGCTATGGTAACGCACTGTGTGCCGTTGCAATGGTGACACACTGTGTGCCATTGGTATGGTGACACACTGTGTGCAGTTGCTAAGGTAACACGCTGTGTGCCGTTGCTAAGGTAACACACTGTGTGCCGTTGCTAAGGTAACACACTGTGTGCCGTTGCTAAGGTAACACACTGTGTGCCGTTGCTATGGTGACACACTGTGTGCCGTTGCTATGGTGACACAGTGTGTGCCGTTGCTATGGTGACACAGTGTGTGCCGTTGCTATTTTGACACACTGTGTGCCGTTGCTATGGTGACACACGGTTTGCCGTTGCTATGGTGACACACTGTTTGCCGTTGTTATGGTGATACACTGTATGCCGTTGCTAAGGTAACACACTGTGTGCCGTTGCTATGGTAACGCACTGTGCGCCGTTGCTATGGTAACACACTGTTGCCGTTGCTTTGCGGACACACTGTGTGCCGTTGCTAAGGTAACATACTGTGTGTCATTGCTATGGTAACGCACTGTGTGCCGTTGCTAAGGTAACACACTGTGTCCCGTTGCTAAGGTAACACACTATGTGCCGTTGCTAAGGTAACACCCTGTGTGCCGTTGCTATGGTAACACACTGTGTGCCGTTGTTATGTTGACACACTGTGTGCCGTTGCTATGGTAACGCACTGTGTGCCGTTGTTAAGGTAACACACTGTGTCCCGTTGCTAATGTAACTCTCTGTGTGCCGTTGCTATGGTAACGCACTGTGTGCCGTTGCTATGGCAACGCACTGTTTGCGTTGCTATGGTAACGCACTGTGTACCGTTGCTAAGGTAACACTGTGTGCCGTTGCTATGGTGACACTATGTGCCGTTGCTATGGTGATACACTGTATGCCGTTTCTATGGTGACACACTGTATGCCGTTGTTAAGGTAACACACTGCTTGCCGTCGCTATGGTGACACACTGTATGCCGTTGTTAAGGTGACACACTGTGTGCCGTTGCTATGGTGACACACTGTATGCCGTTGTTTAGGTAACACACTGTGTGCCGTTGCTATGGTGACACACTGTATGCCGTTGTTAAGGTGACACACGGTGTGCCGTTGCTATGGTGACACACTGTGTGCCGTTGCTATGGTGACACACTGTATGCCGTTGCTATGGTGACACACTGTGTGCCGTTGTTAAGGTAACACACTGTGTGCCGTTGCAATGGTAACGCACTGTATGCCGTTGCTATGGTAACACACTGTATGCCGTTGCTATGGTAACACACTGTGTGCCGTTGCTATGGTAACACACTGTATACCGTTGCTATGGTGATACACTGTGTGCCGTTTCTATGGTAACACACTGTGTGCCGTTGCTATAATGACACACTGTGTGCCGTTGCTAAGGTAACACCCTGTGTGCCGTTGTTAAGGTGACACACTGAGTGCCGTTGCTAAGGTTACACCCTGTGTTCAGTTGATATGGTAACACACTGTGTGCTGTTGCTATGGTAACGCACTGTGTGCCGTTGCTATGGTAACACACTGTGAGCAGATGCTATGGTAGCACACTGTGTGCCGTTGCTATGGCAACACACTGTGTGCCGTTGCTATGTTAACACACTGTGAGCCGTTGCTATGGTAACACACTGTGTGCCGTTGCTATGGTAACACAATGTGTGCCGTTGCTATGGTAACACACTGTGAGCCGTTGCTATGGTAACACACTCTGTGACATTGCTATGGTAACGCACTGTGTGCCGTTGCTATGGTAACACTCTCTGTGCCGTTGCTATGGTAACGCACTCGGTGCTGTTGCTATGGTAACACACTCTGTGCCGTTGATAAGGTAACTAACTATTTGCCGTTGCTATGGTAACACACTGTTTGCCGTTGCTATGGTAACGCACTGTAAGGCGTTGCTATGGTAACACACTCTGTGCCGTTGCTATGGTAACGAACTGTTTGCCGTTGCTATGGTAACACACTCTGTACCGTTGCTATGGTAACACACACTGTTTTCCGTTACTATGGTAACGCACTGTGTGCCGTTGCTATGGTAACACACTCTGTACCGTTGCTATGGTAACGCACTGTTTGCCGTTGCTATGGTACCACACTCTGTGCCATTGTTATGGTAACGCACTGTGTGCCGTTGCTATGGTAACACACTCTGTGCCGTTGCTAAGGTAACGCACAGTTTGCCGTTGCTATGGTAACGCACTGTGTGCCGTTGCTATTGTGACACACTGTATGCCGTTGCTATTGTAACACACTGTATGCCGTTGCTATGGTGACACACTGTGTGCCGTTGCTATGGTAACGCACTGTGTGCCGTTGCTATGGTGACACACTGTGAGCCGTTGTTAAGGTAACTCACTGTGTGCCGTTGCTAAGGTAACACACTGTTTGCCGTTGCTATGGTGACACACTGTGAGCCGTTGCTATGGTGATACACTGTGTGCCGTTGCTAAGGTAACACACTGTTTGCCGTTGCTATGGTGACACACTGTGAGCCGTTGCTATGGTGATACACTGTGTGCCGTTGCTAAGGTAACACACTGCTTGCCGTTTCTAAGGTGACACACTGTTTGCCGTTGCTATTCTGATACACTGTGTGCCGTTGATAAGGTAACATACTGTGTGCCTTTGTTAAGGTAACACACTGTTTCCCGTTGCTAACGTAACACACTGTGTGCCGTTGTTAAGGTAACACACTGTGTGCCGTTGCTAAGGTAACACACTGTGTGCCGTTGTTAAAGTAACGCACTGAGTCCAGTTGCTAAGGTAACACACTGTGAGCCGTTGCTATGGTGACACACTATATGACGTATCTATGGTGACACACTGTGTGCCGTTGCTATGGTGACACACTATATGACGTTGCTATGGTGATACACTGTGAGCCGTTGCTAAGGTAACACACTGTGTGCCGTTGCTATGGTAACGCACTGTGTGCCGTTTCTAAGGTATCACACTGTGTGCCGTTGCTAACGTAACACCCTGTGTGCCGTTGCTATGGTAATACCCTGTGTGCCGTTGCTAAGGTAACACCCTGTGTGCCGTTGCTAAGGTAACACCCTGTGTGCCGTTGCTATGGTGACACACTCTGTACCGTTGCTATGGTAACGAACTGTGTGCCGTTGCAATGGTGACACACTGTGTGTCGTTGCTATGGTGATACACTGTGTGCCGTTCCTATGGTGACACACTGTGTGCCGTTGCTATGGTAACACACTGTGAGCCGTTGCTATGGTAACACACTTTGAGCCGTTGCTATGGTGACACACTGTGTGCCGTTGCTATGGTAAGGCACTGTTTGCCGTTGCTATGGTGAGACACTGTGTGCCTTTGCTATGGTAACGCACTGTGTGCCGTTGCTATGGTGACACACTGTATGCCGTTGCTATGGTGACACACTGTGTGCCGTTATTAAGGTAACACACTGTGTGCCGTTGCTATGGTAACATCCTGTGTGCCGTTGTTAAGGTGACACACTGAGTGGCGTTGCTAAGGTTACACCCTGTGTTCAGTTGCTATGGTAACACACTGTGTGCTGTTTCTATGGTAACGCACTGTGTGCCGTTGCTATGGTAACACACTGTGAGCCGATGCTATGGTAGCACACTGTGTGCCGTTGCTATGGTAACACAATGTGTGCCGTTGCTATGGTAACACACTGTGAGCCCTTGCTATGGTAACACACTGTGAGCCGTTGCTATGTTAACACACTGTGAGCCGTTGCTATGGTAAAACAATGTGAGCCGTTGCTATGGTAACACACGCTGTGCCGTTGCTATGGTAACACACTCTGTGCCGTTGCTATGGTAACACACTGTGAGCCGTTGCTATGGTAACACACTCTGTGCCATTGCTATGGTAACGCACTGTGTGCCGTTGCTATGGTAAGGCACTGTTTGCCGTTGCTATGGTAACGCACTGTTTGCTGTTGCTATGGTGTCACACTGTATGCCGTCGCTATGGTAACGCACAGTGAGCCGTTGCTATGGTAACGCACTGTGTGCCGTTGCAATGGTAACGCACTGTGTGCCGTTGCTATGGTGACAAACTGTATGCCGTAGCTATGGTAACGCAATGTGAGCCGTTCCAATGCTAACGCACTGTGTGCCGTTGCTATGGTAACGCACTTTGTGCCGTTGCTATGGTAACACGCTGTGTGCCGTTGCTATGGTGACACACTGTATGCCGTTGCTATGGTGATACACTGTGTGCCGTTGCTAAGGTAACACACTGTGTGCCGTTGCTATGGTAACACAATGTATGCCGTTGCTATGGTGATACACTGTGTGCCGTTGCTATGGTGACACAGTGTGTGCCGTTGCTATAGTGATACACTGTTTGCCGTTGCTAAGGTGACACACTGTATGCCGTTGTTAAGGTAACACACTGTGTGCCGTTGCAATGGTGACACACTGTATGCCGTTTTTAAGGTGACACACTGTGTGCCGTTGCTATGGTGACACACTGTATGCCGTTGCTAAGGTAACACGCTGTGTGCCGTTGCTAAGGTAACACGCTGTGTGCCGTTGCTAAGGTAACACACTGTGTGCCGTTGCTATGGTGACACACTGTGTGCCGTTGCTATGGTGACACACTGTGTGCCGTTGCTATGTTGACACACTGTATGCCGTTGCTATGGTGACACACTGTTTGCCGTTGCTATGGTGACACACTGTTTGCTGTTGCTATGGTGACACACTGTATGTCGTTGCTAAGGTAACACACTGTGTGTCGTTGCTATGGTATCGCACTGTGTGCCGTTGCTATGGTAACACACTGTGTGCCGTTGCTATGCTGACACACTGCGTGCCGTTGCTAAGGTAACACACTGTGTGCCGTTGCTAAGGTAACACACTGTGTGCCGTTGCTAAGGTAACACACTGTGTGCCGTTGCTAAAGTAACACACTGTGTGTCGTTGCTAAGGTAACACCCTGTGTGCCGTTGCAATTATGACACACTGTGTGCCGTTGCAATGGTGACACACTGTGTGCCGTTGCTATGGTGACACACTGTATGCCGTTGCTATGGTGACACACTGCGTGCCGTTGTTAAGGTAACACACTGTATGCCGTTGCTATGGTAGCACACTGTATGCCGTTGCTATGGTAACACACTGTGTGCCGTTGCTATGGTAACACACTGTATGCCGTTGCTAAGGTGATACACTGTGTGCCGTTTCTATGGTGACACTGTGTGCCGTTGCTATAATGACACACTGTGTGCCGTTGCTAAGGTAATACACTGTGTGCCGTTGTTAAGGTAACGCACTGTGTCCAGTTGCTAAGGTAACACACTGTGAGACGTTGCTATGGTGACACACTGTGAGCCATTGCCATGGTGACACACTATATGACGTTGCTATGGTGACACACTGTGCCGATGCTAAGGTAACACACTGTGTGCCGTTGCTATGGTTACGCACTGTGTGCCGTTTCTAAGGTAACACACTGTGTGCCGTTGCTAAGGTAACACACTGTGTGCCGTTGCTAAGGTAACTTCCTGTGTGCCGTTGCTATAGTGACACACCGTGTGCCGTTGCTATGGTGACACACTGTGTGCCGTTGCTATGGTAACACACTGTGTGCCGTTGCTAAGGTAACACCCTGTGTGCCGTTGCTATGGTAGCACCCTGTGTGCCGTTGCTAAGGTAACACCCTGTGTGCCGTTGCTATGTCAACACTCTGTGTGCCGTTGCTACGGTAACACCCTGTTTGCCGTTGCTAAGGTAACACCCTGTGTGCCGTGCTATGGTGACACACTGTGCACCGTTGCTATGGTAACGAACTGTGTGCCGTTGCTATGGTGACACACTGTATGTCGTTGCTATGGTGACACACTGTGTGCCGTTGCTATGGTGACACACTGTATGCCGTTGCTATGGTAACACACTGTGATCCGTTGCTATGGTAAAACACTGTGAGCCGTTGGTATGGTGACACACTGTTTGCCGTTGCTATGGTAACGCACTTTTTGCCGTTGCTATGGTGACACACTGTGTGCCGTTGCTATGGTAACGCACTGTGTGCCCTTGCTATGGTAACACACTGTGTGCCGTTGCTATGGTAACGCACTGTGTGCCGTTGCAATGGTGACACACTGTGTGCCATTGGTATGGTGACACACTGTGTGCAGTTGCTAAGGTAACACGCTGTGTGCCGTTGCTAAGGTAACACACTGTGTGCCGTTGCTAAGGTAACACACTGTGTGCCGTTGCTAAGGTAACACACTGTGTGCCGTTGCTATGGTGACACACTGTGTGCCGTTGCTATGGTGACACAGTGTGTGCCGTTGCTATTTTGACACACTGTGTGCCGTTGCTATGGTGACACACGGTTTGCCGTTGCTATGGTGACACACTGTTTGCCGTTGTTATGGTGATACACTGTATGCCGTTGCTAAGGTAACACACTGTGTGCCGTTGCTATGGTAACGCACTGTGCGCCGTTGCTATGGTAACACACTGTTGCCGTTGCTTTGCGGACACACTGTGTGCCGTTGCTAAGGTAACATACTGTGTGCCATTGCTATGGTAACGCACTGTGTGCCGTTGCTAAGGTAACACACTGTGTCCCGTTGCTAAGGTAACACACAATGTGCCGTTGCTAAGGTAACACCCTGTGTGCCGTTGCTATGGTAACACACTGTGTGCCGTTGTTATGTTGACACACTGTGTGCCGTTGCTATGGTAACGCACTGTGTGCCGTTGTTAAGGTAACACACTGTGTCCCGTTGCTAATGTAACTCTCTGTGTGCCGTTGCTATGGTAACGCACTGTGTGCCGTTGCTATGGCAACGCACTGTTTGCGTTGCTATGGTAACGCACTGTGTACCGTTGCTAAGGTAACACTGTGTGCCGTTGCTATGGTGACACTATGTGCCGTTGCTATGGTGATACACTGTATGCCGTTTCTATGGTGACACACTGTATGCCGTTGTTAAGGTAACACACTGGTTGCCGTCGCTATGGTGACACACTGTATGCCGTTGTTAAGGTGACACACTGTGTGCCGTTGCTATGGTGACACACTGTATGCCGTTGTTTCGGTAACACACTGTGTGCCGTTGCTATGGTGACACACTGTATGCCGTTGTTAAGGTGACACACGGTGTGCCGTTGCTATGGTGACACACTGTGTGCCGTTGCTATGGTGACACACTGTATGCCGTTGCTATGGTGACACACTGTGTGCCGTTGTTAAGGTAACACACTGTGTGCCGTTGCAATGGTAACGCACTGTATGCCGTTGCTATGGTAACACACTGTATGCCGTTGCTATGGTAACACACTGTGTGCCGTTGCTATGGTAACACACTGTATACCGTTGCTATGGTGATACACTGTGTGCCGTTTCTATGGTAACACACTGTGTGCCGTTGCTATAATGACACACTGTGTGCCGTTGCTAAGGTAACACCCTGTGTGCCGTTGTTAAGGTGACACACTGAGTGCCGTTGCTAAGGTTACACCCTGTGTTCAGTTGATATGGTAACACACTGTGTGCTGTTGCTATGGTAACGCACTGTGTGCCGTTGCTATGGTAACACACTGTGAGCAGATGCTATGGTAGCACTCTGTGTGCCGTTGCTATGGCAACACACTGTGTGCCGTTGCTATGTTAACACACTGTGAGCCGTTGCTATGGTAACACACTGTGTGCCGTTGCTATGGTAACACAATGTGTGCCGTTGCTATGGTAACACACTGTGAGCCGTTGCTATGGTAACACACTCTGTGCCATTGCTATGGTAACGCACTGTGTGCCGTTGCTATGGTAACACTCTCTGTGCCGTTGCTATGGTAACGCACTCGGTGCTGTTGCTATGGTAACACACTCTGTGCCGTTGATAAGGTAACTAACTATTTGCCGTTGCTATGGTAACACACTGTTTGCCGTTGCTATAGTAACGCACTGTAAGGCGTTGCTATGGTAACACACTCTGTGCCGTTGCTATGGTAACGAACTGTTTGCCGTTGCTATGGTAACACACTCTGTACCGTTGCTATGGTAACACACACTGTTTTCCGTTACTATGGTAACGCACTGTGTGCCGTTGCTATGGTAACACACTCTGTACCGTTGCTATGGTAACGCACTGTTTGCCGTTGCTATGGTACCACACTCTGTGCCATTGTTATGGTAACGCACTGTGTGCCGTTGCTATGGTAACACACTCTGTGCCGTTGCTAAGGTAACGCACAGTTTGCCGTTGCTATGGTAACGCACTGTGTGCCGTTGCTATTGTGACACACTGTATGCCGTTGCTATTGTAACACACTGTATGCCGTTGCTATGGTGACACACTGTGTGCCGTTGCTATGGTAACGCACTGTGTGCCGTTGCTATGGTGACACACTGTGAGCCGTTGTTAAGGTAACTCACTGTGTGCCGTTGCTAAGGTAACACACTGTTTGCCGTTGCTATGGTGACACACTGTGAGCCGTTGCTATGGTGATACACTGTGTGCCGTTGCTAAGGTAACACACTGTTTGCCGTTGCTATGGTGACACACTGTGAGCCGTTGCTATGGTGATACACTGTGTGCCGTTGCTAAGGTAACACACTGCTTGCCGTTTCTAAGGTGACACACTGTTTGCCGTTGCTATTCTGATACACTGTGTGCCGTTGATAAGGTAACATACTGTGTGCCTTTGTTAAGGTAACACACTGTTTCCCGTTGCTAACGTAACACACTGTGTGCCGTTGTTAAGGTAACACACTGTGTGCCGTTGCTAAGGTAACACACTGTGTGCCGTTGTTAAAGTAACGCACTGAGTCCAGTTGCTAAGGTAACACACTGTGAGCCGTTGCTATGGTGACACACTATATGACGTATCTATGGTGACACACTGTGTGCCGTTGCTATGGTGACACACTATATGACGTTGCTATGGTGATACACTGTGAGCCGTTGCTAAGGTAACACACTGTGTGCCGTTGCTATGGTAACGCACTGTGTGCCGTTTCTAAGGTATCACACTGTGTGCCGTTGCTAACGTAACACCCTGTGTGCCGTTGCTATGGTAATACCCTGTGTGCCGTTGCTAAGGTAACACCCTGTGTGCCGTTGCTAAGGTAACACCCTGTGTGCCGTTGCTATGGTGACACACTCTGTACCGTTGCTATGGTAACGAACTGTGTGCCGTTGCAATGGTGACACACTGTGTGTCGTTGCTATGGTGATACACTGTGTGCCGTTCCTATGGTGACACACTGTGTGCCGTTGCTATGGTAACACACTGTGAGCCGTTGCTATGGTAACACACTGTGAGCCGTTGCTATGGTGACACACTGTGTGCCGTTGCTATGGTAAGGCTCTGTTTGCCGTTGCTATGGTGAGACACTGTGTGCCTTTGCTATGGTAACGCACTGTGTGCCGTTGCTATGGTGACACACTGTATGCCGTTGCTATGGTGACACACTGTGTGCCGTTATTAAGGTAACACACTGTGTGCCGTTGCTATGGTAACATCCTGTGTGCCGTTGTTAAGGTGACACACTGAGTGGCGTTGCTAAGGTTACACCCTGTGTTCAGTTGCTATGGTAACACACTGTGTGCTGTTTCTATGGTAACGCACTGTGTGCCGTTGCTATGGTAACACACTGTGAGCCGATGCTATGGTAGCACACTGTGTGCCGTTGCTATGGTAACACAATGTGTGCCGTTGCTATGGTAACACACTGTGAGCCCTTGCTATGGTAACACACTGTGAGCCGTTGCTATGTTAACACACTGTGAGCCGTTGCTATGGTAAAACAATGTGAGCCGTTGCTATGGTAACACACGCTGTGCCGTTGTTATGGTAACACACTCTGTGCCGTTGCTATGGTAACACACTGTGAGCCGTTGCTATGGTAACACACTCTGTGCCATTGCTATGGTAACGCACTGTGTGCCGTTGCTATGGTAAGGCACTGTTTGCCGTTGCTATGGTAACGCACTGTTTGCTGTTGCTATGGTGTCACACTGTATGCCGTCGCTATGGTAACGCACAGTGAGCCGTTGCTATGGTAACGCACTGTGTGCCGTTGCAATGGTAACGCACTGTGTGCCGTTGCTATGGTGACAAACTGTATGCCGTAGCTATGGTAACGCAATGTGAGCCGTTCCAATGCTAACGCACTGTGTGCCGTTGCTATGGTAACGCACTTTGTGCCGTTGCTATGGTAACACGCTGTGTGCCGTTGCTATGGTGACACACTGTATGCCGTTGCTATGGTGACACACTCTGTGCCGTTGCTATGGTGACACACTGTATGCCGTTGCTATGGTAACGCACTGTGTGCCGTTGCTATGGTGACACATTTTATGCCGTTGCTATGGTAACGAACTGTGAGCCGTTGCTATGGTAACGCACTGTGTGCCGTTGCTATGGTAACGCACTGTGTGCCGTTGCTATGGTAACACACTGTGTGCCGTTGCTATGCTGACACACTGTGTGCCGTGGCTAAGGCAACACACTGTGTGCCGTTGCAATGGTAACGCACTGAGTGCCGTTGCTAAGGTAACACACTGTGTGCGGTTGCTAAGGTAACACACTGTGTGCCGTTGCTAAGGTAACACCCTGTGTGCCGTTGCTATGGTAACACACTTTGTGACTTTGCTATGGTAACACCCTGTGTGCCGTTGCTAAGGTAACACCCTGTGTTCCGTTGCTAAGGTGACACACTGTGTATCGTTGCTATGGTGACACACTGTGTGCCGTTGGTATGGTAACGCACAGTGTGCCTTTGTTAAGTTAACGCACTCTGTGCCGTTGCTATGGTGACATTGTGTGCCGTTGCTATGGTAACACACTGTATGCCGTTGCTATGGTGATACACTGTGTGCCGTTGCTAAGGTAACACACTGTGTGCCGTTGCTATGGTAACACAATGTATGCCGTTGCTATGGTGATACACTGTGTGCCGTTGCTATGGTGACACAGTGTGTGCCGTTGCTATAGTGATACACTGTTTGCCGTTGCTAAGGTGACACACTGTATGCCGTTGTTAAGGTAACACACCGTGTGCCGTTGCAATGGTGACACACTGTATGCCGTTTTTAAGGTGACACACTGTGTGCCGTTGCTATGGTGACACACTGTATGCCGTTGCTAAGGTAACACGCTGTGTGCCGTTGCTAAGGTAACACGCTGTGTGCCGTTGCTAAGGTAACACACTGTGTGCCGTTGCTATGGTGACACACTGTGTGCCGTTGCTATGGTGACACACTGTGTGCCGTTGCTATGTTGACACACCGTATGCCGTTGCTATGGTGACACACTGTTTGCCGTTGCTATGGTGACACACTGTTTGCTGTTGCTATGGTGACACACTGTATGTTGTTGCTAAGGTAACACACTGTGTGCCGTTGCTAAGGTAACACACTGTGTGCCGTTGCTAAGGTAACACACTGTGTGCCGTTGCTAAGGTAACACACTGTGTGTCGTTGCTAAGGTAACACCCTGTGTGCCGTTGCAATTATGACACACTGTGTGCCGTTGCAATGGTGACACACTGTGTGCCGTTGCTATGGTGACACACTGTATGCCGTTGCTATGGTGACACACTGCGTGCCGTTGTTAAGGTAACACACTGTATGCCGTTGCTATGGTAGCACACTGTATGCCGTTGCTATGGTAACACACTGTGTGCCGTTGCTATGGTAACACACTGTATGCCGTTGCTAAGGTGATACACTGTGTGCCGTTTCTATGGTGACACTGTGTGCCGTTGCTATAATGACACACTGTGTGCCGTTGCTAAGGTAACACCCTGTGTGCCGTTGTTAAGGTTACACACTGTGTGCCGTTGCTAAGGTAACACCCTGTGTGCCGTTGCTATGGTAACACACTGTGTGCCGTTGCTATGGTAACGCACTGTGTGCCGTTGCTATGGTAACACACTGTGAGCCGATGCTCTGGTAACACTGTGTGCCGTTGCTATGCTAACACACTGTGTGCCGTTGCTATGGTAACACACTGTGAGCCGTTGCTATGGTAACACACTCTGTGCCATTGCTATGGTAACGCACTGTGTGCCGTTGCTATGGTAACACACTGTGTGCCGTTGCTAAGGTAACACCCTGTGTGCCGCAGCTATGGTAACACACTGTGTGCCTTTGCTATGGTGACACACTGTGTGCCTTTGCTATGGTAACACCCTGTGTGCCGTTTCTAAGGTAACACCCTGTGTTCCGTTGCTAAGGTAACACACTGTGTGCCGTTGCTATGGTGACACACTGTGTGCCGTTGGTATGGTAACGCACAGTGTGCCGTTGTTAAGTTAACGCACTCTGTGCCGTTGCTATGGTGAAACTGTGTGCCGTTGCTATGGTAACACACTGTGTGCCGTTGCTATGGTAACACACTGTATGCCGTTGCTATGGTGATACACTGTGTGCCGTTGCTAAGGTAACACACTGTGTGCCGTTGCTATGGTAACACACTGTATGCCGTTGCTATGGTGATACACTCTGTGCCGTTGCTATGGTAACACACTGTATGCCGTTGTTATGGTGATACACTGTGTGCCGTTGCTATGGTGACACACTGTGTGCCGTTGCTATAGTGATACACTGTTTGCCGTTGCTAAGGTGACACACTGTATGCCGTTGTTAAGGTAACACACTGTGTGCCGTTGCTATGGTGACACACTGTATGCCGATTTTAAGGTGACACACTGTGTGCCGTTGCTATGGTGACGCACTGTATGCCGTTGTTAAGGTGACACACTGTGTGCCGTTGCTATGATGACACACTGTGTGCCGTTGCTATGGTGACACACTGTGTGCCGTTGCTATGGTGACACACTGTATGCCGTTTTAAGGTAACACACTGTGTGCCGTTGCTATAATGACACACTGTGTGCCGTTGCTAAGGTAACACCCTGTGTGCCGTTGTTAAGGTGACAAACTGTGTGCCGTTGCTATGGTGACACACTGTATGCCGTTGTTAAGGTAACACACTGTGTGCCGTTGCTATGGTGACACATTGTATGCCGTTGTTAAGGTGACACATTGTGTGCCGTTGCTATGGTGACACAGTGTGTGACGTTGCTATGGTGACACACTGTATGCCGTTCCTATGGTGACACACTGTGTGCCGTTGTTAAGGTAACACACTGTGTGCCGTTGCTATGGTAACACACTGTATCCCGTTGCTATGGTGATACACTGTGTGCAGTTGCTATGGTGACACACTGTATGCCGGTGCTATGGTGATACACTGTGTGCCGTTGCTATGGTAACACACTGTGTGCCGTTGCTATAATGACACACTGTGTGCCGTTGCTAAGGTAACACTCTGTGTGCCGTTGTTAAGGTGACACACTGTGTGCCGTTGCAAATGTAACACCCTGTGTGCCATTGCTAAGGTAACACCCTGTGTGCCGTTGCTATGGTAACACACTGTGTGCCGTTGCTATGGTAACGCACTGTGTGCCGTTGCTATGGAAACACACTGTGAGCCGATGCTCTGGTAACACTGTGTGCCGTTGCTATGCTAACACACTGTGTGCCGTTGCTATGGTAACACACTGTGTGCCGTTGCTATGGTGACACACTGTGTGCCGTTGGTATGGTAACGCACAGTGTGCCGTTGCTATGGTAACGCACTGTATGTCGTTGCTATGGTGACACACTGTGTGCCGTTGCTATGGTGACACACTGTATGCCGTTGCTATGTTAACACACTGTGATCCGTTGCTATGGTAACACACTGTGAGCCGTTGGTATGGTGACACACTGTGTGCCGTTGCTATGGTAACGCACTTTTTGCCGTTGCTATGGTGACACACTGTGTGCCGTTTCTAT
This sequence comes from Hymenopus coronatus, assembly GCA_030762935.1. Taxonomy (NCBI): domain Eukaryota; kingdom Metazoa; phylum Arthropoda; class Insecta; order Mantodea; family Hymenopodidae; genus Hymenopus; species Hymenopus coronatus. The sequence goes on along the minus strand of JAUKNX010000038.1, from coordinate 2,923,123 downwards.
GGTAACGCAATGTGTGCCCTTGCTATGGTAACACACTGTGCCGTTGTTATGGTGACACACTGTATGCCGTTGTTATGGTGACACACTGTGTGCCGTTGCTAAGGTAACACACTGTTTGCCGTTGGTAAGGTAACACATTGTTTGCCGTTGCTATGGTGATACACTGTGTGCCGTTGGTAAGGTAACACACTGTGTGCCGTTGTTAAGGTAACACACTGATTGCCGTTGCTAAGGTAACACACTGTGTGCCGTTGCTAAGGTAACACACTGTGTGCCGTTGCTAAGGAAACGCACTGTTCGCCGTTCCTAAGGTAACACTCTGTGTGCCGTTGCTACGGTAACACACTGTGTGCCGTTGTTAAGGTAACGCACTGTGTCCAGTTGCTAAGGTAACACCCTGTGAGCCATTGCTATGGCGACACACTTTGAGCCGTTGCTATGGTTACACACTATATGACGTTGCTATGGTGACACACTGTGACGTTGCTAGGGTAACACACTGTGTGCCGTTGCTATGGTAACGCACTCTGTGCCGTTGCTATGGTAACACACTGTGAGCCGATGCTATGGTAACACACTGTGTGCCGTTGCTATGGTAACACACTGTGTGGCGTTGCTATGGTAACACACTGTGAGCCTTAGCTATGGTAACACACTGTGAGCCGTTGCTATGTTAACACAATGTGAGCCGTTGCTATGGTAAAACACTGTGAGCCGTTCTATGGTAACACACTGTGTGCCGTTGCTATAGTAACGCACTGTTTGCCGTTGCTATGGTGACACACTGTGTGCCGTTGCTATGGTAACGCACTGTGTGCCCTTGCTATGGTAACACACTGTGTGCCGTTGCTATGGTAACGCACTGTGTGCCGTTGCTATGGTGACACACTGTGTGCCGTTGCTATGGTGACACACTGTGTGCCGTTGCTATGGTGACACACTGTATGCCGTTGCTATGGTGTCACACTGTTTGCCGTTGCTATGGTGACACACTGTTTGCCGTTGCTATGGTGACACACTGTGTGCCGTCGCTATGGTAACGCACTGTTTGCTGTTGCTATGGTGTCACACTGTATGCCGTCGCAATGGTAACGCATAGTGAGCCGTTGCTATGGTAACGCACTGTGTGCCGTTGCTATGGTAACGCACAGTGTGCCGTTGCTATGGTGACAAACTGTATGCCGTAGCTATGGTAACGCAATGTGAGCCGTTCCTATGGTAATGCACTGTGTGCCGTTGCCATGGTACCGCACTGTGTGCCGTTGCTATGGTAACACACTGTGTGCCGTTGCTATGGTGACACACTGTATGCCGTTGCTATGGTAACACACTGTGTGCCGTTGCTATGGTGACACACTGTATGCCGTCGCTATGGTAACGCACTGTGAGCCGTTCCTATGGTATCACACTGTGTGCCGTTGCTATGGTAACGCACTGTGTGCCGTTGCTATGGTGACACACTTTATGCCGTTGCTATGGTAACGAACTGTGAGCCCTTGCAATGGTAACGCACTGTGTGCCGTTGCTATGGTAACGCACTGTGTGCCGTTGCTATGGTAACACACTGTGTGCCGTTGCTATGCTGACACACTGTGTGCCTGTTGCTAAGGCAACACACTGTGTGCCGTTGCTATGGTAACGCACTGTGTGCCGTTGCTAAGGTAACACACTGTGTGCCGTTGCTAAGGTAACATACTGTGTGGCTTTGCTATGGTAACACCCTGTGTGCCGTTGCTATGGTGACACACTGTGTGCCGTTGGTATGGTAACGCACTCTAGGCCGTTGCTATGGTGACACTGTGTGCCGTTGCTATGGTAACACACTGTGTGCCGTTGCTATGGTAACACACTGTATGCCGTTGCTATGGTGATACACTGTGTGCCGTTGCTAAGGTAACACACTGTGTGCCGTTGCTATGGTAACACACTGTATGCCGTTGCTATGGTGATACACTGTGTGCCGTTGCTATGGTGACACACTGTGTGCCGTTGCTATAGTGATACACTGTTTGCCGTTGCTAAGGTGACATAGTGTATGCCGTTGTTAAGGTAACACACTGTGTGCCGTTGCTATGGTAACACACTGTATGCCGTTTTTAAGGTGACACACTGTGTGCCGTTGCTATGGTGAGACATTGTATGCCGTTGCTAAGGTAACACGCTGTGTGCCGTTGCTAAGGTAACACGCTGTGTGCCGTTGCTAAGGTAACACACTGTGTGCCGTTGCTATGGTGACACACTGTGTGCCGTTGCTATGGTGACACACTGTGTGCCGTTGCTATGTTGACACACTGTATGCCGTTGCTATGGTGACACACGGTTTGCCGTTGTTATGGTGACACACTGTTTGCCGTTGCTATGGTGACACACTGTATGTCGTTGCTAAGGTAACACACTGTGTGACGTTGCTATGGTAACGCACTGTGTGCCGTTGCTATGGTAACACACTGTGTGCCATTGCTATGCTGACACACTGTGTGCCGTTGCTAAGGTAACACACTGTGTGCCATTGCTATGGTAACGCACTGTGTGCCGTTGCTAAGGTTACACACTGTGTGCCGTTGCTAAGGTAACACACTGTGTGTCGTTGCTAAGGTAACACCCTGTGTGCCGTTGCTATTATGATACACTGTGTGCCGTTGCTATGGTGACACACTGTGTGCCGTTGCTATGGTAACGCACTGTGTGCCGTTGTTAAGGTAACGCACGGTGTGCCGTTGCTATGGTGACACTGTGTGCCGTTGCTATGGTGATACACTGTATGCCGTTTCTATGGTGACACACTGTATGCCGTTGTTAAGGTAACACACTGTGTGCCGTTGGTAAGGTGACACACTGTATGCTGTTGTTAAGGTGACACACTGTGTGCCGTTGCTATGGTGACACACTGTATGCCCTTGTTAAGGTGACACACTGTGTGCCGTTGCTATGGTGACACACTGTGTGCCGTTGTTAAGGTGACACACTGTGTGCCGTTGCTATGGTGACACCCTGTATGCCGTTGCTATGTTAACACACTGTGATCCGTTGCTATGGTAACACACTGTGAGCCATTGGTATGGTGACACACTGTGTGCCGTTGCTATGGTAACGCACTTTTTGCCGTTGCAATGGTGACACACTGTGTGCCGTTTCTATGGTAACGCAATGTGTGCCCTTGCTATGGTAACACACTGTGTGCCGTTGCTATGGTGACACACTGTATGCCGTTGTTATGGTGACACACTGTGTGCCGTTGCTAAGGTAACACACTGTTTTCCGTTGGTAAGGTAACACATTGTTTGCCGTTGCTATGGTGATACACTGTGTGCCGTTGATAAGGTAACACACTGTGTGCCGTTGTTAAGGTAACACACTGTTTGCCGTTGCTAAGGTAACACACTGTGTGCCGTTGCTAAGGTAACACACTGTGTGCCGTTGCTAAGGAAACGCACTGTTCGCCGTTCCTAAGGTAACAATCTGTGTGCCGTTGCTACGGTAACACACTGTGTGTCGTTGTTAAAGTAACGCACTGTGTCCAGTTGCTAAAGTAACACCCTGTGAGCCATTGCTATGGCGACACACTTTGAGCCGTTGCTATGGTTACACACTATATGACGTTGCTATGGTGACACACTGTGACGTTGCTAGGGTAACACACTGTGTGCCGTTGCTATGGTAACGCACTCTGTGCCATTGCTATGGTAACACACTGTGAGCCGATGCTATGGTAACACACTGTGTGCCGTTGCTATGGTAACACACTGTGTGCCGTTGCTATGGTAACACACTGTGAGCCTTAGCTATGGTAACACACTGTGAGCCGTTGCTATGTTAACACAATATGAGCCGTTGCTATGGTAACACACTGTGAGCCGTTCTATGGTAACACACTGTGAGCCGTTGCTATGGTGACACACTGTGTGCCGTTGCTATAGTAACGCACTGTTTGCCGTTGCTATGGTGACACACTGTGTGCCGTTGCTATGGTAACGCACTGTGTGCCCTTGCTATGGTAACACACTGTGTTCCGTTGCTATGGTAACGCACTGTGTGCCGTTGCTATGGTGACACACTGTGTGCCATTGCTGTGGTGACACACTGTGTGCCGTTGCTAAGGTAACACGCTGTGTGCCGTTGCTAAGGTAACACACTGTGTGCCGTTGCTAAGGTAACACACTGTGTGCCGTTGCTATGGTGACACACTGTGTGCCGTTGCTATGGTGACACACTGTATGCCGTTGCTATGGTGTCACACTGTTTGCCGTTGCTATGGTGACACACTGTTTGCCGTTGCTATGGTGTCACACTGTTTGCCGTTGCTATGGTGACACACTGTATGCCGTCGCTATGGTAACGCACTGTGTGCCGTTGCTATGGTGACACATTTTATGCCGTTGCTATGGTAACGAACTGTGAGCCGTTGCTATGGTAACGCACTGTGTGCCGTTGCTATGGTAACGCACTGTGTGCCGTTGCTATGGTAACACACTGTGTGCCGTTGCTATGCTGACACAGTGTGTGCCGTGGCTAAGGCAACACACTGTGTGCCGTTGCAATGGTAACGCACTGAGTGCCGTTGCTAAGGTAACACACTGTGTGCCGTTGCTAAGGTAACACACTGTGTGCCGTTGCTAAGGTAACACCCTGTGTGCCGTTGCTATGGTAACACACTTTGTGACTTTGCTATGGTAACACCCTGTGTGCCGTTGCTAAGGTAACACCCTGTGTTCCGTTGCTAAGGTGACACACTGTGTATCGTTGTTATGGTGACACACTGTGTGCCGTTGGTATGGTAACACACTGTATGCCGTTGCTATGGTGATACACTGTGTGCCGTTGCTAAGGTAACACACTGTGTGCCGTTGCTAAGGTAACACACTGTGTGCCGTTGCTATGGTAACACAATGTATGCCGTTGCTATGGTGATACACTGTGTGCCGTTGCTATGGTGACACAGTGTGTGCCGTTGCTATAGTGATACACTGTTTGCCGTTGCTAAGGTGACACACTGTATGCCGTTGTTAAGGTAACACACTGTGTGCCGTTGCAATGGTGACACACTGTATGCCGTTTTTAAGGTGACACACTGTGTGCCGTTGCTATGGTGACACACTGTATGCCGTTGCTAAGGTAACACGCTGTGTGCCGTTGCTAAGGTAACACGCTGTGTGCCGTTGCTAAGGTAACACACTGTGTGCCGTTGCTATGGTGGCACACTGTGTGCCGTTGCTATGGTGACACACTGTGTGCCGTTGCTATGTTGACACACTGTATGCCGTTGCTATGGTGTCACACTGTTTGCCGTTGCTATGGTGACACACTGTTTGCTGTTGCTATGGTATCGCACTGTGTGCCGTTGCTATGGTAACACACTGTGTGCCGTTGCTATGCTGACACACTGCGTGCCGTTGCTAAGGTAACACACTGTGTGCCGTTGCTAAGGTAACACACTGTGTGCCGTTGCTAAGGTAACACACTGTGTGCCGTTGCTAAGGTAACACACTGTGTGTCGTTGCTAAGGTAACACCCTGTGTGCCGTTGCAATTATGACACACTGTGTGCCGTTGCAATGGTGACACACTGTGTGCCGTTGCTATGGTGACACACTGTATGCCGTTGCTATGGTGACACACTGCGTGCCGTTGTTAAGGTAACACACTGTATGCCGTTGCTATGGTAGCACACTGTATGCCGTTGCTATGGTAACACACTGTGTGCCGTTGCTATGGTAACACACTGTATGCCGTTGCTATGGTAACACACTGTGTGCCGTTGCTATGGTAACACACTGTATGCCGTTGCTAAGGTGATACACTGTGTGCCGTTTCTATGGTGACACTGTGTGCCGTTGCTATAATGACACACTGTGTGCCGTTGCTAAGGTAACACCCTGTGTGCCGTTGCTATGGTAACACACTGTGTGCCGTTGCTATGGTAACGCACTGTGTGCCGTTGCTATGGTAACACACTGTGAGCCGATGCTCTGGTAACACTGTGTGCCGTTGCTATGCTAACACACTGTGTGCCGTTGCTATGGTAACACACTGTGAGCCGTTGCTATGGTAACACACTCTGTGCCATTGCTATGGTAACGCACTGTGTGCCGTTGCTATGGTAACACACTGTGTGCCGTTGCTAAGGTAACACCCTGTGTGCCGCTGCTATGGTAACACACTGTGTGCCTTTGCTATGGTAACGCACTGTGTGCCGTTGCTAAGGTAAAACACTGTGTGTCGTTGCTATGGTGACACACTGTGTGCCTTTGCTATGGTAACACCCTGTGTGCCGTTGCTAAGGTAACACCCTGTGTTCCGTTGCTAAGGTAACACACTGTGTGCCGTTGCTATGGTGACACACTGTGTGCCGTTGGTATGGTAACGCACAGTGTGCCGTTGTTAAGTTAACGCACTCTGTGCCGTTGCTATGGTGAAACTGTGTGCCGTTGCTATGGTAACACACTGTGTGCCGTTGCTATGGTAACACACTGTGTGCCGTTGCTATGGTAACACACTGTATGCCGTTGCTATGGTGATACACTGTGTGCCGTTGCTAAGGTAACACACTGTGTGCCGTTGCTATGGTAACACACTGTATGCCGTTGCTATGGTGATACACTCTGTGCCGTTGCTATGGTAACACACTGTGTGCCGTTGCTATGGTAACGCACTGTGTGCCGTTGCTATGGTGACACACTGTGTGCCGTTGCTATAGTGATACACTGTTTGCCGTTGCTAAGGTGACACACTGTATGCCGTTGTTAAGGTAACACACTGTGTGCCGTTGCTATGGTGACACACTGTATGCCGATTTTAGGGTGACACACTGTGTGCCGTTGCTATGGTGACGCACTGTATGCCGTTGTTAAGGTTACACACTGTGTGCCGTTGCTATGATGACACACTGTGTGCCGTTGCTATGGTGACACACTGTGTGCCGTTGCTATGGTGACACACTGTATGCCGTTTTAAGGTAACACACTGTGTGCCGTTGCTATAATGACACACTGTGTGCCGTTGCTAAGGTAACACCCTGTGTGCCGTTGTTAAGGTGACACACTGTGTGCCGTTGCTATGGTGACACACTGTATGCCGTTGTTAAGGTAACACACTGTGTGCCGTTGCTATGGTGACGCATTGTATGCCGTTGTTAAGGTGACACATGGTGTGCCGTTGCTATGGTGACACAGTGTGTGACGTTGCTATGGTGACACACTGTATGCCGTTCCTATGGTGACACACTGTGTGCCGTTGTTAAGGTAACACACTGTGTGCCGTTGCTATGGTAACACACTGTATCCCGTTGCTATGGTGATACACTGTGTGCCGTTGCTATGGTGACACACTGTATGCCGGTGCTATGGTGATACACTGTGTGCCGTTGCTATGGTAACACACTGTGTGCCGTTGTTAAGGTGACACACTGTGTGCCGTTGCAAATGTAACACCCTGTGTGCCATTGCTAAGGTAACACCCTGTGTGCCGTTGCTATGGTAACACACTGTGTGCCGTTGCTATGGTAACGCACTGTGTGCCGTTGCTATGGTAACACACTGTGAGCCGATGCTCTGGTAACACTGTGTGCCGTTGCTATGCTAACACACTGTGTGCCGTTGCTATGGTAACACACTGTGTGCCGTTGCTATGGTGACACACTGTGTGCCGTTGGTATGGTAACGCACAGTGTGCCGTTGCTATGGTAACGCACTGTATGTCGTTGCTATGGTGACACACTGTGTGCCGTTGCTATGGTGACACACTGTATGCCGTTGCTATGTTAACACACTGTGATCCGTTGCTATGGTAACACACTGTGAGCCGTTGGTATGGTGACACACTGTGTGCCGTTGCTATGGTAACGCACTTTTTGCCGTTGCTATGGTGACACACTGTGTGCCGTTTCTATGGTAACGCAATGTGTGCCCTTGCTATGGTAACACACTGTGCCGGTGCTATGGTGACACACTGTATGCCGTTGTTATGGTGACACACTGTGTGCCGTTGCTAAGGTAACACACTGTTTGCCGTTGGTAAGGTAACACATTGTTTGCCGTTGCTATGGTGATACACTGTGTGCCGTTGGTAAGGTAACACACTGTGTGCCGTTGTAAAGGTAACACACTGATTGCCGTTGCTAACGTAACACACTGTGTGCCGTTGCTAAGGTAACACACTGTGTGCCGTTGCTACGGTAACACACTGTGTGCCGTTGTTAAGGTAACGCACTGTGTCCAGTTGCTAAGGTAACACCCTGTGAGCCATTGCTATGGCGACACACTTTGAGCCGTTGCTATGGTTACACACTATATGACGTTGCTATGGTGACACACTGTGACGTTGCTAGGGTAACACACTGTGTGCCGTTGCTATGGTAACGCACTCTGTGCCGTTGCTATGTTAACACACTGTGAGCCGATGCTATGGTAACACACTGTGTGCCGTTGCTATGGTAACACACTGTGAGCCTTAGCTATGGTAACACACTGTGAGCCGTTGCTATGTTAACACAATGTGAGCCGTTGCTATGGTAACACACTGTGAGCCGTTCTATGGTAACACACTGTGAGCCGTTGCTATGGTGACACACTGTGTGCCGTTGCTATAGTAACGCACTGTTTGCCGTTGCTATGGTGACACACAGTGTGCCGTTGCTATGGTAACGCACTGTGTGCCCTTGCTATGGTAACACACTGTGTGCCGTTGCTATGGTAACGCACTGTGTGCCGTTGCTATGGTGACACACTGTGTGCCATTGCTATGGTGACACACTGTGTGCCGTTGCTAAGGTAACATGCTGTGTGCCGTTGCTAAGGTAACACACTGTGTGCCGTTGCTAAGCTAACACACTGTGTGCCGTTGCTAAGGTAACACACTGTGTGCCGTTGCTATGGTGACACACTGTGTGCCGTTGCTATGGTGACACACTGTATGCCGTTGCTATGGTGTCACACTGTTTGCCGTTGCTATGGTGACACACTGTTTGCCGTTGCTATGGTGACACACTGTGTGCCGTCGCTATGGTAACGCACTGTTTGCTGTTGCTATGGTGTCACACTGTATGCCGTCGCAATGGTAACGCATAGTGAGCCGTTGCTATGGTAACGCACTGTGTGCCGTTGCTATGGTAACGCACTGTGTGCCGTTGCTATGGTGACAAACTGTATGCCGTAGCTATGGTAACGCAATGTGATCCTTTCCTATGGTAATGCACTGTGTGCCGTTGCCATGGTACCGCACTGTGTGCCGTTGCTATGGTAACACACTGTGTGCCGTTGCTATGGTGACACACTGTATGCCGTTGCTATGGTAACACACTGTGTGCCATTGCTATGGTGACACACTGTATGCCGTCGCTATGGTAACGCACTGTGAGCCGTTCCTATGGTATCACACTGTGTGCCGTTGCTATGGTAACGCACTGTGTGCCGTTGCTATGGTGACACACTTTATGCCTTTGCTATGGTAACGAACTGTGGGCCGTTGCAATGGTAACGCACTGTGTGCCGTTGCTATGGTAACGCACTGTGTGCCGTTGCTATGGTAACACACTGTGTGCCGTTGCTATGCTGACACACTGTGTGCCTGTTGCTAAGGCAACACACTGTGTGCCGTTGCTAAGGTAACACACTGTGTTCCGTTGCTAAGGTAACACACTGTGTGGCTTTGCTATGGTAACACCCTGTGTGCCGTTGCTATGGTGACACACTGTGTGCCGTTGGTATGGTAACGCACTCTGTGCCGTTGCTATGGTGACACTGTGTGCCGTTGCTATGGTAACACACTGTGTGCCGTTGCTATGGTAACACACTTTGTGACTTTGCTATGGTAACACCCTGTGTGCCGTTGCTAAGGTAACACCCTGTGTTCCGTTGCTAAGGTGACACACTGTGTATCGTTGCTATGGTGACACACTGTGTGCCGTTGGTATGGTAACACACTGTATGCCGTTGCTATGGTGATACACTGTGTGCCGTTGCTAAGGTAACACACTGTGTGCCGTTGCTAAGGTAACACACTGTGTGCCGTTGCTATGGTAACACAATGTATGCCGTTGCTATGGTGATACACTGTGTGCCGTTGCTATGGTGACACAGTGTGTGCCGTTGCTATAGTGATACACTGTTTGCCGTTGCTAAGGTGACACACTGTATGCCGTTGTTAAGGTAACACACTGTGTGCCGTTGCAATGGTGACACACTGTATGCCGTTTTTAAGGTGACACACTGTGTGCCGTTGCTATGGTGACACACTGTATGCCGTTGCTAAGGTAACACGCTGTGTGCCGTTGCTAAGGTAACACGCTGTGTGCCGTTGCTAAGGTAACACACTGTGTGCCGTTGCTATGGTGGCACACTGTGTGCCGTTGCTATGGTGACACACTGTGTGCCGTTGCTATGTTGACACACTGTATGCCGTTGCTATGGTGACACACTGTTTGCCGTTGCTATGGTGACACACTGTTTGCTGTTGCTATGGTGACACACTGTATGTCGTTGCTAAGGTAACACACTGTGTGTCGTTGCTATGGTATCGCACTGTGTGCCGTTGCTATGGTAACACACTGTGTGCCGTTGCTATGCTGACACACTGCGTGCCGTTGCTAAGGTAACACACTGTGTGCCGTTGCTAAGGTAACACACTGTGTGCCGTTGCTAAGGTAACACACTGTGTGCCGTTGCTAAGGTAACACACTGTGTGTCGTTGCTAAGGTAACACCCTGTGTGCCGTTGCAATTATGACACACTGTGTGCCGTTGCAATGGTGACACACTGTGTGCCGTTGCTATGGTGACACACTGTATGCCGTTGCTATGGTGACACACTGCGTGCCGTTGTTAAGGTAACACACTGTATGCCGTTGCTATGGTAGCACACTGTATGCCGTTGCTATGGTAACACACTGTGTGCCGTTGCTATGGTAACACACTGTATGCCGTTGCTAAGGTGATACACTGTGTCTCGTTTCTATGGTGACACTGTGTGCCGTTGCTATAATGACACACTGTGTGCCGTTGCTAAGGTAACACCCTGTGTGCCGTTGTTAAGGTTACACACTGTGTGCCGTTGCTAAGGTAACACCCTGTGTGCCGTTGCTATGGTAACACACTGTGTGCCGTTGCTATGGTAACGCACTGTGTGCCGTTGCTATGGTAACACACTGTGAGCCGATGCTCTGGTAACACTGTGTGCCGTTGCTATGCTAACACACTGTGTGCCGTTGCTATGGTAACACACTGTGAGCCGTTGCTATGGTAACACACTCTGTGCCATTGCTATGGTAACGCACTGTGTGCCGTTGCTATGGTAACACACTGTGTGCCGTTGCTAAGGTAACACCCTGTGTGCCGCTGCTATGGTAACACACTGTGTGCCTTTGCTATGGTAACGCACTGTGTGCCGTTGCTAAGGTAAAACACTGTGTGTCGTTGCTATGGTGACACACTGTGTGCCTTTGCTATGGTAACACCCTGTGTGCCGTTGCTAAGGTAACACCCTTTGTTCCGTTGCTAAGGTAACACACTGTGTGCCGTTGCTATGGTGACACACTGTGTGCCTTTGGTATGGTAACGCACAGTGTGCCGTTGTTAAGTTAACGCACTCTGTGCCGTTGCTATGGTGAAACTGTGTGCCGTTGCTATGGTAACACACTGTGTGCCGTTGCTATGGTAACACACTGTAGGCCGTTGCTATGGTGATACACTGTGTGCCGTTGCTAAGGTAACACACTGTGTGCCGTTGCTATGGTAACACACTGTATGCCGTTGCTATGGTGATACACTCTGTGCCGTTGCTATGGTAACACACTGTATGCCGTTGCTATGGTGATACACTGTGTGCCGTTGCTATGGTGACACACTGTGTGCCGTTGCTAAAGTGATACACTGTTTGCCGTTGCTAAGGTGACACACTGTATGCCGTTGTTAAGGTAACACACTGTGTGCCGTTGCTATGGTGACACACTGTATGCCGATTTTAGGGTGACACACTGTGTGCCGTTGCTATGGTGACGCACTGTATGCCGTTGTTAAGGTTACACACTGTGTGCCGTTGCTATGATGACACACTGTGTGCCGTTGCTATGGTGACACACTGTGTGCCGTTGCTATGGTGACACACTGTATGCCGTTTTAAGGTAACACACTGTGTGCCGTTGCTATAATGACACACTGTGTGCCGTTGCTAAGGTAACACCCTGTGTGCCGTTGTTAAGGTGACACACTGTGTGCCGTTGCTATGGTGACACACTGTATGCCGTTGTTAAGGTAACACACTGTGTGCCGTTGCTATGGTGACGCATTGTATGCCGTTGTTAAGGTGACACATGGTGTGCCGTTGCTATGGTGACACAGTGTGTGACGTTGCTATGGTGACACACTGTATGCCGTTCCTATGGTGACACACTGTGTGCCGTTGTTAAGGTAACACACTGTGTGCCGTTGCTATGGTAACACACTGTATCCCGTTGCTATGGTGATACACTGTGTGCCGTTGCTATGGTGACACACTGTATGCCGGTGCTATGGTGATACACTGTGTGCCGTTGCTATGGTAACACACTGTGTGCCGTTGTTAAGGTGACACACTGTGTGCCGTTGCAAATGTAACACCCTGTGTGCCATTGCTAAGGTAACACCCTGTGTGCCGATGCTATGGTAACACACTGTGTGCCGTTGCTATGGTAACGCACTGTGTGCCGTTGCTATGGTAACACACTGTGAGCCGATGCTCTGGTAACACTGTGTGCCGTTGCTATGCTAACACACTGTGTGCCGTTGCTATGGTAACACACTGTGTGCCGTTGCTATGGTGACACACTGTGTGCCGTTGGTATGGTAACGCACAGTGTGCCGTTGCTATGGTAACGCACTGTATGTCGTTGCTATGGTGACACACTGTATGCCGTTGCTATGTTAACACACTGTGATCCGTTGCTATGGTAACACACTGTGAGCCGTTGGTATGGTGACACACTGTGTGCCGTTGCTATGGTAACGCACTTTTTGCCGTTGCTATGGTGACACACTGTGTGCCGTTTCTATGGTAACGCAATGTGTGCCCTTGCTATGGTAACACACTGTGCCGGTGCTATGGTGACACACTGTATGCCGTTGTTATGGTGACACACTGTGTGCCGTTGCTAAGGTAACACACTGTTTGCCGTTGGTAAGGTAACACATTGTTTGCCGTTGCTATGGTGATACACTGTGTGCCGTTGGTAAGGTAACACACTGTGTGCCGTTGTAAAGGTAACACACTGATTGCCGTTGCTAACGTAACACACTGTGTGCCGTTGCTAAGGTAACACACTGTGTGCCGTTGCTACGGTAACACACTGTGTGCCGTTGTTAAGGTAACGCACTGTGTCCAGTTGCTAAGGTAACACCCTGTGAGCCATTGCTATGGCGACACACTTTGAGCCGTTGCTATGGTTACACACTATATGACGTTGCTATGGTGACACACTGTGACGTTGCTAGGGTAACACACTGTGTGCCGTTGCTATGGTAACGCACTCTGTGCCGTTGCTATGTTAACACACTGTGAGCCGATGCTATGGTAACACACTGTGTGCCGTTGCTATGGTAACACACTGTGTGGCGTTGCTATGGTAACACACTGTGAGCCTTAGCTATGGTAACACACTGTGAGCCGTTGCTATGTTAACACAATGTGAGCCGTTGCTATGGTAACACACTGTGAGCCGTTCTATGGTAACACACTGTGAGCCGTTGCTATGGTGACACACTGTGTGCCGTTGCTATAGTAACGCACTGTTTGCCGTTGCTATGGTGACACACAGTGTGCCGTTGCTATGGTAACGCACTGTGTGCCCTTGCTATGGTAACACACTGTGTGCCGTTGCTATGGTAACGCACTGTGTGCCGTTGCTATGGTGACACACTGTGTGCCATTGCTATGGTGACACACTGTGTGCCGTTGCTAAGGTAACATGCTGTGTGCCGTTGATAAGGTAACACACTGTGTGCCGTTGCTAAGCTAACACACTGTGTGCCGTTGCTAAGGTAACACACTGTGTGCCGTTGCTATGGTGACACACTGTGTGCCGTTGCTATGGTGACACACTGTATGCCGTTGCTATGGTGTCACACTGTTTGCCGTTGCTATGGTGACACACTGTTTGCCGTTGCTATGGTGACACACTGTGTGCCGTCGCTATGGTAACGCACTGTTTGCTGTTGCTAAGGTGTCACACTGTATGCCGTCGCAATGGTAACGCATAGTGAGCCGTTGCTATGGTAACGCACTGTGTGCCGTTGCTATGGTAACGCACTGTGTGCCGTTGCTATGGTGACAAACTGTATGCCGTAGCTATGGTAACGCAATGTGATCCTTTCCTATGGTAATGCACTGTGTGCCGTTGCCATGGTAACACACTGTGTGCCGTTGCTAAGCTAACACACTGTGTGCCGTTGCTAAGGTAACACACTGTGTGCCGTTGCTAAGGTAACACACTGTGTGCCGTTGCTAAGGTAACACACTGTGTGCCGTTGCTAAGGTAACACACTGTGTGTCGTTGCTAAGGTAACACCCTGTGTGCCGTTGCAATTATGACACACTGTGTGCCGTTGCAATGGTGACACACTGTGTGCCGTTGCTATGGTGACACACTGTATGCCGTTGCTATGGTGACACACTGCGTGCCGTTGTTAAGGTAACACACTGTATGCCGTTGCTATGGTAGCACACTGTATGCCGTTGCTATGGTAACACACTGTGTGCCGTTGCTATGGTAACACACTGTATGCCGTTGCTAAGGTGATACACTGTGTGCCGTTTCTATGGTGACACTGTGTGCCGTTGCTATAATGACACACTGTGTGCCGTTGCTAAGGTAACACCCTGTGTGCCGTTGTTAAGGTTACACACTGTGTGCCGTTGCTAAGGTAACACCCTGTGTGCCGTTGCTATGGTAACACACTGTGTGCCGTTGCTATGGTAACGCACTGTGTGCCGTTGCTATGGTAACACACTGTGAGCCGATGCTCTGGTAACACTGTGTGCCGTTGCTATGCTAACACACTGTGTGCCGTTGCTATGGTAACACACTGTGAGCCGTTGCTATGGTAACACACTCTGTGCCATTGCTATGGTAACGCACTGTGTGCCGTTGCTATGGTAACACACTGTGTGCCGTTGCTAAGGTAACACCCTGTGTGCCGCTGCTATGGTAACACACTGTGTGCCTTTGCTATGGTAACGCACTGTGTGCCGTTGCTAAGGTAAAACACTGTGTGTCGTTGCTATGGTGACACACTGTGTGCCTTTGCTATGGTAACACCCTGTGTGCCGTTGCTAAGGTAACACCCTGTGTTCCGTTGCTAAGGTAACACACTGTGTGCCGTTGCTATGGTGACACACTGTGTGCCGTTGGTATGGTAACGCACAGTGTGCCGTTGTTAAGTTAACGCACTCTGTGCCGTTGCTATGGTGAAACTGTGTGCCGTTGCTAAGGTAACACCCTGTGTGCCGTTGTTAAGGTGACACACTGTGTGCCGTTGCTATGGTGACACACTGTATGCCGTTGTTAAGGTAACACACTGTGTGCCGTTGCTATGGTGACGCATTGTATGCCGTTGTTAAGGTGACACATGGTGTGCCGTTGCTATGGTGACACAGTGTGTGACGTTGCTATGGTGACACACTGTATGCCGTTCCTATGGTGACACACTGTGTGCCGTTGTTAAGGTAACACACTGTGTGCCGTTGCTATGGTAACACACTGTATCCCGTTGCTATGGTGATACACTGTGTGCCGTTGCTATGGTGACACACTGTATGCCGGTGCTATGGTGATACACTGTGTGCCGTTGCTATGGTAACACACTGTGTGCCGTTGTTAAGGTGACACACTGTGTGCCGTTGCAAATGTAACACCCTGTGTGCCATTGCTAAGGTAACACCCTGTGTGCCGTTGCTATGGTAACACACTGTGTGCCGTTGCTATGGTAACGCACTGTGTGCCGTTGCTATGGTAACACACTGTGAGCCGATGCTCTGGTAACACTGTGTGCCGTTGCTATGCTAACACACTGTGTGCCGTTGCTATGGTAACACACTGTGTGCCGTTGCTATGGTGACACACTGTGTGCCGTTGGTATGGTAACGCACAGTGTGCCGTTGCTATGGTAACGCACTGTATGTCGTTGCTATGGTGACACACTGTATGCCGTTGCTATGTTAACACACTGTGATCCGTTGCTATGGTAACACACTGTGAGCCGTTGGTATGGTGACACACTGTGTGCCGTTGCTATGGTAACGCACTTTTTGCCGTTGCTATGGTGACACACTGTGTGCCGTTTCTATGGTAACGCAATGTGTGCCCTTGCTATGGTAACACACTGTGCCGGTGCTATGGTGACACACTGTATGCCGTTGTTATGGTGACACACTGTGTGCCGTTGCTAAGGTAACACACTGTTTGCCGTTGGTAAGGTAACACATTGTTTGCCGTTGCTATGGTGATACACTGTGTGCCGTTGGTAAGGTAACACACTGTGTGCCGTTGTAAAGGTAACACACTGATTGCCGTTGCTAACGTAACACACTGTGTGCCGTTGCTAAGGTAACACACTGTGTGCCGTTGCTACGGTAACACACTGTGTGCCGTTGTTAAGGTAACGCACTGTGTCCAGTTGCTAAGGTAACACCCTGTGAGCCATTGCTATGGCGACACACTTTGAGCCGTTGCTATGGTTACACACTATATGACGTTGCTATGGTGACACACTGTGACGTTGCTAGGGTAACACACTGTGTGCCGTTGCTATGGTAACGCACTCTGTGCCGTTGCTATGTTAACACACTGTGAGCCGATGCTATGGTAACACACTGTGTGCCGTTGCTATGGTAACACACTGTGTGGCGTTGCTATGGTAACACACTGTGAGCCTTAGCTATGGTAACACACTGTGAGCCGTTGCTATGTTAACACAATGTGAGCCGTTGCTATGGTAACACACTGTGAGCCGTTCTATGGTAACACACTGTGAGCCGTTGCTATGGTGACACACTGTGTGCCGTTGCTATAGTAACGCACTGTTTGCCGTTGCTATGGTGACACACAGTGTGCCGTTGCTATGGTAACGCACTGTGTGCCCTTGCTATGGTAACACACTGTGTGCCGTTGCTATGGTAACGCACTGTGTGCCGTTGCTATGGTGACACACTGTGTGCCATTGCTATGGTGACACACTGTGTGCCGTTGCTAAGGTAACATGCTGTGTGCCGTTGATAAGGTAACACACTGTGTGCCGTTGCTAAGCTAACACACTGTGTGCCGTTGCTAAGGTAACACACTGTGTGCCGTTGCTATGGTGACACACTGTGTGCCGTTGCTATGGTGACACACTGTATGCCGTTGCTATGGTGTCACACTGTTTGCCGTTGCTATGGTGACACACTGTTTGCCGTTGCTATGGTGACACACTGTGTGCCGTCGCTATGGTAACGCACTGTTTGCTGTTGCTAAGGTGTCACACTGTATGCCGTCGCAATGGTAACGCATAGTGAGCCGTTGCTATGGTAACGCACTGTGTGCCGTTGCTATGGTAACGCACTGTGTGCC
Organism: Hymenopus coronatus; assembly: GCA_030762935.1. NCBI lineage: Eukaryota > Metazoa > Arthropoda > Insecta > Mantodea > Hymenopodidae > Hymenopus > Hymenopus coronatus. Next base: position 2,905,556 of record JAUKNX010000038.1, on the reverse strand, counting down.
GTTGCTATGGTGACAAACTGTATGCCGTAGCTATGGTAACGCAATGTGATCCTTTCCTATGGTAATGCACTGTGTGCCGTTGCCATGGTAACACACTGTGTGCCGTTGCTAAGCTAACACACTGTGTGCCGTTGCTAAGGTAACACACTGTGTGCCGTTGCTAAGGTAACACACTGTGTGCCGTTGCTAAGGTAACACACTGTGTGCCGTTGCTAAGGTAACACACTGTGTGTCGTTGCTAAGGTAACACCCTGTGTGCCGTTGCAATTATGACACACTGTGTGCCGTTGCAATGGTGACACACTGTGTGCCGTTGCTATGGTGACACACTGTATGCCGTTGCTATGGTGACACACTGCGTGCCGTTGTTAAGGTAACACACTGTATGCCGTTGCTATGGTAGCACACTGTATGCCGTTGCTATGGTAACACACTGTGTGCCGTTGCTATGGTAACACACTGTATGCCGTTGCTAAGGTGATACACTGTGTGCCGTTTCTATGGTGACACTGTGTGCCGTTGCTATAATGACACACTGTGTGCCGTTGCTAAGGTAACACCCTGTGTGCCGTTGTTAAGGTTACACACTGTGTGCCGTTGCTAAGGTAACACCCTGTGTGCCGTTGCTATGGTAACACACTGTGTGCCGTTGCTATGGTAACGCACTGTGTGCCGTTGCTATGGTAACACACTGTGAGCCGATGCTCTGGTAACACTGTGTGCCGTTGCTATGCTAACACACTGTGTGCCGTTGCTATGGTAACACACTGTGAGCCGTTGCTATGGTAACACACTCTGTGCCATTGCTATGGTAACGCACTGTGTGCCGTTGCTATGGTAACACACTGTGTGCCGTTGCTAAGGTAACACCCTGTGTGCCGCTGCTATGGTAACACACTGTGTGCCTTTGCTATGGTAACGCACTGTGTGCCGTTGCTAAGGTAAAACACTGTGTGTCGTTGCTATGGTGACACACTGTGTGCCTTTGCTATGGTAACACCCTGTGTGCCGTTGCTAAGGTAACACCCTGTGTTCCGTTGCTAAGGTAACACACTGTGTGCCGTTGCTATGGTGACACACTGTGTGCCGTTGGTATGGTAACGCACAGTGTGCCGTTGTTAAGTTAACGCACTCTGTGCCGTTGCTATGGTGAAACTGTGTGCCGTTGCTATGGTAACACACTGTGTGCCGTTGCTATGGTAACACACTGTGTGCCGTTGCTATGGTAACACACTGTATGCCGTTGCTATGGTGATACACTGTGTGCCGTTGCTAAGGTAACACACTGTGTGCCGTTGCTATGGTAACACACTGTATGCCGTTGCTATGGTGATACACTCTGTGCCGTTGCTATGGTAACACACTGTGTGCCGTTGCTATGGTAACGCACTGTGTGCCGTTGCTATGGTGACACACTGTGTGCCGTTGCTATAGTGATACACTGTTTGCCGTTGCTAAGGTGACACACTGTATGCCGTTGTTAAGGTAACACACTGTGTGCCGTTGCTATGGTGACACACTGTATGCCGATTTTAGGGTGACACACTGTGTGCCGTTGCTATGGTGACGCACTGTATGCCGTTGTTAAGGTTACACACTGTGTGCCGTTGCTATGATGACACACTGTGTGCCGTTGCTATGGTGACACACTGTGTGCCGTTGCTATGGTGACACACTGTATGCCGTTTTAAGGTAACACACTGTGTGCCGTTGCTATAATGACACACTGTGTGCCGTTGCTAAGGTAACACCCTGTGTGCCGTTGTTAAGGTGACACACTGTGTGCCGTTGCTATGGTGACACACTGTATGCCGTTGTTAAGGTAACACACTGTGTGCCGTTGCTATGGTGACGCATTGTATGCCGTTGTTAAGGTGACACATGGTGTGCCGTTGCTATGGTGACACAGTGTGTGACGTTGCTATGGTGACACACTGTATGCCGTTCCTATGGTGACACACTGTGTGCCGTTGTTAAGGTAACACACTGTGTGCCGTTGCTATGGTAACACACTGTATCCCGTTGCTATGGTGATACACTGTGTGCCGTTGCTATGGTGACACACTGTATGCCGGTGCTATGGTGATACACTGTGTGCCGTTGCTATGGTAACACACTGGGTGCCGTTGTTAAGGTGACACACTGTGTGCCGTTGCAAATGTAACACCCTGTGTGCCATTGCTAAGGTAACACCCTGTGTGCCGTTGCTATGGTAACACACTGTGTGCCGTTGCTATGGTAACGCACTGTGTGCCGTTGCTATGGTAACACACTGTGAGCCGATGCTCTGGTAACACTGTGTGCCGTTGCTATGCTAACACACTGTGTGCCGTTGCTATGGTAACACACTGTGTGCCGTTGCTATGGTGACACACTGTGTGCCGTTGGTATGGTAACGCACAGTGTGCCGTTGCTATGGTAACGCACTGTATGTCGTTGCTATGGTGACACACTGTGTGCCGTTGCTATGGTGACACACTGTATGCCGTTGCTATGTTAACACACTGTGATCCGTTGCTATGGTAACACACTGTGAGCCGTTGGTATGGTGACACACTGTGTGCCGTTGCTATGGTAACGCACTTTTTGCCGTTGCTATGGTGACACACTGTGTGCCGTTTCTATGGTAACGCAATGTGTGCCCTTGCTATGGTAACACACTGTGCCGGTGCTATGGTGACACACTGTATGCCGTTGTTATGGTGACACACTGTGTGCCGTTGCTAAGGTAACACACTGTTTGCCGTTGGTAAGGTAACACATTGTTTGCCGTTGCTATGGTGATACACTGTGTGCCGTTGGTAAGGTAACACACTGTGTGCCGTTGTAAAGGTAACACACTGATTGCCGTTGCTAACGTAACACACTGTGTGCCGTTGCTAAGGTAACACACTGTGTGCCGTTGCTACGGTAACACACTGTGTGCTGTTGTTAAGGTAACGCACTGTGTCCAGTTGCTAAGGTAACACCCTGTGAGCCATTGCTATGGCGACACACTTTGAGCCGTTGCTATGGTTACACACTATATGACGTTGCTATGGTGACACACTGTGACGTTGCTAGGGTAACACACTGTGTGCCGTTGCTATGGTAACGCACTCTGTGCCGTTGCTATGTTAACACACTGTGAGCCGATGCTATGGTAACACACTGTGTGCCGTTGCTATGGTAACACACTGTGAGCCTTAGCTATGGTAACACACTGTGAGCCGTTGCTATGTTAACACAATGTGAGCCGTTGCTATGGTAACACACTGTGAGCCGTTCTATGGTAACACACTGTGAGCCGTTGCTATGGTGACACACTGTGTGCCGTTGCTATAGTAACGCACTGTTTGCCGTTGCTATGGTGACACACAGTGTGCCGTTGCTATGGTAACGCACTGTGTGCCCTTGCTATGGTAACACACTGTGTGCCGTTGCTATGGTAACGCACTGTGTGCCGTTGCTATGGTGACACACTGTGTGCCATTGCTATGGTGACACACTGTGTGCCGTTGCTAAGGTAACATGCTGTGTGCCGTTGCTAAGGTAACACACTGTGTGCCGTTGCTAAGCTAACACACTGTGTGCCGTTGCTAAGGTAACACACTGTGTGCCGTTGCTATGGTGACACACTGTGTGCCGTTGCTATGGTGACACACTGTATGCCGTTGCTATGGTGTCACACTGTTTGCCGTTGCTATGGTGACACACTGTTTGCCGTTGCTATGGTGACACACTGTGTGCCGTCGCTATGGTAACGCACTGTTTGCTGTTGCTATGGTGTCACACTGTATGCCGTCGCAATGGTAACGCATAGTGAGCCGTTGCTATGGTAACGCACTGTGTGCCGTTGCTATGGTAACGCACTGTGTGCCGTTGCTATGGTGACAAACTGTATGCCGTAGCTATGGTAACGCAATGTGATCCTTTCCTATGGTAATGCACTGTGTGCCGTTGCCATGGTACCGCACTGTGTGCCGTTGCTATGGTAACACACTGTGTGCCGTTGCTATGGTGACACACTGTATGCCGTTGCTATGGTAACACACTGTGTGCCATTGCTATGGTGACACACTGTATGCCGTCGCTATGGTAACGCACTGTGAGCCGTTCCTATGGTATCACACTGTGTGCCGTTGCTATGGTAACGCACTGTGTGCCGTTGCTATGGTGACACACTTTATGCCTTTGCTATGGTAACGAACTGTGGGCCGTTGCAATGGTAACGCACTGTGTGCCGTTGCTATGGTAACGCACTGTGTGCCGTTGCTATGGTAACACACTGTGTGCCGTTGCTATGCTGACACACTGTGTGCCTGTTGCTAAGGCAACACACTGTGTGCCGTTGCTATGGTAACGCACTGTGTGCCGTTGCTAAGGTAACACACTGTGTTCCGTTGCTAAGGTAACACACTGTGTGGCTTTGCTATGGTAACACCCTGTGTGCCGTTGCTATGGTGACACACTGTGTGCCGTTGGTATGGTAACGCACTCTGTGCCGTTGCTATGGTGACACTGTGTGCCGTTGCTATGGTAACACACTGTGTGCCGTTGCTATGGTAACACACTGTATGCCGTTGCTATGGTGATACACTGTGTGCCGTTGCTATGGTAACACACTTTGTGACTTTGCTATGGTAACACCCTGTGTGCCGTTGCTAAGGTAACACCCTGTGTTCCGTTGCTAAGGTGACACACTGTGTATCGTTGCTATGGTGACACACTGTGTGCCGTTGGTATGGTAACACACTGTATGCCGTTGCTATGGTGATACACTGTGTGCCGTTGCTAAGGTAACACACTGTGTGCCGTTGCTAAGGTAACACACTGTGTGCCGTTGCTATGGTAACACAATGTATGCCGTTGCTATGGTGATACACTGTGTGCCGTTGCTATGGTGACACAGTGTGTGCCGTTGCTATAGTGATACACTGTTTGCCGTTGCTAAGGTGACACACTGTATGCCGTTGTTAAGGTAACACACTGTGTGCCGTTGCAATGGTGACACACTGTATGCCGTTTTTAAGGTGACACACTGTGTGCCGTTGCTATGGTGACACACTGTATGCCGTTGCTAAGGTAACACGCTGTGTGCCGTTGCTAAGGTAACACGCTGTGTGCCGTTGCTAAGGTAACACACTGTGTGCCGTTGCTATGGTGGCACACTGTGTGCCGTTGCTATGGTGACACACTGTGTGCCGTTGCTATGTTGACACACTGTATGCCGTTGCTATGGTGACACACTGTTTGCCGTTGCTATGGTGACACACTGTTTGCTGTTGCTATGGTGACACACTGTATGTCGTTGCTAAGGTAACACACTGTGTGTCGTTGCTATGGTATCGCACTGTGTGCCGTTGCTATGGTAACACACTGTGTGCCGTTGCTATGCTGACACACTGCGTGCCGTTGCTAAGGTAACACACTGTGTGCCGTTGCTAAGGTAACACACTGTGTGCCGTTGCTAAGGTAACACACTGTGTGCCGTTGCTAAGGTAACACACTGTGTGTCGTTGCTAAGGTAACACCCTGTGTGCCGTTGCAATTATGACACACTGTGTGCCGTTGCAATGGTGACACACTGTGTGCCGTTGCTATGGTGACACACTGTATGCCGTTGCTATGGTGACACACTGCGTGCCGTTGTTAAGGTAACACACTGTATGCCGTTGCTATGGTAGCACACTGTATGCCGTTGCTATGGTAACACACTGTGTGCCGTTGCTATGGTAACACACTGTATGCCGTTGCTAAGGTGATACACTGTGTGCCGTTTCTATGGTGACACTGTGTGCCGTTGCTATAATGACACACTGTGTGCCGTTGCTAAGGTAACACCCTGTGTGCCGTTGTTAAGGTTACACACTGTGTGCCGTTGCTAAGGTAACACCCTGTGTGCCGTTGCTATGGTAACACACTGTGTGCCGTTGCTATGGTAACGCACTGTGTGCCGTTGCTATGGTAACACACTGTGAGCCGATGCTCTGGTAACACTGTGTGCCGTTGCTATGCTAACACACTGTGTGCCGTTGCTATGGTAACACACTGTGAGCCGTTGCTATGGTAACACACTCTGTGCCATTGCTATGGTAACGCACTGTGTGCCGTTGCTATGGTAACACACTGTGTGCCGTTGCTAAGGTAACACCCTGTGTGCCGCTGCTATGGTAACACACTGTGTGCCTTTGCTATGGTAACGCACTGTGTGCCGTTGCTAAGGTAAAACACTGTGTGTCGTTGCTATGGTGACACACTGTGTGCCTTTGCTATGGTAACACCCTGTGTGCCGTTGCTAAGGTAACACCCTGTGTTCCGTTGCTAAGGTAACACACTGTGTGCCGTTGCTATGGTGACACACTGTGTGCCGTTGGTATGGTAACGCACAGTGTGCCGTTGTTAAGTTAACGCACTCTGTGCCGTTGCTATGGTGAAACTGTGTGCCGTTGCTATGGTAACACACTGTGTGCCGTTGCTATGGTAACACACTGTATGCCGTTGCTATGGTGATACACTGTGTGCCGTTGCTAAGGTAACACACTGTGTGCCGTTGCTATGGTAACACACTGTATGCCGTTGCTATGGTGATACACTCTGTGCCGTTGCTATGGTAACACACTGTATGCCGTTGCTATGGTGATACACTGTGTGCCGTTGCTATGGTGACACACTGTGTGCCGTTGCTAAAGTGATACACTGTTTGCCGTTGCTAAGGTGACACACTGTATGCCGTTGTTAAGGTAACACACTGTGTGCCGTTGCTATGGTGACACACTGTATGCCGATTTTAGGGTGACACACTGTGTGCCGTTGCTATGGTGACGCACTGTATGCCGTTGTTAAGGTTACACACTGTGTGCCGTTGCTATGATGACACACTGTGTGCCGTTGCTATGGTGACACACTGTGTGCCGTTGCTATGGTGACACACTGTATGCCGTTTTAAGGTAACACACTGTGTGCCGTTGCTATAATGACACACTGTGTGCCGTTGCTAAGGTAACACCCTGTGTGCCGTTGTTAAGGTGACACACTGTGTGCCGTTGCTATGGTGACACACTGTATGCCGTTGTTAAGGTAACACACTGTGTGCCGTTGCTATGGTGACGCATTGTATGCCGTTGTTAAGGTGACACATGGTGTGCCGTTGCTATGGTGACACAGTGTGTGACGTTGCTATGGTGACACACTGTATGCCGTTCCTATGGTGACACACTGTGTGCCGTTGTTAAGGTAACACACTGTGTGCCGTTGCTATGGTAACACACTGTATCCCGTTGCTATGGTGATACACTGTGTGCCGTTGCTATGGTGACACACTGTATGCCGGTGCTATGGTGATACACTGTGTGCCGTTGCTATGGTAACACACTGTGTGCCGTTGTTAAGGTGACACACTGTGTGCCGTTGCAAATGTAACACCCTGTGTGCCATTGCTAAGGTAACACCCTGTGTGCCGTTGCTATGGTAACACACTGTGTGCCGTTGCTATGGTAACGCACTGTGTGCCGTTGCTATGGTAACACACTGTGAGCCGATGCTCTGGTAACACTGTGTGCCGTTGCTATGCTAACACACTGTGTGCCGTTGCTATGGTAACACACTGTGTGCCGTTGCTATGGTGACACACTGTGTGCCGTTGGTATGGTAACGCACAGTGTGCCGTTGCTATGGTAACGCACTGTATGTCGTTGCTATGGTGACACACTGTATGCCGTTGCTATGTTAACACACTGTGATCCGTTGCTATGGTAACACACTGTGAGCCGTTGGTATGGTGACACACTGTGTGCCGTTGCTATGGTAACGCACTTTTTGCCGTTGCTATGGTGACACACTGTGTGCCGTTTCTATGGTAACGCAATGTGTGCCCTTGCTATGGTAACACACTGTGCCGGTGCTATGGTGACACACTGTATGCCGTTGTTATGGTGACACACTGTGTGCCGTTGCTAAGGTAACACACTGTTTGCCGTTGGTAAGGTAACACATTGTTTGCCGTTGCTATGGTGATACACTGTGTGCCGTTGGTAAGGTAACACACTGTGTGCCGTTGTAAAGGTAACACACTGATTGCCGTTGCTAACGTAACACACTGTGTGCCGTTGCTAAGGTAACACACTGTGTGCCGTTGCTACGGTAACACACTGTGTGCCGTTGTTAAGGTAACGCACTGTGTCCAGTTGTTAAGGTAACACCCTGTGAGCCATTGCTATGGCGACACACTTTGAGCCGTTGCTATGGTTACACACTATATGACGTTGCTATGGTGACACACTGTGACGTTGCTAGGGTAACACACTGTGTGCCGTTGCTATGGTAACGCACTCTGTGCCGTTGCTATGTTAACACACTGTGAGCCGATGCTATGGTAACACACTGTGTGCCGTTGCTATGGTAACACACTGTGTGGCGTTGCTATGGTAACACACTGTGAGCCTTAGCTATGGTAACACACTGTGAGCCGTTGCTATGTTAACACAATGTGAGCCGTTGCTATGGTAACACACTGTGAGCCGTTCTATGGTAACACACTGTGAGCCGTTGCTATGGTGACACACTGTGTGCCGTTGCTATAGTAACGCACTGTTTGCCGTTGCTATGGTGACACACAGTGTGCCGTTGCTATGGTAACGCACTGTGTGCCCTTGCTATGGTAACACACTGTGTGCCGTTGCTATGGTAACGCACTGTGTGCCGTTGCTATGGTGACACACTGTGTGCCATTGCTATGGTGACACACTGTGTGCCGTTGCTAAGGTAACATGCTGTGTGCCGTTGATAAGGTAACACACTGTGTGCCGTTGCTAAGCTAACACACTGTGTGCCGTTGCTAAGGTAACACACTGTGTGCCGTTGCTATGGTGACACACTGTGTGCCGTTGCTATGGTGACACACTGTATGCCGTTGCTATGGTGTCACACTGTTTGCCGTTGCTATGGTGACACACTGTTTGCCGTTGCTATGGTGACACACTGTGTGCCGTCGCTATGGTAACGCACTGTTTGCTGTTGCTAAGGTGTCACACTGTATGCCGTCGCAATGGTAACGCATAGTGAGCCGTTGCTATGGTAACGCACTGTGTGCCGTTGCTATGGTAACGCACTGTGTGCCGTTGCTATGGTGACAAACTGTATGCCGTAGCTATGGTAACGCAATGTGATCCTTTCCTATGGTAATGCACTGTGTGCCGTTGCCATGGTAACACACTGTGTGCCGTTGCTAAGCTAACACACTGTGTGCCGTTGCTAAGGTAACACACTGTGTGCCGTTGCTATGGTGACACACTGTGTGCCGTTGCTATGGTGACACACTGTATGCCGTTGCTATGGTGTCACACTGTTTGCCGTTGCTATGGTGACACACTGTGTGCCATTGCTATGGTGACACACTGTATGCCGTCGCTAGGGTAACGCACTGTGAGCCGTTCCTATGGTATCACACTGTGTGCCGTTGCTATGGTAACGCACTCTGTGCCGTTGCTATGGTAACACACTGTGTGCCGTTGCTATGGTAACGCACTCTGTGCCGTTGCCATGGTAACACACTGTGAGCCGATGCTATGGTAACACACTGTGTGCCGTTGCTATGGTAACACACTGTGTGGCGTTGCTATGGTAACACACTGTGAGCCTTAGCTATGGTAACACACTGTGAGCCGTTGCTATGTTAACACAATGTGAGCCGTTGCTATGGTAACACACTGTGAGCCGTTCTATGGTAACACACTGTGTGCCGTTGCTATAGTAACGCACTGTTTGCCGTTGCTATGGTGACACACTGTGTGCCGTTGCTATGGTAACGCACTGTGTGCCCTTGCTATGGTAACACACTGTGTGCCGTTGCTATGTTAACACAATGTGAGCCGTTGCTATGGTAACACACTGTGAGCCGTTCTATGGTAACACACTGTGTGCCGTTGCTATAGTAACGCACTGTTTGCCGTTGCTATGGTGACACACTGTGTGCCGTTGCTATGGTAACGCACTGTGTGCCCTTGCTATGGTAACACACTGTGTGCCGTTGCTATGGTAACGCACTGTGTGCCGTTGCTATGGTGACACACTGTGTGCCATTGCTATGGTGACACACTGTGTGCCGTTGCTAAGGTAACACACTGTGTGCCGTTGCTAAGCTAACACACTGTGTGCCGTTGCTAAGGTAACACACTGTGTGCCGTTGCTATGGTGACACACTGTGTGCCGTTGCTATGGTGACACACTGTATGCCGTTGCTATGGTGTCACACTGTTTGCCGTTGCTATGGTGACACACTGTTTGCCGTTGCTATGGTGACACACTGTGTGCCGTCGCTATGGTAACGCACTGTGTGCCGTTGCTAAGGTAACACACTGTGTGCCGTTGCTAAGGTAACACACTGTGTGGCTTTGCTATGGTAACACCCTGTGTGCCGTTGCTATGGTGACACACTGTGTGCCGTTGGTATGGTAACGCACTCTAGGCCGTTGCTATGGTGACACTGTGTGCCGTTGCTATGGTAACACACTGTGTGCCGTTGCTATGGTAACACACTGTATGCCGTTGCTATGGTGATACACTGTGTGCCGTTGCTAAGGTAACACACTGTGTGCCGTTGCTATGGTAACACACTGTATGCCGTTGCTATGGTGATACACTGTGTGCCGTTGCTATGGTGACACACTGTGTGCCGTTGCTATAGTGATACACTGTTTGCCGTTGCTAAGGTGACATAGTGTATGCCGTTGTTAAGGTAACACACTGTGTGCCGTTGCTATGGTAACACACTGTATGCCGTTTTTAAGGTGACACACTGTGTGCCGTTGCTATGGTGAGACATTGTATGCCGTTGCTAAGGTAACACGCTGTGTGCCGTTGCTAAGGTAACACGCTGTGTGCCGTTGCTAAGGTAACACACTGTGTGCCGTTGCTATGGTGACACACTGTGTGCCGTTGCTATGGTGACACACTGTGTGCCGTTGCTATGTTGACACACTGTATGCCGTTGCTATGGTGACACACGGTTTGCCGTTGTTATGGTGACACACTGTTTGCCGTTGCTATGGTGACACACTGTATGTCGTTGCTAAGGTAACACACTGTGTGCCGTTGCTATGGTAACGCACTGTGTGCTGTTGCTATGGTAACACACTGTGTGCCATTGCTATGCTGACACACTGTGTGCCGTTGCTAAGGTAAAACACTGTGTGCCATTGCTATGGTAACGCACTGTGTGCCGTTGCTAAGGTTACACACTGTGTGCCGTTGCTAAGGTAACACACTGTGTGTCGTTGCTAAGGTAACACCCTGTGTGCCGTTGCTATTATGACACACTGTGTGCCGTTGCTATGGTGACACACTGTGTGCCGTTGCTATGGTAACGCACTGTGTGCCGTTGTTAAGGTAACGCACGGTGTGCCGTTGCTATGGTGACACTGTGTGCCGTTGCTATGGTGATACACTGTATGCCGTTTCTATGGTGACACACTGTATGCCGTTGTTAAGGTAACACACTGTGTGCCGTTGGTAAGGTGACACACTGTATGCTGTTGTTAAGGTGACACACTGTGTGCCGTTGCTATGGTGACACACTGTATGCCCTTGTTAAGGTAACACACTGTGTGCCGTTGCTAAGCTAACACACTGTGTGCCGTTGCTAAGGTAACACACTGTGTGCCGTTGCTATGGTGACACACTGTGTGCCGTTGCTATGGTGACACACTGTATGCCGTTGCTATGGTGTCACACTGTTTGCCGTTGCTATGGTGACACACTGTTTGCCGTTGCTATGGTGACACACTGTGTGCCGTCGCTATGGTAACGCACTGTTTGCTGTTGCTATGGTGTCACACTGTATGCCGTCGCAATGGTAACGCATAGTGAGCCGTTGCTATGGTAACGCACTGTGTGCCGTTGCTATGGTAACGCACAGTGTGCCGTTGCTATGGTGACAAACTGTATGCCGTAGCTATGGTAACGCAATGTGAGCCGTTCCTATGGTAATGCACTGTGTGCCGTTGCCATGGTACCGCACTGTGTGCCGTTGCTATGGTAACACACTGTGTGCCGTTGCTATGGTGACACACTGTATGCCGTTGCTATGGTAACACACTGTGTGCCGTTGCTATGGTGACACACTGTATGCCGTCGCTATGGTAACGCACTGTGAGCCGTTCCTATGGTATCACACTGTGTGCCGTTGCTATGGTAACGCACTGTGTGCCGTTGCTATGGTGACACACTTTATGCCGTTGCTATGGTAACGAACTGTGAGCCCTTGCAATGGTAACGCACTGTGTGCCGTTGCTATGGTAACGCACTGTGTGCCGTTGCTATGGTAACACACTGTGTGCCGTTGCTATGCTGACACACTGTGTGCCTGTTGCTAAGGCAACACACTGTGTGCCGTTGCTATGGTAACGCACTGTGTGCCGTTGCTAAGGTAACACACTGTGTGCCGTTGCTAAGGTAACACACTGTGTGGCTTTGCTATGGTAACACCCTGTGTGCCGTTGCTATGGTGACACACTGTGTGCCGTTGGTATGGTAACGCACTCTAGGCCGTTGCTATGGTGACACTGTGTGCCGTTGCTATGGTAACACACTGTGTGCCGTTGCTATGGTAACACACTGTATGCCGTTGCTATGGTGATACACTGTGTGCCGTTGCTAAGGTAACACACTGTGTGCCGTTGCTATGGTAACACACTGTATGCCGTTGCTATGGTGATACACTGTGTGCCGTTGCTATGGTGACACACTGTGTGCCGTTGCTATAGTGATACACTGTTTGCCGTTGCTAAGGTGACATAGTGTATGCCGTTGTTAAGGTAACACACTGTGTGCCGTTGCTATGGTAACACACTGTATGCCGTTTTTAAGGTGACACACTGTGTGCCGTTGCTATGGTGAGACATTGTATGCCGATGCTAAGGTAACACGCTGTGTGCCGTTGCTAAGGTAACACGCTGTGTGCCGTTGCTAAGGTAACACACTGTGTGCCGTTGCTATGGTGACACACTGTGTGCCGTTGCTATGTTGACACACTGTATGCCGTTGCTGTGGTGACACACGGTTTGCCGTTGTTATGGTGACACACTGTTTGCCGTTGCTATGGTGACACACTGTATGTCGTTGCTAAGGTAACACACTGTGTGCCGTTGCTATGGTAACGCACTGTGTGCCGTTGCTATGGTAACACACTGTGTGCCATTGCTATGCTGACACACTGTGTGCCGTTGCTAAGGTAACACACTGTGTGCCATTGCTATGGTAACGCACTGTGTGCCGTTGCTAAGGTTACACACTGTGTGCCGTTGCTAAGGTAACACACTGTGTGTCGTTGCTAAGGTAACACCCTGTGTGCCGTTGCTATTATGACACACTGTGTGCCGTTGCTATGGTGACACACTGTGTGCCGTTGCTATGGTAACGCACTGTGTGCCGTTGTTAAGGTAACGCACGGTGTGCCGTTGCTATGGTGACACTGTGTGCCGTTGCTATGGTGATACACTGTATGCCGTTTCTATGGTGACACACTGTATGCCGTTGTTAAGGTAACACACTGTGTGCCGTTGGTAAGGTGACACACTGTATGCTGTTGTTAAGGTGACACACTGTGTGCCGTTGCTATGGTGACACACTGTATGCCCTTGTTAAGGTGACACACTGTGTGCCGTTGCTATGGTGACACACTGTGTGCCGTTGTTAAGGTGACACACTGTGTGCCGTTGCTATGGAGACACCCTGTATGCCGTTGCTATGTTAACACACTGTGATCCGTTGCTATGGTAACACACTGTGAGCCATTGGTATGGTGACACACTGTGTGCCGTTGCTATGGTAACGCACTTTTTGCCGTTGCAATGGTGACACACTGTGTGCCGTTTCTATGGTAACGCAATGTGTGCCCTTGCTATGGTAACACACTGTGTGCCGTTGCTATGGTGACACACTGTATGCCGTTGTTATGGTGACACACTGTGTGCCGTTGCTAAGGTAACACACTGTTTTCCGTTGGTAAGGTAACACATTGTTTGCCGTTGCTATGGTGATACACTGTGTGCCGTTGATAAGGTAACACACTGTGTGCCGTTGTTAAGGTAACACACTGTTTGCCGTTGCTAAGGTAACACACTGTGTGCCGTTGCTAAGGTAACACACTGTGTGCCGTTGCTAAGGAAACGCACTGTTCGCCGTTCCTAAGGTAACAATCTGTGTGCCGTTGCTACGGTAACACACTGTGTGTCGTTGTTAAAGTAACGCACTGTGTCCAGTTGCTAAAGTAACACCCTGTGAGCCATTGCTATGGCGACACACTTTGAGCCGTTGCTATGGTTACACACTATATGACGTTGCTATGGTGACACACTGTGACGTTGCTAGGGTAACACACTGTGTGCCGTTGCTATGGTAACGCACTCTGTGCCATTGCTATGGTAACACACTGTGAGCCGATGCTATGGTAACACACTGTGTGCCGTTGCTATGGTAACACACTGTGTGCCGTTGCTATGGTAACACACTGTGAGCCTTAGCTATGGTAACACACTGTGAGCCGTTGCTATGTTAACACAATATGAGCCGTTGCTATGGTAACACACTGTGAGCCGTTCTATGGTAACACACTGTGAGCCGTTGCTATGGTGACACACTGTGTGCCGTTGCTATAGTAACGCACTGTTTGCCGTTGCTATGGTGACACACTGTGTGCCGTTGCTATGGTAACGCACTGTGTGCCCTTGCTATGGTAACACACTCTGTTCCGTTGCTATGGTAACGCACTGTGTGCCGTTGCTATGGTGACACACTGTGTGCCATTGCTGTGGTGACACACTGTGTGCCGTTGCTAAGGTAACACGCTGTGTGCCGTTGCTAAGGTAACACACTGTGTGCCGTTGCTAAGCTAACACACTGTGTGCCGTTGCTAAGGTAACACACTGTGTGCCGTTGCTATGGTGACACACTGTGTGCCGTTGCTATGGTGACACACTGTATGCCGTTGCTATGGTGTCACACTGTTTGCCGTTGCTATGGTGACACACTGTTTGCCGTTGCTATGGTGTCACACTGTTTGCCGTTGCTATGGTGACACACTGTATGCCGTCGCTATGGTAACGCACTGTGTGCCGTTGCTATGGTGACACATTTTATGCCGTTGCTATGGTAACGAACTGTGAGCCGTTGCTATGGTAACGCACTGTGTGCCGTTGCTATGGTAACGCACTGTGTGCCGTTGCTATGGTAACACACTGTGTGCCGTTGCTATGCTGACACACTGTGTGCCGTGGCTAAGGCAACACACTGTGTGCCGTTGCAATGGTAACGCACTGAGTGCCGTTGCTAAGGTAACACACTGTGTGCCGTTGCTAAGGTAACACACTGTGTGCCGTTGCTAAGGTAACACCCTGTGTGCCGTTGCTATGGTAACACACTTTGTGACTTTGCTATGGTAACACCCTGTGTGCCGTTGCTAAGGTAACACCCTGTGTTCCGTTGCTAAGGTGACACACTGTGTATCGTTGCTATGGTGACACACTGTGTGCCGTTGGTATGGTAACACACTGTATGCCGTTGCTATGGTGATACACTGTGTGCCGTTGCTAAGGTAACACACTGTGTGCCGTTGCTAAGGTAACACACTGTGTGCCGTTGCTATGGTAACACAATGTATGCCGTTGCTATGGTGATACACTGTGTGCCGTTGCTATGGTGACACAGTGTGTGCCGTTGCTATAGTGATACACTGTTTGCCGTTGCTAAGGTGACACACTGTATGCCGTTGTTAAGGTAACACACTGTGTGCCGTTGCAATGGTGACACACTGTATGCCGTTTTTAAGGTGACACACTGTGTGCCGTTGCTATGGTGACACACTGTATGCCGTTGCTAAGGTAACACGCTGTGTGCCGTTGCTAAGGTAACACGCTGTGTGCCGTTGCTAAGGTAACACACTGTGTGCCGTTGCTATGGTGGCACACTGTGTGCCGTTGCTATGGTGACACACTGTGTGCCGTTGCTATGTTGACACACTGTATGCCGTTGCTATGGTGTCACACTGTTTGCCGTTGCTATGGTGACACACTGTTTGCTGTTGCTATGGTGACACACTGTATGTCGTTGCTAAGGTAACACACTGTGTGTCGTTGCTATGGTATCGCACTGTGTGCCGTTGCTATGGTAACACACTGTGTGCCGTTGCTATGCTGACACACTGCGTGCCGTTGCTAAGGTAACACACTGTGTGCCGTTGCTAAGGTAACACACTGTGTGCCGTTGCTAAGGTAACACACTGTGTGTCGTTGCTAAGGTAACACCCTGTGTGCCGTTGCAATTATGACACACTGTGTGCCGTTGCAATGGTGACACACTGTGTGCCGTTGCTATGGTGACACACTGTATGCCGTTGCTATGGTGACACACTGCGTGCCGTTGTTAAGGTAACACACTGTATGCCGTTGCTATGGTAGCACACTGTATGCCGTTGCTATGGTAACACACTGTGTGCCGTTGCTATGGTAACACACTGTATGCCGTTGCTAAGGTGATACACTGTGTGCCGTTTCTATGGTGACACTGTGTGCCGTTGCTATAATGACACACTGTGTGCCGTTGCTAAGGTAACACCCTGTGTGCCGTTGTTAAGGTTACACACTGTGTGCCGTTGCTAAGGTAACACCCTGTGTGCCGTTGCTATGGTAACACACTGTGTGCCGTTGCTATGGTAACGCACTGTGTGCCGTTGCTATGGTAACACACTGTGAGCCGATGCTCTGGTAACACTGTGTGCCGTTGCTATGCTAACACACTGTGTGCCGTTGCTATGGTAACACACTGTGAGCCGTTGCTATGGTAACACACTCTGTGCCATTGCTATGGTAACGCACTGTGTGCCGTTGCTATGGTAACACACTGTGTGCCGTTGCTAAGGTAACACCCTGTGTGCCGCTGCTATGGTAACACACTGTGTGCCTTTGCTATGGTAACGCACTGTGTGCCGTTGCTAAGGTAAAACACTGTGTGTCGTTGCTATGGTGACACACTGTGTGCCTTTGCTATGGTAACACCCTGTGTGCCGTTGCTAAGGTAACACCCTGTGTTCCGTTGCTAAGGTAACACACTGTGTGCCGTTGCTATGGTGACACACTGTGTGCCGTTGGTATGGTAACGCACAGTGTGCCGTTGTTAAGTTAACGCACTCTGTGCCGTTGCTATGGTGAAACTGTGTGCCGTTGCTATGGTAACACACTGTGTGCCGTTGCTATGGTAACACACTGTATGCCGTTGCTATGGTGATACACTGTGTGCCGTTGCTAAGGTAACACACTGTGTGCCGTTGCTATGGTAACACACTGTATGCCGTTGCTATGGTGATACACTCTGTGCCGTTGCTATGGTAACACACTGTATGCCGTTGCTATGGTGATACACTGTGTGCCGTTGCTATGGTGACACACTGTGTGCCGTTGCTATAGTGATACACTGTTTGCCGTTGCTAAGGTGACACACTGTATGCCGTTGTTAAGGTAACACACTGTGTGCCGTTGCTATGGTGACACACTGTATGCCGATTTTAGGGTGACACACTGTGTGCCGTTGCTATGGTGACGCACTGTATGCCGTTGTTAAGGTTACACACTGTGTGCCGTTGCTATGATGACACACTGTGTGCCGTTGCTATGGTGACACACTGTGTGCCGTTGCTATGGTGACACACTGTATGCCGTTTTAAGGTAACACACTGTGTGCCGTTGCTATAATGACACACTGTGTGCCGTTGCTAAGGTAACACCCTGTGTGCCGTTGTTAAGGTGACACACTGTGTGCCGTTGCTATGGTGACACACTGTATGCCGTTGTTAAGGTAACACACTGTGTGCCGTTGCTATGGTGACGCATTGTATGCCGTTGTTAAGGTGACACATGGTGTGCCGTTGCTATGGTGACACAGTGTGTGACGTTGCTATGGTGACACACTGTATGCCGTTCCTATGGTGACACACTGTGTGCCGTTGTTAAGGTAACACACTGTGTGCCGTTGCTATGGTAACACACTGTATCCCGTTGCTATGGTGATACACTGTGTGCCGTTGCTATGGTGACACACTGTATGCCGGTGCTATGGTGATACACTGTGTGCCGTTGCTATGGTAACACACTGTGTGCCGTTGTTAAGGTGACACACTGTGTGCCGTTGCAAATGTAACACCCTGTGTGCCATTGCTAAGGTAACACCCTGTGTGCCGTTGCTATGGTAACACACTGTGTGCCGTTGCTATGGTAACGCACTGTGTGCCGTTGCTATGGTAACACACTGTGAGCCGATGCTCTGGTAACACTGTGTGCCGTTGCTATGCTAACACACTGTGTGCCGTTGCTATGGTAACACACTGTGTGCCGTTGCTATGGTGACACACTGTGTGCCGTTGGTATGGTAACGCACAGTGTGCCGTTGCTATGGTAACGCACTGTATGTCGTTGCTATGGTGACACACTGTGTGCCGTTGCTATGGTGACACACTGTATGCCGTTGCTATGTTAACACACTGTGATCCGTTGCTATGGTAACACACTGTGAGCCGTTGGTATGGTGACACACTGTGTGCCGTTGCTATGGTAACGCACTTTTTGCCGTTGCTATGGTGACACACTGTGTGCCGTTTCTATGGTAACGCAATGTGTGCCCTTGCTATGGTAACACACTGTGCCGGTGCTATGGTGACACACTGTATGCCGTTGTTATGGTGACACACTGTGTGCCGTTGCTAAGGTAACACACTGTTTGCCGTTGGTAAGGTAACACATTGTTTGCCGTTGCTATGGTGATACACTGTGTGCCGTTGGTAAGGTAACACACTGTGTGCCGTTGTAAAGGTAACACACTGATTGCCGTTGCTAACGTAACACACTGTGTGCCGTTGCTAAGGTAACACACTGTGTGCCGTTGCTACGGTAACACACTGTGTGCCGTTGTTAAGGTAACGCACTGTGTCCAGTTGCTAAGGTAACACCCTGTGAGCCATTGCTATGGCGACACACTTTGAGCCGTTGCTATGGTTACACACTATATGACGTTGCTATGGTGACACACTGTGACGTTGCTAGGGTAACACACTGTGTGCCGTTGCTATGGTAACGCACTCTGTGCCGTTGCTATGTTAACACACTGTGAGCCGATGCTATGGTAACACACTGTGTGCCGTTGCTATGGTAACACACTGTGTGGCGTTGCTATGGTAACACACTGTGAGCCTTAGCTATGGTAACACACTGTGAGCCGTTGCTATGTTAACACAATGTGAGCCGTTGCTATGGTAACACACTGTGAGCCGTTCTATGGTAACACACTGTGAGCCGTTGCTATGGTGACACACTGTGTGCCGTTGCTATAGTAACGCACTGTTTGCCGTTGCTATGGTGACACACAGTGTGCCGTTGCTATGGTAACGCACTGGGAGCCCTTGCTATGGTAACACACTGTGTGCCGTTGCTATGGTAACGCACTGTGTGCCGTTGCTATGGTGACACACTGTGTGCCATTGCTATGGTGACACACTGTGTGCCGTTGCTAAGGTAACATGCTGTGTGCCGTTGCTAAGGTAACACACTGTGTGCCGTTGCTAAGCTAACACACTGTGTGCCGTTGCTAAGGTAACACACTGTGTGCCGTTGCTATGGTGACACACTGTGTGCCGTTGCTATGGTGACACACTGTATGCCGTTGCTATGGTGTCGCACTGTTTGCCGTTGCTATGGTGACACACTGTTTGCTGTTGCTATGGTGTCACACTGTATGCCGTCGCAATGGTAACGCATAGTGAGCCGTTGCTATGGTAACGCACTGTGTGCCGTTGCTATGGTAACGCACTGTGTGCCGTTGCTATGGTGACAAACTGTATGCCGTAGCTATGGTAACGCAATGTGATCCTTTCCTATGGTAATGCACTGTGTGCCGTTGCCATGGTACCGCACTGTGTGCCGTTGCTATGGTAACACACTGTGTGCCGTTGCTATGGTGACACACTGTATGCCGTTGCTATGGTAACACACTGTGTGCCATTGCTATGGTGACACACTGTATGCCGTCGCTATGGTAACGCACTGTGAGCCGTTCCTATGGTATCACACTGTGTGCCGTTGCTATGGTAACGCACTGTGTGCCGTTGCTATGGTGACACACTTTATGCCTTTGCTATGGTAACGAACTGTGAGCCGTTGCAATGGTAACGCACTGTGTGCCGTTGCTATGGTAACGCACTGTGTGCCGTTGCTATGGTAACACACTGTGTGCCGTTGCTATGCTGACACACTGTGTGCCTGTTGCTAAGGCAACACACTGTGTGCCGTTGCTATGGTAACGCACTGTGTGCCGTTGCTAAGGTAACACACTGTGTGCCGTTGCTAAGGTAACACACTGTGTGGCTTTGCTATGGTAACACCCTGTGTGCAGTTGCTATGGTGACACACTGTGTGCCGTTGGTATGGTAACGCACTCTGTGCCGTTGCTATGGTGACACTGTGTGCCGTTGCTATGGTAACACACTGTGTGCCGTTGCTATGGTAACACACTGTATGCCGTTGCTATGGTGATACACTGTGTGCCGTTGCTATGGTAACACACTTTGTGACTTTGCTATGGTAACACCCTGTGTGCCGTTGCTAAGGTAACACCCTGTGCTCCGTTGCTAAGGTGACACACTGTGTATCGTTGCTATGGTGACACACTGTGTGCCGTTGGTATGGTAACACACTGTATGCCGTTGCTATGGTGATACACTGTGTGCCGTTGCTAAGGTAACACACTGTGTGCCGTTGCTAAGGTAACACACTGTGTGCCGTTGCTATGGTAACACAATGTATGCCGTTGCTATGGTGATACACTGTGTGCCGTTGCTATGGTGACACAGTGTGTGCCGTTGCTATAGTGATACACTGTTTGCCGTTGCTAAGGTGACACACTGTATGCCGTTGTTAAGGTAACACACTGTGTGCCGTTGCAATGGTGACACACTGTATGCCGTTTTTAAGGTGACACACTGTGTGCCGTTGCTATGGTGACACACTGTATGCCGTTGCTAAGGTAACACGCTGTGTGCCGTTGCTAAGGTAACACGCTGTGTGCCGTTGCTAAGGTAACACACTGTGTGCCGTTGCTATGGTGGCACACTGTGTGCCGTTGCTATGGTGACACACTGTGTGCCGTTGCTATGTTGACACACTGTATGCCGTTGCTATGGTGACACACTGTTTGCCGTTGCTATGGTGACACACTGTTTGCTGTTGCTATGGTGACACACTGTATGTCGTTGCTAAGGTAACACACTGTGTGTCGTTGCTATGGTATCGCACTGTGTGCCGTTGCTATGGTAACACACTGTGTGCCGTTGCTATGCTGACACACTGCGTGCCGTTGCTAAGGTAACACACTGTGTGCCGTTGCTAAGGTAACACACTGTGTGCCGTTGCTAAGGTAACACACTGTGTGCCGTTGCTAAGGTAACACACTGTGTGTCGTTGCTAAGGTAACACCTTGTGTGCCGTTGCAATTATGACACACTGTGTGCCGTTGCAATGGTGACACACTGTGTGCCGTTGCTATGGTGACACACTGTATGCCGTTGCTATGGTGACACACTGCGTGCCGTTGTTAAGGTAACACACTGTATGCCGTTGCTATGGTAGCACACTGTATGCCGTTGCTATGGTAACACACTGTGTGCCGTTGCTATGGTAACACACTGTATGCCGTTGCTAAGGTGATACACTGTGTGCCGTTTCTATGGTGACACTGTGTGCCGTTGCTATAATGACACACTGTGTGCCGTTGCTAAGGTAACACCCTGTGTGCCGTTGTTAAGGTTACACACTGTGTGCCGTTGCTAAGGTAACACCCTGTGTGCCGTTGCTATGGTAACACACTGTGTGCCGTTGCTATGGTAACGCACTGCGTGCCGTTGCTATGGTAACACACTGTGAGCCGATGCTCTGGTAACACTGTGTGCCGTTGCTATGCTAACACACTGTGTGCCGTTGCTATGGTAACACACTGTGAGCCGTTGCTATGGTAACACACTCTGTGCCATTGCTATGGTAACGCACTGTGTGCCGTTGCTATGGTAACACACTGTGTGCCGTTGCTAAGGTAACACCCTGTGTGCCGCTGCTATGGTAACACACTGTGTGCCTTTGCTATGGTAACGCACTGTGTGCCGTTGCTAAGGTAAAACACTGTGTGTCGTTGCTATGGTGACACACTGTGTGCCTTTGCTATGGTAACACCCTGTGTGCCGTTGCTAAGGTAACACCCTGTGTTCCGTTGCTAAGGTAACACACTGTGTGCCGTTGCTATGGTGACACACTGTGTGCCGTTGGTATGGTAACGCACAGTGTGCCGTTGTTAAGTTAACGCACTCTGTGCCGTTGCTATGGTGAAACTGTGTGCCGTTGCTATGGTAACACACTGTGTGCCGTTGCTATGGTAACACACTGTATGCCGTTGCTATGGTGATACACTGTGTGCCGTTGCTAAGGTAACACACTGTGTGCCGTTGCTATGGTAACACACTGTATGCCGTTGCTATGGTGATACACTCTGTGCCGTTGCTATGGTAACAAACTGTATGCCGTTGCTATGGTGATACACTGTGTGCCGTTGCTATGGTGACACACTGTGTGCCGTTGCTATAGTGATACACTGTTTGCCGTTGCTAAGGTGACACACTGTATGCCGTTGTTAAGGTAACACACTGTGTGCCGTTGCTATGGTGACACACTGTATGCCGATTTTAGGGTGACACACTGTGTGCCGTTGCTATGGTGACGCACTGTATGCCGTTGTTAAGGTTACACACTGTGTGCCGTTGCTATGATGACACACTGTGTGCCGTTGCTATGGTGACACACTGTGTGCCGTTGCTATGGTGACACACTGTATGCCGTTTTAAGGTAACACACTGTGTGCCGTTGCTATAATGACACACTGTGTGCCGTTGCTAAGGTAACACCCTGTGTGCCGTTGTTAAGGTGACACACTGTGTGCCGTTGCTATGGTGACACACTGTATGCCGTTGTTAAGGTAACACACTGTGTGCCGTTGCTATGGTGACGCATTGTATGCCGTTGTTAAGGTGACACATGGTGTGCCGTTGCTATGGTGACACAGTGTGTGACGTTGCTATGGTGACACACTGTATGCCGTTCCTATGGTGACACACTGTGTGCCGTTGTTAAGGTAACACACTGTGTGCCGTTGCTATGGTAACACACTGTATCCCGTTGCTATGGTGATACACTGTGTGCCGTTGCTATGGTGACACACTGTATGCCGGTGCTATGGTGATACACTGTGTGCCGTTGCTATGGTAACACACTGTGTGCCGTTGTTAAGGTGACACACTGTGTGCCGTTGCAAATGTAACACCCTGTGTGCCATTGCTAAGGTAACACCCTGTGTGCCGTTGCTATGGTAACACACTGTGTGCCGTTGCTATGGTAACGCACTGTGTGCCGTTGCTATGGTAACACACTGTGAGCCGATGCTCTGGTAACACTGTGTGCCGTTGCTATGCTAACACACTGTGTGCCGTTGCTATGGTAACACACTGTGTGCCGTTGCTATGGTGACACACTGTGTGCCGTTGGTATGGTAACGCACAGTGTGCCGTTGCTATGGTAACGCACTGTATGTCGTTGCTATGGTGACACACTGTGTGCCGTTGCTATGGTGACACACTGTATGCCGTTGCTATGTTAACACACTGTGATCCGTTGCTATGGTAACACACTGTGAGCCGTTGGTATGGTGACACACTGTGTGCCGTTGCTATGGTAACGCACTTTTTGCCGTTGCTATGGTGACACACTGTGTGCCGTTTCTATGGTAACGCAATGTGTGCCCTTGCTATGGTAACACACTGTGCCGGTGCTATGGTGACACACTGTATGCCGTTGTTATGGTGACACACTGTGTGCCGTTGCTAAGGTAACACACTGTTTGCCGTTGGTAAGGTAACACATTGTTTGCCGTTGCTATGGTGATACACTGTGTGCCGTTGGTAAGGTAACACACTGTGTGCCGTTGTAAAGGTAACACACTGATTGCCGTTGCTAACGTAACACACTGTGTGCCGTTGCTAAGGTAACACACTGTGTGCCGTTGCTACGGTAACACACTGTGTGCCGTTGTTAAGGTAACGCACTGTGTCCAGTTGCTAAGGTAACACCCTGTGAGCAATTGCTATGGCGACACACTTTGAGCCGTTGCTATGGTTACACACTATATGACGTTGCTATGGTGACACACTGTGACGTTGCTAGGGTAACACACTGTGTGCCGTTGCTATGGTAACGCACTCTGTGCCGTTGCTATGTTAACACACTGTGAGCCGATGCTATGGTAACACACTGTGTGCCGTTGCTATGGTAACACACTGTGTGGCGTTGCTATGGTAACACACTGTGAGCCTTAGCTATGGTAACACACTGTGAGCCGTTGCTATGTTAACACAATGTGAGCCGTTGCTATGGTAACACACTGTGAGCCGTTCTATGGTAACACACTGTGAGCCGTTGCTATGGTGACACACTGTGTGCCGTTGCTATAGTAACGCACTGTTTGCCGTTGCTATGGTGACACACAGTGTGCCGTTGCTATGGTAACGCACTGTGTGCCCTTGCTATGGTAACACACTGTGTGCCGTTGCTATGGTAACGCACTGTGTGCCGTTGCTATGGTGACACACTGTGTGCCATTGCTATGGTGACACACTGTGTGCCGTTGCTAAGGTAACATGCTGTGTGCCGTTGCTAAGGTAACACACTGTGTGCCGTTGCTAAGCTAACACACTGTGTGCCGTTGCTAAGGTAACACACTGTGTGCCGTTGCTATGGTGACACACTGTGTGCCGTTGCTATGGTGACACACTGTATGCCGTTGCTATGGTGTCACACTGTTTGCCGTTGCTATGGTGACACACTGTTTGCCGTTGCTATGGTGACACACTGTGTGCCGTCGCTATGGTAACGCACTGTTTGCTGTTGCTATGGTGTCACACTGTATGCCGTCGCAATGGTAACGCATAGTGAGCCGTTGCTATGGTAACGCACTGTGTGCCGTTGCTATGGTAACGCACTGTGTGCCGTTGCTATGGTGACAAACTGTATGCCGTAGCTATGGTAACGCAATGTGATCCTTTCCTATGGTAATGCACTGTGTGCCGTTGCCATGGTACCGCACTGTGTGCCGTTGCTATGGTAACACACTGTGTGCCGTTGCTATGGTGACACACTGTATGCCGTTGCTATGGTAACACACTGTGTGCCATTGCTATGGTGACACACTGTATGCCGTCGCTATGGTAACGCACTGTGAGCCGTTCCTATGGTATCACACTGTGTGCCGTTGCTATGGTAACGCACTGTGTGCCGTTGCTATGGTGACACACTTTATGCCTTTGCTATGGTAACGAACTGTGAGCCGTTGCAATGGTAACGCACTGTGTGCCGTTGCTATGGTAACGCACTGTGTGCCGTTGCTATGGTAACACACTGTGTGCCGTTGCTATGCTGACACACTGTGTGCCTGTTGCTAAGGCAACACACTGTGTGCCGTTGCTATGGTAACGCACTGTGCGCCGTTGCTAAGGTAACACACTGTGTGCCGTTGCTAAGGTAACACACTGTGTGGCTTTGCTATGGTAACACCCTGTGTGCCGTTGCTATGGTGACACACTGTGTGCCGTTGGTATGGTAACGCACTCTGTGCCGTTGCTATGGTGACACTGTGTGCCGTTGCTATGGTAACACACTGTGTGCCGTTGCTATGGTAACACACTGTATGCCGTTGCTATGGTGATACACTGTGTGCCGTTGCTAAGGTAACACACTGTGTGCCGTTGCTATGGTAACACACTGTATGCCGTTGCTATGGTGATACACTATGTGCCGTTGCTATGGTGACACACTGTGTGCCGTTGCTATAGTGATACACTGTTTGCCGTTGCTAAGGTGACATAGTGTATGCCGTTGTTAAGGTAACACACTGTGTGCCGTTGCTATGGTAACACACTGTATGCCGTTTTTAAGGTGACACACTGTGTGCCGTTGCTATGGTGAGACATTGTATGCCGTTGTTAAGGTAACACGCTGTGTGCCGTTGCTAAGGTAACACGCTGTATGCCGTTGCTAAGGTAACACACTGTGTGCCGTTGCTATGGTGACACACTGTGTGCCGTTGCTATGGTGACACACTGTGTGCCGTTGCTATGTTGACACACTGTATGCCGTTGCTATGGTGACACACGGTTTACCGTTGTTATGGTGACACACTGTTTGCCGTTGCTATGGTGACACACTGTATGTCGTTGCTAAGGTAACACACTGTGTGCCGTTGCTATGGTAACGCACTGTGTGCCGTTGCTATGGTAACACACTGTGTGCCATTGCTATGCTGACACACTGTGTGCCGTTGCTAAGGTAACACACTGTGTGCCATTGCTATGGTAACGCACTGTGTGCCGTTGCTAAGGTTACACACTGTGTGCCGTTGCTAAGGTAACACACTGTGTGTCGTTGCTAAGGTAACACCCTGTGTGCCTTCGCTATTATGACACACTGTGTGCCGTTGCTATGGTGACGCACTGTGTGCCGTTGCTATGGTAACGCACTGTGTGCCGTTGTTAAGGTAACGCACGGTGTGCCGTTGCTATGGTGACACTGTGTGCCGTTGCTATGGTGATACACTGTATGCCGTTTCTATGGTGACACACTGAATGCCGTTGTTAAGGTAACACACTGTGTGCCGTTGCTAAGGTGACACACTGTATGCTGTTGTTAAGGTGACACACTGTGTGCCGTTGCTATGGTGACACACTGTGTGCCGTTGTTAAGGTGACACACTGTGTGCCGTTGCTATGGTGACACCCTGTATGCCGTTGCTATGTTAACACACTGTGATCCGTTGCTATGGTAACACACTGTGAGCCATTGGTATGGTGACACACTGTGTGCCGTTGCTATGGTAACGCACTTTTTGCCGTTGCAATGGTGACACACTGTGTGCCGTTTCTATGGTAACGCAATGTGTGCCCTTGCTATGGTAACACACTGTGTGCCGTTGCTATGGTGACACACTGTATGCCGTTGTTATGGTGACACACTGTGTGCCGTTGCTAAGGTAACACACTGTTTTCCGTTGGTAAGGTAACACATTGTTTGCCGTTGCTATGGTGATACACTGTGTGCCGTTGATAAGGTAACACACTGTGTGCCGTTGTTAAGGTAACACACTGTTTGCCGTTGCTAAGGTAACACACTGTGTGCCGTTGCTAAGGTAACACACTGTGTGCCGTTGCTAAGGAAACGCACTGTTCGCTGTTCCTAAGGTAACAATCTGTGTGCCGTTGCTACGGTAACACACTGTGTGCCGTTGTTAAAGTAACGCACTGTGTCCAGTTGCTAAAGTAACACCCTGTGAGCCATTGCTATGGCGACACACTTTGAGACGTTGCTATGGTTACACACTATATGACGTTGCTATGGTGACACACTGTGAGGTTGCTAGGGTAACACACTGTGTGCCGTTGCTATGGTAACGCACTCTGTGCCATTGCTATGGTAACACACTGTGAGCCGATGCTATGGTAACACACTGTGTGCCGTTGCTATGGTAACACACTGTGTGCCGTTGCTATGGTAACACACTGTGAGCCGATGCTCTGGTAACACTGTGTGCCGTTGCTATGCTAACACACTGTGTGCCGTTGCTATGGTAACACACTGTGTGCCGTTGCTATGGTGACACACTGTGTGCCGTTGGTATGGTAACGCACAGTGTGCCGTTGCTATGGTAACGCACTGTATGTCGTTGCTATGGTGACACACTGTGTGCCGTTGCTATGGTGACACACTGTATGCCGTTGCTATGTTAACACACTGTGATCCGTTGCTATGGTAACACACTGTGAGCCGTTGGTATGGTGACACACTGTGTGCCGTTGCTATGGTAACGCACTTTTTGCCGTTGCTATGGTGACACACTGTGTGCCGTTTCTATGGTAACGCAATGTGTGCCCTTGCTATGGTAACACACCGTGCCGTTGCTATGGTGACACACTGTATGCCGTTGTTATGGTGACACACTGTGTGCCGTTGCTAAGGTAACACACTGTTTGCCGTTGGTAAGGTAACACATTGTTTGCCGTTGCTATGGTGATACACTGTGTGCCGTTGGTAAGGTAACACACTGTGTGCCGTCGTTAAGGTAACACACTGATTGCCGTTGCTAAGGTAACACACTGTGTGCCGTTGCTAAGGTAACACACTGTGTGCCGTTGCTACGGTAACACACTGTGTGCCGTTGTTAAGGTAACGCACTGTGTCCAGTTGCTAAGGTAACACCCTGTGAGCCATTGCTATGGCGACACACTTTGAGCCGTTGCTATGGTTACACACTATATGACGTTGCTATGGTGACACACTGTGACGTTGCTAGGGTAACACACTGTGTGCCGTTGCTATGGTAACGCACTCTGTGCCGTTGCTATGTTAACACACTGTGAGCCGATGCTATGGTAACACACTGTGTGCCGTTGCTATGGTAACACACTGTGTGGCGTTGCTATGGTAACACACTGTGAGCCTTAGCTATGGTAACACACTGTGAGCCGTTGCTATGTTAACACAATGTGAGCCGTTGCTATGGTAACACACTGTGAGCCGTTCTATGGTAACACACTGTGAGCCGTTGCTATGGTGACACACTGTGTGCCGTTGCTATAGTAACGCACTGTTTGCCGTTGCTATGGTGACACACTGTGTGCCGTTGCTATGGTAACGCACTGTGTGCCCTTGCTATGGTAACACACTGTGTGCCGTTGCTATGGTAACGCACTCTGTGCCGTTGCTATGGTGACACACTGTTTGCCATTGCTATGGTGACACACTGTGTGCCGTTGCTAAGGTAACACGCTGTGTGCCGTTGCTAAGGTAACACACTGTGTGCCGTTGCTAAGCTAACACACTGTGTGCCGTTGCTAAGGTAACACACTGTGTGCCGTTGCTATGGTGACACACTGTGTGCCGTTGCTATGGTGACACACTGTATGCCGTTGCTATGGTGTCACACTGTTTGCCGTTGCTATGGTGACACACTGTTTGCCGTTGCTATGGTGACACACTGTGTGCCGTCGCTATGGTAACGCACTGTTTGCTGTTGCTATGGTGTCACACTGTATGCCGTCGCAATGGTAACGCATAGTGAGCCGTTGCTATGGTAACGCACTGTGTGCCGTTGCTATGGTAACGCACTGTGTGCCTTTGCTATGGTGACAAACTGTATGCCGTAGCTATGGTAACGCAATGTTAGCCGTTCCTATGGAAATGCACTGTGTGCCGTTGCCATGGTACCGCACTGTGTGCCGTTGCTATGGTAACACACTGTGTGCCGTTGCTAAGGTGACACACTGTATGCCGTTGCTATGGTAACACACTGTGTGGCGTTGCTATGGTGACACACTGTATGCCGTCGCTATGGTAACGCACTGTGAGCCGTTCCTATGGTATCACACTGTGTGCCGTTGCTATGGTAACGCACTGTGTGCCGTTGCTATGGTGACACACTTTATGCCGTTGCTATGGTAACGAACTGTGAGCCGTTGCAATGGTAACGCACTGTGTGCCGTTGCTATGGTAACGCACTGTGTGCCTGTTGCTAAGGCAACACACTGTGTGCCGTTGCTATGGTAACGCACTGTGTGCCGTTGCTAAGGTAACACACTGTGTGCCGTTGCTAAGGTAACACACTGTGTGGCTTTGCTATGGTAACACCCTGTGTGCCGTTGCTATGGTGACACACTGTATGCCGTCGCAATGGTAACGCATAGTGAGCCGTTGGTATGGTAACGCACTCTGTGCCGTTGCTATGGTGACACTGTGTGCCGTTGCTATGGTAACACACTGAGTGCCGTTGCTATGGTAACACACTGTATGCCGTTGCTATGGTGATACACTGTGTGCCGTTGCTAAGGTAACACACTGTGTGCCGTTGCTATGGTAACACACTGTATGCCGTTGCTATGGTGATACACTATGTGCCGTTGCTATGGTGACACACTGTGTGCCGTTGCTATAGTGATACACTGTTTGCCGTTGCTAAGGTGACATAGTGTATGCCGTTGTTAAGGTAACACACTGTGTGCCGTTGCTATGGTAACACACTGTATGCCGTTTTTAAGGTGACACACTGTGTGCCGTTGCTATGGTGAGACATTGTATGCCGTTGCTAAGGTAACACGCTGTGTGCCGTTGCTAAGGTAACACGCTGTGTGCCCTTGCTAAGGTAACACACTGTGTGCCGTTGCTATGGTGACACACTGTGTGCCGTTGCTATGGTGACACACTGTGTGCCGTTGCTATGTTGTCACACTGTATGCCGTTGCTATGGTGACACACGGTTTGCCGTTGTTATGGTGACACACTGTTTGCCGTTGCTATGGTGACACACTGTATGTCGTTGCTAAGGTAACACACTGTGTGCCGTTGCTATGGTAACGCATTGTGTGCCGTTGCTATGGTAACACACTGTGTGCCATTGCTATGCTGACACACTGTGTGCCGTTGCTAAGGTAACACACTGTGTGCCATTGCTATGGTAACGCACTATGTGCCGTTGCTAAGGTTACACACTGTGTGCCGTTGCTATGGTGACACACTGTGTGCCGTTGCTATGGTAACGCACTGTGTGCCGTTGTTAAGGTAACGCACGGTGTGCCGTTGCTATGGTGACACTGTGTGCCGTTGCTATGGTGATACACTCTATGCCGTTTCTATGGTGACACACTGTATGCCGTTGTTAAGGTAACACACTGTGTGCCGTTGCTAAGGTGACACACTGTATGCTGTTTTTAAGGTGACACACTGTGTGCCGTTGCTATGGTGACACACTGTATGCCGTTGTTAAGGTGACACACTGTGTGCCGTTGCTATGGTGACACACTGTGTGCCGTTGTTAAGGTGACACACTGTGTGCCGTTGCTATGGTGACACCCTGTATGCCGTTGCTATGTTAACACACTGTGATCCGTTGCTATGGTAACACACTGTGAGCCATTGGTATGGTGACACACTGTGTGCCGTTGCTATGGTAACGCACTTTTTGCCGTTGCAATGGTGACACACTGTGTGCCGTTTCTATGATAACGCAATGTGTGCCCTTGCTATGGTAACACACTGTGTGCCGTTGCTATGGTGACACACTGTATGCCGTTGTTATGGTGACACACTGTGTGCCGTTGCTAAGGTAACACACTGTTTTCCGTTGGTAAGGTAACACATTGTTTGCCGTTGCTATGGTGATACACTGTGTGCCGTTGATAAGGTAACACACTGTGTGCCGTTGTTAAGGTAACACACTGTTTGCCGTTGCTAAGGTAACACACTGTGTGCCGTTGCTAAGGTAACACACTGTGTGCCGTTGCTAAGGAAACTCACTGTTCGCCGTTCCTAAGGTAACAATCTGTGTGCCGTTGCTACGGTAACACACTGTGTGCCGTTGTTAAAGTAACGCACTGTGTCCAGTTGCTAAAGTAACACCCTGTGAGCCATTGCTATGGCGACACACCTTGAGACGTTGCTATGGTTACACACTATATGACGTTGCTATGGTGACACACTGTGACGTTGCTAGGGTAACACACTGTGTGCCGTTGCTATGGTAACGCACTCTGTGCCATTGCTATGGTAACACACTGTGAGCCGATGCTATGGTAACACACTGTGTGCCGTTGCTATGGTAACACACTGTGTGCCGTTGCTATGGTAACACACTGTGAGCCTTAGCTATGGTAACACACTGTGAGCCGTTGCTATGTTAACACAATGTGAGCCGTTGCTATGGTAACACACTGTGAGCCGTTCTATGGTAACACACTGTGAGCCGTTGCTATGGTGACACACTGTGTGCCGTTGCTATAGTAACGCACTGTTTGCCGTTGCTATGGTGACACACTGTGTGCCGTTGCTATGGTAACGCACTGTGTGCCCTTGCTATGGTAACACACTGTGTGCCGTTGCTATGGTAACGCACTGTGTGCCGTTGCTATGGTGACACACTGTGTGCCATTGCTGTGGTGACACACTGTGTGCCGTTGCTAAGGTAACACGCTGTGTGCCGTTGCTAAGGTAACACACTGTGTGCCGTTGCTAAGCTAACACACTGTGTGCCGTTGCTAAGGTAACACACTGTGTGCCGTTGCTATGGTGACACACTGTGTGCCGTTGCTATGGTGACACACTGTATGCCGTTGCTATGGTGTCACACTGTTTGCCGTTGCTATGGTGACACACTGTTTGCCGTTGCTATGGTGTCACACTGTTTGCCGTTGCTATGGTGACACACTGTATGCCGTCGCTATGGTAACGCACTGTGAGCCGTTGCTATGGTATCACACTGTGTGCCGTTGCTATGGTAACGCACTGTGTGCCGTTGCTATGGTGACACACTTTATGCCGTTGCTATGGTAACGAACTGTGAGCCGTTGCTATGGTAACGCACTGTGTGCCGTTGCTATGGTAACACACTGTGTGCCGTTGCTATGCTGACACACTGTGTGCCTGTTGCTAAGGCAAGACACTGTGTGCCGTTGCTATGGTAACGCACTGTGTGCCGTTGCTAAGGTAACACCCTGTGTGCCGTTGCTATGGTGACACACTGTGTGCCGTTGGTATGGTAACGCACTGTGTGCCGTTGTTAAGTTAACGCACTCTGTGCCGTTGCTATGGTGATACTGTGTGCCGTTGCTATGGTAACACACTGTGTGCCGTTGCTATGGTAACACACTGAATGCCGTTGCTATGGTGATACACTGTGTGCCGTTGCTAAGGTAACACACTGTGTGCCGTTGCTATGGTAACACACTGTATGCCGTTGCTATGGTGATACACTGTGTGCCGTTGCTATGGTGACACACTGTGTGCCGTTGTTATAGTGATACACTGTTTGCCGTTGCTAAGGTGACATACTGTATGCCGTTGTTAAGGTAACACACTGTGTGCCGTTGCTATGGTAACACACTGTATGCCGTTTTTAAGGTGACACACTGTGTGCCGTTGCTATGGTGAGACATTGTATGCCGTTGCTAAGGTAACACGCTGTGTGCCGTTGCTAAGGTAACACGCTGTGTGCCCTTGCTATGGTAACACACTGTGTGCCGTTGCTATGGTAACGCACTGTGTGCCGTTGCTATGGTGACACACTGTGTGCCATTGCTGTGGTGACACACTGTGTGCCGTTGCTAAGGTAACACGCTGTGTGCCGTTGCTAAGGTAACACACTGTGTGCCGTTGCTAAGCTAACACACTGTGTGCCGTTGCTAAGGTAACACACTGTGTGCCGTTGCTATGGTGACACACTGTGTGCCGTTGCTATGGTGACACACTGTATGCCGTTGCTATGGTGTCACATTGTTTGCCGTTGCTATGGTGACACACTGTTTGCCGTTGCTATGGTGTCACACTGTTTACCGTTGCTATGGTAACGCACTGTGTGCCGTTGCTATGGTAACACACTGTGTGCCGTTGCTATGCTGACACACTGTGTGCCTGTTGCTAAGGCAAGACACTGTGTGCTGTTGCTATGGTAACGCACTGTGTGCCGTTGCTAAGGTAACACCCTGTGTGCCGTTGCTATGGTGACACACTGTGTGCCGTTGGTATGGTAACGCACTGTGTGCCGTTGTTAAGTTAACGCACTCTGTGCCGTTGCTATGGTGACACTGTGTGCCGTTGCTATGGTAACACACTGTGTGCCGTTGCTATGGTAACACACTTTATGCCGTTGCTATGGTGATACACTGTGTGCCGTTGCTAAGGTAACACACTGTGTGCCGTTGCTATGGTAACACACTGTATGCCGTTGCTATGGTGATACACTGTGTGCCGTTGCTATGGTGACACACTGTGTGCCGTTGTTATAGTGATACACTGTTTGCCGTTACTAAGGTGACATACTGTATGCCGTTGTTAAGGTAACACACTGTGTGCCGTTGCTATGGTAACACACTGTATGCCGTTTTTAAGGTGACACACTGTGTGCCGTTGCTATGGTGAGACATTGTATGCCGTTGCTAAGGTAACACGCTGTGTGCCGTTGCTAAGGTAACACGCTGTGTGCCGTTGTTAAGGTAACACACTGTGTGCCGTTGCTATGGTGACACACCGTGTTCCGTTGCTATGGTGACACAATGTGTGCCGTTGCTATGTTGACACACTGTATGCCGTTGCTATGGTTACACACTGTTTGCCGTTGTTATGGTGACACACTGTTTGCCGTTGCTATGGTGACACACTGTATGTCGTTGCTAAGGTAACACACTGTGTGCCGTTGCTATGGTAACGCACTGTGGGCCGTTGCTATGGTAACACACTGTGTGGCGTTGCTATGCTGACACACTGTGTGCCGTTGCTAAGGTAACAC
This sequence comes from Hymenopus coronatus, assembly GCA_030762935.1. Taxonomy (NCBI): domain Eukaryota; kingdom Metazoa; phylum Arthropoda; class Insecta; order Mantodea; family Hymenopodidae; genus Hymenopus; species Hymenopus coronatus. The sequence goes on along the minus strand of JAUKNX010000038.1, from coordinate 2,871,128 downwards.
ACTGTGTGCCATTGCTATGGTAACGCACTGTGTGCCGTTGCTATGGTAACACACTCTGTGCCGTTGCTATGGTAATGCACTGGGTGCCGTTGCTATGGTAACACACTCTGTGCCGTTGCTAAGGTAACTCATTGTGTGCCGTTGCTAAGGTAACACACTGTTTGCCGTTGCTATGGTAACACAATGTTTGCCGTTGCTATGGTAACGCACTGTGTGCCGTTGCTATGGTAACACACTCTGTGCCGTTGCTATGGTAACACACACTGTTTGCCGTTACTATGGTAAGGCACTGCGTGCCGTTGCTATGGTAACACACTCTGTGCCGTTGCTATGGTAACGTACTGTTTGCCGTTGCTATGGTAACACACTCTGTGCCATTGCAATGGTAACGCAGTGTGTGCCGTTGCTATGGTAACACACTATGTGCCGTTGCTATGGTAACGCACTGTTTGCCGTTGCTATTTTACACACTCTGTGCCGTTGCTATGGGAACGCACTGTGTGCCGTTGCTATGGTAACGCACTGTGTGCCGTTGCTATGGTAACGCACTGTGTGCCGTTGCTATGGTGACACACTGTGTGCCGTTGCTATGGTAACGCACTGTGTGCCGTTGCTATTGTGACACACTGTATGCTGTTGCTATTGTGACACACTGTATGCCGTTGCTATGGTGACACACTGTGTGCCGTTGCTATGGTAACGCACTGTGTGCCGTTGCTATGGTGACACACTGTGAGCCGTTGTTAATGTAACTCACTGTGTGCCGTTGCTAAGGTAACACACTGTTTGCCGTTGCTATGGTGACACACTGTGAGCCGTTGCTATGGTGATACACTGTGTGCCGTTGCTAAGGTAACACACTGTGTGCCGTTGTTAAGGTAACACACTGTTTGCCGTTGCTAAGGTAACACACTGTGTGCCGTTGCTAAGGTAACACCCTGTGTGCCGTTGCTATGGTAACACCCTGTGTGCCGTTGCTAGGGTAACACCCTGAGTGCCGTTGCTATGGTAACAACTGTGTGCCGTTGCTAAGGTAACACCCTGTGTGCCGTTGCTAAGTTAACACCTTGTGTGCCGTTTCTATGGTGACACACTGTGTACCGTTGCAACTGTAACGAACTGTGTGCCGTTGCTATGGTTACACACTGAGTGTCGTTGCAATGGAGATACACTGTGTGCCGTTGCTATGGAGACACACTGTGTGCCGTTGCTATGGTAACACACTGTGAGCCGTTGCTATGGTAACACACTGTGAGCCGTTGCTATGGTGACACACTGTGTGCCGTTGCTAAGGTAACACCCTGTGTGCCGTTGCTATGCTAACACCCTGTGTGCCGTTGCTAAAGTAACACACTGTGTGCCGTTGTTAAAGTAACACACTGTTTGCCGTTGCTAAGGTAACACACTGTGTGCCGTTGCTAAGGTAACACACTGTGTACCGTTGCTAAGGTAACACAGTGTTTGCCGTTGCTAAGGTAACACACTGTGTGCCGTTGCTAAGGTAATACACTGTGTGCCGTTGTTAAGGTAACGCACTGTGTCCAGTTGCTAAGGTAACACACTGTGAGACGTTGCTATGGTGACACACTGTGAGCCGTTGCTATGGTGACACACTATATGACGTTGCTATGGTGACACACTGTGCCGATGCTAAGGTAACACACTGTGTGCCGTTGCTATGGTTACGCACTGTGTGTCGTTTCTAAGGTAACACACTGTGTGCCGTTGCTAAGGTAACACACTGTGTGCCGTTGCTAAGGTAACTCCCTGTGTGCCGTTGCTATAGTGACACACCGTGTGCCGTTGCTATGGTGACACACTGTGTGCCGTTGCTATGGTAACACCCTGTGTGCCGTTGCTAAGGTAACACCCTGTGTGCCGTTGCTATGGTAACACCCTGTGTGCCGTTGCTAAGGTAACAGCCTGTGTGCCGTTGCTATGTCAACACTCTGTGTGCCGTTGCTACGGTAACACCCTGTTTGCCGTTGCTAAGGTAACACCCTGTGTGCCGTGCTATGGTGACACACTGTGCACCGTTGCTATGGTAACGAACTGTGTGCCGTTGCTATGGTGACACACTGTATGTCGTTGCTATGGTGACACACTCTGTGCCGTTGCTATGGTGACACACTGTATGCCGTTGCTATGGTAACACACTGTGATCCGTTGCTATGGTAACACACTGTGTGCCGTTGCTATGGTAACGCACTTTTTGCCGTTGCTATGGTGACACACTGTGTGCCGTTGCTATGGTAACGCACTGTGTGCCCTTGCTATGGTAACACACTGTGTGCCGTTGCTATGGTAACGCACTGTGTGCCGTTGCAATGGTGACACACTGTGTGCCATTGCTATGGTGCCACACTGTGTGCAGTTGCTAAGGTAACACGCTGTGTGCCGTTGCTAAGGTAACACACTGTGTGCCGTTGCTAAGGTAACACACTGTGTGCCGTTGCTAAGGTAACACACTGTGTGCGGTTGCTATGGTGACACACTGTGTGCCGTTGCTATGGTGACACAGTGTGTGCCGTTGCTATGGTGACACACTGTGTGCCGTTGCTATGGTGACACACGGTTTGTCGTTGCTATGGTGACACACTGTTTGCCGTTGCTATGGTGATTCACTGTATGCCGTTGCTAAGGTAACACACTGTGTGCCGTTGCTATGGTAACGCACTGTGCGCCGTTGCTATGGTAAAACACTGTTGCCGTTGCTTTGCGGACACACTGTGTGCCGTTGCTAAGGTAACATACTGTGTGCCATTGCTATGGTAACGCACTGTGTGCCGTTGCTAAGGTAACACACTGTGTCCCGTTGCTAAGGTAACACACGATGTGCCGTTGGTAAGGTAACACCCTGTGTGCCGTTGCTATGGTAACACACTGTGTGCCGTTGTTATGTTGACACACTGTGTGCCGTTGCTATGGTAACGCACTGTGTGCCGTTGTTAAGGTAACACACTGTGTCCCGTTACTAATGTAACACACTGTGTACTGTTGCTAAGGTAACTCTCTGTGTGCCGTTGCTCTGGTAACGCACTGTGTGCCGTTGCTATGGCAACGCACTGTTTGCGTTGCTATAGTAACGCACTGTGTACCGTTGCTAAAGTAACACTGTGTGCCGTTGCTATGGTGACACTATGTGCCGTTGCTATGGTGATACACTGTATGCCGTTTCTATGGTGACACACTGTATGCCGTTGTTAAGGTAACACACTGCTTGCCTTCGCTATTGTGACACACTGTATGCCGTTGTTAAGGTGACACACTGTGTGCCGTTGCTATGGTGACACACTGTATGCCGTTGTTAAGGTGACACACTGTGTGCCGTTGCTATGGTGACACACTGTATGCCGTTGTTTAGGTAACACACTGTGTGCCGTTTCTATGGTGACACACTGTATGCCGTTGTTAAGGTGACACACGGTGTGCCGTTGCTATGGTGACACACTGTGTGCCGTTGCTATGGTGACACACTGTATGCCGTTGCTATGGTGACACACTGTGTGCCGTTGTTAAGGTAACACACTGTGTGCCGTTGCAATGGTAACACACTGTATGCCGTTGCTATGGTAACACACTGTATGCCGTTGCTATGGTAACACACTGTGTGCCGTTGCTATGGTAACACACTGTATGCCGTTGCTATGGTGATACACTGTGTGCCGTTTCTATGGTAACACACTGTGTGCCGTTGCTATAATGACACACTGTGTGCCGTTGCTAAGGTAACACCCTGTGTGCCGTTGTTAAGGTGACACACTGAGTGCCGTTGCTAAGGTTACACCCTGTGTTCAGTTGCTATGGTAACACACTGTGTGCTGTTGCTATGGTAACGCACTGTGTGCCGTTGCTATGGTAACACACTGTGAGCAGATGCTATTGTAGCACACTGTGTGCCGTTGCTATGGTAACACACTGTGTGCCGTTGCTATGGTAACACACTGTGAGCCTTTGCTATGGTAACACACAGTGAGCCGTTGCTATGTTAACAACTGTGAGCCGTTGCTATGTTAACACACTGTGAACCGTTGCTATGGTAACACACTGTGAGCCGTTGCTATGGTAACACACTGTGTGCCGTTGCTATGGTAACACAATGTGTGCCATTGCTATGGTAACGCACTGTGTGCCGTTGCTATGGTAACACTCTCTGTGCCGTTGCTATGGTAACGCACTCGGTGCTGTTGCTATGGTAACACACTCTGTGCCGTTGATAAGGTAACTAACTATTTGCCGTTGCTATGGTAACACACTGTTTGCCGTTGCTATGGTAAAGCACTGTGTGGCGTTGCTATGGTAACACACTCTGTGCCGTTGCTATGGTAACGCACTGTTTGCCGTTGCTATGGTAACACACTCTGTACCGTTGCTATGGTAACACACACTGTTTTCCGTTACTATGGTAACGCACTGTGTGCCGTTGCTATGGTAACACACTCTGTGCCGTTGCTATGGTAACGCACTGTTTATCGTTGCTATGGTACCACACTCTGTGCCATTGCTATGGTAATGCACTGTGTGCCGTTGCTATGGTAACACACTCTGTGCCGTTGCTAAGGTAACGCACAGTTTGCCGTTGCTATGGTAACGCACTGTGTGCCGTTGCTATTGTGACACACTGTATGCCGTTGCTATTGTAACACACTGTATGCCGTTGCTATGGTGACACACTGTGTGCCGTTGCTATGGTAACGCACTGTGTGCCGTTGCTATGGTGACACACTGTGAGCCGTTGTTAAGGTAACTCACTGTGTGCCGTTGCTAAGGTAACACACTGTTTGCCGTTGCTATGGTGACACACTGTGAGCCGTTGCTATGGTGATACACTGTGTGCCGTTGCTAAGGTAACACACTGCTTGCCGTTTCTAAGGTGACACACTGTTTGCCGTTGCTATTGTGATACACTGTGTGCCGTTGCTAAGGTAACACACTGTGTGCCTTTGTTAAGGTAACACACTGTTTCCCGTTGCTAACGTAACACACTGTGTGCCGTTGCTAAGGTAACACACTGTGTGCCGTTGCTAAGGTAACACACTGTTTGCCGTTCTTAAGGTAACACACTGTGTGCCGTTGCTAAGGTAACACACTGTGTGCCGTTGTTAAAGTAACGCACTGAGTCCAGTTGCTAAGGTAACACACTGTGAGCCGTTGCTATGGTGACACACTATATGACGTATCTATGGTGACACACTGTGTGCCGTTGCTATGGTGACACACTATATGACGTTGCTATGGTGATACACTGTGAGCCGTTGCTAAGTTAACACACTGTGTGCCGTTGCTATGGTAACGCACTGTGTGCCGTTTCTAAGGTAACACACTGTGTGCCGTTGCTAAGGTAACACCCTGTGTGCCGTTGCTATGGTAATAACCTGTTTTGCCGTTGCTAAGGTAACACCCTGTGTGCCGTTGCTAAGGTAACACCCTGTGTGCCGTTGCTATGGTGACACACTCTGTACCGTTGCTATGGTAACGAACTGTGTGCCGTTGCAATGGTGACACACTGTGTGTCGTTGCTATGGTGATACACTGTGTGCCGTTCCTATGGTGACACACTGTGTGCCGTTGCTATGGTAACACACTGTGAGCCGTTGCTATGGTAACACACTGTGAGCCGTTGCTATGGTGACACACTGTGTGCCGTTGCTATGGTAAGGCACTGTTTGCCGTTGCTATGGTGAGACACTGTGTGCCTTTGCTATGGTAACGCACTGTGTGCCGTTGCTATGGTGACACACTGTATGCCGTTGCTATGGTGACACACTGTGTGCCGTTGTTAAGGTAACACACTGTGTGCCGTTGCTATGGCAACACCCTGTGTGCCGTTGTTAAGGTGACACACTGAGTGGCGTTGCTAAGGTTACACCCTGTGTTCAGTTGCTATGGTAACACACTGTGTGCTGTTTCTATGGTAACGCACTGTGTGCCGTTGCTATGGTAACACACTGTGAGCCGATGCTATGGTAGCACACTGTGTGCCGTTGCTATGGTAACACACTGTGTGCCGTTGCTATGGTAACACACTGTGAGCCTTTGCTATGGTAACACACTGTGAGCCGTTGCTATGTTAACACACTGTGAGCCGTTGCTATGGTAACACAATGTGAGCCGTTGCTATGGTAACACACGCTGTGCCGTTGCTATGGTAACACATTGTGTGCCGTTGCTATGGTAACACACTGTGAGCCGTTGCTATGGTAACACACTCTGTGCCATTGCTATGGTAACGCACTGTGCGCTGTTGCTATCGTAACACACACTGTGCCGTTGCTATGGTAACGCACTCGGTGCTGTTGCTATGGTAACACACTCTGTGCCGTTGATAAGGTAACGCACTATTTGCCGTTGCTATGGTAACACACTGTTTGCCGTTGCTATGGTAACGCACTGCGTGCCGTTTCTATGGTAACACACTCTGTGCCGTTGCTATGGTAACGCACTGTTTGCCGTTGCTATGGTAACACACTCTGTACCGTTGCTATGGTAACACACACTGTTTGCCGTTACTATGGTAACGCACTGTGTGCCGTTGCTATGGTAACACACTCTGTGCCGTTGCTATGGTAACGCACTGTTTGCCGTTGCTATGGTAACACACTCTGTGCCATTGCTATGGTACCGCACTGTGTGCCGTTGCTATGGTAACACACTCTGTGCCGTTGCTAAGGTAACGCACTGTTTGCCGTTGCTATGGTAACACACTCTGTGCCCTTGCTATGGTAACGCACTGTGTGCCGTAGCTATGGTAACGCACTGTGTGCCGTTGCTATGGTGACACACTGTGTGCCGTTGCTATGGTAACGCACTGTGTGCCGTTGCTATTGTGACACACTGTATGCCGTTGCTATTGTATCACACTGTATGCCGTTGCTATGGTGACACACTGTGTGCCGTTGCTATGGTAACGCACTGTGTGCCGTTGCTATGGTGACACACTGTGAGCCGTTGTTAAGGTAACTCACTGTGTGCCGTTGCTAAGGTAACACACTGTTTGCCGTTGCTATGGTGACACACTGTGAGCCGTTGCTATGGTGATACACTGTGTGCCGTTGCTAAGATAACACACTGTTTGCCGTTTCTAAGGTAACACACTGTTTGCCGATGCTATTGTGATACACTGTGTGCCGTTGCTAAGGTAACACACTGTGTGCCTTTGTTAAGGTAACACACTGTTTCCCGTTGCTAAGGTAACACACTGTGTGCCGTTGCTAAGGTAACACACTGTTTGCCGTTGTTAAGGTAACACACTGTGTGCCGTTGCTAAGGTAACATACTGTGTGCCGTTGTTAAAGTAACGCACTGTGTCCAGTTGCTAAGGTAACAAACTGTGAGCCGTTGCTATGGTGACACACTATATGACGTATCTCTGGTGACACACTGTGTGCCGTTGCTATGGTGACACACTATATGACGTTGCTATGGTGACACACTGTGAGCCGTTGCTAAGATAACACACTGTGTGCCGTTGCTATGGTAACGCACTGTGAGCCTTTTCTAAGGTAACACACTGTGTGCCGTTGCTAAGGTAACACCCTGTTTGCCGTTGCTATGGTAATACCCTGTGTGCCGTTGCTAAGGTAACACCCTGTGTGCCGTTGCTAAGGTAACACCCTGTGTGCCGTTGCTATGGTGACACACTCTGTACCGTTGCTATGGTAACGAACTGTGTGCCGTTGCAATGGTGACACACTGTGTGTCGTTGCTATGGTGATACACTGTGTGCCGTTGCTATGGTGACACACTGTGTGCCGTTGCTATGGTAACACACTGTGAGCCGTTGCTATGGTAACACACCACACTGTGTGCCGTTGTTATGGTAACGCACTGTTTGCTGTTGCTATGGTAACGCACTGTGTGCCGTTGCTATGGTGACACACTGTTGCCGTTGCTAAGGTAACACGCTGTGTGCCGTTGCTAAGGTAACGCACTGTTTGCTGTTGCTATGGTGTCACACTGTATGCCGTCGCTATGGCAACGCACAGTGAGCCGTTCCTATGGTAACGCACTGTGTGCCGTTGGTATGGTAACGCTCTGTATACCGTTGCTATGGTAACGCACTGTGAGCCGTTGCTATGGTAACACACTGTATGCCGTTGCTATGGTCACACACTGTATGCCGTTGCTATGGTAATGCACTGTGTGCCGTTGCTATGGTAACACACTGTGAGCCGATGCTATGGTAACACTGTGTGCCGTTGCTATGCTAACACACTGTGTGCCGTTGCTATGGTAACACACTGTGAGCCGTTGCTATGGTAACACACTCTGTTCCATTGCAATGGTAACGCACTGTGTGCCGTTGCTGTGGTAACACTCTCTGTGCCGTTGCTATGGTAACGCACTGTGTGCCGTTGCTATGGTAACACACTCTGTGCCGTTGCTATGGTAATGCACTGGGTGCCGTTGCTATGGTAACACACTCTGTGCCGTTGGTAAGGTAACTCATTGTGTGCCGTTGCAAAGGTAACACACTGTTTGCCGTTGCTATGGTAACACATTGTTTGCCGTTGCTATGGTAACGCACTGTGTCCCTTTGCTATGGTAACACACTCTGTGCCGTTGCTATGGTAACGCACTGCTTGCCGTTGCTATGGTAACACACTCTGTGCCGTTGCTATGGTAACACACACTGTTTGCCGTTACTATGGTAAGGCAGTGCGTGCCGTTGCTATGGTGACACACTGTATGCCGTTGCTATTGTGACACACTGTATGCCGTTGCTATGGTGACACACTGTGTGCCGTTGCTATGGTAACGCACTGTGTGCCGTTGCTATGGTGACACACTGTGAGCCGTTGTTAATGTAACTCACTGTGTGCCGTTGCTAAGGTAACACACTGTTTGCCGTTGCTATGGTGACACACTGTGAGCCGTTGCTATGGTGATACACTGTGTGCCGTTGCTAAGGTAACATGCTGTTTGCCGTTGCTAAGGTAACACACTGTATGCCGTTGCTACGGTGACACACTGTGTGCCGTTTTTAAGGTAATACACTGTGTGCGTTGCTATGGTAACACACTGTATGCCGTTGCTATGGTGATACACTGTGTGCCGTTGCTATGGTGACACACTGTATGCCGTTGCTATGGTGATACACTGTGTGCCGTTGCTATGGTAACACACTTTGTGCCGTTGCTATAATGACACACTGTGTGCCGTTGCTAAGGTAACACCCTGGTGGCCGTTGTTAAGGTGACACACTGTGTGCCGTTGCTAAGGTAACACCCTGTGTGCGGTTGCTATGGTAACACACTGTGTGCCGTTGCTATGGTAACGCACTGTATGTCGTTGCTATGGTGACACACTGTGTGGCGTTGCTATGGTGACACACTGTATGCCGTTGCTATGTTAACACACTGTGATCCGTTGCTATGGTAACACACTGTGAGCCGTTGGTATGGTGACACACTGTGTGCCGTTGCTATGGTAACGCAATTTTTGCCGTTGCTATGGTGACACACTGTGTGCCGTTGCTATGGTAACGCACTGTGTGCCCTTGCTATGGTGACACACTGTATGCCGTTGCTATGGTGACACACTGTGTGCCGTTGCTAAGGTAACACACTCTTTGCCGTTGGTAAGGTAACACATTGTTTGCCGTTGCTATGGTGATACACTGTGTGCCGTTGGTAAGGTAACACACTGTGTGCCGTTGTTAAGGTAACACACTGTTTGCCGTTGCTAAGGTAACACACTGTGTGCCGTTGCTAAGGTAACACACTGTGTGCCGTTGCTAAGGAAACGCACTGTTCGCCGTTGCTAAGGTAACACTCTGTGTGCCGTTGCTACGGTAACACACTGTGTGCCGTTGTTAAGGTAACGCACTGTGTCCAGTTGCTAAGGTAACACCCTGTGAGCCATTGCTATGGTGACACACTGTGAGCCGTTGCTATGGTGACACACTATATGACGTTGCTATGGTGACACACTGTGCCGTTGCTAGGGTAACACACTGTGTGCCGTTGCTATGGTAACGCACCCTATGCCGTTGCTATGGTAACACACTGTGAGCCGATGCTATGGTAACACACTGTGTGCCGTTGCTATGGTAACACACTGTGTGCCGTTGCTATGGTAACACACTGTGAGCCTTAGCTATGGTAACACACTGTGATCCGTTGCTATGTTAACACAATGGGAGCTGTTGCTGTGGTAACACACTGTGAGCCGTTCTATGGTAACACACTGTGAGCCGTTGGTATGGTAACGCACAGTGTGCTGTTGCTATGGTGTCACACTGTATGCCGTCGCTATGGTAACGTACAGTGAGCCGTTGCTATGGTAACGCACTGTGTGCCGTTGCAATGGTAACGCACTGTGTGCCGTTGCTATGGTGACAAACTGTATGCCGTAGCTATGGTAACGCAATGTGAGCCGTTCCAATGGTAACGCACTGTGTGCCGTTGCTATGGTAACGCACTTTGTGCCGTTGCTATGGTAACACGCTGTGTGCCGTTGCTATGGTGACACACTGTATGCCGTTGCTATGGTGACACACTGTGTGCCGTTGCTATGGTGACACACTGTATGCCGTTGCTATGGTAACGCACTGTGTGCCGTTGCTATGGTGACACATTTTATGCCGTTGCTATGGTAACGAACTGTGAGCCGTTGCTATGGTAACGCACTGTGTGCCGTTGCTATGGTAACGCACTGTGTGCCGTTTTTATGGTAACACACTGTGTGCCGTTGCTATGCTGACACACTGTGTGCCGTGGCTAAGGCAACACACTGTGTGCCGTTGCAATGGTAACGCACTGAGTGCCGTTGCTAAGGTAACACACTGTGTGCCGTTGCTAAGGTAACACACTGTGTGCCGTTGCTAAGGTAACACCCTGTGTGCCGTTGCTATGGTAACACATTTTGTGCCTTTGCTATGGTAACACCCTGTGTGCCGTGGCTAAGGTAACACCCTGTGTTCCGTTGCTAAGGTGACACACTGTGTATCGTTGCTATGGTGACACACTGTGTGCCGTTGGTATGGTAACGCACACTGTGCCGTTGGTAAGTTAACGCACTCTGTGCCGTTGCTATGGTGACACTGTGTGCCGTTGCTATGGTAACACACTGTATGCCGTTGCTATGGTGATACACTGTGTGCCGTTGCTAAGGTAACACACTGTGTGCCGTTGCTATGGTAACACAATGTATGCCGTTGCTATGGTGATACACTGTGTGCCGTTGCTATGGTGACACAGTGTTTGCCGTTGCTATAGTGATACACTGTTTGCCGTTGCTAAGGTGACACACTGTATGCCGTTGTTAAGGTAACACACTGTGTGCCGTTGCAATGGTGACACACTGTATGCCGTTTTTAAGGTGACACACTGTGTGCCGTTGCTATGGTGACACACTGTATGCCGTTGCTAAGGTAACACTCTGTGTGCCGTTGCTAAGGTAACACGCTGTGTGCCGTTGCTAAGGTAACACACTGTGTGCCGTTGCTATGGTGACACACTGTGTGCCGTTGCTATGTTGACACACTGTATGCCGTTGCTATGGTGACAAACTGTTTGCCGTTGCTATGGTGACACACTGTTTGCTGTTGCTATGGTGACACACTGTATGTCGTTGCTAAGGTAACACACTGTGTGTCGTTGCTATGGTATCGCACTGTGTGCCGTTGCTATGGTAACACACTGTGTGCCGTTGCTATGCTGACACACTGCGTGCCGTTGCTAAGGTAACACACTGTGTGCCGTTGCTAAGGTAACGCACTGTGTGCCGTTGCTAAGGTAACACACTGTGTGCCGTTGCTAAGGTAACACACTGAGTGTCGTTGCTAAGGTAACACCCTGTGTGCCGTTGCAATTATGACACACTGTGTGCCGTTGCAATGGTGACACACTGTGTGCCGTTGCTATGGTGACACACTGTATGCCGTTGCTATGGTGACACACTGCGTGCCGTTGTTAAGGTAACACACTGTATGCCGTTGCTATGGTAGCACACTGTATGCCGTTGCTATGGTAACACACTGTGTGCCGTTGCTATGGTAACACACTGTATGCCGTTGCTATGGTGATACACTGTGTGCCGTTTCTATGGTGACACTGTGTGCCGTTGCTATGCTAACACACTGTGTGCCGTTGCTATGGTAACACACTGTGAGCCGTTGCTATGGTAACACACTCTGTGCCATTGCTATGGTAACGCAATGTGTGCCGTTGCTATGGTAACACACTGTGTGCCGTTGCTAAGGTAACACCCTGTGTGCCGCTGCTATGGAAACACACTGTGTGCCTTTGCTATGGTAACGCACTGTGTGCCGTTGCTAAGGTAAAACACTGTGTGTCGTTGCTATGGTGACACACTGTGTGCCTTTGCTATGGTAACACCCTGTGTGCCGTTGCTAAGGTAACACCCTGTGTTCCGTTGCTAAGGTAACACACTGTGTGCCGTTGCTATGGTGACACACTGTGTGCCGTTGGTATGGTAACGCACAGTGTGCCGTTGATAAGTTAACGCACTCTGTGCCGTTGCTATGGTGAAACTGTGTGCCGTTGCTATGGTAACACACTGTGTGCCGTTGCTATGGTAACACACTGTATGCCGTTGCTATGGTGATACACTGTGTGCCGTTGCTAAGGTAACACACTGTGTGCAGTTGCTATGGTAACACACTGTATGCCGTTGCTATGGTGATACACTCTGTGCCGTTGCTATGGTAACACACTGTATGCCGTTGCTATGGTGATACACTCCTTGCCGTTGCTATGGTAACACACTGTTTGCCGTTGCTATGGTAAAGCACTGTGTGGCGTTGCTATGGTAACACACTCTGTGCCGTTGCTATGGTAACGCACTGTTTGCCGTTGCTATGGTAACACACTCTGTACCGTTGCTATGGTAACACACACTGTTTTCCGTTACTATGGTAACGCACTGTGTGCCGTTGCTATGGTAACACACTCTGTGCCGTTGCTATGGTAACGCACTGTTTGCCGTTGCTATGGTACCACACTCTGTGCCATTGCTATGGTAACGCACTGTGTGCCGTTGCTATGGTAACACACTCTGTGCCGTTGCTAAGGTAACGCACAGTTTGCCGTTGCTATGGTAACGCATTGTGTGCCGTTGCTATTGTGACACACTGTATGCCGTTGCTATTGTAACACACTGTATGCCGTTGCTATGGTGACACACTGTGTGCCGTTGCTATGGTGACACACTGTGAGCCGTTGTTAAGGTAACTCACTGTGTGCCGTTGCTAAGGTAACACACTGTTTGCCGTTGCTATGGTGACACACTGTGAGCCGTTGCTATGGTGATACACTGTGTGCCGTTGCTAAGGTAACACACTGCTTGCCGTTTCTAAGGTGACACACTGTTTGCCGTTGCTATTGTGATACACTGTGTGCCGTTGCTAAGGTAACACACTGTGTGCCTTTGTTAAGGTAACACACTGTTTCCCGTTGCTAACGTAACACACTGTGTGCCGTTGCTAAGGTAACACACTGTGTGCCGTTGCTAAGGTAACACACTGTTTGCCGTTGTTAAGGTAACACACTGTGTGCCGTTGCTAAGGTAACACACTGTGTGCCGTTGTTAAAGTAACGCACTGAGTCCAGTTGCTAAGGTAACACACTGTGAGCCGTTGCTATGGTGACACACTATATGACGTATCTATGGTGACACACTGTGTGCCGTTGCTATGGTGACACACTATATGACGTTGCTATGGTGATACACTGTGAGCCGTCGCTAAGGTAACACACTGTGTGCCGTTGCTATGGTAACGCACTGTGTGCCGTTTCTAAGGTAACACACTGTGTGCCGTTGCTAAGGTAACACCCTGTGTGCCGTTGCTATGGTAATAACCAGTTTTGCCGTTGCTAAGGTAACACCCTGTGTGCCGTTGCTAAGGTAACACCCTGTGTGCCGTTGCTATGGTGACACACTCTGTACCGTTGCTATGGTAACGAACTGTGTGCCGTTGCATTGGTGACACACTGTGTGTCGTTGCTATGGTGATACACTGTGTGCCGTTCCTATGGTGACACACTGTGTGCCGTTGCTATGGTAACAAACTGTGAGCCGTTGCTATGGTAACACACTGTGAGCCGTTGCTATGGTGACACACTGTGTGCCGTTGCTATGGTAAGGCACTGTTTGCCGTTGCTATGGTGAGACACTGTGTGCCTTTGCTATGGTAACGCACTGTGTGCCGTTGCTATGGTGACACACTGTATGCCGTTGCTATGGTGACACACTGTGTGCCGTTGTTAAGGTAACACACTGTGTGCCGTTGCTATGGTAACACCCTGTGTGCCGTTGTTAAGGTGACACACTGAGTGGCGTTGCTAAGGTTACACCCTGTGTTCAGTTGCTATGGTAACACACTGTGTGCTGTTTCTATGGTAACGCACTGTGTGCCGTTGCTATGGTAACACACTGTGAGCCGATGCTATGGTAGCACACTGTGTGCCGTTGCTATGGTAACACACTGTGTGCCGTTGCTATGGTAACACACTGTGAGCCTTTGCTATGGTAACACACTGTGAGCCGTTGCTATGTTAACACACTGTGAGCCGTTGCTATGGTAAGACAATGTGAGCCGTTGCTATGGTAACACACGCTGTGCCGTTGCTATGGTAACACATTGTGTGCCGTTGCTATGGTAACACACTGTTTGCCGTTGCTATGGTAACGCACTGCGTGCCGTTGCTATGGTAACACACTCTGTGCCGTTGCTATGGTAACGCACTGTTTGCCGTTGCTATGGTAACACACTCTGTACCGTTGCTATGGTAACACACACTGTTTGCCGTTACTATGGTAACGCACTGTGTGCCGTTGCTATGGTAACACACTCTGTGCCGTTGCTATGGTAACGCACTGTTTGCCGTTGCTATGGTAACACACTCTGTGCCATTGCTATGGTACCGCACTGTGTGCCGTTGCTATGGTAACACACTCTGTGCCGTTGCTAAGGTAACGCACTGTTTGCCGTTGCTATGGTAACACACTCTGTGCCCTTGCTATGGTAACGCACTGTGTGCCGTAGCTATGGTAACGCACTGTGTGCCGTTGCTATGGTGACACACTGTGTGCCGTTGCTATGGTAACGCACTGTGTGCCGTTGCTATTGTGACACACTGTATGCCGTTGCTATTGTATCACACTGTATGCCGTTACTATGGTGACACACTGTGTGCCGTTGCTATGGTAACGCACTGTGTGCCGTTGCTATGGTGACACACTGTGAGCCGTTTTTAAGGTAACTCACTGTGTGCCGTTGCTAAGGTAACACACTGTTTGCCGTTGCTATGGTGACACACTGTGAGCCGTTGCTATGGTGATACACTGTGTGCCGTTGCTAAGGTAACACACTGTTTGCCGTTTCTAAGGGAACACACTGTTTGCCGATGCTATTGTGATACACTGTGTGCCGTTGCTAAGGTAACACACTGTGTGCCTTTGTTAAGGTAACACACTGTTTCCCGTTGCTAAGGTAACACACTGTGTGCCGTTGCTAAGGTAACACACTGTGTGCCGTTGCTAAGGTAACACACTGTTTGCCGTTGTTAAGGTAACACACTGTGTGCCGTTGCTAAGGTAACATACTGTGTGCCGTTGTTAAAGTAACGCACTGTGTCCAGTTGCTAAGGTAACAAACTGTGAGCCGTTGCTATGGTGACACACTATATGACGTATCTATGGTGACACACTGTGTGCCGTTGCTATGGTGACACACTATATGACGTTGCTATGGTGACACACTGTGAGCCGTTGCTAAGATAACACACTGTGTGCCGTTGCTATGGTAACGCACTGTGAGCCTTTTCTAAGGTAACACACTGTGTGCCGTTGCTAAGGTAACACCCTGTTTGCCGTTGCTATGGTAATACCCTGTGTGCCGTTGCTAAGGTAACACCCTGTGTGCCGTTGCTAAGGTAACAGCCTGTGTGCCGTTGCTATGGTGACACACTCTGTACCGTTGCTATGGTAACGAACTGTGTGCCGTTGCAATGGTGACACACTGTGTGTCGTTGCTATGGTGATACACTGTGTGCCGTTGCTATGGTGACACACTGTGTGCCGTTGCTATGGTAACACACTGTGAGCCGTTGCTATGGTAACACACCACACTGTGTGCCGTTGCTATGGTAACGCACTGTTTGCCGTTGCTATGGTAACGCACTGTGTGCCGTTGCTATGGTGACACACTGTGTGCCGTTGCTAAGGTAACACACTGTGTGCCGTTGCTAAGGTAAAACACTGTGTGCCGTTGCTATGGTGACACACTGTGTGCCGTTGCTATGGTAACGCACTGTATGCCGTTGCTATGGTTTCACACTGTATGCCGTTTCTATGGTGACACACTGTGTGCCGTCGCTATGGTAACGCACTGTTTGCTGTTGCTATGGTGTCACACTGTATGCCGTCGCTATGGCAACGCACAGTGAGCCGTTCCTATGGTAACGCACTGTGTGCCGTTGGTATGGTAACGCTCTGTATACCGTTGCTATGGTAACGCACTGTGAGCCGTTGCTATGGTAACACACTGTATGCCGTTACTATGGTCTCACACTGTATGCCGTTGCTATGGTAACGCACTGTGTGCCGTTGCTATGGTAACACACTGTGAGCCGATGCTATGGTAACACTGTGTGCCGTTGCTATGCTAACACACTGTGTGCCGTTGCTATGGTAACACACTGTGAGCCGTTGCTATGGTAACACACTCTGTGCCATTGCAATGGTAACGCACTGTGTGCCGTTGCTGTGGTAACACTCTCTGTGCCGTTGCTATGGTAACGCACTGTGTGCCGTTGCTATGGTAACACACTCTGTGCCGTTGCTATGGTAATGCACTGGGTGCCGTTGCTATGGTAACACACTCTGTGCCGTTGCTAAGGTAACTCATTGTGTGCCGTTGCTAAGGTAACACACTGTTTGCCGTTGCTATGGTAACACATTGTTTGCCGTTGCTATGGTAACGCACTGTGTCCCTTTGCTATGGTAACACACTCTGTGCCGTTGCTATGGTAACGCACTGCTTGCCGTTGCTATGGTAACACACTCTGTGCCGTTGCTATGGTAACACACACTGTTTGCCGTTACTATGGTAAGGCACTGCGTGCCGTTGCTATGGTGACACACTGTGTGCCGTTGCTATGGTAACGCACTGTGTGCCGTTGCTATTGTGACACACTGTATGCCGTTGCTATTGTGACACACTGTATGCCGTTGCTATGGTGACACACTGTGTGCCGTTGCTATGGTAACGCACTGTGTGCCGTTGCTATGGTGACACACTGTGAGCCGTTGTTAATGTAACTCACTGTGTGCCGTTGCTAAGGTAACACACTGTTTGCCGTTGCTATGGTGACACACTGTGAGCCGTTGCTATGGTGATACACTGTGTGCCGTTGCTAAGGTAACATGCTGTTTGCCGTTGCTATGGCAACACACTGTATGCCGTTGCTATGGTGATACACTGTGTGCCGTTGCTATGGTGACACACTGTATGCCGTTGCTATGGTGATACACTGTGTGCCGTTGCTATGGTAACACACTTTGTGCCGTTGCTATATAGACACACTGTGTGCCGTTGCTAAGGTAACACCCTGGTGGCCGTTGTTAAGGTGACACACTGTGTGCCGTTGCTAAGGTAACACCCTGTGTGCGGTTGCTATGGTAACACACTGTGTGCCGTTGCTATGGTAACGCACTGTATGTCGTTGCTATGGTGACACACTGTGTGCCGTTGCTATGGTGACACACTGTATGCCGTTGCTATGTTAACACACTGTGATCCGTTGCTATGGTAACACACTGTGAGCCGTTGGTATGGTGACACACTGTGTGCCGTTGCTATGGTAACGCACTTTTTGCCGTTGCTATGGTGACACACTGTGTGCCGTTGCTATGGTAACGCACTGTGTGCCGTTGCTATGGTAACGCACTGCTTGCCGTTGCTATGGTAACACAATCTGTGCCGTTGCTATGGTAACACACACTGTTTGCCGTACTTTGGTAAGGCACTGTGTGCCGTTGCTATGGTAACACACTCTGTGCTGTTGCTATGGTAACGTACTGTTTGCCGTTGCTATGGTAACACACTCTGTGCCATTGCTGTGGTAACGCACTGTGTGCCGTTGCTATGGTAACACACTCTGTGCCGTTGCTATGGTAACGCACTGTTTGCCGTTGCTATGGTAACACACTCTGTGCCGTTGCTGTGGGAACGCACTGTGTGCCGTTGCTATGTTTGCACTGTGAACCGTTGCTATGGTGACACACTGTGTGCCGTTGCTATGGTAACGCACTGTGTGCCGTTGCTATTGTGACACACTGTATGCCGTTGCTATTGTGACACACTGTATGCCGTTGCTATGGTGACACACTGTGTGCCGTTGCTATGGTAACGCACTGTGTGCCGTTGCTATGTTGACACACTGTGAGCCGTTGTTAAGGTAATTCACTGTGTACCGTTGCTAAGGTAACACACTGTACTGTGTGCCGTTGCTAAGGTAACACACTGTTTGCCGTTGCTATGGTAACACACTGTTTGCCGTTGCTATGGTGATACACTGTGTGCCGTTGCTAAGGTAACACACTGTGTGCCGTTGTTAAGGTAACACACTGTTTGCCGTTGCTAAGGTAACACACTGTGTGCCGTTGCTAAGGTAACACACTGTGTGCCGTTGCTAAGGTAACACACTGTTTGCCGTTGCTAAGGTAACACATTGGGAGCCTTTGCTATGGTGACACACTATATGACGTTGCTATGGAGACACACTGTGCCGTTGCTAAGGTAACACACTGTGTGCCGTTGCTATGGTAACGCACTGTGTGCCGTTTCTAAGGTAGCACACTGTGTGCCGTTGCTAAGGTAACACACTCAGTGCCGTTGCTATGGTCACACACTGTATGCCGTTGCTATGGTGATACACTGTGTGCCGTTGCTATGGTAACACACTGTGTGCCGTTGCTATAATGACACACTGTGTGCCGTTGCTAAGGTAACACCCTGTGTGCCTTTGCTAAGGTAACACCCTGTGTGCCGTTGCTATGGTAACACACTGTGTGCCGTTGCTATGGTAACGCACTGTATGTCGTTGCTATGGTGACACACTGTGTGCCGTTGCTATGGTGACACACTGTATGCCGTTGCTATGTTAACACACTGTGATCCGTACTATGGTGACACACTGTGAGCCGTTGGTATGGTGACACACTGTGTGCCGTTGCTATGGTAACGCAATTTTTGCCGTTGCTATGGTGACACACTGTGTGCCGTTGCTATGGTAACGCACTGTGTGCCCTTGCTATGGTGACACACTGTATGCCGTTGCTATGGTGACACACTGTGTGCCGTTGCTAAGGTAACACACTGTTTGCCGTTGGTAAGGTAACACATTGTTTGCCGTTGCTATGGTGATACACTGTGTGCCGTTGGTAAGGTAACACACTGTGTGCCGTTGTTAAGGTAACACACTGTTTGCCGTTGCTAAGGTAACACACTGTGTGCCGTTGCTAAGGTAACACACTGTGTGCCGTTGCTAAGGAAACGCACTGTTCGCCGTTGCTAAGGTAACACTCTGTGTGCCGTTGCTACGGTAACACACTGTGTGCCGTTGTTAAGGTAACGCACTGTGTCCAGTTGCTAAGGTAACACCCTGTGAGCCATTGCTATGGTGACACACTGTGAGCCGTTGCTATGGTGACACACTATATGACGTTGCTATGGTGACACACTGTGCCGTTGCTAGGGTAACACACTATGTGCCGTTGCTATGGTAACGCACTCTATGCCGTTGCTATGGTAACACACTGTGAGCCGATGCTATGGTAACACACTGTGTGCCGTTGCTATGGTAACACACTGTGTGCCGTGGCTATGGTAACACACTGTGAGCCTTAGCTATGGTAACACACTGTGATCCGTTGCTATGTTAACACAATGGGAGCTGTTGCTGTGGTAACACACTGTGAGCCGTTCTATGGTAACACACTGTGAGCTGTTGCTATGGTGACACACTGTGTGCCGTTGCTATGGTAACGCACTGTTTGCCGTTGCTATGGTAACGCACTGTTTGCTGTTGCTATGGTGTCACACTGTATGCCGTCGCTATGGTAACGTACAGTGAGCCGTTGCTATGGTAACGCACTGTGTGCCGTTGCAATGGTAACGCACTGTGTGCCGTTGCTATGGTGACAAACTGTATGCCGTAGCTATGGTAACGCAATGTGAGCCGTTCCAATGGTAACGCACTGTGTGCCGTTGCTATGGTAACGCACTTTGTGCCGTTGCTATGGTAACACGCTGTGTGCCGTTGCTATGGTGACACACTGTATGCCGTTGCTATGGTGACACACTGTGTGCCGTTGCTATGGTGACACACTGTATGCCGTTGCTATGGTAACGCACTGTGTGCCGTTGCTATGGTGACACATTTTATGCCGTTGCTATGGTAACGAACTGTGAGCCGTTGCTATGGTAACGCACTGTGTGCCGTTGCTATGGTAACGCACTGTGTGCCGTTGCTATGGGAACACACTGTGTGCCGTTGCTATGCTGACACGCTGTGTGCCGTGGCTAAGGCAACACACTGTGTGCCGTTGCAATGGTAACGCACTGAGTGCCGATGCTAAGGTAACACACTGTGTGCCGTTGCTAAGGTAACACACTGTGTGCCGTTGCTAAGGTAACACCCTGTGTGCCGTTGCTATGGTAACACACTTTGTGCCTTTGCTATGGTAACACCCTGTGTGCCGTTGCTAAGGTAACACCCTGTGTTCCGTTGCTAAGGTGACACACTGTGTATCGTTGCTATGGTGACACACTGTGTGCCGTTGGTATGGTAACGCACAGTGTGCCGTTGTTAAGTTAACGCACTCTGTGCCGTTGCTATGGTGACACTGTGTGCCGTTGCTATGGTGACACTGTGTGCCGTTGCTATGGTAACACACTGTATGCCGTTGCTATGGTGATACACTGTGTGCCGTTGCTAAGGTAACACACTGTGTGCCGTTGCTATGGTAACACAATGTATGCCGTTGCTATGGTGATACACTGTGTGCCGTTGCTATGGTGACACAGTGTGTGCCGTTGCTATAGTGATACACTGTTTGCCTTTGCTAAGGTGACACACTGTATGCCGTTGTTAAGGTAACACACTGTGTGCCGTTGCAATGGTTACACACTGTATGCCGTTGCTAAGGTAACACTCTGTGTGCCGTTGCTAAGGTAACACGCTGTGTGCCGTTGCTAAGGTAACACACTGTGTGCCGTTGCTATGGTGACACACTGTGTGCCGTTGCTATGGTAACACAATGTGAGCCGTTGCTATGGTAACACACGCTGTGCCGTTGCTATGGTAACACATTGTGTGCCGTTGCTATGGTAACACACTGTGAGCCGTTGCTATGGTAACACACTCTGTGCCATTGCTATGGTAACGCACTGTGTGCTGTTGCTATGGTAACACACACTGTGCCGTTGCTATGGTAACGCACTCGGTGCTGTTGCTATGGTAACACAATCTGTGCCGTTGATAAGGTAACTCACTATTTGCCGTTGCTATGGTAACACACTGTTTGCCGTTGCTATGGTAACGCACTGCGTGCCGTTGCTATGGTAACACACTCTGTGCCGT
Source organism: Hymenopus coronatus (assembly GCA_030762935.1). Taxonomy (NCBI): domain Eukaryota; kingdom Metazoa; phylum Arthropoda; class Insecta; order Mantodea; family Hymenopodidae; genus Hymenopus; species Hymenopus coronatus. Next base: position 2,849,517 of record JAUKNX010000038.1, on the reverse strand, counting down.
TGCTATGGTAACGCACTGTTTGCCGTTGCTATGGTAACACACTCTGTACCGTTGCTATGGTAACACACACTGTTTGCCGTTACTATGGTAACGCACTGTGTGCCGTTGCTATGGTAACACACTCTGTGCCGTTGCTATGGTAACGCACTGTTTGCCGTTGCTATGGTAACACACTCTGTGCCATTGCTATGGTACCGCACTGTGTGCCGTTGCTATGGTAACACACTCTGTGCCGTTGCTAAGGTAACGCACTGTTTGCCGTTGCTATGGTAACACACTCTGTGCCCTTGCTATGGTAACGCACTGTGTGCCGTAGCTATGGTAACGCACTGTGTGCCGTTGCTATGGTGACACACTGTGTGCCGTTGCTATGGTAACGCACTGTGTGCCGTTGCTATTGTGACACACTGTATGCCGTTGCTATTGTATCACACTGTATGCCGTTGCTATGGTGACACACTGTGTGCCGTTGCTATGGTAACGCACTGTGTGCCGTTGCTATGGTGACACACTGTGTGCCGTTGCTAAGGTAACACACTGTGTGCCTTTGTTAAGGTAACACACTGTTTCCCGTTGCTAAGGTAACACACTGTGTGCCGTTGCTAAGGCAACACACTGTGTGCCGTTGCTAAGGTAACACACTGTTTGCCGTTGTTAAGGTAACACACTGTGTGCCGTTGCTAAGGTAACATACTGTGTGCCGTTGTTAAAGTAACGCACTGTGTCCAGTTGCTAAGGTAACAAACTGTGAGCCGTTGCAATGGTGACACACTATATGACGTATCTATGGTGACACACTGTGTGCCGTTGCTATGGTGACACACTATATGACGTTGCTATGGTGACACACTGTGAGCCGTTGCTAAGATAACACACTGTGTGCCGTTGCTATGGTAACGCACTGTGAGCCTTTTCTAACGTAACACACTGTGTGCCGTTGCTAAGGTAACACCCTGTTTGCCGTTGCTATGGTAATACCCTGTGTGCCGTTGCTAAGGTAACACCCTGTGTGCCGTTGCTAAGGTAACAGCCTGTGTGCCGTTGCTATGGTGACACACTCTGTACCGTTGCTATGGTAACGAACTGTGTGCCGTTGCAATGGTGACACACTGTGTGTCGTTGCTATGGTGATACACTGTGTGCCGTTGCTATGGTGACACACTGTGTGCCGTTGCTATGGTAACACACTGTGAGCCGTTGCTATGGTAACACACCACACTGTGTGCCGTTGCTATGGTAACGCACTGTTTGCCGTTGCTATGGTAACGCACTGTGTGCCGTTGCTATGGTGACACACTGTGTGCCGTTGCTAAGGTAACACGCTGTGTGCCGTTGCTAAGGTAAAACACTGTGTGCCGTTGCTATGGTGACACACTGTGTGCCGTTGCTATGGTAACGCACTGTATGCCGTTGCTATGGTTTCACACTGTATGCCGTTTCTATGGTGACACACTGTGTGCCGTCGCTATGGTAACGCACTGTTTGCTGTTGCTATGGTGTCACACTGTATGCCGTCGCTATGGCAACGCACAGTGAGCCGTTCCTATGGTAACGCACTGTGTGCCGTTGGTATGGTAACGCTCTGTATACCGTTGCTATGGTAACGCACTGTGAGCCGTTGCTATGGTAACACACTGTATGCCGTTGCTATGGTCTCACACTGTATGCCGTTGCTATGGTAACGCACTGTGTGCCGTTGCTATGGTAACACACTGTGAGCCGATGCTATGGTAACACTGTGTGCCGTTGCTATGCTAACACACTGTGTGCCGTTGCTATGGTAACACACTGTGAGCCGTTGCTATGGTAACACACTCTGTGCCATTGCAATGGTAACGCACTGTGTGCCGTTGCTGTGGTAACACTCTCTGTGCCGTTGCTATGGTAACGCACTGTGTGCCGTTGCTATGGTAACACACTCTGTGCCGTTGCTATGGTAATGCACTGGGTGCCGTTGCTATGGTAACACACTCTGTGCCGTTGCTAAGGTAACTCATTGTGTGCCGTTGCTAAGGTAACACACTGTTTGCCGTTGCTATGGTAACACATTGTTTGCCGTTGCTATGGTAACGCACTGTGTCCCTTTGCTATGGTAACACACTCTGTGCCGTTGCTATGGTAACGCACTGCTTGCCGTTGCTATGGTAACACACTCTGTGCCGTTGCTATGGTAACACACACTGTTTGCCGTTACTATGGTAAGGCACTGCGTGCCGTTGCTATGGTGACACACTGTGTGCCGTTGCTATGGTAACGCACTGTGTGCCGTTGCTATTGTGACACACTGTATGCCGTTGCTATTGTGACACACTGTATGCCGTTGCTATGGTGACACACTGTGTGCCGTTGCTATGGTAACGCACTGTGTGCCGTTGCTATGGTGACACACTGTGAGCCGTTGTTAATGTAACTCAGTGTGTGCCGTTGCTAAGGTAACACACTGTTTGCCGTTGCTATGGTGACACACTGTGAGCCGTTGCTATGGTGATACACTGTGTGCCGTTGCTAAGGTAACATGCTGTTTGCCGTTGCTATGGCAACACACTGTATGCCGTTGCTATGATGATACACTGTGTGCCGTTGCTATGGTGACACACTGTATGCCGTTGCTATGGTGATACACTGTGTGCCGTTGCTATGGTAACACACTTTGTGCAGTTGCTATAATGACACACTGTGTGCCGTTGCTAAGGTAACACCCTGGTGGCCGTTGTTAAGGTGACACACTGTGTGCCGTTGCTAAGGTAACACCCTGTGTGCGGTTGCTATGGTAACACACTGTGTGCCGTTGCTATGGTAACGCACTGTATGTCGTTGCTATGGTGATACACTGTGTGCCGTTGCTATGGTGACACACTGTATGCCGTTGCTATGTTAACACACTGTGATCCGTTGCTATGGTAACACACTGTGAGCCGTTGGTATGGTGACACACTGTGTGCCGTTGCTATGGTAACGCACTTTTTGCCGTTGCTATGGTGACACACTGTGTGCCGTTGCTATGGTAACGCACTGTGTGCCGTTGCTATGGTAACGCACTGCTTGCCGTTGCTATGGTAACACAATCTGTGCCGTTGCTATGGTAACACACACTGTTTGCCGTACTTTGGTAAGGCACTGTGTGCCGTTGCTATGGTAACACACTCTGTGCTGTTGCTATGGTAACGTACTGTTTGCCGTTGCTATGGTAACACACTCTGTGCCATTGCTGTGGTAACGCACTGTGTGCCGTTGCTATGGTAACACACTCTGTGCCGTTGCTATGGTAACGCAATGTTTGCCGTTGCTATGGTAACACACTCTGTGCCGTTGCTGTGGGAACGCACTGTGTGCCGTTGCTATGTTTGCACTGTGAACCGTTGCTATGGTGACACACTGTGTGCCGTTGCTATGGTAACGCACTGTGTGCCGTTGCTATTGTGACACACTGTATGCCGTTGCTATTGTGACACACTGTATGCCGTTGCTATGGTGACACACTGTGTGCCGTTGCTATGGTAACGCACTGTGTGCCGTTGCTATGTTGACACACTGTGAGCCGTTGTTAAGGTAATTCACTGTGTACCGTTGCTAAGGTTACACACTGTACTGTGTGCCGTTGCTAAGGTAACACACTGTTTGCCGTTGCTATGGTAACACACTGTTTGCCGTTGCTATGGTGATACACTGTGTGCCGTTGCTAAGGTAACACACTGTGTGCCGTTGTTAAGGTAACACACTGTTTGCCGTTGCTAAGGTAACACACTGTGTGCCGTTGCTAAGGTAACACACTGTGTGCCGTTGCTAAGGTAACACACTGTTTGCCGTTGCTAAGGTAACACACTGGGAGCCTTTGCTATGGTGACACACTATATGACGTTGCTATGGAGACACACTGTGCCGTTGCTAAGGTAACACACTGTGTGCCGTTGCTATGGTAACGCACTGTGTGCCGTTTCTAAGGTAGCACACTGTGTGCCGTTGCTAAGGTAACACACTCAGTGCCGTTGCTATGGTCACACACTGTATGCCGTTGCTATGGTGATACACAGTGTGCCGTTGCTATGGTAACACACTGTGTGCCGTTGCTATAATGACACACTGTGTGCCGTTGCTAAGGTAACACCCTGTGTGCCTTTGCTAAGGTAACACCCTGTGTGCCGTTGCTATGGTAACACACTGTGTGCCGTTGCTATGGTAACGCACTGTATGTCGTTGCTATGGTGACACACTGTGTGCCGTTGCTATGGTGACACACTGTATGCCGTTGCTATGTTAACACACTGTGATCCGTACTATGGTAACACACTGTGAGCCGTTGGTATGGTGACACACTGTGTGCCGTTGCTATGGTAACGCAATTTTTGCCGTTGCTATGGTGACACACTGTGTGCCGTTGCTATGGTAACGCACTGTGTGCCCTTGCTATGGTGACACACTGTATGCCGTTGCTATGGTGACACACTGTGTGCCGTTGCTAAGGTAACACACTGTTTGCCGTTGGTAAGGTAACACATTGTTTGCCGTTGCTATGGTGATACACTGTGTGCCGTTGGTAAGGTAACACACTGTGTGCCGTTGTTAAGTTAACACACTGTTTGCCGTTGCTAAGGTAACACACTGTGTGCCGTTGCTAAGGTAACACACTGTGTGCCGTTGCTACGGTAACACACTGTGTGCCGTTGTTAAGGTAACGCACTGTGTCCAGTTGCTAAGGTAACACCCTGTGAGCCATTGCTATGGTGACACACTGTGAGCCGTTGCTATGGTGACACACTATATGACGTTGCTATGGTGACACACTGTGCCGTTGCTAGGGTAACACACTATGTGCCGTTGCTATGGTAACGCACTCTATGCCGTTGCTATGGTAACACACTGTGAGCCGATGCTATGGTAACACACTGTGTGCCGTTGCTATGGTAACACACTGTGTGCCGTTGCTATGGTAACACACTGTGAGCCTTAGCTATGGTAACACACTGTGATCCGTTGCTATGTTAACACAATGGGAGCTGTTGCTGTGGTAACACACTGTGAGCCGTTCTATGGTAACACACTGTGAGCCGTTGCTATGGTGACACACTGTGTGCCGTTGCTATGGTAACGCACTGTTTGCCGTTGCTATGGTAACGCACTGTTTGCTGTTGCTATGGTGTCACACTGTATGCCGTCGCTATGGTAACGTACAGTGAGCCGTTGCTATGGTAACGCACTGTGTGCCGTTGCAATGGTAACGCACTGTGTGCCGTTGCTATGGTGACAAACTGTATGCCGTAGCTATGGTAACGCAATGTGAGCCGTTCCAATGGTAACGCACTGTGTGCCGTTGCTATGGTAACGCACTTTGTGCCGTTGCTATGGTAACACGCTGTGTGCCGTTGCTATGGTGACACACTGTATGCCGTTGCTATGGTGACACACTGTGTGCCGTTGCTATGGTGACACACTGTATGCCGTTGCTATGGTAACGCACTGTGTGCCGTTGCTATGGTGACACATTTTATGCCGTTGCTATGGTAACGAACTGTGAGCCGTTGCTATGGTAACGCACTGTGTGCCGTTGCTATGGTAACGCACTGTGTGCCGTTGCTATGGTAACACACTGTGTGCCGTTGCTATGCTGACACGCTGTGTGCCGTGGCTAAGGCAACACACTGTGTGCCGTTGCAATGGTAACGCACTGAGTGCCGTTGCTAAGGTAACACACTGTGTGCCGTTGCTAAGGTAACACACTGTGTGCCGTTGCTAAGGTAACACCCTGTGTGCCGTTGCTATGGTAACACACTTTGTGCCTTTGCTATGGTAACACCCTGTGTGCCGTTGCTAAGGTAACACCCTGTGTTCCGTTGCTAAGGTGACACACCGTGTATCGTTGCTATGGTGGTACACTGTGTGCCGTTGGTATGGTAACGCACAGTGTGCCGTTGTTAAGTTAACGCACTCTGTGCCGTTGCTATGGTGACACTGTGTGCCGTTGCTATGGTGACACTGTGTGCCGTTGCTATGGTAACACACTGTATGCCGTTGCTATGGTGATACACTGTGTGCCGTTGCTAAGGTAACACACTGTGTGCCGTTGCTATGGTAACACAATGTATGCCGTTGCTATGGTGATACACTGTGTGCCGTTGCTATGGTGACACAGTGTGTGCCGTTGCTATAGTGATACACTGTTTGCCTTTGCTAAGGTGACACACTGTATGCCGTTGTTAAGGTAACACACTGTGTGCCGTTGCAATGGTGACACACTGTATGCCGTTTTTAAGGTGACACACTGTGTGCCGTTGCTATGGTGACACACTGTATGCCGTTGCTAAGGTAACACTCTGTGTGCCGTTGCTAAGGTAACACGCTGTGTGCCGTTGCTAAGGTAACACACTGTGTGCCGTTGCTATGGTGACACACTGTGTGCCGTTGCTATGGTGACACACTGTGTGCCGTTGCTATGTTGACACACTGTATGCCGTTGCTATGGTGACAAACTGTTTGCCGTTGCTATGGTGACACACTGTTTGCTGTTGCTATGGTGACACACTGTATGTCGTTGCTAAGGTAACACACTGTGTGTCGTTGCTATGGTATCGCACTGTGTGCCGTTGCTATGGTAACACACTGTGTGCCGTTGCTATGCTGACACACTGCGTGCCGTTGCTAAGGTAACACACTGTGTGCCGTTGCTAAGGTAACGCACTGTGTGCCGTTGCTAAGGTAACACACTGTGTGCCGTTGCTAAGGTAACACACTGTGTGTCGTTGCTAAGGTAACACCCTGTGTGCCGTTGCAATTATGACACACTGTGTGCCGTTGCAATGGTGACACACTGTGTGCCGTTGCTATGGTGACACACTGTATGCCGTTGCTATGGTGACACACTGCGTGCCGTTGTTAAGGTAACACACTGTATGCCGTTGCTATGGTAGCACACTGTATGCCGTTGCTATGGTAACACACTGTGTGCCGTTGCTATGGTAACACACTGTATGCCGTTGCTATGGTGATACACTGTGTGCCGTTTCTATGGTGACACTGTGTGCCGTTGCTATGCTAACACACTGTGTGCCGTTGCTATGGTAACACACTGTGAGCCGTTGCTATGGTAACACACTCTGTGCCATTGCTATGGTAACGCACTGTGTGCCGTTGCTATGGTAACACACTGTGTGCCGTTGCTAAGGTAACACCCTGTGTGCCGCTGCTATGGTAACACACTGTGTGCCTTTGCTATGGTAACGCACTGTGTGCCGTTGCTAAGGTAAAACACTGTGTGTCGTTGCTATGGTGACACACTGTGTGCCTTTGCTATGGTAACACCCTGTGTGCCGTTGCTTAGGTAACACCCTGTGTTCCGTTGCTAAGGTAACACACTGTGTGCCGTTGCTATGGTGACACACTGTGTGCCGTTGGTATGGTAACGCACAGTGTGCCGTTGTTAAGTTAACGCACTCTGTGCCGTTGCTATGGTGAAACTGTGTGCCGTTGCTATGGTAACACACTGTGTGCCGTTGCTATGGTAACACACTGTATGCCGTTGCTATGGTGATACACTGTGTGCCGTTGCTAAGGTAACACACTGTGTGCCGTTGCTATGGTAACACACTGTATGCCGTTGCTATGGTGATACACTCTGTGCCGTTGCTATGGTAACACACTGTATGCCGTTGCTATGGTGATACACTGTGTGCCGTTGCTATGGTGACACACTGTGTGCCGTTGCTATAGTGATACACTGTTTGCCGTTGCTAAGGTGACACACTGTATGCCGTTGTTAAGGTAACACACTGTGTGCCGTTGCTATGGTGACACACTGTATGCCGATTTTAAGGTGACACACTGTGTGCCGTTGCTATGGTGACGCACTGTATGCCGTTGTTAAGGTGACACACTGTGTGCCGTTGCTATGATGACACACTGTGTGCCGTTGCTATGGTGACACACTGTGTGCCGTTGCTATGGTGACACACTGTATGCCGTTTTAAGGTAACACACTGTGTGCCGTTGCTATAATGACACACTGTGTGCCGTTGCTAAGGTAACACCCTGTGTGCCGTTGTTAAGGTGACACACTGTGTGCCGTTGCTATGGTGACACACTGTATGCCGTTGTTAAGGTAACACACTGTGTGCCGTTGCTATGGTGACACATTGTATGCCGTTGTTAAGGTGACACATTGTGTGCCGTTGCTATGGTGACACAGTGTGTGACGTTGCTATGGTGACACACTGTATGCCGTGCCTATGGTGACACACTGTGTGCCGTTGCTATGGTGATACACTGTGTGCCGTTGCTATGGTGACACACTGTATGCCGGTGCTATGGTAACACACTGTTTGCCGTTGCTAAGGTAACACACTGGGAGCCTTTGCTATGGTGACACACTATATGACGTTGCTATGGAGACACACTGTGCCGTTGCTAAGGTAACACACTGTGTGCCGTTGCTATGGTAACGCACTGTGTGCCGTTTCTAAGGTAGCACACTGTGTGCCGTTGCTAAGGTAACACACTCAGTGCCGTTGCTATGGTCACACACTGTATGCCGTTGCTATGGTGATACACTGTGTGCCGTTGCTATGGCAACACACTGTGTGCCGTTGCTATAATGACACACTGTGTGCCGTTGCTAAGGTAACACCCTGTGTGCCGTTGTTAAGGTGACACACTGTGTGCCTTTGCTAAGGTAACACCCTGTGTGCCGTTGCTATGGTAACACACTGTGTGCCGTTGCTATGGTAACGCACTGTATGTCGTTGCTATGGTGACACACTGTGTGCCGTTACTATGGTGACACACTGTATGCCGTTGCTATGTTAACACACTGTGATCCGTTGCTATGGTAACACACTGTGAGCCGTTGGTATGGTGACACACTGTGTGCCGTTGCTATGGTAACGCAATTTTTGCCGTTGCTATGGTGACACACTGTGTGCCGTTGCTATGGTAACGCACTGTGTGCCCTTGCTATGGTGACACACTGTATGCCGTTGCTATGGTGACACACTGTGTGCCGTTGCTAAGGTAACACACTGTTTGCCGTTGGTAAGGTAACACATTGTTTGCCGTTGCTATGGTGATACACTGTGTGCCGTTGGTAAGGTAACACACTGTGTGCCGTTGTTAAGGTAACACACTGTTTGCCGTTGCTAAGGTAACACACTGTGTGCCGTTGCTAAGGTAACACACTGTGTGCCGTTGCGAAGGAAACGCACTGTTCGCCGTTGCTAAGGTAACACTCTGTGTGCCGTTGCTACGGTAACACACTGTGTGCCGTTGTTAAGGTAACGCACTGTGTCCAGTTGCTAAGGTAACACCCTGTGAGCCATTGCTATGGTGACACACTGTGAGCCGTTGCTATGGTGACACACTATATGACGTTGCTATGGTGACACACTGTGCCGTTGCTAGGGTAACACACTGTGTGCCGTTGCTATGGTAACGCACTCTATGCCGTTGCTATGGTAACACACTGTGATCCGTTGCTATGTTAACACAATGGGAGCTGTTGCTGTGGTAACACACTGTGAGCCGTTCTATGGTAACACACTCTGAGCCGTTGCTATGGTGACACACTGTGTGCCGTTGCTATGGTAACGCACTGTTTGCCGTTGCTATGGTAACGCACTGTTTGCTGTTGCTATGGTGTCACACTGTATGCCGTCGCTATGGTAACGTACAGTGAGCCGTTGCTATGGTAACGCACTGTGTCCCTTTGCTATGGTAACACACTCTGTGCCGTTGCTATGGTAACGCACTGCTTGCCGTTGCTATGGTAACACACTCTGTGCCGTTGCTATGGTAACACACACTGTTTGCCGTTACTATGGTAAGGCAGTGCGTGCCGTTGCTATGGTGACACACTGTATGCCGTTGCTATTGTGACACACTGTATGCCGTTGCTATGGTGACACACTGTGTGCCGTTGCTATGGTAACGCACTGTGTGCCGTTGCTATGGTGACACACTGTGAGCCGTTGTTAATGTAACTCACTGTGTGCCGTTGCTAAGGTAACACACTGTTTGCCGTTGCTATGGTGACACACTGTGAGCCGTTGCTATGGTGATACACTGTGTGCCGTTGCTAAGGTAACATGCTGTTTGCCGTTGCTAAGGTAACACACTGTATGCCGTTGCTACGGTGACACACTGTGTGCCGTTTTTAAGGTAATACACTGTGTGCGTTGCTATGGTAACACACTGTATGCCGTTGCTATGGTGATACACTGTGTGCCGTTGCTATGGTGACACACTGTATGCCGTTGCTATGGTGATACACTGTGTGACGTTGCTATGGTAACACACTTTGTGCCGTTGCTATAATGACACACTGTGTGCCGTTGCTAAGGTAACACCCTGGTGGCCGTTGTTAAGGTGACACACTGTGTGCCGTTGCTAAGGTAACACCCTGTGTGCGCTTGCTATGGTAACACACTGTGTGCCGTTGCTATGGTAACGCACTGTATGTCGTTGCTATGGTGACACACTGTGTGGCGTTGCTATGGTGACACACTGTATGCCGTTGCTATGTTAACACACTGTGATCCGTTGCTATGGTAACACACTGTGAGCCGTTGGTATGGTGACACACTGTGTGCCGTTGCTATGGTAACGCAATTTTTGCCGTTGCTATGGTGACACACTGTGTGCCGTTGCTATGGTAACGCACTGTGTGCCCTTGCTATGGTGACACACTGTATGCCGTTGCTATGGTGACACACTGTGTGCCGTTGCTAAGGTAACACACTGTTTGCCGTTGGTAAGGTAACACATTGTTTGCCGTTGCTATGGTGATACACTGTGTGCCGTTGGTAAGGTAACACACTGTGTGCCGTTGTTAAGGTAACACACTGTTTGCCGTTGCTAAGGTAACACACTGTGTGCCGTTGCTAAGGTAACACACTGTGTGCCGTTGCTAAGGAAACGCACTGTTCGCCGTTGCTAAGGTAACACTCTGTGTGCCGTTGCTACGGTAACACACTGTGTGCCGTTGTTAAGGTAACGCACTGTGTCCAGTTGCTAAGGTAACATCCTGTGAGCCATTGCTATGGTGACACACTGTGAGCCGTTGCTATGGTGACACACTATATGACGTTGCTATGGTGACACACTGTGCCGTTGCTAGGGTAACACACTGTGTGCCGTTGCTATGGTAACGCACTCTATGCCGTTGCTATGGTAACACACTGTGAGCCGATGCTATGGTAACACACTGTGTGCCGTTGCTATGGTAACACACTGTGTGCCGTTGCTATGGTAACACACTGTGAGCCTTAGCTATGGTAACACACTGTGATCCGTTGCTATGTTAACACAATGGGAGCTGTTGCTGTGGTAACACACTGTGAGCCGTTCTATGGTAACACACTGTGAGCCGTTGGTATGGTAACGCACAGTGTGCTGTTGCTATGGTGTCACACTGTATGCCGTCGCTATGGTAACGTACAGTGAGCCGTTGCTATGGTAACGCACTGTGTGCCGTTGCAATGGTAACGCACTGTGTGCCGTTGCTATGGTGACAAACTGTATGCCGTAGCTATGGTAACGCAATTTGAGCCGTTCCAATGGTAACGCACTGTGTGCCGTTGCTATGGTAACGCACTTTGTGCCGTTGCTATGGTAACACGCTGTGTGCCGTTGCTATGGTGACACACTGTATGCCGTTGCTATGGTGACACACTGTGTGCCGTTGCTATGGTGACACACTGTATGCCGTTGCTATGGTAACGCACTGTGTGCCGTTGCTATGGTGACACATTTTATGCCGTTGCTATGGTAACGAACTGTGAGCCGTTGCTATGGTAACGCACTGTGTGCCGTTGCTATGGTAACGCACTGTGTGCCGTTGCTATGGTAACACACTGTGTGCCGTTGCTATGCTGACACACTGTGTGCCGTGGCTAAGGCAACACACTGTGTGCCGTTGCAATGGTAACGCACTGAGTGCCGTTGCTAAGGTAACACACTGTGTGCCGTTGCTAAGGTAACACACTGTGTGCCGTTGCTAAGGTAACACCGTGTGTGCCGTTGCTATGGTAACACACTTTGTGCCTTTGCTATGGTAACACCCTGTGTGCCGTGGCTAAGGTAACACCCTGTGTTCCGTTGCTAAGGTGACACACTGTGTATCGTTGCTATGGTGACACACTGTGTGCCGTTGGTATGGTAACGCACAGTGTGCCGTTGGTAAGTTAACGCACTCTGTGCCGTTGCTATGGTGACACTGTGTGCCGTTGCTATGGTAACACACTGTATGCCGTTGCTATGGTGATACACTGTGTGCCGTTGCTAAGGTAACACACTGTGTGCCGTTGCTATGGTAACACAATGTATGCCGTTGCTATGGTGATACACTGTGTGCCGTTGCTATGGTGACACAGTGTGTGCCGTTGCTATAGTGATACACTGTTTGCCGTTGCTAAGGTGACACACTGTATGCCGTTGTTAAGGTAACACACTGTGTGCCGTTGCAATGGTGACACACTGTATGCCGTTTTTAAGGTGACACACTGTGTGCCGTTGCGATGGTGACACACTGTATGCCGTTGCTAAGGTAACACTCTGTGTGCCGTTGCTAAGGTAACACGCTGTGTGCCGTTGCTAAGGTAACACACTGTGTGCCGTTGCTATGGTGACACACTGTGTGCCGTTGCTATGGTGACACACTGTGTGCCGTTGCTATGTTGACACACTGTATGCCGTTGCTATGGTGACAAACTGTTTGCCGTTGCTATGGTGACACACTGTTTGCTGTTGCTATGGTGACACACTGTATGTCGTTGCTAAGGTAACACACTGTGTGTCGTTGCTATGGTATCGCACTGTGTGCCGTTGCTATGGTAACACACTGTGTGCCGTTGCTATGCTGACACACTGCGTGCCGTTGCTAAGGTAACACACCGTGTGCCGTTGCTAAGGTAACGCACTGTGTGCCGTTGCTAAGGTAACACACTGTGTGCCGTTGCTAAGGTAACACACTGAGTGTCGTTGCTAAGGTAACACCCTGTGTGCCGTTGCAATTATGACACACTGTGCGCCGTTGCAATGGTGACACACTGTGTGCCGTTGCTATGGTGACACACTGTATGCAGTTGCTATGGTGACACACTGCGTGCCGTTGTTAAGGTAACACACTGTATGCCGTTGCTATGGTAGCACACTGTATGCCGTTGCTATGGTAACACACTGTGTGCCGTTGCTATGGTAACACACTGTATGCCGTTGCTATGGTGATACACTGTGTGCCGTTTCTATGGTGACACTGTGTGCCGTTGCTATGCTAACACACTGTGTGCCGTTGCTATGGTAACACACTGTGAGCCGTTGCTATGGTAACACACTCTGTGCCATTGCTATGGTAACGCACTGTGTGCCGTTGCTATGGTAACACACTGTGTGCCGTTGCTAAGGTAACACCCTGTGTGCCGCTGCTATGGAAACACACTGTGTGCCTTTGCTATGGTAACGCACTGTGTGCCGTTGCTAAGGTAAAACACTGTGTGTCGTTGCTATGGTGACACACTGTGTGCCTTTGCTATGGTAACACCCTGTGTGCCGTTGCTAAGGTAACACCCTGTGTTCCGTTGCTAAGGTAACACACTGTGTGCCGTTGCTATGGTGACACACTGTGTGCCGTTGGTATGGTAACGCACAGTGTGCCGTTGATAAGTTAACGCACTCTGTGCCGTTGCTATGGTGAAACTGTGTGCCGTTGCTATGGTAACACACTGTGTGCCGTTGCTATGGTAACACACTGTATGCCGTTGCTATGGTGATACACTGTGTGCCGTTGCTAAGGTAACACACTGTGTGCCGTTGCTATGGTAACACACTGTATGCCGTTGCTATGGTGATACACTCTGTGCCGTTGTTATGGTAACACACTGTATGCCGTTGCTATGGTGATACACTCCTTGCCGTTGGTAAGGTAACACATTGTTTGCCGTTGCTATGGTGATACACTGTGTGCCGTTGGTAAGGTAACACACTGTGTGCCGTTGTTAAGTTAACATACTGTTTGCCGTTGCTAAGGTAACACACTGTGTGCCGTTGCTAAGGTAACACACTGTGTGCCGTTGCTAAGGAAACGCACTGTTCGCCGTTGCTAAGGTAACACTCTGTGTGCCGTTGCTACGGTAACACACTGTGTGCCGTTGTTAAGGTAACGCACTGTGTCCAGTTGCTAAGGTAACACCCTGTGAGCCATTGCTATGGTGACACACTGTGAGCCGTTGCTATGGTGACACACTATATGACGTTGCTATGGTGACACACTGTGCCGTTGCTAGGGTAACACACTATGTGCCGTTGCTATGGTAACGCACTCTATGCCGTTGCTATGGTAACACACTGTGAGCCGATGCTATGGTAACACACTGTGTGCCGTTGCTATGGTAACACACTGTGTGCCGTTGCTATGGTAACACACTGTGAGCCTTAGCTATGGTAACACACTGTGATCCGTTGCTATGTTAACACAATGGGAGCTGTTGCTGTGGTAACACACTGTGAGCCGTTCTATGGTAACACACTGTGAGCCGTTGCTATGGTGACACACTGTGTGCCGTTGCTATGGTAACGCACTGTTTGCCGTTGCTATGGTAACGCACTGTTTGCTGTTGCTATGGTGTCACACTGTATGCCGTCGCTATGGTAACGTACAGTGAGCCGTTGCTATGGTAACGCACTGTGTGCCGTTGCAATGGTAACGCACTGTGTGCCGTTGCTATGGTGACAAACTGTATGCCGTAGCTATGGTAACGCAATGTGAGCCGTTCCAATGGTAACGCACTGTGTGCCGTTGCTATGGTAACGCACTTTGTGCCGTTGCTATGGTAACACGCTGTGTGCCGTTGCTATGGTGACACACTGTATGCCGTTGCTATGGTGACACACTGTGTGCCGTTGCTATGGTGACACACTGTATGCCGTTGCTATGGTAACGCACTGTGTGCCGTTGCTATGGTGACACATTTTATGCCGTTGCTATGGTAACGAACTGTGAGCCGTTGCTATGGTAACGCACTGTGTGCCGTTGCTATGGTAACGCACTGTGTGCCGTTGCTATGGTAACACACTGTGTGCCGTTGCTATGCTGACACGCTGTGTGCCGTGGCTAAGGCAACACACTGTGTGCCGTTGCAATGGTAACGCACTGAGTGCCGTTGCTAAGGTAACACACTGTGTGCCGTTGCTAAGGTAACACACTGTGTGCCGTTGCTAAGGTAACACCCTGTGTGCCGTTGCTATGGTAACACACTTTGTGCCTTTGCTATGGTAACACCCTGTGTGCCGTTGCTAAGGTAACACCCTGTGTTCCGTTGCTAAGGTGACACACCGTGTATCGTTGCTATGGTGACACACTGTGTGCCGTTGGTATGGTAACGCACAGTGTGCCGTTGTTAAGTTAACGCACTCTGTGCCGTTGCTATGGTGACACTGTGTGCCGTTGCTATGGTGACACTGTGTGCCGTTGCTATGGTAACACACTGTATGCCGTTGCTATGGTGATACACTGTGTGCCGTTGCTAAGGTAACACACTGTGTGCCGTTGCTATGGTAACACAATGTATGCCGTTGCTATGGTGATACACTGTGTGCCGTTGCTATGGTGACACAGTGTGTGCCGTTGCTATAGTGATACACTGTTTGCCTTTGCTAAGGTGACACACTGTATGCCGTTGTTAAGGTAACACACTGTGTGCCGTTGCAATGGTGACACACTGTATGCCGTTTTTAAGGTGACACACTGTGTGCCGTTGCTATGGTGACACACTGTATGCCGTTGCTAAGGTAACACTCTGTGTGCCGTTGCTAAGGTAACACGCTGTGTGCCGTTGCTAAGGTAACACACTGTGTGCCGTTGCTATGGTGACACACTGTGTGCCGTTGCTATGGTGACACACTGTGTGCCGTTGCTATGTTGACACACTGTATGCCGTTGCTATGGTGACAAACTGTTTGCCGTTGCTATGGTGACACACTGTTTGCTGTTGCTATGGTGACACACTGTATGTCGTTGCTAAGGTAACACACTGTGTGTCGTTGCTATGGTATCGCACTGTGTGCCGTTGCTATGGTAACACACTGTGTGCCGTTGCTATGCTGACACACTGCGTGCCGTTGCTAAGGTAACACACTGTGTGCCGTTGCTAAGGTAACGCACTGTGTGCCGTTGCTAAGGTAACACACTGTGTGCTGTTGCTAAGGTAACACACTGTGTGTCGTTGCTAAGGTAACACCCTGTGTGCCGTTGCAATTATGACACACTGTGTGCCGTTGTAATGGTGACACACTGTGTGCCGTTGCTATGGTGACACACTGTATGCCGTTGCTATGGTGACACACTGCGTGCCGTTGTTAAGGTAACACACTGTATGCCGTTGCTATGGTAGCACACTGTATGCCGTTGCTATGGTAACACACTGTGTGCCGTTGCTATGGTAACACACTGTATGCCGTTGCTATGGTGATACACTGTGTGCCGTTTCTATGGTGACACTGTGTGCCGTTGCTATGCTAACACACTGTGTGCCGTTGCTATGGTAACACACTGTGAGCCGTTGCTATGGTAACACACTCTGTGCCATTGCTATGGTAACGCTCTGTGTGCCGTTGCTATGGTAACACACTGTGTGCCGTTGCTAAGGTAACACCCTGTGTGCCGCTGCTATGGTAACGCACTGTGTGCCGTTGCTAAGGTAAAACACTGTGTGTCGTTGCTATGGTGACACACTGTGTGCCTTTGCTATGGTAACACCCTGTGTGCCGTTGCTAAGGTAACACCCTGTGTTCCGTTGCTAAGGTAACACACTGTGTGCCGTTGCTATGGTGACACACTGTGTGCCGTTGGTATGGTAACGCACAGTGTGCCGTTGTTAAGTTAACGCACTCTGTGCCGTTGCTATGGTGAAACTGTGTGCCGTTGCTATGGTAACACACTGTGTGCCGTTGCTATGGTAACACACTGTATGCCGTTGCTATGGTGATACACTGTGTGCCGTTGCTAAGGTAACACACTGTGTGCCGTTGCTATGGTAACACACTGTATGCCGTTGCTATGGTGATACACTCTGTGCCGTTGCTATGGTAACACACTGTATGCCGTTGCTATGGTGATACACTGTGTGCCGTTGCTATGGTGACACAATGTGTGCCGTTGCTATAGTGATACACTGTTTGCCGTTGCTAAGGTGACACACTGTATGCCGTTGTTAAGGTAACACACTGTGTGCCGTTGCTATGGTGACACACTGTATGCCGATTTTAAGGTGACACACTGTGTGCCGTTGCTATGGTGACGCACTGTATGCCGTTGTTAAGGTGACACACTGTGTGCCGTTGCTATGATGACACACTGTGTGCCGTTGCTATGGTGACACACTGTGTGTCGTTGCTATGGTATCGCACTGTGTGCCGTTGCTATGGTAACACACTGTGTGCCGTTGCTATGCTGACACACTGCGTGCCGTTGCTAAGGTAACACACCGTGTGCCGTTGCTAAGGTAACGCACTGTGTGCCGTTGCTAAGGTAACACACTGTGTGCCGTTGCTAAGGTAACACACTGAGTGTCGTTGCTAAGGTAACACCCTGTGTGCCGTTGCAATTATGACACACTGTGTGCCGTTGCAATGGTGACACACTGTGTGCCGTTGCTATGGTAGCACACTGTATGCCGTTGCTATGGTAACACACTGTGTGCCGTTGCTAAGGTAACACACTGTATGCCGTTGCTATGGTGATACACTGTGTGCCGTTTCTATGGTGACACTGTGTGCCGTTGCTATGCTAACACACTGTGTGCCGTTGCTATGGTAACACACTGTGAGCCGTTGCTATGGTAACACACTCTGTGCCATTGCTATGGTAACGCACTGTGTGCCGTTGCTATGGTAACACACTGTGTGCCGTTGCTAAGGTAACACCCTGTGTGCCGCTGCTATGGAAACACACTGTGTGCCTTTGCTATGGTAACGCACTGTGTGCCGTTGCTAAGGTAAAACACTGTGTGTCGTTGCTATGGTGACACACTGTGTGCCTTTGCTATGGTAACACCCTGTGTGCCGTTGCTAAGGTAACACCCTGTGTTCCGTTGCTAAGGTAACACACTGTGTGCCGTTGCTATGGTGACACACTGTGTGCCGTTGGTATGGTAACGCACAGTGTGCCGTTGATAAGTTAACGCACTCTGTGCCGTTGCTATGGTGAAACTGTGTGCCGTTGCTATGGTAACACACTGTGTGCCGTTGCTATGGTAACACACTGTATGCCGTTGCTATGGTGATACACTGTGTGCCGTTGCTAAGGTAACACACTGTGTGCCGTTGCTATGGTAACACACTGTATGCCGTTGCTATGGTGATACACTCTGTACCGTTGCTATGGTAACACACTGTATGCCGTTGCTATGGTGATACACTCCTTGCCGTTGGTAAGGTAACACATTGTTTGCCGTTGCTATGGTGATACACTGTGTGCCGTTGGTAAGGTAACACACTGTGTGCCGTTGTTAAGTTAACACACTGTTTGCCGTTGCTAAGGTAACACACTGTGTGCCGTTGCTAAGGTAACACACTGTGTGCCGTTGCTAAGGAAACGCACTGTTCGCCGTTGCTAAGGTAACACTCTGTGTGCCGTTGCTACGGTAACACACTGTGTGCCGTTGTTAAGGTAACGCACTGTGTCCAGTTGCTAAGGTAACACCCTGTGAGCCATTGCTATGGTGACACACTGTGAGCCGTTGCTATGGTGACACACTATATGACGTTGCTATGGTGACACACTGTGCCGTTGCTAGGGTAACACACTATGTGCCGTTGCTATGGTAACGCACTCTATGCCGTTGCTATGGTAACACACTGTGAGCCGATGCTATGGTAACACACTGTGTGCCGTTGCTATGGTAACACACTGTGTGCCGTTGCTATGGTAACACACTGTGAGCCTTAGCTATGGTAACACACTGTGATCCGTTGCTATGTTAACACAATGGGAGCTGTTGCTGTGGTAACACACTGTGAGCCGTTCTATGGTAACACACTGTGAGCCGTTGCTATGGTGACACACTGTGTGCCGTTGCTATGGTAACGCACTGTTTGCCGTTGCTATGGTAACGCACTGTTTGCTGTTGCTATGGTGTCACACTGTATGCCGTCGCTATGGTAACGTACAGTGAGCCGTTGCTATGGTAACGCACTGTGTGCCGTTGCAATGGTAACGCACTGTGTGCCGTTGCTATGGTGACAAACTGTATGCCGTAGCTATGGTAACGCAATGTGAGCCGTTCCAATGGTAACGCACTGTGTGCCGTTGCTATGGTAACGCACTTTGTGCCGTTGCTATGGTAACACGCTGTGTGCCGTTGCTATGGTGACACACTGTATGCCGTTGCTATGGTGACACACTGTGTGCCGTTGCTATGGTGACACACTGTATGCCGTTGCTATGGTAACGCACTGTGTGCCGTTGCTATGGTGACACATTTTATGCCGTTGCTATGGTAACGAACTGTGAGCCGTTGCTATGGTAACGCACTGTGTGCCGTTGCTATGGTAACGCACTGTGTGCCGTTGCTATGGTAACACACTGTCTGCCGTTGCTATGCTGACACGCTGTGTGCCGTGCCTAAGGCAACACACTGTGTGCCGTTGCAATGGTAACGCACTGAGTGCCGTTGCTAAGGTAACACATTGTGTGCCGTTGCTAAGGTAACACACTGTGTGCCGTTGCTAAGGTAACACCCTGTGTGCCGTTGCTATGGTAACACACTTTGTGCCTTTGCTATGGTAACACCCTGTGTGCCGTTGCTAAGGTAACACCCTGTGTTCCGTTGCTAAGGTGACACACCGTGTATCGTTGCTATGGTGACACACTGTGTGCCGTTGGTATGGTAACGCACAGTGTGCCGTTGTTAAGTTAACGCACTCTGTGCCGTTGCTATGGTGACACTGTGTGCCGTTGCTATGGTGACACTGTGTGCCGTTGCTATGGTAACACACTGTATGCCGTTGCTATGGTGATACACTGTGTGCCGTTGCTAAGGTAACACACTGTGTGCCGTTGCTATGGTAACACAATGTATGCCGTTGCTATGGTGATACACTGTGTGCCGTTGCTATGGTGACACAGTGTGTGCCGTTGCTATAGTGATACACTGTTTGCCTTTGCTAAGGTGACACACTGTATGCCGTTGTTAAGGTAACACACTGTGTGCCGTTGCAATGGTGACACACTGTATGCCGTTTTTAAGGTGACACACTGTGTGCCGTTGCTATGGTGACACACTGTATGCCGTTGCTAAGGTAACACTCTGTGTGCCGTTGCTAAGGTAACACGCTGTGTGCCGTTGCTAAGGTAACACACTGTGTGCCGTTGCTATGGTGACACACTGTGTACCGTTGCTATGGTGACACACTGTGTGCCGTTGCTATGTTGACACACTGTATGCCGTTGCTATGGTGACAAACTGTTTGCCGTTGCTATGGTGACACACTGTTTGCTGTTGCTATGGTGACACACTGTATGTCGTTGCTAAGGTAACACACTGTGTGTCGTTGCTATGGTATCGCACTGTGTGCCGTTGCTATGGTAACACACTGTGTGCCGTTGCTTAGCTGACACACTGCGTGCCGTTGCTAAGGTAACACACTGTGTGCCGTTGCTAAGGTAACGCACTGTGTGCCGTTGCTAAGGTAACACACTGTGTGCCGTTGCTAAGGTAACACACTGTGTGTCGTTGCTAAGGTAACACCCTGTGTGTCGTTGCAATTATGACACACTGTGTGCCGTTGCAATGGTGACACACTGTGTGCCGTTGCTATGGTGACACACTGTATGCCGTTGCTATGGTGACACACTGCGTGCCGTTGTTAAGGTAACACACTGTATGCCGTTGCTATGGTAGCACACTGTATGCCGTTGCTATGGTAACACACTGTGTGCCGTTGCTATGGTAACACACTGTATGCCGTTGCTATGGTGATACACTGTGTGCCGTTTCTATGGTGACACTGTGTGCCGTTGCTATGCTAACACACTGTGTGCCGTTGCTATGGTAACACACTGTGAGCCGTTGCTATGGTAACACACTCTGTGCCATTGCTATGGTAACGCACTGTGTGCCGTTGCTATGGTAACACACTGTGTGCCGTTGCTAAGGTAACACCCTGTGTGCCGCTGCTATGGTAACACACTGTGTGCCTTTGCTATGGTAACGCACTGTGTGCCGTTGCTAAGGTAAAACACTGTGTGTCGTTGCTATGGTGACACACAGTGTGCCTTTGCTATGGTAACACCCTGTGTGCCGTTGCTAAGGTAACACCCTGTGTTCCGTTGCTAAGGTAACACACTGTGTGCCGTTGCTATGGTGACACACTGTGTGCCGTTGGTATGGTAACGCACAGTGTGCCGTTGTTAAGTTAACGCACTCTGTGCCGTTGCTATGGTGAAACTGTGTGCCGTTGCTATGGTAACACACTGTGTGTCGTTGCTATGGTAACACACTGTATGCCGTTGCTATGGTGATACACTGTGTGCCGTTGCTAAGGTAACACACTGTGTGCCGTTGCTATGGTAACACACTGTATGCCGTTGCTATGGTGATACACTCTGTGCCGTTGCTATGGTAACACACTGTATGCCGTTGCTATGGTGATACACTGTGTGCCGTTGCTATGGTGACACACTGTGTGCCGTTGCTATAGTGATACACTGTTTGCCGTTGCTAAGGTGACACACTGTATGCCGTTGTTAAGGTAACACACTGTGTGCCGTTGCTATGGTGACACACTGTATGCCGATTTTAAGGTGACACACTGTGTGCCGTTGCTATGGTGACGCACTGTATGCCGTTGTTAAGGTGACACACTGTGTGCCGTTGCTATGATGACACACTGTGTGCCGTTGCTATGGTGACACACTGTGTGCCGTTGCTATGGTGACACACTGTATGCCGTTTTAAGGTAACACACTGTGTGCCGTTGCTATAATGACACACTGTGTGCCGTTGCTAAGGTAACACCCTGTGTGCCGTTGTTAAGGTGACACACTGTGTGCCGTTGCTATGGTGACACACTGTATGCCGTTGTTAAGGTAACACACTGTGTGCCGTTGCTATGGTGACACATTGTATGCCGTTGTTAAGGTGACACATTGTGTGCCGTTGCTATGGTGACACAGTGTGTGACGTTGCTATGGTGACACACTGTATGCCGTGCCTATGGTGACACACTGTGTGCCGTTGCTATGGTGATACACTGTGTGCCGTTGCTATGGTGACACACTGTATGCCGGTGCTATGGTGATACACTGTGTGCCGTTGCTATGGTAACACACTGTTTGCCGTTGCTAAGGTAACACACTGGGAGCCTTTGCTATGGTGACACACTATATGACGTTGCTATGGAGACACACTGTGCCGTTGCTAAGGTAACACACTGTGTGCCGTTGCTATGGTAACGCACTGTGTGCCGTTTCTAAGGTAGCACACTGTGTGCCGTTGCTAAGGTAACACACTCAGTGCCGTTGCTATGGTCACACACTGTATGCCGTTGCTATGGTGATACACTGTGTGCCGTTGCTATGGCAACACACTGTGTGCCGTTGCTATAATGACACACTGTGTGCCGTTGCTAAGGTAACACCCTGTGTGCCGTTGTTAAGGTGACACACTGTGTGCCTTTGCTAAGGTAACACCCTGTGTGCCGTTGCTATGGTAACACACTGTGTGCCGTTGCTATGGTAACGCACTGTATGTCGTTGCTATGGTGACACACTGTGTGCCGTTGCTATGGTGACACACTGTATGCCGTTGCTATGTTAACACACTGTGATCCGTTGCTATGGTAACACACTGTGAGCCGTTGGTATGGTGACACACTGTGTGCCGTTGCTATGGTAACGCAATTTTTGCCGTTGCTATGGTGACACACTGTGTGCCGTTGCTATGGTAACGCACTGTGTGCCCTTGCTATGGTGACACACTGTATGCCGTTGCTATGGTGACACACTGTGTGCCGTTGCTAAGGTAACACACTGTTTGCCGTTGGTAAGGTAACACATTGTTTGCCGTTGCTATGGTGATACACTGTGTGCCGTTGGTAAGGTAACACACTGTGTGCCGTTGTTAAGGTAACACACTGTTTGCCGTTGCTAAGGTAACACACTGTGTGCCGTTGCTAAGGTAACACACTGTGTGCCGTTGCGAAGGAAACGCACTGTTCGCCGTTGCTAAGGTAACACTCTGTGTGCCGTTGCTACGGTAACACACTGTGTGCCGTTGTTAAGGTAACGCACTGTGTCCAGTTGCTAAGGTAACACCCTGTGAGCCATTGCTATGGTGACACACTGTGAGCCGTTGCTATGGTGACACACTATATGACGTTGCTATGGTGACACACTGTGCCGTTGCTAGGGTAACACACTGTGTGCCGTTGCTATGGTAACGCACTCTATGCCGTTGCTATGGTAACACACTGTGATCCGTTGCTATGTTAACACAATGGGAGCTGTTGCTGTGGTAACACACTGTGAGCCGTTCTATGGTAACACACTCTGAGCCGTTGCTATGGTGACACACTGTGTGCCGTTGCTATGGTTACGCACTGTTTGCCGTTGCTATGGTAACGCACTGTTTGCTGTTGCTATGGTGTCACACTGTATGCCGTCGCTATGGTAACGTACAGTGAGCCGTTGCTATGGTAACGCACTGTGTCCCTTTGCTATGGTAACACACTCTGTGCCGTTGCTATGGTAACGCACTGCTTGCCGTTGCTATGGTAACACACTCTGTGCCGTTGCTATGGTAACACACACTGTTTGCCGTTACTATGGTAAGGCAGTGCGTGCCGTTGCTATGGTGACACACTGTATGCCGTTGCTATTGTGACACACTGTATGCCGTTGCTATGGTGACACACTGTGTGCCGTTGCTATGGTAACGCACTGTGTGCCGTTGCTATGGTGACACACTGTGAGCCGTTGTTAATGTAACTCACTGTGTGCCGTTGCTAAGGTAACACGCTGTGTGCCGTTGCTAAGGTAACACACTGTGTGCCGTTGCTATGGTGACACACTGTGTGCCGTTGCTATGGTGACACACTGTGTGCCGTTGCTATGTTGACACACTGTATGCCGTTGCTATGGTGACAAACGTTTTGCCGTTGCTATGGTGACACACTGTTTGCTGTTGCTATGGTGACACACTGTATGTCGTTTCTAAGGTAACACACTGTGTGTCGTTGCTATGGTATCGCACTGTGTGCCGTTGCTATGGTAACACACTGTGTGCCGTTGCTTAGCTGACACACTGCGTGCCGTTGCTAAGGTAACACACTGTGTGCCGTTGCTAAGGTAACGCACTGTGTGCCGTTGCTAAAGTAACACACTGTGTGCCGTTGCTAAGGTAACACACTGTGTGTCGTTGCTAAGGTAACACCCTGTGTGCCGTTGCAATTATGACACACTGTGTGCCGTTGCAATGGTGACACACTGTGTGCCGTTGCTATGGTGACACACTGTATGCCGTTGCTATGGTGACACACTGCGTGCCGTTGTTAAGGTAACACACTGTATGCCGTTGCTATGGTAGCACACTGTATGCCGTTGCTATGGTAACACACTGTGTGCCGTTGCTATGGTAACACACTGTATGCCGTTGCTATGGTGATACACTGTGTGCCGTTTCTATGGTGACACTGTGTGCCGTTGCTATGCTAACACACTGTGTGCCGTTGCTATGGTAACACACTGTGAGCCGTTGCTATGGTAACACACTCTGTGCCATTGCTATGGTAACGCACTGTGTGCCGTTGCTATGGTAACACACTGTGTGCCGTTGCTAAGGTAACACCCTGTGTGCCGCTGCTATGGTAACACACTGTGTGCCTTTGCTATGGTAACGCACTGTGTGCCGTTGCTAAGGTAAAACACTGTGTGTCGTTGCTATGGTGACACACAGTGTGCCTTTGCTATGGTAACACCCTGTGTGCCGTTGCTAAGGTAACACCCTGTGTTCCGTTGCTAAGGTAACACACTGTGTGCCGTTGCTATGGTGACACACTGTGTGCCGTTGGTATGGTAACGCACAGTGTGCCGTTGTTAAGTTAACGCACTCTGTGCCGTTGCTATGGTGAAACTGTGTGCCGTTGCTATGGTAACACACTGTGTGCCGTTGCTATGGTAACACACTGTATGCCGTTGCTATGGTGATACACTGTGTGCCGTTGCTAAGGTAACACACTGTGTGCCGTTGCTATGGTAACACACTGTATGCCGTTGCTATGGTGATACACTCTGTGCCGTTGCTATGGTAACACACTGTATGCCGTTGCTATGGTGATACACTGTGTGCCGTTGCTATGGTGACACACTGTGTGCCGTTGCTATAGTGATACACTGTTTGCCGTTGCTAAGGTGACACACTGTATGCCGTTGTTAAGGTAACACACTGTGTGCCGTTGCTATGGTGACACACTGTATGCCGATTTTAAGGTGACACACTGTGTGCCGTTGCTATGGTGACGCACTGTATGCCGTTGTTAAGGTGACACACTGTGTGCCGTTGCTATGATGACACACTGTGTGCCGTTGCTATGGTGACACACTGTGTGCCGTTGCTATGGTGACACACTGTATGCCGTTTTAAGGTAACACACTGTGTGCCGTTGCTATAATGACACACTGTGTGCCGTTGCTAAGGTAACACCCTGTGTGCCGTTGTTAAGGTGACACACTGTGTGCCGTTGCTATGGTGACACACTGTATGCCGTTGTTAAGGTAACACACTGTGTGCCGTTGCTATGGTGACACATTGTATGCCGTTGTTAAGGTGACACATTGTGTGCCGTTGCTATGGTGACACAGTGTGTGACGTTGCTATGGTGACACACTGTATGCCGTGCCTATGGTGACACACTGTGTGCCGTTGCTATGGTGATACACTGTGTGCCGTTGCTATGGTGACACACTGTATGCCGGTGCTATGGTGATACACTGTGTGCCGTTGCTATGGTAACACACTGTTTGCCGTTGCTAAGGTAACACACTGGGAGCCTTTGCTATGGTGACACACTATATGACGTTGCTATGGAGACACACTGTGCCGTTGCTAAGGTAACACACTGTGTGCCGTTGCTATGGTAACGCACTGTGTGCCGTTTCTAAGGTAGCACACTGTGTGCCGTTGCTAAGGTAACACACTCAGTGCCGTTGCTATGGTCACACACTGTATGCCGTTGCTATGGTGATACACTGTGTGCCGTTGCTATGGCAACACACTGTGTGCCGTTGCTATAATGACACACTGTGTGCCGTTGCTAAGGTAACACCCTGTGTGCCGTTGTTAAGGTGACACACTGTGTGCCTTTGCTAAGGTAACACCCTGTGTGCCGTTGCTATGGTAACACACTGTGTGCCGTTGCTATGGTAACGCACTGTATGTCGTTGCTATGGTGACACACTGTGTGCCGTTGCTATGGTGACACACTGTATGCCGTTGCTATGTTAACACACTGTGATCCGTTGCTATGGTAACACACTGTGAGCCGTTGGTATGGTGACACACTGTGTGCCGTTGCTATGGTAACGCAATTTTTGCCGTTGCTATGGTGACACACTGTGTGCCGTTGCTATGGTAACGCACTGTGTGCCCTTGCTATGGTGACACACTGTATGCCGTTGCTATGGTGACACACTGTGTGCCGTTGCTAAGGTAACACACTGTTTGCCGTTGGTAAGGTAACACATTGTTTGCCGTTGCTATGGTGATACACTGTGTGCCGTTGGTAAGGTAACACACTGTGTGCCGTTGTTAAGGTAACACACTGTTTGCCGTTGCTAAGGTAACACACTGTGTGCCGTTGCTAAGGTAACACACTGTGTGCCGTTGCGAAGGAAACGCACTGTTCGCCGTTGCTAAGGTAACACTCTGTGTGCCGTTGCTACGGTAACACACTGTGTGCCGTTGTTAAGGTAACGCACTGTGTCCAGTTGCTAAGGTAACACCCTGTGAGCCATTGCTATGGTGACACACTGTGAGCCGTTGCTATGGTGACACACTATATGACGTTGCTATGGTGACACACTGTGCCGTTGCTAGGGTAACACACTGTGTGCCGTTGCTATGGTAACGCACTCTATGCCGTTGCTATGGTAACACACTGTGATCCGTTGCTATGTTAACACAATGGGAGCTGTTGCTGTGGTAACACACTGTGAGCCGTTCTATGGTAACACACTCTGAGCCGTTGCTATGGTGACACACTGTGTGCCGTTGCTATGGTAACGCACTGTTTGCCGTTGCTATGGTAACGCACTGTTTGCTGTTGCTATGGTGTCACACTGTATGCCGTCGCTATGGTAACGTACAGTGAGCCGTTGCTATGGTAACGCACTGTGTCCCTTTGCTATGGTAACACACTCTGTGCCGTTGCTATGGTAACGCACTGCTTGCCGTTGCTATGGTAACACACTCTGTGCCGTTGCTATGGTAACACACACTGTTTGCCGTTACTATGGTAAGGCAGTGCGTGCCGTTGCTATGGTGACACACTGTATGCCGTTGCTATTGTGACACACTGTATGCCGTTGCTATGGTGACACACTGTGTGCCGTTGCTATGGTAACGCACTGTGTGCCGTTGCTATGGTGACACACTGTGAGCCGTTGTTAATGTAACTCACTGTGTGCCGTTGCCAAGGTAACACACTGTTTGCCGTTGCTATGGTGACACACTGTGAGCCGTTGCTATGGTGATACACTGTGTGCCGTTGCTAAGGTAACATGCTGTTTGCCGTTGCTAAGGTAACACACTGTATGCCGTTGCTACGGTGACACACTGTGTGCCGTTTTTAAGGTAATACACTGTGTGCGTTGCTATGGTAACACACTGTATGCCGTTGCTATGGTGATACACTGTGTGCCGTTGCTATGGTGACACACTGTATGCCGTTGCTATGGTGATACACTGTGTGACGTTGCTATGGTAACACACTTTGTGCCGTTGCTATAATGACACACTGTGTGCCGTTGCTAAGGTAACACCCTGGTGGCCGTTGTTAAGGTGACACACTGTGTGCCGTTGCTAAGGTAACACCCTGTGTGCGGTTGCTATGGTAACACACTGTGTGCCGTTGCTATGGTAACGCACTGTATGTCGTTGCTATGGTGACACACTGTGTGGCGTTGCTATGGTGACACACTGTATGCCGTTGCTATGTTAACACACTGTGATCCGTTGCTATGGTAACACACTGTGAGCCGTTGGTATGGTGACACACTGTGTGCCGTTGCTATGGTAACGCAATTTTTGCCGTTGCTATGGTGACACACTGTGTGCGTTGCTATGGTAACGCACTGTGTGCCCTTGCTATGGTGACACACTGTATGCCGTTGCTATGGTGACACACTGTGTGCCGTTGCTAAGGTAACACACTGTTTGCCGTTGGTAAGGTAACACATTGTTTGCCGTTGCTATGGTGATACACTGAGTGCCGTTGGTAAGGTAACACACTGTGTGCCGTTGTTAAGGTAACACACTGTTTGCCGTTGCTAAGGTAACACACTGTGTGCCGTTGCTAAGGTAACACACTGTGTGCCGTTGCTAAGGAAACGCACTGTTCGCCGTTGCTAAGGTAACACTCTGTGTGCCGTTGCTACGGTAACACACTGTGTGCCGTTGTTAAGGTAACGCACTGTGTCCAGTTGCTAAGGTAACATCCTGTGAGCCATTGCTATGGTGACACACTGTGAGCCGTTGCTATGGTGACACACTATATGACGTTGCTATGGTGACACACTGTGCCGTTGCTAGGGTAACACACTGTGTGCCGTTGCTATGGTAACGCACTCTATGCCGTTGCTATGGTAACACACTGTGAGCCGATGCTATGGTAACACACTGTGTGCCGTTGCTATGGTAACACACTGTGTGCCGTTGCTATGGTAACACACTGTGAGCCTTAGCTATGGTAACACACTGTGATCCGTTGCTATGTTAACACAATGGGAGCTGTTGCTGTGGTAACACACTGTGAGCCGTTCTATGGTAACACACTGTGAGCCGTTGGTATGGTAACGCACAGTGTGCTGTTGCTATGGTGTCACACTGTATGCCGTCGCTATGGTAACGTACAGTGAGCCGTTGCTATGGTAACGCACTGTGTGCCGTTGCAATGGTAACGCACTGTGTGCCGTTGCTATGGTGACAAACTGTATGCCGTAGCTATGGTAACGCAATGTGAGCCGTTCCAATGGTAACGCACTGTGTGCCGTTGCTATGGTAACGCACTTTGTGCCGTTGCTATGGTAACACGCTGTGTGCCGTTGCTATGGTGACACACTGTATGCCGTTGCTATGGTGACACACTGTGTGCCGTTGCTATGGTGACACACTGTATGCCGTTGCTATGGTAACGCACTGTGTGCCGTTGCTATGGTGACACATTTTATGCCGTTGCTATGGTAACGAACTGTGAGCCGTTGCTATGGTAACGCACTGTGTGCCGTTGCTATGGTAACGCACTGTGTGCCGTTGCTATGGTAACACACTGTGTGCCGTTGCTATGCTGACACACTGTGTGCCGTGGCTAAGGCAACACACTGTGTGCCGTTGCAATGGTAACGCACTGAGTGCCGTTGCTAAGGTAACACACTGTGTGCCGTTGCTAAGGTAACACACTGTGTGCCGTTGCTAAGGTAACACCCTGTGTGCCGTTGCTATGGTAACACACTTTGTGCCTTTGCTATGGTAACACCCTGTGTGCCGTGGCTAAGGTAACACCCTGTGTTCCGTTGCTAAGGTGACACACTGTGTATCGTTGCTATGGTGACACACTGTGTGCCGTTGGTATGGTAACGCACAGTGTGCCGTTGGTAAGTTAACGCACTCTGTGCCGTTGCTATGGTGACACTGTGTGCCGTTATCTATGGTAACACACTGTATGCCGTTGCTATGGTGATACACTGTGTGCCGTTGCTAAGGTAACACACTGTGTGCCGTTGCTATGGTAACACAATGTATGCCGTTGCTATGGTGATACACTGTGTGCCGTTGCTATGGTGACACAGTGTGTGCCGTTGCTATAGTGATACACTGTTTGCCGTTGCTAAGGTGACACACTGTATGCCGTTGTTAAGGTAACACACTGTGTGCCGTTGCAATGGTGACACACTGTATGCCGTTTTTAAGGTGACAGACTGTGTGCCGTTGCTATGGTGACACACTGTATGCCGTTGCTAAGGTAACACTCTGTGTGCCGTTGCTAAGGTAACACGCTGTGTGCCGTTGCTAAGGTAACACACTGTGTGCCGTTGCTATGGTGACACACTGTGTGCCGTTGCTATGGTGACACACTGTGTGCCGTTGCTATGTTGACACACTGTATGCCGTTGCTATGGTGACAAACTGTTTGCCGTTGCTATGGTGACACACTGTTTGCTGTTGCTATGGTGACACACTGTATGTCGTTGCTAAGGTAACACACTGTGTGTCGTTGCTATGGTATCGCACTGTGTGCCGTTGCTATGGTAACACACTGTGTGCCGTTGCTATGCTGACACACTGCGTGCCGTTGCTAAGGTAACACACCGTGTGCCGTTGCTAAGGTAACGCACTGTGTGCCGTTGCTAAGGTAACACACTGTGTGCCGTTGCTAAGGTAACACACTGAGTGTCGTTGCTAAGGTAACACCCTGTGTGCCGTTGCAATTATGACACACTGTGTGCCGTTGCAATGGTGACACACTGTGTGCCGTTGCTATGGTGACACACTGTATGCAGTTGCTATGGTGACACACTGCGTGCCGTTGTTAAGGTAAGACACTGTATGCCGTTGCAATGGTAGCACACTGTATGCCGTTGCTATGGTAACACACTGTGTGCCGTTGCTATGGTAACACACTGTATGCCGTTGCTATGGTGATACACTGTGTGCCGTTTCTATGGTGACACTGTGTGCCGTTGCTATGCTAACACACTGTGTGCCGTTGCTATGGTAACACACTGTGAGCCGTTGCTATGGTAACACACTCTGTGCCATTGCTATGGTAACGCACTGTGTGCCGTTGCTATGGTAACACACTGTGTGCCGTTGCTAAGGTAACACCCTGTGTGCCGCTGCTATGGAAACACTGTGTGCCTTTGCTATGGTAACGCACTGTGTGCCGTTGCTAAGGTAAAACACTGTGTGTCGTTGCTATGGTGACACACTGTGTGCCTTTGCTATGGTAACACCCTGTGTGCCGTTGCTAAGGTAACACCCTGTGTTCCGTTGCTAAGGTAACACACTGTGTGCCGTTGCTATGGTGACACACTGTGTGCCGTTGGTATGGTAACGCACAGTGTGCCGTTGATAAGTTAACGCACTCTGTGCCGTTGCTATGGTGAAACTGTGTGCCGTTGCTATGGTAACACACTGTGTGCCGTTGCTATGGTAACACACTGTATGCCGTTGCTATGGTGATACACTGTGTGCCGTTGCTAAGGTAACACACTGTGTGCCGTTGCTATGGTAACACACTGTATGCCGTTGCTATGGTGATACACTCTGTGCCGTTGCTATGGTAACACACTGTATGCCGTTGCTATGGTGATACACTCCTTGCCGTTGCTATGGTAACACACTGTTTGCCGTTGCTATGGTAAAGCACTGTGTGGCGTTGCTATGGTAACACACTCTGTGCCGTTGCTATGGTAACGCACTGTTTGCCGTTGCTATGGTAACACACTCTGTACCGTTGCTAAGGTAACACACACTGTTTTCCGTTACTATGGTAACGCACTGTGTGCCGTTGCTATGGTAACACACTCTGTGCCGTTGCTATGGTAACGCACTGTTTGCCGTTGCTATGGTACCACACTCTGTGCCATTGCTATGGTAACGCACTGTGTGCCGTTGCTATGGTAACACACTCTGTGCCGTTGCTAAGGTAACGCACAGTTTGCCGTTGCTATGGTAACGCACTGTGTGCCGTTGCTATTGTGACACACTGTATGCCGTTGCTATTGTAACACACTGTATGCCGTTGCTATGGTGACACACTGTGTGCCGTTGCTATGGTGACACACTGTGAGCCGTTGTTAAGGTAACTCACTGTGTGCCGTTGCTAAGGTAACACACTGTTTGCCGTTGCTATGGTGACACACTGTGAGCCGTTGCTATGGTGATACACTGTGTGCCGTTGCTAAGGTAACACACTGCTTGCCGTTTCTAAGGTGACACACTGTTTGCCGTTGCTATTGTGATACACTGTGTGCCGTTGCTAAGGTAACACACTGTGTGCCTTTGTTAAGGTAACACACTGTTTCCCGTTGCTAACGTAACACACTGTGTGCCGTTGCTAAGGTAACACACTGTGTGCCGTTGCTAAGGTAACACACTGTTTGCCGTTGTTAAGGTAACACACTGTGTGCCGTTGCTAAGGTAACACACTGTGTGCCGTTGTTAAAGTAACGCACTGAGTCCAGTTGCTAAGGTAACACACTGTGTGCCGTTGCTATGGTAACGCACTGTGTGCCGTTTCTAAGGTAACACACTGTGCGCCGTTGCTAAGGTAACACCCTGTGTGCCGTTGCTATGGTAATAACCTGTTTTGCCGTTGCTAAGGTAACACCCTGTGTGCCGTTGCTAAGGTAACACCCTGTGTGCCGTTGCTATGGTAACGAACTGTGTGCCGTTGCATTGGTGACACACTGTGTGTCGTTGCTATGGTGATACACTGTGTGCCGTTCCTATGGTGACACACTGTGTGCCGTTGCTATGGTAACACACTGTGAGCCGTTGCTATGGTAACACACTGTGAGCCGTTGCTATGGTGACACACTGTGTGCCGTTGCTATGGTAAGGCACTGTTTGCCGTTGCTATGGTGAGACACTGTGTGCCTTTGCTATGGTAACGCACTGTGTGCCGTTGCTATGGTGACACACTGTATGCCGTTGCTATGGTGACACACTGTGTGCCGTTGTTAAGGTAACACACTGTGTGCCGTTGCTATGGTAACACCCTGTGTGCCGTTGTTAAGGTGACACACTGAGTGGCGTTGCTAAGGTTACACCCTGTGTTCAGTTGCTATGGTAACACACTGTGTGCTGTTTCTATGGTAACGCACTGTGTGCCGTTGCTATGGTAACGCACTGTGAGCCGATGCTATGGTAGCACACTGTGTGCCGTTGCTATGGTAACACACTGTGTGCCGTTGCTATGGTAACACACTGTGAGCCTTTGCTATGGTAACACACTGTGAGCCGTTGCTATGTTAACACACTGTGAGACGTTGCTATGGTAACACAATGTGAGCCGTTGCTATGGTACCACACGCTGTGCCGTTGCTATGGTAACACATTGTGTGCCGTTGCTATGGTAACACACTGTGAGCCGTTGCTATGGTAACACACTCTGTGCCATTGCTATGGTAACGCACTGTGTGCTGTTGCTATGGTAACACACACTGTGCCGTTGCTATGGTAACGCACTCGGTGCTGTTGCTATGGTAACACAATCTGTGCCGTTGATAAGGTAACTCACTATTTGCCGTTGCTATGGTAACACACTGTTTGCCGTTGCTATGGTAACGCACTGCGTGCCGTTGCTATGGTAACACACTCTGTGCCGTTGCTATGGTAACGCACTGTTTGCCGTTGCTATGGTAACACACTCTGTACCGATGCTATGGTAACACACACTGTTTGCCGTTACTATGGTAACGCAGTGTGTGCCGTTGCTATGGTAACACACTCTGTGCCGTTGCTATGGTAACGCACTGTTTGCCGTTGCTATGGTAACACACTCTGTGCCATTGCTATGGTACCGCACTGTGTGCCGTTGCTATGGTAACACACTCTGTGCCGTTGCTAAGGTAACGCACTGTTTGCCGTTGCTATGGTAACACACTCTGTGCCCTTGCTATGGTAACGCACTGTGTGCCGTAGCTATGGTAACGCACTGTGTGCCGTTGCTATGGTGACACACTGTGTGCCGTTGCTATGGTAACGCACTGTGTGCCGTTGCTATTGTGACACACTGTATGCCGTTGCTATTGTATCACACTGTATGCCGTTGCTATGGTGACACACTGTGTGCCGTTGCTATGGTAACGCACTGTGTGCCGTTGCTATGGTGACACACTGTGAGCCGTTGTTAAGGTAACTCACTGTGTGCCGTTGCTAAGGTAACACACTGTTTGCCGTTGCTATGGTGACACACTGTGAGCCGTTGCTATGGTGATACACTGTGTGCCGTTGCTAAGGTAACACACTGTTTGCCGTTTCTAAGGTAACACACTGTTTGCCGATGCTATTGTGATACACTGTGTGCCGTTGCTAAGGTAACACACTGTGTGCCTTTGTTAAGGTAACACACTGTTTCCCGTTGCTAAGGTAACACACTGTGTGCCGTTGCTAAGGTAACACACTGTGTGCCGTTGCTAAGGTAACACACTGTTTGCCGTTGTTAAGGTAACACACTGTGTGCCGTTGCTAAGGTAACATACTGTGTGCCGTTGTTAAAGTAACGCACTGTGTCCAGTTGCTAAGGTAACAAACTGTGAGCCGTTGCTATGGTGACACACTATATGACGTATCTATGGTGACACACTGTGTGCCGTTGCTATGGTGACACACTATATGACGTTGCTATGGTGACACACTGTGAGCCGTTGCTAAGATAACACACTGTGTGCCGTTGCTATGGTAACGCACTGTGAGCCTTTTCTAAGGTAACACACTGTGTGCCGTTGCTAAGGTAACACCCTGTTTGCCGTTGCTATGGTAATACCCTGTGTGCCGTTGCTAAGGTAACACCCTGTGTGCCGTTGCTAAGGTAACAGCCTGTGTGCCGTTGCTATGGTGACACACTCTGTACCGTTGCTATGGTAACGAACTGTGTGCCGTTGCAATGGTGACACACTGTGTGTCGTTGCTATGGTGATACACTGTGTGCCGTTGCTATGGTGACACACTGTGTGCCGTTGCTATGGTAACACACTGTGAGCCGTTGCTATGGTAACACACCACACTGTGTGCCGTTGCTATGGTAACGCACTGTTTGCCGTTGCTATGGTAACGCACTGTGTGCCGTTGCTATGGTGACACACTGTGTGCCGTTGCTAAGGTAACACGCTGTGTGCCGTTGCTAAGGTAAAACACTGTGTGCCGTTGCTATGGTGACACACTGTGTGCCGTTGCTATGGTAACGCACTGTATGCCGTTGCTATGGTTTCACACTGTATGCCGTTTCTATGGTGACACACTGTGTGCCGTCGCTATGGTAACGCACTGTTTGCTGTTGCTATGGTGTCACACTGTATGCCGTCGCTATGGCAACGCACAGTGAGCCGTTCCTATGGTAACGCACTGTGTGCCGTTGGTATGGTAACGCTCTGTATACCGTTGCTATGGTAACGCACTGTGAGCCGTTGCTATGGTAACACACTGTATGCCGTTGCTATGGTCTCACACTGTATGCCGTTGCTATGGTAACGCACTGTGTGCCGTTGCTATGGTAACACACTGTGAGCCGATGCTATGGTAACACTGTGTGCCGTTGCTATGCTAACACACTGTGTGCCGTTGCTATGGTAACACACTGTGAGCCGTTGCTATGGTAACACAATCTGTGCCATTGCAATGGTAACGCACTGTGTGCCGTTGCTGTGGTAACACTCTCTGTGCCGTTGCTATGGTAACGCACTGTGTGCCGTTGCTATGGTAACACACTCTGTGCCGTTGCTATGGTAATGCACTGGGTGCCGTTGCTATGGTAACACACTCTGTGCCGTTGCTAAGGTAACTCATTGTGTGCCGTTGCTAAGGTAACACACTGTTTGCCGTTGCTATGGTAACACATTGTTTGCCGTTGCTATGGTAACGCACTGTGTCCCTTTGCTATGGTAACACACTCTGTGCCGTTGCTATGGTAACGCACTGCTTGCCGTTGCTATGGTAACACACTCTGTGCCGTTGCTATGGTAACACACACTGTTTGCCGTTACTATGGTAAGGCACTGCGTGCCGTTGCTATGGTGACACACTGTGTGCCGTTGCTATGGTAACGCACTGTGTGCCGTTGCTATTGTGACACACTGTATGCCGTTGCTATTGTGACACACTGTATGCCGTTGCTATGGTGACACACTGTGTGCCGTTGCTATGGTAACGCACTGTGTGCCGTTGCTATGGTGACACACTGTGAGCCGTTGTTAATGTAACTCACTGTGTGCCGTTGCTAAGGTAACACACTGTTTGCCGGTGCTATGGTGACACACTGTGAGCCGTTGCTATGGTGATACACTGTGTGCCGTTGCTAAGGTAACATGCTGTTTGCCGTTGCTATGGCAACACACTGTATGCCGTTGCTATGGTGATACACTGTGTGCCGTTGCTATGGTGACACACTGTATGCCGTTGCTATGGTGATACACTGTGTGCCGTTGCTATGGTAACACACTTTGTGCCGTTGCTATAATGACACACTGTGTGCCGTTGCTAAGGTAACACCCTGGTGGCCGTTGTTAGGCTGACACACTGTGTGCCGTTGCTAAGGTAACACCCTGTGTGCGGTTGCTATGGTAACACACTGTGTGCCGTTGCTATGGTAACGCACTGTATGTCGTTGCTATGGTGACACACTGTGTGCCGTTGCTATGGTGACACACTGTATGCCGTTGCTATGTTAACACACTGTGATCCGTTGCTATGGTAACACACTGTGAGCCGTTGGTATGGTGACACACTGTGTGCCGTTGCTATGGTAACGCACTTTTTGCCGTTGCTATGGTGACACACTGTGTGCCGTTGCTATGGTAACGCACTGTGTGCCGTTGCTATGGTAACGCACTGCTTGCCGTTGCTATGGTAACACAATCTGTGCCGTTGCTATGGTAACACACACTGTTTGCCGTACTTTGGTAAGGCACTGTGTGCCGTTGCTATGGTAACACACTCTGTGCTGTTGCTATGGTAACGTACTGTTTGCCGTTGCTATGGTAACACACTCTGTGCCATTGCTGTGGTAACGCACTGTGTGCCGTTGCTATGGTAACACACTCTGTGCCGTTGCTATGGTAACGCACTGTTTGCCGTTGCTATGGTAACACACTCTGTGCCGTTGCTGTGGGAACGCACTGTGTGCCGTTGCTATGTTTGCACTGTGAACCGTTGCTATGGTGACACACTGTGTGCCGTTGCTATGGTAACGCACTGTGTGCCGTTGCTATTGTGACACACTGTATGCCGTTGCTATTGTGACACACTGTATGCCGTTGCTATGGTGACACACTGTGTGCCGTTGCTATGGTAACGCACTGTGTGCCGTTGCTATGTTGACACACTGTGAGCCGTTGTTAAGGTAATTCACTGTGTACCGTTGCTAAGGTAACACACTGTATTGTGTGCCGTTGCTAAGGTAACACACTGTTTGCCGTTGCTATGGTAACACACTGTTTGCCGTTGCTGTGGTGATACACTGTGTGCCGTTGCTAAGGTAACACACTGTGTGCCGTTGTTAAGGTAACACTCTGTTTGCCGTTGCTAAGGTAACACACTGTGTGCCGTTGCTAAGGTAACACACTGTGTGCCGTTGCTAAGGTAACACACTGTTTGCCGTTGCTAAGGTAACACACTGGGAGCCTTTGCTATGGTGACACACTATATGACGTTGCTATGGAGACACACTGTGCCGTTGCTAAGGT
Source organism: Hymenopus coronatus (assembly GCA_030762935.1). NCBI lineage: Eukaryota > Metazoa > Arthropoda > Insecta > Mantodea > Hymenopodidae > Hymenopus > Hymenopus coronatus. The sequence continues at coordinate 2,811,863 of JAUKNX010000038.1, read as the reverse complement.
AACACACTGTGTGCCGTTGCTATGGTAACGCACTGTGTGCCGTTTCTAAGGTAGCACACTGTGTGCCGTTGCTAAGGTAACACACTCAGTGCCGTTGCTATGGTCACACACTGTATGCCGTTGCTTTGGTGATACACTGTGTGCCGTTGCTATGGTAACACACTGTGTGCCGTTGCTATAATGACACACTGTGTGCCGTTGCTAAGGTAACACCCTGTGTGCCTTTGCTAAGGTATCACCCTGTGTGCCGTTGCTATGGTAACACACTGTGTGCCGTTGCTATGGTAACGCACTGTATGTCGTTGCTATGGTGACACACTGTGTGCCGTTGCTATGGTGACACACTGTATGCCGTTGCTATGTTAACACACTGTGATCCGTACTATGGTAACACACTGTGAGCCGTTGGTATGGTGACACACTGTGTGCCGTTGCTATGATAACGCAATTTTTGCCGTTGCTATGGTGACACACTGTGTGCCGTTGCTATGGTAACGCACTGTGTGCCCTTGCTATGGTGACACACTGTATGCCGTTGCTATGGTGACACACTGTGTGCCGTTGCTAAGGTAACACACTGTTTGCCGTTGGTAAGGTAACACATTGTTTGCCGTTGCTATGGTGATTCACTGTGTGCCGTTGGTAAGGTAACACACTGTGTGCCGTTGTTAAGGTAACACACTGTTTGCCGTTGCTAAGGTAACACACTGTGTGCCGTTGCTAAGGTAACACACTGTGTGCCGTTGCTAAGGAAACGCACTTTTCGCCGTTGCTAAGGTAACACTCTGTGTGCCGTTGCTACGGTAACACACTGTGTGCCGTTGTTAAGGTAACGCACTGTGTCCAGTTGCTAAGGTAACACCCTGTGAGCCATTGCTATGGTGACACACTGTGAGCCGTTGCTATGGTGACACACTATATGACGTTGCTATGGTGACACACTGTGCCGATGCTAGGGTAACACACTATGTGCCGTTGCTATGGTAACGCACTCTATGCCGTTGCTATGGTAACACACTGTGAGCCGATGCTATGGTAACACACTGTGTGCCGTTGCTATGGTAACACACTGTGTGCCGTTGCTATGGTAACACACTGTGAGCCTTAGCTGTGGTAACACACTGTGATCCGTTGCTATGTTAACACAATGGGAGCTGTTGCTGTGGTAACACACTGTGAGCCGTTCTATGGTAACACACTGTGAGCCGTTGCTATGGTGACACACTGTGTGCCGTTGCTATGGTAACGCACTGTTTGCCGTTGCTATGGTAACGCACTGTTTGCTGTTGCTATGGTGTCACACTGTATGCCGTCGCTATGGTAACGTACAGTGAGCCGTTGCTATGGTAACGCACTGTGTGCCGTTGCAATGGTAACGCACTGTGTGCCGTTGCTATGGTGACAAACTGTATGCCGTAGCTATGGTAACGCAATGTGAGCCGTTCCAATGGTAACGCACTGTGTGCCGTTGCTATGGTAACGCACTTTGTGCCGTTGCTATGGTAACACGCTGTGTGCCGTTGCTATGGTGACACACTGTATGCCGTTGCTATGGTGACACACTGTGTGCCGTTGCTATGGTGACACACTGTATGCCGTTGCTATGGTAACGCACTGTGTGCCGTTGCTATGGTGACATATTTTATGCCGTTGCTATGGTAACGAACTGTGAGCCGTTGCTATGGTAACGCACTGTGTGCCGTTGCTATGGTAACGCACTGTGTGCCGTTGCTATGGTAACACACTGTGTGCCGTTGCTATGCTGACACGCTGTGTGCCGTGGCTAAGGCAACACACTGTGTGCCGTTGCAATGGTAACGCACTGAGTGCCGTTGCTAAGGTAACACACTGTGTGCCGTTGCTAAGGTAACACACTGTGTGCCGTTGCTAAGGTAACACCCTGTGTGCCGTTGCTATGGTAACACACTTTGTGCCTTTGCTATGGTAACACCCTGTGTGCCGTTGCTAAGGTAACACCCTGTGTTCCGTTGCTAAGGTGACACACTGTGTATCGTTGCTATGGTGACACACTTTGTGCCGTTGGTATGGTAACGCACAGTGTGCCGTTGTTAAGTTAACGCACTCTGTGCCGTTGCTATGGTGACACTGTGTGCCGTTGCTATGGTGACACTGTGTGCCGTTGCTATGGTAACACACTGTATGCCGTTGCTATGGTGATACACTGTGTGCCGTTGCTAAGGTAACACACTGTGTGCCGTTGCTATGGTAACACAATGTATGCCGTTGCTATGGTGATACACTGTGTGCCGTTGCTATGGTGACACAGTGTGTGCCGTTGCTATAGTGATACACTGTTTGCCTTTGCTAAGGTGACACACTGTATGCCGTTGTTAAGGTAACACACTGTGTGCCGTTGCAATGGTGACACACTGTATGCCGTTTTTAAGGTGACACACTGTGTGCCGTTGCTATGGTGACACACTGTATGCCGTTCCTAAGGTAACACTCTGTGTGCCGTTGCTAAGGTAACACGCTGTGTGCCGTTGCTAAGGTAACACACTGTGTGCCGTTGCTATGGTGACACACTGTGTGCCGTTGCTATGGTAACACAATGTGAGCCGTTGCTATGGTAACACACGCTGTGCCGTTGCTATGGTAACACATTGTGTGCCGTTGCTATGGTAACACACTGTGAGCCGTTGCTATGGTAACACACTCTGTGCCATTGCTATGGTAACGCACTGTGTGCTGTTGCTATGGTAACACACACTGTGCCGTTGCTATGGTAACGCACTCGGTGCTGTTGCTATGGTAACACAATCTGTGCCGTTGATAAGGTAACTCACTATTTGCCGTTGCTATGGTAACACACTGTTTGCCGTTGCTATGGTAACGCACTGCGTGCCGTTGCTATGGTAACACACTCTGTGCCGTTGCTATGGTAACGCACTGTTTGCCGTTGCTATGGTAACACACTCTGTACCGTTGCTATGGTAACACACACTGTTTGCCGTTACTATGGTAACGCACTGTGTGCCGTTGCTATGGTAACACACTCTGTGCCGTTGCTATGGTAACGCACTGTTTGCCGTTGCTATGGTAACACACTCTGTGCCATTGCTATGGTACCGCACTGTGTGCCGTTGCTATGGTAACACACTCTGTGCCGTTGCTAAGGTAACGCACTGTTTGCCGTTGCTATGGTAACACACTCTGTGCCCTTGCTATGGTAACGCACTGTGTGCCGTAGCTATGGTAACGCACTGTGTGCCGTTGCTATGGTGACACACTGTGTGCCGTTGCTATGGTAACGCACTGTGTGCCGTTGCTATTGTGACACACTGTATGCCGTTGCTATTGTACAACACTGTATGCCGTTGCTATGGTGACACACTGTGTGCCGTTGCTATGGTAACGCACTGTGTGCCGTTGCTATGGTGACACACTGTGAGCCGTTGTTAAGGTAACTCACTGTGTGCCGTTGCTAAGGTAACACACTGTTTGCCGTTGCTATGGTGACACACTGTGAGCCGTTGCTATGGTGATACACTGTGTGCCGTTGCTAAGGTAACACACTGTTTGCCGTTTCTAAGGTAACACACTGTTTGCCGATGCTATTGTGATACACTGTGTGCCGTTGCTAAGGTAACACACTGTGTGCCTTTGTTAAGGTAACACACTGTTTCCCGTTGCTAAGGTAACACACTGTGTGCCGTTGCTAAGGTAACACACTGTGTGCCGTTGCTAAGGTAACACACTGTTTGCCGTTGTTAAGGTAACACACTGTGTGCCGTTGCTAAGGTAACATACTGTGTGCCGTTGTTAAAGTAACGCACTGTGTCCAGTTGCTAAGGTAACAAACTGTGAGCCGTTGCTATGGTGACACACTATATGACGTATCTATGGTGACACACTGTGTGCCGTTGCTATGGTGACACACTATATGACGTTGCTATGGTGACACACTGTGAGCCGTTGCTAAGATAACACACTGTGTGCCGTTGCTATTGTTACGCACTGTGAGCCTTTTCTAAGGTAACACACTGTGTGCCGTTGCTAAGGTAACACCCTGTTTGCCGTTGCTATGGTAATACCCTGTGTGCCGTTGCTAAGGTAACACCCTGTGTGCCGTTGCTAAGGTAACAGCCTGTGTGCCGTTGCTATGGTGACACACTCTGTACCGTTGCTATGGTAACGAACTGTGTGCCGTTGCAATGGTGACACACTGTGTGTCGTTGCTATGGTGATACACTGTGTGCCGTTGCTATGGTGACACACTGTGTGCCGTTGCTATGGTAACACACTGTGAGCCGTTGCTATGGTAACACACCACACTGTGTGCCGTTGCTATGGTAACGCACTGTTTGCCGTTGCTATGGTAACGCACTGTGTGCCGTTGCTATGGTGACACACTGTGTGCCGTTGCTAAGGTAACACGCTGTGTGCCGTTGCTAAGGTAAAACACTGTGTGCCGTTGCTATGGTGACACACTGTGTGCCGTTGCTATGGTAACGCACTGTATGCCGTTGCTATGGTTTCACACTGTATGCCGTTTCTATGGTGACACACTGTGTGCCGTCGCTATGGTAACGCACTGTTTGCTGTTGCTATGGTGTCACACTGTATGCCGTCGCTATGGCAACGCACAGTGAGCCGTTCCTATGGTAACGCACTGTGTGCCGTTGGTATGGTAACATTCTGTATACCGTTGCTATGGTAACGCACTGTGAGCCGTTGCTATGGTAACACACTGTATGCCGTTGCTATGGTCTCACACTGTATGCCGTTGCTATGGTAACGCACTGTGTGCCGTTGCTATGGTAACACACTGTGAGCCGATGCTATGGTAACACTGTGTGCCGTTGCTATGCTAACACACTGTGTGCCGTTGCTATGGTAACACACTGTGAGCCGTTGCTATGGTAACACACTCTGTGTCATTGCAATGGTAACGCACTGTGTGCCGTTGCTGTGGTAACACTCTCTGTGCCGTTGCTATGGTAACGCACTGTGTGCCGTTGCTATGGTAACACACTCTGTGCCGTTGCTATGGTAATGCACTGGGTGCCGTTGCTATGGTAACACACTCTGTGCCGTTGCTAAGGTAACTCATTGTGTGCCGTTGCTAAGGTAACACACTGTTTGCCGTTGCTATGGTAACACATTGTTTGCCGTTGCTATGGTAACGCACTGTGTCCCTTTGCTATGGTAACACACTCTGTGCCGTTTCTATGGTAACGCACTGCTTGCCGTTGCTATGGTAACACACTCTGTGCCGTTGCTATGGTAACACACACTGTTTGCCGTTACTATGGTAAGGCACTGCGTGCCGTTGCTATGGTGACACACTGTGTGCCGTTGCTATGGTAACGCACTGTGTGCCGTTGCTATTGTGACACACTGTATGCCGTTGCTATTGTGACACACTGTATGCCGTTGCTATGGTGACACACTGTGTGCCGTTGCTATGGTAACGCACTGTGTGCCGTTGCTATGGTGACACACTGTGAGCCGTTGTTAATGTAACTCACTGTGTGCCGTTGCTAAGGTAACACACTGTTTGCCGTTGCTATGGTGACACACTGTGAGCCGTTGCTATGGTGATACACTGTGTGCCGTTGCTAAGGTAACATGCTGTTTGCCGTTGCTATGGCAACACACTGTATGCCGTTGCTATGGTGATACACTGTGTGCCGTTGCTATGGTGACACACTGTATGCCGTTGCTATGGTGATACACTGTGTGCCGTTGCTATGGTAACACACTTTGTGCCGTTGCTATAATGACACACTGTATGCCGTTGCTAAGGTAACACCCTGGTGGCCGTTGTTAAGGTGACACACTGTGTGCCGTTGCTAAGGTAACACCCTGTGTGCGGTTGCTATGGTAACACACTGTGTGCCGTTGCTATGGTAACTCACTGTATGTCGTTGCTATGGTGACACACTGTGTGCCGTTGCTATGGTGACACACTGTATGCCGTTGCTATGTTAACACACTGTGATCCGTTGCTATGGTAACACACTGTGAGCCGTTGGTATGGTGACACACTGTGTGCCGTTGCTATGGTAACGCACTTTTTGCCGTTGCTATGGTGACACACTGTGTGCCGTTGCTATGGTAACGCACTGTGTGCCGTTGCTATGGTAACGCACTGCTTGCCGTTGCTATGGTAACACAATCTGTGCCGTTGCTATGGTAACACACACTGTTTGCCGTACTTTGGTAAGGCACTGTGTGCCGTTGCTATGGTAACACACTCTGTGATGTTGCTATGGTAACGTACTGTTTGCCGTTGCTATGGTAACACACTCTGTGCCATTGCTGTGGTAACGCACTGTGTGCCGTTGCTATGGTAACACACTCTGTGCCGTTGCTATGGTAACGCACTGTTTGCCGTTGCTATGGTAACACACTCTGTGCCGTTGCTGTGGGAACGCACTGTGTGCCGTTGCTATGTTTGCACTGTGAACCGTTGCTATGGTGACACACTGTGTGCCGTTGCTATGGTAACGCACTGTGTGCCGTTGCTATTGTGACACACTGTATGCCGTTGCTATTGTGACACACTGTATGCCGTTGCTATGGTGACACACTGTGTGCCGTTGCTATGGTAACGCACTGTGTGCCGTTGCTATGTTGACACACTGTGAGCCGTTGTTAAGGTAATTCACTGTGTACCGTTGCTAAGGTAACACACTGTACTGTGTGCCGTTGCTAAGGTAACACACTGTTTGCCGTTGCTATGGTAACACACTGTTTGCCGTTGCTATGGTGATACACTGTGTGCCGTTGCTAAGCTAACACACTGTGTGCCGTTGTTAAGGTAACACACTGTTTGCCGTTGCTAAGGTAACACACTGTGTGCCGTTGCTAAGGTAACACACTGTGTGCCGTTGCTAAGGTAACACACTGTTTGCCGTTGCTAAGGTAACACACTGGGAGCCTTTGCTATGGTGACACACTATATGACGTTGCTATGGAGACACACTGTGCCGTTGCTAAGGTAACACACTGTGTGCCGTTGCTATGGTAACGCACTGTGTGCCGTTTCTAAGGTAGCACACTGTGTGCCGTTGCTAAGGTAACACACTCAGTGCCGTTGCTATGGTCACACACTGTATGCCGTTGCTATGGTGATACACTGTGTGTCGTTGCTATGGTAACACACTGTGTGCCGTTGCTATAATGACACACTGTGTGCCGTTGCTAAGGTAACACCCTGTGTGCCTTTGCTAAGGTAACACCCTGTGTGCCGTTGCTATGGTAACACACTGTGTGCCGTTTGTATGGTAACGCACTGTATGTCGTTGCTATGGTGACACACTGTGTGCCGTTGCTATGGTGACACACTGTATGCCGTTGCTATGTTAACACACTGTGATCCGTACTATGGTAACACACTGTGAGCCGTTGGTATGGTGACACACTGTGTGCCGTTGCTATGGTAACGCATTTTTTGCCGTTGCTATGGTGACACACTGTGTGCCGTTGCTATGGTAACGCACTGTGTGCCCTTGCTATGGTGACACACTGTATGCCGTTGCTATGGTGACACACTGTGTGCCGTTGCTAAGGTAACACACTGTTTGCCGTTGGTAAGGTAACACATTGTTTGCCGTTGCTATGGTGATACACTGTGTGCCGTTGGTAAGGTAACACACTGTGTGCCGTTGTTAAGGTAACACACTGTTTGCCGTTGCTAAGGTAACACACTGTGTGCCGTTGCTAAGGTAACACACTGTGTGCCGTTGCTAAGGAAACGCACTGTTCGCCGTTGCTAAGGTAACACTCTGTGTGCCGTTGCTACGGTAACACACTGTGTGCCGTTGTTAAGGTAACGCACTGTGTCCAGTTGCTAAGGTAACACCCTGTGAGCCATTGCTATGGTGACACACTGTGAGCCGTTGCTATGGTGACACACTATATGACGTTGCTATGGTGACACACTGTGCCGTTGCTAGGGTAACACACTATGTGCCGTTGCTATGGTAACGCACTCTATGCCGTTGCTATGGTAACACACTGTGAGCCGATGCTATGGTAACACACTGTGTGCCGTTGCTATGGTAACACACTGTGTGCCGTTGCTATGGTAACACACTGTGAGCCTTAGCTATGGTAACACACTGTGATCCGTTGCTATGTTAACACAATGGGAGCTGTTGCTGTGGTAACACACTGTGAGCCGTTCTATGGTAACACACTGTGAGCCGTTGCTATGGTGACTCACTGTGTGCCGTTGCTATGGTAACGCACTGTTTGCCGTTGCTATGGTAACGCACTGTTTGCTGTTGCTATGGTGTCACACTGTATGCCGTCGCTATGGTAACGTACAGTGAGCCGTTGCTATGGTAACGCACTGTGTGCCGTTGCAATGGTAACGCACTGTGTGCCGTTGCTATGGTGACAAACTGTATGCCGTAGCTATGGTAACGCCATGTGAGCCGTTCCAATGGTAACGCACTGTGTGCCGTTGCTATGGTAACGCACTTTGTGCCGTTGCTATGGTAACACGCTGTGTGCCGTTGCTATGGTGACACACTGTATGCCGTTGCTATGGTGACACACTGTGTGCCGTTGCTATGGTGACACACTGTATGCCGTTGCTATGGTAACGCACTGTGTGCCGTTGCTATGGTGACACATTTTATGCCGTTGCTATGGTAACGAACTGTGAGCCGTTGCTATGGTAACGCACTGTGTGCCGTTGCTATGGTAACGCACTGTGTGCCGTTGCTATGGTAACACACTGTGTGCCGTTGCTATGCTGACACGCTGTGTGCCGTGGCTAAGGCAACACACTGTGTGCCGTTGCAATGGTAACGCACTGAGTGCCGTTGCTAAGGTAACACACTGTGTGCCGTTGCTAAGGTAACACACTGTGTGCCGTTGCTAAGGTAACACCCTGTGTGCCGTTGCTATGGTAACACACTTTGTGCCTTTGCTATGGTAACACCCTGTGTGCCGTTGCTAAGGTAACACCCTGTGTTCCGTTGCTAAGGTGACACACTGTGTATCGTTGCTATGGTGACACACTGTGTGCCGTTGGTATGGTAACGCACAGTGTGCCGTTGTTAAGTTAACGCACTCTGTGCCGTTGCTATGGTGACACTGTGTGCCGTTGCTATGGTGACACTGTGTGCCGTTGCTATGGTAACACACTGTATGCCGTTGCTATGGTGATACACTGTGTGCCGTTGCTAAGGTAACACACTGTGTGCCGTTGTTAAGGTAACACACTGTGTGCCGTTGCTATAGTGATACACTGTTTGCCTTTGCTAAGGTGACACACTGTATGCCGTTGTAGGGTAACACACTGTGTGCCGTTGCAATGGTGACGCACTGTATGCCGTTTTTAAGGTGACACACTGTGTGCCGTTGCTATGGTGACACACTGTATGCCGTTGCTAAGGTAACACTCTGTGTGCCGTTGCTAAGGTAACACGCTGTGTGCCGTTGCTAAGGTAACACACTGTGTGCCGTTGCTATGGTGACACACTGTGTGCCGTTGCTATGGTGACACACTGTGTGCCGTTGCTATGTTGACACACTGTATGCCGTTGCTATGGTGACAAACTGTTTGCCGTTGCTATGGTGACACACTGTTTGCTGTTGCTATGGTGACTCACTGTATGTCGTTGCTAAGGTAACACACTGTGTGTCGTTGCTATGGTATCGCACTGTGTGCCGTTGCTATGGTAACACACTGTGTGCCGTTGCTATGCTGACACACTGCGTGCCGTTGCTAAGGTAACACACTGTGTGCCGTTGCTAAGGTAACGCACTGTGTGCCGTTGCTAAGGTAACACACTGTGTGCCGTTGCTAAGGTAACACACTGTGTGTCGTTGCTAAGGTAACACCCTGTGTGCCGTTGCAATTATGACACACTGTGTGCCGTTGCAATGGTGACACACTGTGTGCCGTTGCTATGGTGACACACTGTATGCCGTTGCTATGGTGACACACTGCGTGCCGTTGTTAAGGTAACACACTGTATGCCGTTGCTATGGTAGCACACTGTATGCCGTTGCTATGGTAACACACTGTGTGCCGTTGCTATGGTAACACACTGTATGCCGTTGCTATGGTGATACACTGTGTGCCGTTTCTATGGTGACACTGTGTGCCGTTGCTATGCTAACACACTGTGTGCCGTTGCTATGGTAACACACTGTGAGCCGTTGCTATGGTAACACACTCTGTGCCATTGCTATGGTAACGCACTGTGTGCCGTTGCTATGGTAACACACTGTGTGCCGTTGCTAAGGTAACACCCTGTGTGCCGCTGCTATGGTAACACACTGTGTGCCTTTGCTATGGTAACGCACTGTGTGCCGTTGCTAAGGTAAAACACTGTGTGTCGTTGCTATGGTGACACACTGTGTGCCTTTGCTATGGTAACACCCTGTGTGCCGTTGCTAAGGTAACACCCTGTGTTCCGTTGCTAAGGTAACACACTGTGTGCCGTTGCTATGGTGACACACTGTGTGCCGTTGGTATGGTAACGCACAGTGTGCCGTTGTTAAGTTAACGCACTCTGTGCCGTTGCTATGGTGAAACTGTGTGCCGTTGCTATGGTAACACACTGTGTGCCGTTGCTATGGTAACACACTGTATGCCGTTGCTATGGTGATACACTGTGTGCCGTTGCTAAGGTAACACACTGTGTGCCGTTGCTATGGTAACACACTGTATGCCGTTGCTATGGTGATACACTCTGTGCCGTTGCTATGGTAACACACTGTATGCCGTTGCTATGGTGATACACTGTGTGCCGTTGCTATGGTGACACACTGTGTGCCGTTGCTATAGTGATACACTGTTTGCCGTTGCTAAGGTGACACACTGTATGCCGTTGTTAAGGTACCACACTGTGTGCCGTTGCTATGGTGACACACTGTATGCCGATTTTAAGGTGACACACTGTGTGCCGTTGCTATGGTGACGCACTGTATGCCGTTGTTAAGGTGACACACTGTGTGCCGTTGCTATGATGACACACTGTGTGCCGTTGCTATGGTGACACACTGTGTGCCGTTGCTATGGTGACACACTGTATGCCGTTTTAAGGTAACACACTGTGTGCCGTTGCTATAATGACACACTGTGTGCCGTTGCTAAGGTAACACCCTGTGTGCCGTTGTTAAGGTGACACACTGTGTGCCGTTGCTATGGTGACACACTGTATGCCGTTGTTAAGGTAACACACTGTGTGCCGTTGCTATGGTGACACATTGTATGCCGTTGTTAAGGTGACACATTGTGTGCCGTTGCTATAGTGACACAGTGTGTGACGTTGCTATGGTGACACACTGTATGCCGTGCCTATGGTGACACACTGTGTGCCGTTGCTATGGTGATACACTGTGTGCCGTTGCTATGGTGACACACTGTATGCCGGTGCTATGGTGATACACTGTGTGCCGTTGCTATGGTAACACACTGTTTGCCGTTGCTAAGGTAACACACTGGGAGCCTTTGCTATGGTGACACACTATATGACGTTGCTATGGAGACACACTGTGCCGTTGCTAAGGTAACACACTGTGTGCCGTTGCTATGGTAACGCACTGTGTGCCGTTTCTAAGGTAGCACACTGTGTGCCGTTGCTAAGGTAACACACTCAGTGCCGTTGCTATGGTCACACACTGTATGCCGTTGCTATGGTGATACACTGTGTGCCGTTGCTATGGCAACACACTGTAGGCCGTTGCTATAATGACACACTGTGTGCCGTTGCTAAGGTAACACCCTGTGTGCCGTTGTTAAGGTGACACACTGTGTGCCTTTGCTAAGGTAACACCCTGTGTGCCGTTGCTATGGTAACACACTGTGTGCCGTTGCTATGGTAACGCACTGTATGTCGTTGCTATGGTGACACACTGTGTTCCGTTGCTATGGTGACACACTGTATGCCGTTGCTATGTTAACACACTGTGATCCGTTGCTATGGTAACACACTGTGAGCCGTTGGTATGGTGACACACTGTGTGCCGTTGCTATGGTAACGCAATTTTTGCCGTTGCTATGGTGACACACTGTGTGCCGTTGCTATGGTAACGCACTGTGTGCCCTTGCTATGGTGACACACTGTATGCCGTTGCTATGGTGACACACTGTGTGCCGTTGCTAAGGTAACACACTGTTTGCCGTTGGTAAGGTAACACATTGTTTGCCGTTGCTATGGTGATACACTGTGTGCCGTTGGTAAGGTAACACACTGTGTGCCGTTGTTAAGGTAACACACTGTTTGCCGTTGCTAAGGTAACACACTGTGTGCCGTTGCTAAGGTAACACACTGTGTGCCGTTGCTAAGGAAACGCACTGTTCGCCGTTGCTAAGGTAACACTCTGTGTGCCGTTGCTACGGTAACACACTGTGTGCCGTTGTTAAGGTAACGCACTGTGTCCAGTTGCTAAGGTAACACCCTGTGAGCCATTGCTATGGTGACACACTGTGAGCCGTTGCTATGGTGACACACTATATGACGTTGCTATGGTGACACACTGTGCCGTTGCTAGGGTAACACACTGTGTGCCGTTGTTATGGTAACGCACTCTATGCCGTTGCTATGGTAACACACTGTGATCCGTTGCTATGTTAACACAATGGGAGCTGTTGCTGTGAGCCGTTCTATGGTAACACACTCTGAGCCGTTGCTATGGTGACACACTGTGTGCCGTTGCTATGGTAACGCACTGTTTGCCGTTGCTATGGTAACGCACTGTTTGCTGTTGCTATGGTGTCACACTGTATGCCGTCGCTATGGTAACGTACAGTGAGCCGTTGCTATGGTAACGCACTGTGTGCCGTTGCAATGGTAACGCACTGTGTGCCGTTGCTATGGTGAAAAACTGTATGCCGTAGCTATGGTAACGCAATGTGAGCCGTTCCAATGGTAACGCACTGTGAGCCGTTGCTATGGTAACGCACTTTGTGCCGTTGCTATGGTAACACGCTGTGTGCCGTTGCTATGGTGACACACTGTATGCCGTTGCTATGGTGACACACTGTGTGCCGTTGCTATGGTGACACACTGTATGCCGTTGCTATGGTAACGCACTGTGTGCCGTTGCTATGGTGACACATTTTATGCCGTTGCTATGGTAACGAACTGTGAGCCGTTGCTATGGTAACGCACTGTGTGCCGTTGCTATGGTAACGCACTGTGTGCCGTTGCTATGGTAACACACTGTGTGCCGTTGCTATGCTGACACACTGTGTGCCGTGGCTAAGGCAACACACTGTGTGCCGTTGCAATGGTAACGCACTGAGTGCCGTTGCTAAGGTAACACACTGTGTGCCGTTGCTAAGGTAACACACTGTGTGCCGTTGCTAAGGTAACACCCTGTGTGCCGTTGCTATGGTAACACACTTTGTGCCTTTGCTATGGTAACACCCTGTGTGCCGTTGCTAAGGTAACACCCCGTGTTCCGTTGCTAAGGTGACACACTGTGTATCGTTGCTATGGTGACACACTGTGTGCCGTTGGTATGGTAACGCACAGTGTGCCGTTGTTAAGTTAACGCACTCTGTGCCGTTGCTATGGTGACACTGTGTGCCGTTGCTATGGTAACACACTGTATGCCGTTGCTATGGTGATACACTGTGTGCCGTTGCTAAGGTAACACACTGTGTGCCGTTGCTATGGTAACACAATGTATGCCGTTGCTATGGTGATACACTGTGTGCCGTTGCTATGGTGACACAGTGTGTGCCGTTGCTATAGTGATACACTGTTTGCCTTTGCTAAGGTGACACACTGTATGCCGTTGTTAAGGTAACACACTGTGTGCCGTTGCAATGGTGACACACTGTATGCCGTTTTTAAGGTGACACACTGTGTGCCGTTGCTATGGTGACACACTGTATGCCGTTGCTAAGGTAACACTCTGTGTGCCGTTGCTAAGGTAACACGCTGTGTGCCGTTGCTAAGGTAACACACTGTGTGCCGTTGCTATGGTGACACACTGTGTGCCGTTGCTATGGTGACACACTGTGTGCCGTTGCTATGTTGACACACTGTATTCCGTTGCTATGGTGACAAACTGTTTGCCGTTGCTATGGTGACACACTGTTTGCTGTTGCTATGGTGACACACTGTATGCCGTTGCTAAGGTAACACTCTGTGTGCCGTTGCTAAGGTAACACGCTGTGTGCCGTTGCTAAGGTAACACACTGTGTGCCGTTGCTATGGTGACACACTGTGTGCCGTTGCTATGGTGACACACTGTGTGCCGTTGCTATGTTGACACACTGTATTCCGTTGCTATGGTGACAAACTGTTTGCCGTTGCTATGGTGACACACTGTTTGCTGTTGCTATGGTGACACACTGTATGTCGTTGCTAAGGTAACACACTGTGTGTCGTTGCTATGGTATCGCACTGTGTGCCGTTGCTATGGTAACACACTGTGTGCCGTTGCTATGCTGACACACTGCGCGCCGTTGCTAAGGTAACACACTGTGTGCTGTTGCTAAGGTAACGCACTGTGTGCCGTTGCTAAGGTAACACACTCTGTGCCGTTGCTAAGGTAACACACTGTGTGTCGTTGCTAAGGTAACACCCTGTGTGCCGTTGCAATTATGACACACTGTGTGCCGTTGCAATGGTGGCACACTGTGTGCCGTTGCTATGGTGACACACTGTATGCCGTTGCTATGGTGACACACTGCGTGCCGTTGTTAAGGTAACACACTCTATGCCGTTGCTATGGTAGCACACTGTATGCCGTTGCTATGGTAACACACTGTGTGCCGTTGCTATGGTAACACACTGTATGCCGTTGCTATGGTGATACACTGTGTGCCGTTTCTATGGTGACACTGTGTGCCGTTGCTATGCTAACACACTGTGTGCCGTTGCTATGGTAACACACTGTGAGCGGTTGCTATGGTAACACACTCTGTGCCATTGCTATGGTAACGCACTGTGTGCCGTTGCTATGGTAACACACTGTGTGCCGTTGCTAAGGTAACACCCTGTGTGCCGCTGCTATGGTAACACACTGTGTGCCTTTGCTATGGTAACGCACTGTGTGCCGTTGCTAAGGTAAAACACTGTGTGTCGTTGCTATGGTGACACACTGTGTGCCTTTGCTATGGTAACACCCTGTGTGCCGTTGCTAAGGTAACACCCTGTGTTCCGTTGCTAAGGTAACACACTGTGTGCCGTTGCTATGGTGACACACTGTGTGCCGTTGGTATGGTAACGCACAGTGTGCCGTTGTTAAGTTAACGCACTCTGTGCCGTTGCTATGGTGAAACTGTGTGCCGTTGCTATGGTAACACACTGTGTGCCGTTGCTATGGTAACACACTGTATGCCGTTGCTATGGTGATACACTGTGTGCCGTTGCTAAGGTAACACACTGTGTGCCGTTGCTATAGTAACACACTGTATGCCGTTGCTATGGTGATACACTGTGTGCCGTTGCTATGGTGACACACTGTGTGCCGTTGCTATAGTGATACACTGTTTGCCGTTGCTAAGGTGACACACTGTATGCCGTTGTTAAGGTAACACACTGTGTGCCGTTGCTATGGTGACACACTGTATGCCGATTTTAAGGTGACACACTGTGTGTCGTTGCTATGTTGACGCACTGTATGCCGTTGTTAAGGTGACACACTGTGTGCCGTTGCTATGGTGACACACTGTATGCCGTTTTAAGGTAACACACTGTGTGCCGTTGCTATAATGACACACTGTGTGCCGTTGCTAAGGTAACACCCTGTGTGCCGTTGTTAAGGTGACACACTGTGTGCCGTTGCTATGGTGACACACTGTATGCCGTTGTTAAGGTAACACACTGTGTGCCGTTGCTATGGTGACACATTGTATGCCGTTGTTAAGGTGACACATTGTGTGCCGTTGCTATGGTGACACAGTGTGTGACGTTGCTATGGTGACACACTGTATGCCGTGCCTATGGTGACACACTGTGTGCCGTTGCTATGGTGATACACTGTGTGCCGTTGCTATGGTGACACACTGTATGCCGGTGCTATGGTGATACACTGTGTGCCGTTGCTATGGTAACACACTGTGTGCCGTTGCTATAATGACACACTGTGTGCCGTTGCTAAGGTAACACTCTGTGTGCCGTTGTTAAGGTGACACACTGTGTGCCGTTGCAAATGTAACACCCTGTGTGCCATTGCTAAGGTAACACCCTGTGTACCGTTGCTATGGTAACACACTGTGTGCCGTTGCTATGGTAACGCACTGTATGTCGTTGCTATGGTAACACACTGTGTGCCGTCGCTATGGTAACGCACTGTTTGCTGTTGCTATGGTGTCACACTGTATGCCGTCGCTATGGTAACGCATAGTGAGCCGTTGCTATGGTAACGCACTGTGTGCCGTTGCAATGGTAACGCACTGTGTGCCGTTGCTATGGTGACAAACTGTATGCCGTTGCTATGGTAACACACTGTGAGCCGTTGGTATGGTGACACACTGTGTGCCGTTGCTATGGTAACGCACTTTTTGCCGTTGCTATGGTGACACACTGTGTGCCGTTTCTATGGTAACGCAATGTGTGCCCTTGCTATGGTAACACACTGTGCCGTTGCTATGGTGACACACTGTATGCCGTTGTTATGGTGACACACTGTGTGCCGTTGCTAAGGTAACACACTGTTTGCCGTTGGTAAGGTAACACATTGTTTGCCGTTGCTATGGTGATACACTGTGTGCCGTTGGTAAGGTAACACACTGTGTGCCGTTGTTAAGGTAACACACTGATTGCTGTTGCTAAGGTAACACACTGTGTGCCGTTGCTAAGGTAACACACTGTGTGCCGTTGCTAAGGAAACGCACTGTTCGCCGTTCCTAAGGTAACACTCTGTGTGCCGTTGCTACGGTAACACACTGTGTGCCGTTGTTAAGGTAACGCACTGTGTCCAGTTGCTAAGGTAACACCCTGTGAGCCATTGCTATGGCGACACACTTTGAGCCGTTGCTATGGTTACACACTATATGACGTTGCTATGGTGACACACTGTGACGTTGCTAGGGTAACACACTGTGTGCCGTTGCTATGGTAACGCACTCTGTGCCGTTGCTATGGTAACACACTGTGAGCAGATGCTATGGTAACACACTGTGTGCCGTTGCTATGGTAACACACTGTGTGCCGTTGCTATGGTAACACACTGTGAGCCTTAGCTATGGTAACACACTGTGAGCCGTTGCTATGTTAACACAATGTGAGCCGTTGCTATGGTAACACACTGTGAGCCGTTCTATGGTAACACACTGTGAGCCGTTGCTATGGTGACACACTGTGTGCCGTTGCTATAGTAACGCACTGTTTGCCGTTGCTATGGTGACACACTGTGTGCCGTTGCTATGGTAACGCACTGTGTGCCCTTGCTATGGTAACACACTGTGTGCCGTTGCTATGGTAACGCACTGTGTGCCGTTGCTATGGTGACACACTGTGTGCCATTGCTATGGTGACACACTGTGTGCCGTTGCTAAGGTAACACGCTGTGTGCCGTTGCTAAGGTAACACACTGTGTGCCGTTGCTAAGCTAACACACTGTGTGCCGTTGCTAAGGTAACACACTGTGTGCCGTTGCTATGGTGACACACTGTGTGCCGTTGCTATGGTGACACACTGTATGCCGTTGCTATGGTGTCACACTGTTTGCCGTTGCTATGGTGACACACTGTTTGCCGTTGCTATGGTGACACACTGTGTGCCGTCGCTATGGTAACGCACTGTTTGCTGTTGCTATGGTGTCACACTGTATGCCGTCGCTATGGTAACGCATAGTGAGCCGTTGCTATGGTAACGCACTGTGTGCCGTTGCTATGGTAACGCACTGTGTGCCGTTGCTATGGTGACAAACTGTATGCCGTAGCTATGGTAATGCAATGTGAGCCGTTCCTATGGTAATGCACTGTGTGCCGTTGCCATGGTACCGCACTGTGTGCCGTTGCTATGGTAACACACTGTGTGCCGTTGCTATGGTGACACACTGTATGCCGTTGCTATGGTAACAAACTGTGTGCCGTTGCTATGGTGACACACTGTATGCCGTCGCTATGGTAACGCACTGTGAGCCGTTCCTATGGTATCACACTGTGTGCCGTTGCTATGGTAACGCACTGTGTGCCGTTGCTATGGTGACACACTTTATGCCGTTGCTATGGTAACGAACTGTGAGCCGTTGCAATGGTAACGCACTGTGTGCCGTTGCTATGGTAACGCACTGTGTGCCGTTGCTATGGTAACACACTGTGTGCCGTTGCTATGCTGACACACTGTGTGCCTGTTGCTAAGGCAACACACTGTGTACCGTTGCTATGGTAACGCACTGTGTGCCGTTGCTAAGGTAACACACTGTGTGCCGTTGCTAAGGTAACACACTGTGTGGCTTTGCTATGGTAACACCCTGTGTGCCGTTGCTATGGTGACACACTGTGTGCCGTTGGTATGGTAACGCACTCTGTGCCGTTGCTATGGTGACACTGTGTGCCGTTGCTATGGTAACACACTGTGTGCCGTTGCTATGGTAACACAATGTATGCCGTTGCTATGGTGATACACTGTGTGCCGTTGCTAAGGTAACACACTGTGTGTCGTTGCTACGGTAACACACTGTATGCCGTTGCTATGGTGATACACTGTGTGCCGTTGCTATGGTGACACACTGTGTGCCGTTGCTATAGTGATACACTGTTTGCCGTTGCTAAGGTGACATAGTGTATGCCGTTGTTAAGGTAACACACTGTGTGCCGTTGCTATGGTAACACACTGTATGCCGTTTTTAAGGTGACACACTGTGTGCCGTTGCTATGGTGAGACATTGTATGCCGTTGCTAAGGTAACACGCTGTGTGCCGTTGCTAAGGTAACACGCTGTGTGCCGTTGCTAAGGTAACACACTGTGTGCCGTTGCTATGGTGACACACTGTGTGCCGTTGCTATGGTGACACACTGTGTGCCGTTGCTATGTTGACACACTGTATGCCGTTGCTATGGTGACACACGGTTTGCCGTTGTTATGGTGACACACTGTTTGCCGTTGCTATGGTGACACACTGTATGTCGTTGCTAAGGTAACACACTGTGTGCCGTTGCTATGGTAACGCACTGTGTGCCGTTGCTATGGTAACACACTGTGTGCCATTGCTATGCTGACACACTGTGTGCCGTTGCTAAGGTAACACACTGTGTGCCATTGCTATGGTAACGCACTGTGTGCCGTTGCTATGGTAACACACTGTGTGCCGTTGCTATGGTGACACACTGTATGTCGTTGCTAAGGTAACACACTGTGTGCCGTTGCTATGGTAACGCACTGTGTGCCGTTGCTATGGTAACACACTGTGTGCCATTGCTATGCTGACACACTGTGTGCCGTTGCTAAGCTAACACACTGTGTGCCGTTGCTAAGGTAACACACTGTGTGTCGTTGCTAAGGTAACACCCTGTGTGCCGTTGCTATTATGACACACTGTGTGCCGTCGCTATGGTGACACACTGTGTGCCGTTGCTATAGTAACGCACTGTGTGCCGTTGTTAAGGTAACGCACGGTGTGCCGTTGCTATGGTGACACTGTGTGCCGTTCCTATGGTGATACACTGTATGCCGTTTCTATGGTGACACACTGTATGCCGTTGTTAAGGTAACACACTGTGTGCCGTTGCTAAGGTGACACACTGTATGCTGTTGTTAAGGTGACACACTGTGTGCCGTTGCTATGGTGACACACTGTATGCCGTTGTTAAGGTGACACACTGTGTGCAGTTGCTATGGTGACACACTGTGTGCCGTTGTCAAGGTGACACACTGTGTGCCGTTGCTATGGTGACAGCCTGTATGCCGTTGCTATGTTAACACACTGTGATCCGTTGCTATGGTAACACACTGTGAGCCATTGGTATGGTGACACACTGTGTGCCGTTGCTATGGTAACGCACTTTTTGCCGTTGCAATGGTGACACACTGTGTGCCGTTTCTATGGTAACGCAATGTGTGCCCTTGCTATGGTAACACACTGTGCCATTGCTATGGTGACACACTGTATGCCGTTGTTATGGTGACACACTGTGTGCCGTTGCTAAGGTAACACACTGTTTTCCGTTGGTAAGGTAACACATTGTTTGCCGTTGCTATGGTGATACACTGTGTGCCGTTGATAAGGTAACACACTGTGTGCCGTTGTTAAGGTAACACACTGTTTGCCGTTGCTAAGGTAACACACTGTGTGCCGTTGCTAAGGTAACACACTGTGTGCCGTTGCTAAGGAAACGCACTGTTCGCCGTTCCTAAGGTAACAATCTGTGTGCCGTTGCTACGGTAACACACTGTGTGCCGTTGTTAAGGTAACGCACTGTGTCCAGTTGCTAAAGTAACACCCTGTGAGCCATTGCTATGGCGACACACTTTGAGCCGTTGCTATGGTTACACACTATATGACGTTGCTATGGTGACACACTGTAACGTTGCTAGGGTAACACACTGTGTGCCGTTGCTATGGTAACGCACTCTGTGCCATTGTTATGGTAACACACTGTGAGCCGATGCTATGGTAACACACTGTGTGCCGTTGCTATGGTAACACACTGTGTGTCGTTGCTATGGTAACACACTGTGAGCCTTAGCTATGGTAACACACTGTGAGCCGTTGCTATGGTAACACACTGTGAGCCGATTTATGGTAACACACTGTGAGCCGTTGCTATGGTGACACACTGTGTGCCGTTGCTATAGTAACGCACTGTTTGCCGTTGCTATGGTGACACACTGTGTGCCGTTGCTATGGTAACGCACTGTGTGCCCTTGCTATGGTAACACACTGTGTGCCGTTGCTATGGTAACGCAATGTGTTCCGTTGCTATGGTGACACACTGTGTGCCATTGCTGTGGTGACACACTGTGTGCCGTTGCTAAGGTAACACGCTGTGTGCCGTTGCTAAGGTAACACACTGTGTGCCGTTGCTAAGCTAACACACTGTGTGCCGTTGCTAAGGTAACACACTGTGTGCCGTTGCTATGGTGACACACTGTGTGCCGTTGCTATGGTGACACACTGTATGCCGTTGCTATGGTGTCACACTGTTTGCCGTTGCTATGGTGACACACTGTTTGCCGTTGCTATGGTGTCACACTGTTTGCCGTTGCTATGGTGACACACTGTATGCCGTCGCTATGGTAACGCACTGTGAGCCGTTGCTATGGTATCACACTGTGTGCCGTTGCTATGGTAACGCACTGTGTGCCGTTGCTATGGTGACACACTTTATGCCGTTGCTATGGTAACGAACTGTGAGCCGTTGCTATGGTAACGCACTGTGTGCCGTTGCTATGGTAACGCACTGTGTGCCGTTGCTATGGTAACACACTGTGTGCCGTTGCTATGCTGACACACTGTGTGCCTGTTGCTAAGGCAAGACACTGTGTGCCGTTGCTATGGTAACGCACTGTGTGCCGTTGCTAAGGTAACACACTGTGTGCCGTTGCTAAGGTAACACACTGTGTGGCTTTGGTATGGTAACACCCTGTGTGCCGTTGCTATGGTGACACACTGGTGCCGTTGGTATGGTAACGCACTGTGTGCCGTTGTTAAGTTAACGCACTCTGTGCCGTTGCTATGGTGACACTGTGTGCCGTTGCTATGGTAACACACTGTGTGCCGTTGCTATGATAACACACTGTATGCCGTTGCTATGGTGATACACTGTGTGCCGTTGCTATGGTGACACACTGTGTGCCGTTCTTATAGTGATACACTGTTTGCCGTTGCTAAGGTGACATACTGTATGCCGTTGTTAAGGTAACACACTGTGTGCCGTTGCTATGGTAACACACTGTTTGCCGTTTTTAAGGTGACACACTGTGTGCCGTTGCTATGGTGAGACATTGTATGCCATTGCTAAGGTAACACGCTGTGTGCCGTTGCTAAGGTAACACGCTGTGTGCCGTTGCTAAGGTAACACACTGTGTGCCGTTGCTATGGTGACACACTGTGTGCCGTTGCTATGGTGACACAATGTGTGCCGTTGCTATGTTGACACACTGTATGCCGTTGCTATGGTGACACACTGTTTGCCGTTGTTATGGTGACACACTGTTTGCCGTTGCTATGGTGACACACTGTATGTCGTTGCTAAGGTAACACACTGTGTGCCGTTGCTATGGTAACGCACTGTGGGCCGTTGCAATGGTAACACACTGTGTGGCGTTGCTATGCTGACACACTGTGTGCCGTTGCTAAGGTAGCACACTGTGTGCCATTGCTATGGTAACGCACTGTGTGCCGTTGCTAAGGTAACACACTGTGTGTCGTTGCTAAGGTAACACCCTGTGTGCCGTTGCTATTATGACACACTGTGTGCCGTTGCTATGGTGATACACTGTATGCCGTTTCTATGGTGACACACTGTATGCCGTTGCTATGGTGACACACTGCGTGCCGTTGTTAAGGTAACACACTGCATGCCGTTGCTATGGTAGCATACTGTATGCCGTTGCTATGGTATCACACTGTGTGCCGTTGCTATGGTAACACACTGTATGCCGTTGCTATGGTGATACACTGTGTGCCGTTTCTATGGTGACACTGTGTGCCTTTGCTATAATGACACACTGTGTGCCGTTGCTAAGGTAACACCCTGTGTGAGATTGTTGAGGTTACACACTGTGTGCCGTTGCTAAGGTAACACCCTGTGTGCCGTGGCTATGGTAACACACTGTGTGCCGTTGCTATGGTAACGCACTCTGTGCCGTTGCTATGGTAACACACTGTGAGCCGATGCTATGGTAACACTGTGTGCCGTTGCTATGCTAACACACTGTGTGCCGTTGCTATGGTAACACACTGTGAGCCGTTGCTATGGTAACACACTCTGTGCCATTGCTATGGTAACGCACTGTGTGCCGTTGCTAAGGTAACACCCTGTGTGCCGTTGCTATGGTAACAAACTGTGTGCCTTTGCTATGGTAACGCACTGTGTGCCGTTGCTAAGGTAACACACTGTGTGCCGTTGCTATGGTGACACACTGTGTGCCGTTGGTATGGTAACGCACAGTGTGCCGTTGTTAAGTTAACGCACTCTGTGCCGTTGCTATGGTGACACTGTGTGCCGTTGCTATGGTAACACACTGTGTGCCGTTGCTATGGTAACACACTGTATGCCGTTGCATTGGTGATACACTGTGTGCCGTTGCTAAGGTAACACACTGTGTGCCATTGCTATGGTAACACACTTTATGCCGTTGCTATGCTGATACACTGTGTGCCGTTGCTATGGTGACACATTGTGTGCCGTTGCTATAGTGATACACTGTTTTCCGTTGCTAAGGTGACACACTGTATGCCGTTGTTAAGGTAACACACTGTGTGCCGTTGCTATGGTGACACACTGTATGCCGTTTTTAAGGTGACACACTGTGTGCCGTTGCTATGGTGACACACTGTATGCTGTTGTTAAGGTGACACACTGTGTGCCGTTGCTATGATGAAACACTGTGTGCCGTTGCTATGGTGACACACTGTGTGCCGTTGCTATGGTGACACACTGTGTGCCGTTGCTATGGTGACACACTGTATGCCGTTGCTATGGTGACACATTGTGTGCCGTTGTTAAGGTAACACACTGTGTGCCGTTGCTATGGTGACACACTGTGTGCCGTTGCTATGGTAACGCACTGCTTGCCGTTGCTATGGTAACACACTGTGTGCCGTTGCTATGGTAACGCACTGTGTGCCATTGCTGTGGTGACACACTGTGTGCCGTTGCTAAGGTAACACGCTGTGTGCTGTTGCTAAGGTAACACGCAGTGTGCCGTTGCTAAGGTAACACACTGTGTGCCGTTGCTATGGTGACACACTGTGCGCCGTTGCTATGGTGACACACTGTGTGCCGTTGCTATGTTGACACACTGTATGCCGTTGCTATGGTGACACACTGTTTGCCGTTGCTATGGTGACACACTGTTTGCCGTTGCTATGGTGACACACTGTTTGCCGTTGCTATGGTGACACACTGTATGTCGCTGCTAAGGTAACACACTGTGTGCCGTTGCTATGGTAACACACTGTGTGCCGTTGCTATGCTGACACACTGTGTGCCGTTGCTAAGGTAACACACTGTGTGCCATTGCTATGGTAACGCACTGTGTGCCGTTGCTAAGGTAACACACTGTGTGCCGTTGCTAAGGTAACACACTGTGTGTCGTTGCTAAGGTAACACACTGTGTGCCATTGCTATGGTATCGCACTGTGTGCCGTTGCTAAGGTAACACACTGTGTGCCGTTGCTATGGTCTCACACTGTATGCCTTTGCTATGGTGACACACTGTGTGCCGTTGTTAAGGTAACACACTGTGTGCCGTTGCTATGGTAACACACTGTATGCCGTTGGTATGGTGATACACTGTGTGCCGTTGCTATGATGAAACACTGTGTGCCGTTGCTATGGTGACACACTGTGTGCCGTTGCTATGGTGACACACTGTATGCCGTTTTAAGGTAACACCTTGTGTGCCGTTGCTATTATGACACACTGTGTGCCGTTGCTATGGTGACACACTGTGTGCCGTTGCTATGGTAACGCACTGTGTGCCGTTGTAAAGGTAACGCACGGTGTGCCGTTGCTATGGTGACACTGTGTGCCGTTGCTATGGTGATACACTGTATGCCGTTTCTATGGTGACACACTGTATGCCGTTGTTAAGGTAACACACTATGTGCCGTTGCTAAGGTGACACACTGTATGCCGTTGTTAAGGTGACACACTGTGTGCCGTTGCTATGGTGACACACTGTATGCCGTTGTTAAGGTGACACACTGTGTGCCGTTGCTATGGTGACACACTGTGTGCCGTTGTTAAGGTGACACACTGTGTGCCGTTGCTATGGTGACACACTGTATGCCGTTGTTAAGGTAACACACTGTGTGCCGTTGCTATGGTAACGCACTGTGTGCCGTTGCTATGGTAACACACTGTGAGCCGATGCTATGGTAACACTGTGAGCCGTTGCTATGGTGATACACTTTGTGCCGTTTCTATGGTGACACTGTGTGCCGTTGCTATAATGACACACTGTGTGCCGTTGCTAAGGTAACACCCTGTGTGCTGTTGTTAAGGTTACACACTGTGTGCCGTTGCTAAGGTAACACCCTGTGTGCCGTTGCTATGGCAACACACTGTGTGCCGTTGCTATGGTAACACACTGTGAGCCGTTGCTATGGTAACACACTCTGTGCCATTGCTATGGTAACGCACTGCGTGCCGTTGCAATGGTGACACACTGTGTGCCATTGCTATGGTGACACACTGTGTGCAGTTGCTAAGGTAACACGCTGTGTGCCGTTGCTAAGGTAACACACTGTGTGCCATTGCTAAGGTAACACACTGTGTGCTGTTGCTATGGTGACACACTGTGTTCCGTTGCTATGGTGACACACTGGGTTCCGTTGCTATTTTGACACACTGTGTGCCGTTGCTATGGTGACACACGGTTTGCCGTTGCTATGGTGACACACTGTTTGCCGTTGCTATGGTAACGCACTGTGTGCCGTTGTTAAGGTAACGCACTGTGTGCAGTTGCTATGGTGACACTGTGTGCCGTTGCTATGGTGATACACTGTATGCCGTTTCTATGGTGACACACTGTATGCCGTTGTTAAGGTAACACACTGTGTCCCGTTGCTAATGTAACACACTGTGTGCCGTTGCTAAGGTAACTCCCTGTGTGCCGTTGCTATGGTAACACACTGTGTGCCGTTGCTATGGTGACACACTGTGTGCCGTTGCTATGTTGACACACTTCATGCTGTTGCTATGGTGACACACTGTTTGCCGTTGCTATGGTGACACACTGTTTGCCGTTGCTATGGTAACACACTGTTTGCCGTTGCTATGGTGACACACTGTGTGCCGTCGCTATGGTAACGCACTGTTTGCTGTTGGTTTGGTGTCACGCTGTATGCCGTCGCTATGGTAACGCACAGTGAGCCGTTGCTATGGTAACGCACTGTGTGCCGTTGCTATGGTAACGCACTGTGTGCCGTTGCTATGGAGACACACTGTATGCCGTTGCTATGGTAACGCACTGTGAGCCGTTGCTATGGTAACGTACTGTGTGCCGTTGCTATGTTAACGCACCGTGTGCCGTTGCTATGGTAACGAACTGTGGGCCGTGCTATGGTAACGAACTGTGTGTCGTTGCTATGTTAACGCACTGTGTGCCGTTGCTATGGTGACACACTTTATGCCGTTGCTATAGTAACGAACTGTGAGCCGTTGCTATGGTAACGCACTGTGTGCCGTTGTTATGGTAACGCACTGTGTGCCGTTGCTATGCTGACACACTGTGTGCCGTTGCTAAGTTAACACACTGTGTGCCATTACTATGGTAACGCACTGTGTGCTGTTGCTAAGGTAATACACTGTGTGCCGCTGCTAAGGTAACACCCTGTGTGCCGTTGCTATGGTAACACACTGTGTGCCTTTGCTATGGTAACGCACTGTGTGCCGTTGCTAAGGTAACACACTGTGTGCCGTTGCTATGGTGACACACTGTGTGCCGTTGGTATGGTGACACACTGTGTGCCGTTGTTAAGGTTACGCACTGTGTGCCGTTGCTATGCTGACACTGTGTGCCGTTGCTATAGTAACACACTGTGTGCCGTTGCTATGGTAACACACTGTATGCCGTTGCTATGGTGATACACTGTGTGCCGTTGCTAAGGTAACACACTGTGTGCTGTTGCTATGGTAACACACTGTATGCCGTTGCTATGGTGATATACTGTGTGCCGTTGCTAAAGTGACACACTGTGTGCCGTTGCTATAGTGATACACTGTATGCCGTTGATATGGTGACACACTGTATGCCGTTGTTAAGGTAACACACTGTGTGCCGTTGATATGGTGACACACTGTATGCCGTTGTTAAGGTGACACACTGTGTGCCGTTGCTATGTTGACACACTGTATGCCGTTGTTAAGGTGACACACTGTGTACCGTTCCTATGGTGACACACTGTGTGCCGTTGTTAAGGTGACACACTGTGTGCCGTTGCTATGGTGACACACTGTATGCCGTTGCTAAGGTAACACACTGTTTGCCGATGCCATGGCAACACACTGTGTGCCGTTGTTAAGGTAACACACTGTTTGCCGTTGCTAAGGTAACACACTGTGTGCCGTTGCCAAGGTAACACACTGTGTGTCGTTGCTAAGGTAACACACTGTTTGCCGTTGTTAAGGTAACACACAGTGTGCCGTTGCTAAGGTAACACTGTGTGCCGTTGTTAAGGTAACGCACTGTGTCCAGTTTCTAAGGTAACACACTGTGTGCCGTCGCTATGGTAACGCACTGTTTGCTGTTGCTATGGTGTCACACTGTATGCCGTCGCTATGGTAACGCATAGTGAGCCGTTGCTATGGTAACGCACTGTGTGCCGTTGCTATGGTAACGCACTGTGTGCCGTTGCTATGGTGACAAACTGTATGCCGTAGCTATGGTAACGCAATGTGAGCCGTTCCTATGGTAATGCACTGTGTGCCGTTGCCATGGTACCGCACTGTGTGCCGTTGCTATGGTAACACACTGTGTGCCGTTGCTATGGTGACACACTGTATGCCGTTGCTATGGTAACACACTGTGTGCCGTTGCTATGGTGACACACTGTATGCCGTCGCTATGGTAACGCACTGTGAGCCGTTCCTATGGTATCACACTGTGTGCCGTTGCTATGGTAACGCACTGTGTGCCGTTGCTATGGTGACACACTTTATGCCGTTGCTATGGTAACGAACTGTGAGCCGTTGCAATGGTAACGCACTGTGTGCCGTTGCTATGGTAACGCACTGTGTGCCGTTGCTATGGTAACACACTGTGTGCCGTTGCTATGCTGACACACTGTGTGCCTGTTGCTAAGGCAACACACTGTGTACCGTTGCTATGGTAACGCACTGTGTGCCGTTGCTAAGGTAACACACTGTGTGCCGTTGCTAAGGTAACACACTGTGTGGCTTTGCTATGGTAACACCCTGTGTGCCGTTGCTATGGTGACACACTGTGTGCCGTTGGTATGGTAACGCACTCTGTGCCGTTGCTATGGTGACACTGTGTGCCGTTGCTATGGTAACACACTGTGTGCCGTTGCTATGGTAACACAATGTATGCCGTTGCTATGGTGATACACTGTGTGCCGTTGCTAAGGTAACACACTGTGTGTCGTTGCTACGGTAACACACTGTATGCCGTTGCTATGGTGATACACTGTGTTCCGTTGCTATGGTGACACACTGTGTGCCGTTGCTATAGTGATACACTGTTTGCCGTTGCTAAGGTGACATAGTGTATGCCGTTGTTAAGGTAACACACTGTGTGCCGTTGCTATGGTAACACACTGTATGCCGTTTTTAAGGTGACACACTGTGTGCCGTTGCTATGGTGAGACATTGTATGCCGTTGCTAAGGTAACACGCTGTGTGCCGTTGCTAAGGTAACACGCTGTGTGCCGTTGCTAAGGTAACACACTGTGTGCCGTTGCTATGGTGACACACTGTGTGCCGTTGCTATGGTGACACACTGTGTGCCGTTGCTATGTTGACACACTGTATGCCGTTGCTATGGTGACACACGGTTTGCCGTTGTTATGGTGACACACTGTTTGCCGTTGCTATGGTGACACACTGTATGTCGTTGCTAAGGTAACACACTGTGTGCCGTTGCTATGGTAACGCACTGTGTGCCGTTGCTATGGTAACACACTGTGTGCCATTGCTATGCTGACACACTGTGTGCCGTTGCTAAGGTAACACACTGTGTGCCATTGCTATGGTAACGCACTGTGTGCCGTTGCTATGGTAACACACTGTGTGCCGTTGCTATGGTGACACACTGTATGTCGTTGCTAAGGTAACACACTGTGTGCCGTTGCTATGGTAACGCACTGTGTGCCGTTGCTATGGTAACACACTGTGTGCCATTGCTATGCTGACACACTGTGTGCCGTTGCTAAGCTAACACACTGTGTGCCGTTGCTAAGGTAACACACTGTGTGTCGTTGCTAAGGTAACACCCTGTGTGCCGTTGCTATTATGACACACTGTGTGCCGTCGCTATGGTGACACACTGTGTGCCGTTGCTATAGTAACGCACTGTGTGCCGTTGTTAAGGTAACGCACGGTGTGCCGTTGCTATGGTGACACTGTGTGCCGTTCCTATGGTGATACACTGTATGCCGTTTCTATGGTGACACACTGTATGCCGTTGTTAAGGTAACACACTGTGTGCCGTTGCTAAGGTGACACACTGTATGCTGTTGTTAAGGTGACACACTGTGTGCCGTTGCTATGGTGACACACTGTATGCCGTTGTTAAGGTGACACACTGTGTGCAGTTGCTATGGTGACACACTGTGTGCCGTTGTCAAGGTGACACACTGTGTGCCGTTGCTATGGTAACACACTGTGAGCCTTAGCTATGGTAACACACTGTGAGCCGTTGCTATGTTAACACAATGTGAGCCGTTGCTATGGTAACACACTGTGAGCCGTTCTATGGTAACACACTGTGAGCCGTTGCTATGGTGACACACTGTGTGCCGTTGCTATAGTAACGCACTGTTTGCCGTTGCTATGGTGACACACTGTGTGCCGTTGCTATGGTAACGCACTGTGTGCCCTTGCTATGGTAACACACTGTGTGCCGTTGCTATGGTAACGCACTGTGTGCCGTTGCTATGGTGACACACTGTGTGCCATTGCTATGGTGACACACTGTGTGCCGTTGCTAAGGTAACACGCTGTGTGCCGTTGCTAAGGTAACACACTGTGTGCCGTTGCTAAGCTAACACACTGTGTGCCGTTGCTAAGGTAACACACTGTGTGCCGTTGCTATGGTGACACACTGTGTGCCGTTGCTATGGTGACACACTGTATGCCGTTGCTATGGTGTCACACTGTTTGCCGTTGCTATGGTGACACACTGTTTGCCGTTGCTATGGTGACACACTGTGTGCCGTCGCTATGGTAACGCACTGTTTGCTGTTGCTATGGTGTCACACTGTATGCCGTCGCTATGGTAACGCATAGTGAGCCGTTGCTATGGTAACGCACTGTGTGCCGTTGCTATGGTAACGCACTGTGTGCCGTTGCTATGGTGACAAACTGTATGCCGTAGCTATGGTAACGCAATGTGAGCCGTTCCTATGGTAATGCACTGTGTGCCGTTGCCATGGTACCGCACTGTGTGCCGTTGCTATGGTAACACACTGTGTGCCGTTGCTATGGTGACACACTGTATGCCGTTGCTATGGTAACACACTGTGTGCCGTTGCTATGGTGACACACTGTATGCCGTCGCTATGGTAACGCACTGTGAGCCGTTCCTATGGTATCACACTGTGTGCCGTTGCTATGGTAACGCACTGTGTGCCGTTGCTATGGTGACACACTTTATGCCGTTGCTATGGTAACGAACTGTGAGCCGTTGCAATGGTAACGCACTGTGTGCCGTTGCTATGGTAACGCACTGTGTGCCGTTGCTATGGTAACACACTGTGTGCCGTTGCTATGCTGACACACTGTGTGCCTGTTGCTAAGGCAACACACTGTGTACCGTTGCTATGGTAACGCACTGTGTGCCGTTGCTAAGGTAACACACTGTGTGCCGTTGCTAAGGTAACACACTGTGTGGCTTTGCTATGGTAACACCCTGTGTGCCGTTGCTATGGTGACACACTGTATGCCGTTGCTATGGTGTCACACTGTTTGCCGTGTCTATGGTGACACACTGTTTGCCGTTGCTATGGTGACACACTGTGTGCCGTCGCTATGGTAACGCACTGTTTGCTGTTGCTATGGTGTCACACTGTATGCCGTCGCTATGGTAACGCATAGTGAGCCGTTGCTATGGTAACGCACTGTGTGCCGTTGCAATGGTAACGCACTGTGTGCCGTTGCTATGGTGACAAACTGTATGCCGTTGCTATGGTAACACACTGTGAGCCGTTGGTATGGTGACACACTGTGTGCCGTTGCTATGGTAACGCACTTTTTGCCGTTGCTATGGTGACACACTGTGTGCCGTTTCTATGGTAACGCAATGTGTGCCCTTGCTATGGTAACAACCTGTGCCGTTGCTATGGTGACACACTGTATGCCGTTGTTATGGTGACACACTGTGTGCCGTTGCTAAGGTAACACACTGTTTGCCGTTGGTAAGGTAACACATTGTTTGCCGTTGCTATGGTGATACACTGTGTGCCGTTGGTAAGGTAACACACTGTGTGCCGTTGTTAAGGTAACACACTGATTGCTGTTGCTAAGGTAACACACTGTGTGCCGTTGCTAAGGTAACACACTGTGTGCCGTTGCTAAGGAAACGCACTGTTCGCCGTTCCTAAGGTAACACTCTGTGTGCCGTTGCTACGGTAACACACTGTGTGCCGTTGTTAAGGTAACGCACTGTGTCCAGTTGCTAAGGTAACACCCTGTGAGCCATTGCTATGGCGACACACTTTGAGCCGTTGCTATGGTTACACACTATATGACGTTGCTATGGTGACACACTGTGACGTTGCTAGGGTAACACACTGTGTGCCGTTGCTATGGTAACGCACTCTGTGCCGTTGCTATGGTAACACACTGTGAGCCGATGCTATGGTAACACACTGTGTGCCGTTGCTATGGTAACACACTGTGTGCCGTTGCTATGGTAACACACTGTGAGCCTTAGCTATGGTAACACACTGTGAGCCGTTGCTATGTTAACACAATGTGAGCCGTTGCTATGGTAACACACTGTGAGCCGTTCTATGGTAACACACTGTGAGCCGTTGCTATGGTGACACACTGTGTGCCGTTGCTATAGTAACGCACTGTTTGCCGTTGCTATGGTGACACACTGTGTGCCGTTGCTATGGTAACGCACTGTGTGCCCTTGCTATGGTAACACACTGTGTGCCGTTGCTATGGTAACGCACTGTGTGCCGTTGCTATGGTGACACACTGTGTGCCATTGCTATGGTGACACACTGTGTGCCGTTGCTAAGGTAACACGCTGTGTGCCGTTGCTAAGGTAACACACTGTGTGCCGTTGCTAAGCTAACACACTGTGTGCCGTTGCTAAGGTAACACACTGTGTGCCGTTGCTATGGTGACACACTGTGTGCCGTTGCTATGGTGACACACTGTATGCCGTTGCTATGGTGTCACACTGTTTGCCGTTGCTATGGTGACACACTGTTTGCCGTTGCTATGGTGACACACTGTGTGCCGTCGCTATGGTAACGCACTGTTTGCTGTTGCTATGGTGTCACACTGTATGCCGTCGCTATGGTAACGCATAGTGAGCCGTTGCTATGGTAACGCACTGTGTGCCGTTGCTATGGTAACGCACTGTGTGCCGTTGCTATGGTGACAAACTGTATGCCGTAGCTATGGTAACGCAATGTGAGCCGTTCCTATGGTAATGCACTGTGTGCCGTTGCCATGGTACGGCACTGTGTGCCGTTGCTATGGTAACACACTGTGTGCCGTTGCTATGGTGACACACTGTATGCCGTTGCTATGGTAACACACTGTGTGCCGTTGCTATGGTGACACACTGTATGCCGTCGCTATGGTAACGCACTGTGAGCCGTTCCTATGGTATCACACTGTGTGCCGTTGCTATGGTAACGCACTGTGTGCCGTTGCTATGGTGACACACTTTATGCCGTTGCTATGGTAACGAACTGTGAGCCGTTGCAATGGTAACGCACTGTGTGCCGTTGCTATGGTAACGCACTGTGTGCCGTTGCTATGGTAACACACTGTGTGCCGTTGCTATGCTGACACACTGTGTGCCTGTTGCTAAGGCAACACACTGTGTACCGTTGCTATGGTAACGCACTGTGTGCCGTTGCTAAGGTAACACACTGTGTGCCGTTGCTAAGGTAACACACTGTGTGGCTTTGCTATGGTAACACCCTGTGTGCCGTTGCTATGGTGACACACTGTGTGCCGTTGGTATGGTAACGCACTCTGTGCCGTTGCTATGGTGACACTGTGTGCCGTTGCTATGGTAACACACTGTGTGCCGTTGCTATGGTAACACAATGTATGCCGTTGCTATGGTGATACACTGTGTGCCGTTGCTAAGGTAACACACTGTGTGTCGTTGCTACGGTAACACACTGTATGCCGTTGCTATGGTGATACACTGTGTTCCGTTGCTATGGTGACACACTGTGTGCCGTTGCTATAGTGATACACTGTTTGCCGTTGCTAAGGTGACATAGTGTATGCCGTTGTTAAGGTAACACACTGTGTGCCGTTGCTATGGTAACACACTGTATGCCGTTTTTAAGGTGACACACTGTGTGCCGTTGCTATGGTGAGACATTGTATGCCGTTGCTAAGGTAACACGCTGTGTGCCGTTGCTAAGGTAACACGCTGTGTGCCGTTGCTAAGGTAACACACTGTGTGCCGTTGCTATGGTGACACACTGTGTGCCGTTGCTATGGTGACACACTGTGTGCCGTTGCTATGTTGACACACTGTATGCCGTTGCTATGGTGACACACGGTTTGCCGTTGTTATGGTGACACACTGTTTGCCGTTGCTATGGTGACACACTGTATGTCGTTGCTAAGGTAACACACTGTGTGCCGTTGCTATGGTAACGCACTGTGTGCCGTTGCTATGGTAACACACTGTGTGCCATTGCTATGCTGACACACTGTGTGCCGTTGCTAAGGTAACACACTGTGTGCCATTGCTATGGTAACGCACTGTGTGCCGTTGCTATGGTAACACACTGTGTGCCGTTGCTATGGTGACACACTGTATGTCGTTGCTAAGGTAACACACTGTGTGCCGTTGCTATGGTAACGCACTGTGTGCCGTTGCTATGGTAACACACTGTGTGCCATTGCTATGCTGACACACTGTGTGCCGTTGCTAAGCTAACACACTGTGTGCCGTTGCTAAGGTAACACACTGTGTGTCGTTGCTAAGGTAACACCCTGTGTGCCGTTGCTATTATGACACACTGTGTGCCGTCGCTATGGTGACACACTGTGTGCCGTTGCTATAGTAACGCACTGTGTGCCGTTGTTAAGGTAACGCACGGTGTGCCGTTGCTATGGTGACACTGTGTGCCGTTCCTATGGTGATACACTGTATGCCGTTTCTATGGTGACACACTGTATGCCGTTGTTAAGGTAACACACTGTGTGCCGTTGCTAAGGTGACACACTGTATGCTGTTGTTAAGGTGACACACTGTGTGCCGTTGCTATGGTGACACACTGTATGCCGTTGTTAAGGTGACACACTGTGTGCAGTTGCTATGGTGACACACTGTGTGCCGTTGTCAAGGTGACACACTGTGTGCCGTTGCTATGGTAACACACTGTGAGCCTTAGCTATGGTAACACACTGTGAGCCGTTGCTATGTTAACACAATGTGAGCCGTTGCTATGGTAACACACTGTGAGCCGTTCTATGGTAACACACTGTGAGCCGTTGCTATGGTGACACACTGTGTGCCGTTGCTATAGTAACGCACTGTTTGCCGTTGCTATGGTGACACACTGTGTGCCGTTGCTATGGTAACGCACTGTGTGCCCTTGCTATGGTAACACACTGTGTGCCGTTGCTATGGTAACGCACTGTGTGCCGTTGCTATGGTGACACACTGTGTGCCATTGCTATGGTGACACACTGTGTGCCGTTGCTAAGGTAACACGCTGTGTGCCGTTGCTAAGGTAACACACTGTGTGCCGTTGCTAAGCTAACACACTGTGTGCCGTTGCTAAGGTAACACACTGTGTGCCGTTGCTATGGTGACACACTGTGTGCCGTTGCTATGGTGACACACTGTATGCCGTTGCTATGGTGTCACACTGTTTGCCGTTGCTATGGTGACACACTGTTTGCCGTTGCTATGGTGACACACTGTGTGCCGTCGCTATGGTAACGCACTGTTTGCTGTTGCTATGGTGTCACACTGTATGCCGTCGCTATGGTAACGCATAGTGAGCCGTTGCTATGGTAACGCACTGTGTGCCGTTGCTATGGTAACGCACTGTGTGCCGTTGCTATGGTGACAAACTGTATGCCGTAGCTATGGTAACGCAATGTGAGCCGTTCCTATGGTAATGCACTGTGTGCCGTTGCCATGGTACCGCACTGTGTGCCGTTGCTATGGTAACACACTGTGTGCCGTTGCTATGGTGACACACTGTATGCCGTTGCTATGGTAACACACTGTGTGCCGTTGCTATGGTGACACACTGTATGCCGTCGCTATGGTAACGCACTGTGAGCCGTTCCTATGGTATCACACTGTGTGCCGTTGCTATGGTAACGCACTGTGTGCCGTTGCTATGGTGACACACTTTATGCCGTTGCTATGGTAACGAACTGTGAGCCGTTGCAATGGTAACGCACTGTGTGCCGTTGCTATGGTAACGCACTGTGTGCCGTTGCTATGGTAACACACTGTGTGCCGTTGCTATGCTGACACACTGTGTGCCTGTTGCTAAGGCAACACACTGTGTACCGTTGCTATGGTAACGCACTGTGTGCCGTTGCTAAGGTAACACACTGTGTGCCGTTGCTAAGGTAACACACTGTGTGGCTTTGCTATGGTAACACCCTGTGTGCCGTTGCTATGGTGACACACTGTATGCCGTTGCTATGGTGTCACACTGTTTGCCGTGTCTATGGTGACACACTGTTTGCCGTTGCTATGGTGACACACTGTGTGCCGTCGCTATGGTAACGCACTGTTTGCTGTTGCTATGGTGTCACACTGTATGCCGTCGCTATGGTAACGCATAGTGAGCCGTTGCTATGGTAACGCACTGTGTGCCGTTGCAATGGTAACGCACTGTGTGCCGTTGCTATGGTGACAAACTGTATGCCGTTGCTATGGTAACACACTGTGAGCCGTTGGTATGGTGACACACTGTGTGCCGTTGCTATGGTAACGCACTTTTTGCCGTTGCTATGGTGACACACTGTGTGCCGTTTCTATGGTAACGCAATGTGTGCCCTTGCTATGGTAACAACCTGTGCCGTTGCTATGGTGACACACTGTATGCCGTTGTTATGGTGACACACTGTGTGCCGTTGCTAAGGTAACACACTGTTTGCCGTTGGTAAGGTAACACATTGTTTGCCGTTGCTATGGTGATACACTGTGTGCCGTTGGTAAGGTAACACACTGTGTGCCGTTGTTAAGGTAACACACTGATTGCTGTTGCTAAGGTAACACACTGTGTGCCGTTGCTAAGGTAACACACTGTGTGCCGTTGCTAAGGAAACGCACTGTTCGCCGTTCCTAAGGTAACACTCTGTGTGCCGTTGCTACGGTAACACACTGTGTGCCGTTGTTAAGGTAACGCACTGTGTCCAGTTGCTAAGGTAACACCCTGTGAGCCATTGCTATGGCGACACACTTTGAGCCGTTGCTATGGTTACACACTATATGACGTTGCTATGGTGACACACTGTGACGTTGCTAGGGTAACACACTGTGTGCCGTTGCTATGGTAACGCACTCTGTGCCGTTGCTATGGTAACACACTGTGAGCCGATGCTATGGTAACACACTGTGTGCCGTTGCTATGGTAACACACTGTGTGCCGTTGCTATGGTAACACACTGTGAGCCTTAGCTATGGTAACACACTGTGAGCCGTTGCTATGTTAACACAATGTGAGCCGTTGCTATGGTAACACACTGTGAGCCGTTCTATGGTAACACACTGTGAGCCGTTGCTATGGTGACACACTGTGTGCCGTTGCTATAGTAACGCACTGTTTGCCGTTGCTATGGTGACACACTGTGTGCCGTTGCTATGGTAACGCACTGTGTGCCCTTGCTATGGTAACACACTGTGTGCCGTTGCTATGGTAACGCACTGTGTGCCGTTGCTATGGTGACACACTGTGTGCCATTGCTATGGTGACACACTGTGTGCCGTTGCTAAGGTAACACGCTGTGTGCCGTTGCTAAGGTAACACACTGTGTGCCGTTGCTAAGCTAACACACTGTGTGCCGTTGCTAAGGTAACACACTGTGTGCCGTTGCTATGGTGACACACTGTGTGCCGTTGCTATGGTGACACACTGTATGCCGTTGCTATGGTGTCACACTGTTTGCCGTTGCTATGGTGACACACTGTTTGCCGTTGCTATGGTGACACACTGTGTGCCGTCGCTATGGTAACGCACTGTTTGCTGTTGCTATGGTGTCACACTGTATGCCGTCGCTATGGTAACGCATAGTGAGCCGTTGCTATGGTAACGCACTGTGTGCCGTTGCTATGGTAACGCACTGTGTGCCGTTGCTATGGTGACAAACTGTATGCCGTAGCTATGGTAACGCAATGTGAGCCGTTCCTATGGTAATGCACTGTGTGCCGTTGCCATGGTACCGCACTGTGTGCCGTTGCTATGGTAACACACTGTGTGCCGTTGCTATGGTGACACACTGTATGCCGTTGCTATGGTAACACACTGTGTGCCGTTGCTATGGTGACACACTGTATGCCGTCGCTATGGTAACGCACTGTGAGCCGTTCCTATGGTATCACACTGTGTGCCGTTGCTATGGTAACGCACTGTGTGCCGTTGCTATGGTGACACACTTTATGCCGTTGCTATGGTAACGAACTGTGAGCCGTTGCAATGGTAACGCACTGTGTGCCGTTGCTATGGTAACGCACTGTGTGCCGTTGCTATGGTAACACACTGTGTGCCGTTGCTATGCTGACACACTGTGTGCCTGTTGCTAAGGCAACACACTGTGTACCGTTGCTATGGTAACGCACTGTGTGCCGTTGCTAAGGTAACACACTGTGTGCCGTTGCTAAGGTAACACACTGTGTGGCTTTGCTATGGTAACACCCTGTGTGCCGTTGCTATGGTGACACACT
Organism: Hymenopus coronatus; assembly: GCA_030762935.1. Taxonomy (NCBI): domain Eukaryota; kingdom Metazoa; phylum Arthropoda; class Insecta; order Mantodea; family Hymenopodidae; genus Hymenopus; species Hymenopus coronatus. Next base: position 2,773,983 of record JAUKNX010000038.1, on the reverse strand, counting down.
GTGTGCCGTTGGTATGGTAACGCACTCTGTGCCGTTGCTATGGTGACACTGTGTGCCGTTGCTATGGTAACACACTGTGTGCCGTTGCTATGGTAACACAATGTATGCCGTTGCTATGGTGATACACTGTGTGCCGTTGCTAAGGTAACACACTGTGTGTCGTTGCTACGGTAACACACTGTATGCCGTTGCTATGGTGATACACTGTGTTCCGTTGCTATGGTGACACACTGTGTGCCGTTGCTATAGTGATACACTGTTTGCCGTTGCTAAGGTGACATAGTGTATGCCGTTGTTAAGGTAACACACTGTGTGCCGTTGCTATGGTAACACACTGTATGCCGTTTTTAAGGTGACACACTGTGTGCCGTTGCTATGGTGAGACATTGTATGCCGTTGCTAAGGTAACACGCTGTGTGCCGTTGCTAAGGTAACACGCTGTGTGCCGTTGCTAAGGTAACACACTGTGTGCCGTTGCTATGGTGACACACTGTGTGCCGTTGCTATGGTGACACACTGTGTGCCGTTGCTATGTTGACACACTGTATGCCGTTGCTATGGTGACACACGGTTTGCCGTTGTTATGGTGACACACTGTTTGCCGTTGCTATGGTGACACACTGTATGTCGTTGCTAAGGTAACACACTGTGTGCCGTTGCTATGGTAACGCACTGTGTGCCGTTGCTATGGTAACACACTGTGTGCCATTGCTATGCTGACACACTGTGTGCCGTTGCTAAGGTAACACACTGTGTGCCATTGCTATGGTAACGCACTGTGTGCCGTTGCTATGGTAACACACTGTGTGCCGTTGCTATGGTGACACACTGTATGTCGTTGCTAAGGTAACACACTGTGTGCCGTTGCTATGGTAACGCACTGTGTGCCGTTGCTATGGTAACACACTGTGTGCCATTGCTATGCTGACACACTGTGTGCCGTTGCTAAGCTAACACACTGTGTGCCGTTGCTAAGGTAACACACTGTGTGTCGTTGCTAAGGTAACACCCTGTGTGCCGTTGCTATTATGACACACTGTGTGCCGTCGCTATGGTGACACACTGTGTGCCGTTGCTATAGTAACGCACTGTGTGCCGTTGTTAAGGTAACGCACGGTGTGCCGTTGCTATGGTGACACTGTGTGCCGTTCCTATGGTGATACACTGTATGCCGTTTCTATGGTGACACACTGTATGCCGTTGTTAAGGTAACACACTGTGTGCCGTTGCTAAGGTGACACACTGTATGCTGTTGTTAAGGTGACACACTGTGTGCCGTTGCTATGGTGACACACTGTATGCCGTTGTTAAGGTGACACACTGTGTGCAGTTGCTATGGTGACACACTGTGTGCCGTTGTCAAGGTGACACACTGTGTGCCGTTGCTATGGTAACACACTGTGAGCCTTAGCTATGGTAACACACTGTGAGCCGTTGCTATGTTAACACAATGTGAGCCGTTGCTATGGTAACACACTGTGAGCCGTTCTATGGTAACACACTGTGAGCCGTTGCTATGGTGACACACTGTGTGCCGTTGCTATAGTAACGCACTGTTTGCCGTTGCTATGGTGACACACTGTGTGCCGTTGCTATGGTAACGCACTGTGTGCCCTTGCTATGGTAACACACTGTGTGCCGTTGCTATGGTAACGCACTGTGTGCCGTTGCTATGGTGACACACTGTGTGCCATTGCTATGGTGACACACTGTGTGCCGTTGCTAAGGTAACACGCTGTGTGCCGTTGCTAAGGTAACACACTGTGTGCCGTTGCTAAGCTAACACACTGTGTGCCGTTGCTAAGGTAACACACTGTGTGCCGTTGCTATGGTGACACACTGTGTGCCGTTGCTATGGTGACACACTGTATGCCGTTGCTATGGTGTCACACTGTTTGCCGTTGCTATGGTGACACACTGTTTGCCGTTGCTATGGTGACACACTGTGTGCCGTCGCTATGGTAACGCACTGTTTGCTGTTGCTATGGTGTCACACTGTATGCCGTCGCTATGGTAACGCATAGTGAGCCGTTGCTATGGTAACGCACTGTGTGCCGTTGCTATGGTAACGCACTGTGTGCCGTTGCTATGGTGACAAACTGTATGCCGTAGCTATGGTAACGCAATGTGAGCCGTTCCTATGGTAATGCACTGTGTGCCGTTGCCATGGTACCGCACTGTGTGCCGTTGCTATGGTAACACACTGTGTGCCGTTGCTATGGTGACACACTGTATGCCGTTGCTATGGTAACACACTGTGTGCCGTTGCTATGGTGACACACTGTATGCCGTCGCTATGGTAACGCACTGTGAGCCGTTCCTATGGTATCACACTGTGTGCCGTTGCTATGGTAACGCACTGTGTGCCGTTGCTATGGTGACACACTTTATGCCGTTGCTATGGTAACGAACTGTGAGCCGTTGCAATGGTAACGCACTGTGTGCCGTTGCTATGGTAACGCACTGTGTGCCGTTGCTATGGTAACACACTGTGTGCCGTTGCTATGCTGACACACTGTGTGCCTGTTGCTAAGGCAACACACTGTGTACCGTTGCTATGGTAACGCACTGTGTGCCGTTGCTAAGGTAACACACTGTGTGCCGTTGCTAAGGTAACACACTGTGTGGCTTTGCTATGGTAACACCCTGTGTGCCGTTGCTATGGTGACACACTGTGTGCCGTTGGTATGGTAACGCACTCTGTGCCGTTGCTATGGTGACACTGTGTGCCGTTGCTATGGTAACACACTGTGTGCCGTTGCTATGGTAACACAATGTATGCCGTTGCTATGGTGATACACTGTGTGCCGTTGCTAAGGTAACACACTGTGTGTCGTTGCTACGGTAACACACTGTATGCCGTTGCTATGGTGATACACTGTGTTCCGTTGCTATGGTGACACACTGTGTGCCGTTGCTATAGTGATACACTGTTTGCCGTTGCTAAGGTGACATAGTGTATGCCGTTGTTAAGGTAACACACTGTGTGCCGTTGCTATGGTAACACACTGTATGCCGTTTTTAAGGTGACACACTGTGTGCCGTTGCTATGGTGAGACATTGTATGCCGTTGCTAAGGTAACACGCTGTGTGCCGTTGCTAAGGTAACACGCTGTGTGCCGTTGCTAAGGTAACACACTGTGTGCCGTTGCTATGGTGACACACTGTGTGCCGTTGCTATGGTGACACACTGTGTGCCGTTGCTATGTTGACACACTGTATGCCGTTGCTATGGTGACACACGGTTTGCCGTTGTTATGGTGACACACTGTTTGCCGTTGCTATGGTGACACACTGTATGTCGTTGCTAAGGTAACACACTGTGTGCCGTTGCTATGGTAACGCACTGTGTGCCGTTGCTATGGTAACACACTGTGTGCCATTGCTATGCTGACACACTGTGTGCCGTTGCTAAGGTAACACACTGTGTGCCATTGCTATGGTAACGCACTGTGTGCCGTTGCTATGGTAACACACTGTGTGCCGTTGCTATGGTGACACACTGTATGTCGTTGCTAAGGTAACACACTGTGTGCCGTTGCTATGGTAACGCACTGTGTGCCGTTGCTATGGTAACACACTGTGTGCCATTGCTATGCTGACACACTGTGTGCCGTTGCTAAGCTAACACACTGTGTGCCGTTGCTAAGGTAACACACTGTGTGTCGTTGCTAAGGTAACACCCTGTGTGCCGTTGCTATTATGACACACTGTGTGCCGTCGCTATGGTGACACACTGTGTGCCGTTGCTATAGTAACGCACTGTGTGCCGTTGTTAAGGTAACGCACGGTGTGCCGTTGCTATGGTGACACTGTGTGCCGTTCCTATGGTGATACACTGTATGCCGTTTCTATGGTGACACACTGTATGCCGTTGTTAAGGTAACACACTGTGTGCCGTTGCTAAGGTGACACACTGTATGCTGTTGTTAAGGTGACACACTGTGTGCCGTTGCTATGGTGACACACTGTATGCCGTTGTTAAGGTGACACACTGTGTGCAGTTGCTATGGTGACACACTGTGTGCCGTTGTCAAGGTGACACACTGTGTGCCGTTGCTATGGTGACAGCCTGTATGCCGTTGCTATGTTAACACACTGTGATCCGTTGCTATGGTAACACACTGTGAGCCATTGGCATGGTGACACACTGTGTGCCGTTGCTATGGTAACGCACTTTTTGCCGTTGCAATGGTGACACACTGTGTGCCGTTTCTATGGTAACGCAATGTGTGCCCTTGCTATGGTAACACACTGTGCCATTGCTATGGTGACACACTGTATGCCGTTGTTATGGTGACACACTGTGTGCCGTTGCTAAGGTAACACACTGTTTTCCGTTGGTAAGGTAACACATTGTTTGCCGTTGCTATGGTGATACACTGTGTGCCGTTGATAAGGTAACACACTGTGTGCCGTTGTTAAGGTAACACACTGTTTGCCGTTGCTAAGGTAACACACTGTGTGCCGTTGCTAAGGTAACACACTGTGTGCCGTTGCTAAGGAAACGCACTGTTCGCCGTTCCTAAGGTAACAATCTGTGTGCCGTTGCTACGGTAACACACTGTGTGCCGTTGTTAAGGTAACGCACTGTGTCCAGTTGCTAAAGTAACACCCTGTGAGCCATTGCTATGGCGACACACTTTGAGCCGTTGCTATGGTTACACACTATATGACGTTGCTATGGTGACACACTGTGACGTTGCTAGGGTAACACACTGTGTGCCGTTGCTATGGTAACGCACTCTGTGCCATTGCTATGGTAACACACTGTGAGCCGATGCTATGGTAACACACTGTGTGCCGTTGCTATGGTAAAACACTGTGTGTCGTTGCTATGGTAACACACTGTGAGCCTTAGCTATGGTAACACACTGTGAGCCGTTGCTATGGTAACACACTGTGAGCCGATTTATGGTAACACACTGTGAGCCGTTGCTATGGTGACACACTGTGTGCCGTTGCTATAGTAACGCACTGTTTGCCGTTGCTATGGTGACACACTGTGTGCCGTTGCTATGGTAACGCACTGTGTGCCCTTGCTATGGTAACACACTGTGTGCCGTTGCTATGGTAACGCAATGTGTTCCGTTGCTATGGTGACACACTGTGTGCCATTGCTGTGGTGACACACTGTGTGCCGTTGCTAAGGTAACACGCTGTGTGCCGTTGCTAAGGTAACACACTGTGTGCCGTTGCTAAGCTAACACACTGTGTGCCGTTGCTAAGGTAACACACTGTGTGCCGTTGCTATGGTGACACACTGTGTGCCGTTGCTATGGTGACACACTGTATGCCGTTGCTATGGTGTCACACTGTTTGCCGTTGCTATGGTGACACACTGTTTGCCGTTGCTATGGTGTCACACTGTTTGCCGTTGCTATGGTGACACACTGTATGCCGTCGCTATGGTAACGCACTGTGAGCCGTTGCTATGGTATCACACTGTGTGCCGTTGCTATGGTAACGCACTGTGTGCCGTTGCTATGGTGACACACTTTATGCCGTTGCTATGGTAACGAACTGTGAGCCGTTGCTATGGTAACGCACTGTGTGCCGTTGCTATGGTAACGCACTGTGTGCCGTTGCTATGGTAACACACTGTGTGCCGTTGCTATGCTGACACACTGTGTGCCTGTTGCTAAGGCAAGACACTGTGTGCCGTTGCTATGGTAACGCACTGTGTGCCGTTGCTAAGGTAACACACTGTGTGCCGTTGCTAAGGTAACACACTGTGTGGCTTTGGTATGGTAACACCCTGTGTGCCGTTGCTATGGTGACACACTGGTGCCGTTGGTATGGTAACGCACTGTGTGCCGTTGTTAAGTTAACGCACTCTGTGCCGTTGCTATGGTGACACTGTGTGCCGTTGCTATGGTAACACACTGTGTGCCGTTGCTATGATAACACACTGTATGCCGTTGCTATGGTGATACACTGTGTGCCGTTGCTATGGTGACACACTGTGTGCCGTTCTTATAGTGATACACTGTTTGCCGTTGCTAAGGTGACATACTGTATGCCGTTGTTAAGGTAACACACTGTGTGCCGTTGCTATGGTAACACACTGTTTGCCGTTTTTAAGGTGACACACTGTGTGCCGTTGCTATGGTGAGACATTGTATGCCATTGCTAAGGTAACACGCTGTGTGCCGTTGCTAAGGTAACACGCTGTGTGCCGTTGCTAAGGTAACACACTGTGTGCCGTTGCTATGGTGACACACTGTGTGCCGTTGCTATGGTGACACAATGTGTGCCGTTGCTATGTTGACACACTGTATGCCGTTGCTATGGTGACACACTGTTTGCCGTTGTTATGGTGACACACTGTTTGCCGTTGCTATGGTGACACACTGTATGTCGTTGCTAAGGTAACACACTGTGTGCCGTTGCTATGGTAACGCACTGTGGGCCGTTGCAATGGTAACACACTGTGTGGCGTTGCTATGCTGACACACTGTGTGCCGTTGCTAAGGTAACACACTGTGTGCCATTGCTATGGTAACGCACTGTGTGCCGTTGCTAAGGTAACACACTGTGTGTCGTTGCTAAGGTAACACCCTGTGTGCCGTTGCTATTATGACACACTGTGTGCCGTTGCTATGGTGATACACTGTATGCCGTTTCTATGGTGACACACTGTATGCCGTTGCTATGGTGACACACTGCGTGCCGTTGTTAAGGTAACACACTGTATGCCGTTGCTATGGTAGCATACTGTATGCCGTTGCTATGGTATCACACTGTGTGCCGTTGCTATGGTAACACACTGTATGCCGTTGCTATGGTGATACACTGTGTGCCGTTTCTATGGTGACACTGTGTGCCTTTGCTATAATGACACACTGTGTGCCGTTGCTAAGGTAACACCCTGTGTGAGATTGTTGAGGTTACACACTGTGTGCCGTTGCTAAGGTAACACCCTGTGTGCCGTGGCTATGGTAACACACTGTGTGCCGTTGCTATGGTAACGCACTCTGTGCCGTTGCTATGGTAACACACTGTGAGCCGATGCTATGGTAACACTCTGTGCCGTTGCTATGCTAACACACTGTGTGCCGTTGCTATGGTAACACACTGTGAGCCGTTGCTATGGTAACACACTCTGTGCCATTGCTATGGTAACGCACTGTGTGCCGTTGCTAAGGTAACACCCTGTGTGCCGTTGCTATGGTAACAAACTGTGTGCCTTTGTTATGGTAACGCACTGTGTGCCGTTGCTAAGGTAACACACTGTGTGCCGTTGCTATGGTGACACACTGTGTGCCGTTGGTATGGTAACGCACAGTGTGCCGTTGTTAAGTTAACGCACTCTGTGCCGTTGCTATGGTGACACTGTGTGCCGTTGCTATGGTAACACACTGTGTGCCGTTGCTATGGTAACACACTGTATGCCGTTGCATTGGTGATACACTGTGTGCCGTTGCTAAGGTAACACACTGTGTGCCATTGCTATGGTAACACACTTTATGCCGTTGCTATGCTGATACACTGTGTGCCGTTGCTATGGTGACACATTGTGTGCCGTTGCTATAGTGATACACTGTTTTCCGTTGCTAAGGTGACACACTGTATGCCGTTGTTAAGGTAACACACTGTGTGCCGTTGCTATGGTGACACACTGTATGCCGTTTTTAAGGTGACACACTGTGTGCCGTTGCTATGGTGACACACTGTATGCTGTTGTTAAGGTGACACACTGTGTGCCGTTGCTATGATGAAACACTGTGTGCCGTTGCTATGGTGACACACTGTGTGCCGTTGCTATGGTGACACACTGTATGCCGTTTTAAGGTAACACACTGTGTGCCGTTGCTATGGTGACACACTGTGTGCCGTTGCTATGGTGACACACTGTATGCCGTTGCTATGGTGACACATTGTGTGCCGTTGTTAAGGTAACACACTGTGTGCCGTTGCTATGGTGACACACTGTGTGCCGTTGCTATGGTAACGCACTGCTTGCCGTTGCTATGGTAACACACTGTGTGCCGTTGCTATGGTAACGCACTGTGTGCCATTGCTGTGGTGACACACTGTGTGCCGTTGCTAAGGTAACACGCTGTGTGCTGTTGCTAAGGTAACACGCAGTGTGCCGTTGCTAAGGTAACACACTGTGTGCCGTTGCTATGGTGACACACTGTGCGCCGTTGCTATGGTGACACACTGTGTGCCGTTGCTATGTTGACACACTGTATGCCGTTGCTATGGTGACACACTGTTTGCCGTTGCTATGGTGACACACTGTTTGCCGTTGCTATGGTGACACACTGTTTGCCGTTGCTATGGTGACACACTGTATGTCGCTGCTAAGGTAACACACTGTGTGCCGTTGCTATGGTAACACACTGTGTGCCGTTGCTATGCTGACACACTGTGTGCCGTTGCTAAGGTAACACACTGTGTGCCATTGCTATGGTAACGCACTGTGTGCCGTTGCTAAGGTAACACACTGTGTGCCGTTGCTAAGGTAACACACTGTGTGTCGTTGCTAAGGTAACACACTGTGTGCCATTGCTATGGTATCGCACTGTGTGCCGTTGCTAAGGTAACACACTGTGTGCCGTTGCTATGGTCTCACACTGTATGCCTTTGCTATGGTGACACACTGTGTGCCGTTGTTAAGGTAACACACTGTGTGCCGTTGCTATGGTAACACACTGTATGCCGTTGGTATGGTGATACACTGTGTGCCGTTGCTATGATGAAACACTGTGTGCCGTTGCTATGGTGACACACTGTGTGCCGTTGCTATGGTGACACACTGTATGCCGTTTTAAGGTAACACCTTGTGTGCCGTTGCTATTATGACACACTGTGTGCCGTTGCTATGGTGACACACTGTGTGCCGTTGCTATGGTAACGCACTGTGTGCCGTTGTAAAGGTAACGCACGGTGTGCCGTTGCTATGGTGACACTGTGTGCCGTTGCTATGGTGATACACTGTATGCCGTTTCTATGGTGACACACTGTATGCCGTTGTTAAGGTAACACACTGTGTGCCGTTGCTAAGGTGACACACTGTATGCCGTTGTTAAGGTGACACACTGTGTGCCGTTGCTATGGTGACACACTGTATGCCGTTGTTAAGGTGACACACTGTGTGCCGTTGCTATGGTGACACACTGTGTGCCGTTGTTAAGGTGACACACTGTGTGCCGTTGCTATGGTGACACACTGTATGCCGTTGTTAAGGTAACACACTGTGTGCCGTTGCTATGGTAACGCACTGTGTGCCGTTGCTATGGTAACACACTGTGAGCCGATGCTATGGTAACACTGTGAGCCGTTGCTATGGTGATACACTTTGTGCCGTTTCTATGGTGACACTGTGTGCCGTTGCTATAATGACACACTGTGTGCCGTTGCTAAGGTAACACCCTGTGTGCTGTTGTTAAGGTTACACACTGTGTGCCGTTGCTAAGGTAACACCCTGTGTGCCGTTGCTATGGCAACACACTGTGTGCCGTTGCTATGGTAACACACTGTGAGCCGTTGCTATGGTAACACACTCTGTGCCATTGCTATGGTAACGCACTGCGTGCCGTTGCAATGGTGACACACTGTGTGCCATTGCTATGGTGACACACTGTGTGCAGTTGCTAAGGTAACACGCTGTGTGCCGTTGCTAAGGTAACACACTGTGTGCCATTGCTAAGGTAACACACTGTGTGCTGTTGCTATGGTGACACACTGTGTTCCGTTGCTATGGTGACACACTGGGTTCCGTTGCTATTTTGACACACTGTGTGCCGTTGCTATGGTGACACACGGTTTGCCGTTGCTATGGTGACACACTGTTTGCCGTTGCTATGGTAACACACTGTTTGCCGTTGCTATGGTAACGCACTGTGTGCCGTTGTTAAGGTAACGCACTGTGTGCAGTTGCTATGGTGACACTGTGTGCCGTTGCTATGGTGATACACTGAATGCCGTTTCTATGGTGACACACTGTATGCCGTTGTTAAGGTAACACACTGTGTCCCGTTGCTAATGTAACACACTGTGTGCCGTTGCTAAGGTAACTCCCTGTGTGCCGTTGCTATGGTAACACACTGTGTGCCGTTGCTATGGTGACACACTGTGTGCCGTTGCTATGTTGACACACTTCATGCTGTTGCTATGGTGACACACTGTTTGCCGTTGCTATGGTGACACACTGTTTGCCGTTGCTATGGTAACACACTGTTTGCCGTTGCTATGGTGACACACTGTGTGCCGTCGCTATGGTAACGCACTGTTTGCTGTTGGTTTGGTGTCACGCTGTATGCCGTCGCTATGGTAACGCACAGTGAGCCGTTGCTATGGTAACGCACTGTGTGCCGTTGCTATGGTAACGCACTGTGTGCCGTTGCTATGGAGACACACTGTATGCCGTTGCTATGGTAACGCACTGTGAGCCGTTGCTATGGTAACGTACTGTGTGCCGTTGCTATGTTAACGCACCGTGTGCCGTTGCTATGGTAACGAACTGTGGGCCGTGCTATGGTAACGAACTGTGTGTCGTTGCTATGGTGACACACTGTATGCCGTTGCTATGGTAAAGCACTGTGAGCCGTTGCTATGGTATCGCACTGTGTGCCGTTGCTATGTTAACGCACTGTGTGCCGTTGCTATGGTGACACACTTTATGCCGTTGCTATAGTAACGAACTGTTAGCCGTTGCTATGGTAACGCACTGTGTGCCGTTGTTATGGTAACGCACTGTGTGCCGTTGCTATGCTGACACACTGTGTGCCGTTGCTAAGTTAACACACTGTGTGCCATTACTATGGTAACGCACTGTGTGCTGTTGCTAAGGTAATACACTGTGTGCCGCTGCTAAGGTAACACCCTGTGTGCCGTTGCTATGGTAACACACTGTGTGCCTTTGCTATGGTAACGCACTGTGTGCCGTTGCTAAGGTAACACACTGTGTGCCGTTGCTATGGTGACACACTGTGTGCCGTTGGTATGGTGACACACTGTGTGCCGTTGTTAAGGTTACGCACTGTGTGCCGTTGCTATGCTGACACTGTGTGCCGTTGCTATAGTAACACACTGTGTGCCGTTGCTATGGTAACACACTGTATGCCGTTGCTATGGTGATACACTGTGTGCCGTTGCTAAGGTAACACACTGTGTGCTGTTGCTATGGTAACACACTGTATGCCGTTGCTATGGTGATATACTGTGTGCCGTTGCTAAAGTGACACACTGTGTGCCGTTGCTATAGTGATACACTGTATGCCGTTGATATGGTGACACACTGTATGCCGTTGTTAAGGTAACACACTGTGTGCCGTTGCTATGGTGACACACTGTATGCCGTTGTTAAGGTGACACACTGTGTGCCGTTGCTATGTTGACACACTGTATGCCGTTGTTAAGGTGACACACTGTGTACCGTTCCTATGGTGACACACTGTGTGCCGTTGTTAAGGTGACACACTGTGTGCCGTTGCTATGGTGACACACTGTATGCCGTTGCTAAGGTAACACACTGTTTGCCGATGCCATGGTAACACACTGTGTGCCGTTGTTAAGGTAACACACTGTTTGCCGTTGTTAAGGTAACACACTGTGTGCCGTTGCCAAGGTAACACACTGTGTGTCGTTGCTAAGGTAACACACTGTTTGCCGTTGTTAAGGTAACACACAGTGTGCCGTTGCTAAGGTAACACTGTGTGCCGTTGTTAAGGTAACGCACTGTGTCCAGTTTCTAAGGTAACACACTGGGAGACGTTGCTATGGTGACACACTATATGACGTTGCTATGGAGACACACTGTGCCGTTGCTAAGGTAACACACTGTGTGCCGTTGCTATGGTAACGCACTGTGTGCCGTTTCTAAGGTAGCACACTGTGTGCCGTTACTAAGGTAACACACTGTGTGCCGTTGCTAAGGTAACACCCTGTGTGCTGTTGCTATTTTGACACACTGTGTGCCGTTGCTATGGTGACACACTCTGTGCCGTTGCTAAGGTAACACCCTGTGTGCAGTTGCTATGGTAACACCCTGTGTGCCGTTCCTAAGGTAACACCCTGTGTGCCGTTGCTATGGTAACAACTGTGTGCCGTTGCTAAGGTAACACCCTGTGTGCCGTTGGTAAGGTAACACCCTGTGTGCCGTTGCTAAGGTAACTCACTGTGTGCCGTTGCTAAGGTAACACACTGTTTGCCGTTGCTATGGTAACACACTGTTTGCCGTTGCTATGGTGACGCACTGTGTGCCGTTGCTATGGTAACACACTCTGTGCCGTTGCTATGGTAACGCACTCTTTGCCGTTGCTATGGTAACACACTCTGTGCCGTTGCTATGGTAACACACACTGTTTGCCGTTACTATGGTAACGCACTGTGTGCCGTTGCTATGGTAACACACTCTGTGCCGTTGCTATGGTAACGCACAGTTTGCCGTTGCTATGGTAACACAACTGTGCCATTGCTATGGTAACGCACTGTGTGCCGTTGCTATGGTAACACACTCTGTGCCGTTGCTATGGTAACGCACTGGTACCGTTGCTATGGTAACACACTCTGTGCCGTTGCTATGGTAACGCACTGTTTGCCGTTGCTATGGTAACGCACTGTGCGTCGTTGCTATGGTGACACACTGTGTGGCGTTGCTATGGTAAAGCACTGTGTGCCGTTGCTATTGTGACACACTGTATGCCGTTGCTATTGTGACACACTGTATGCCGTTGCTATCGTGACACACTGTGTGCCGTTGCTATGGTAACGCACTGAGTGGCGTTGCTATGGTGACACACTGTGAGCCGTTGTTAAGGTAACTCACTGTGTGCAGTTGCTATGGTAACCCTGTGTGCCGTTGCTATGGTAACACACTGTGTGCCGTTGCTATGGTGACACACTGTATGCCGTTGCTATGTTGACACACTTTATGCTGTTGCTATGGTGACACACTGTTTGCCGTTGCTATGGTGACACACTGTTTGCCGTTGCTATGGTAACACACTGTTTGCCGTTGCTATGGGGACACACTGTGTGCCGTCGCTATGGTAACGCACTGTTTGCTGTTGCTATGGTGTCACCCTGTATGCCGTTGCTATGGTAACGCACAGTGAGCCGTTGCTATGGTAACGCACTGTGTGCCGTTGCTATGGTAACGCACTGTGTGCCGTTGCTATGGTGACACACTGTATGCCGTTGCTATGGTAACCCACTGTGAGCCTTTGCTATGGTAACGCACTGTGTGCCGTTGCTATGTTAACGCACCGTGTGCCGTTGCTATGGTAACGAACTGTGTGTCGTGCTATGGTAACGCACTGTGTGCCGTTGCTATGGTGACACACTGTATGCCGTTGCTATGGTAACGCACTCTGAGCCGTTGCTATGGTATCGCAATGTGTGCCGTTGCTATGGTAACGCACTGTGTGCCGTTGCTATGGTAACACACTGTGTGCCGTTGCTATGCTGACACACTGTGTGCCGTTGCTAAGTTAACACACTGTGTGCCATTACTAGGGTAACGCACTGTGTGCCGTTGCTAAGGTAACACACTGTGTGCCGTTGCTAAGGTACAACCCTGAGTGCCGTTGCTATGGTAACACACTGTGAGCCTTTGCTATGGTAACGCACTGTGTGCCGTTGCTAAGGTTACACACTGTGTGCCGTTGCTATGGTGACACACTGTGTGCCGTTGCTATGGTGACACACTGTGTGCCGTTGGTATGGTAACACACTGTGTGCCGTTGTTAAGGTAACGCACTGTGTGCCGTTGCTATGCTGACACTGTGTGCCGTTGCTATAGTAACACACTGTGTGCCGTTGCTATGGTAACACACTGTATGCCGTTGCTATGGTGATACACTGTGTGCCGTTGCTTGGGTAACACACTGTGTGCTGTTGCTATGGTAACACACTGTATGCCGTTGCTATGGTGATACACTGTGTGCCGTTGCTATGTTGACACACTGTGTGCCGTTGCTATAGTGATACTCTGTATGCCGTTGCTATGGTGAAACACTGTTTGCCGTTGTTAAGGTAACACACTGTGTGCCGTTGCTATGGTGACACACTGTATGCCGTTGTTAAGGTGACACTCTGTGTGCCGTTGCTATGGTGACACACTGTATGCCGTTGTTAAGGTGACACACTGTGTGCCGTTCCTATGGTGACACACTGTGTGCCGTTGTTAAGGTGACACACTGTGTGCCGTTGCTATGGTGACACACTGTATGCCGTTGTTAAGGTAACACACTGTGTGCCGTTGCTATGGTGACACACTGTATGCCGTTGTTAAGGTGACACATTGTGTGCCGTTGCTATGGTGACACACTGTGTGCCGTTGCTATGTTTACACACTGTATGCCGTTGCTATGGTGACACACTGTGTGCCGATGTTAAGGTAACACACTGTGTGCCGTTATGGTAACACACTGTATGCCGTTGCTATGGTGATACACTGTGAGCCGTTGCTATAGTGACACACTGTATGCCGTTGCTATGCTAACACATTGTGTGCCGTTGCTATGCTGACACACTGTGTGCCGTTGCTAAGGTAACACACTGTGTGCCATTGCTATGGTATCGCACTGTGTGCCGTTGCTAAGGTAACACACTGTGTGCCGTTGCTATGGTCTCACACTGTATGCCTTTGCTATGGTGACACACTGTGTGCCGTTGTTAAGGTAACACACTGTGTGCCGTTGCTATGGTAACACACTGTATGCCGTTGGTATGGTGATACACTGTGTGCCGTTGCTATGGTGATACACTGTGTGCCGTTGCTATGGTAACACACTGTGTGCCGTTGCTATAATGACACACTGTGTGCCGTTGCTAAGGTAACACCCTGTGTGCCGTTGTTAAGGTGACACACTGTGTGCCGTTGCTAAGGTAACACCCTGTGTGCCGTTGCTATGGTAATATACTGTGTGCCGTTGCTATGGTAACATACTGTGTGCCGTTGCTATGGTAACACACTGTGTGCCGTTGCTATGGTAACACTCTCTGTGCCGTTGCTATGGTAACGCACTGTGTGCCGTTGCTATGGTAACACACTCTGTGCCGTTGCTAAGGTAACGTACTGGGTGCCGTTGCTATGGTAACACACTCTGTGCCGTTGCTAAGGTAACTCACTGTGTGCCGTTGCTAAGGTAACACACTGTTTGCCGTTGCTATGGTAACACACTGTTTGCCGTTGCTATGGTAACGCACTGTGTGCCGTTGCTATGGTAACACAATCTGTGCCGTTGTTATGGTAACGCACTCTTTGCCGTTGCTATGGTAACACACTCTGTGCCGTTGCTATGGTAACACACACTGTTTGCCGTTACTATGGTAACGCACTGTGTGCCGTTGCTATGGTAACACACTCTGTGCCGTTGCTATGGTAACGCACAGTTTGCCGTTGCTATGGTAACACAACTGTGCCATTGCTATGGTAGCGCACTGTGTGCCGTTGCTATGGTAACGCACTCTGTGCCGTTGCTATGGTAACGCACTGGTACCGTTGCTATGGTAACACACTCTGTGCCGTTGCTATGGTAACGCACTGTTTGCCGTTGCTATGGTAACGCACTGTGCGTCGTTGCTATGGTGACACACTGTGTGACGTTACTATGTTAAAGCACTGTGTGCCGTTGCTATTGTGACACACTGTATGCCGTTGCTATTGTGACACACTGTATGCCGTTGCTAAGGTGACACACTGTGTGCCGTTGCTATGGTAACGCACTGTGTGGCGTTGCTATGGTGACACACTGTGAGCCGTTGTTAAGGTAACTCACTGTGTGCCGTTGCTAAGGTAACACACTGTTTGCCGTTGCTATGGTGACACACTCTTTGCCGTTTCTATGGTGATACACTGTGTGCCGTTGCTAAAGTAACACACTGTGTGCCGTTGTTAAGGTAACACACTGTTTTCCGTTGCTAAGGTAACACACTGTATGCCGTTGCTAAGGTAACACACTGTGTGCCGTTGCTATGGTGACACACTGTGTGCTGTTGCTATGGTGACACACGGTTTGCCGTTGCTATGGTGACACACTGTTTGCCGTTGCTATGGTAATACACTGTGTGCCGTTGCTAAGGTAACACACTGTGTCCCGTTGCTAAGGTAACACACTGTATGCCGTTGCTAAGGTAACACCCTGTGTGCCGTTGCTATGGTAACACACTCTGTGCCGTTGCTATGTTGACACACTGTGTGCCGTTGCTATGGTAACGCACTGTGTGCCGTTGTTAAGGTAACGCACTGTGTGCAGTTGCTATGGTAACCCTGTGTGCCGTTGCTATGGTAACACACTGTGTGCCGTTGCTATGGTGGCACACTGTGTGCCGTTGCTATGTTGACACACTTTATGCTGTTGCTATGGTGACACACTGTTTGCCGTTGCTATGGTGACACACTGTTTGCCGTTGCTATGGTAACACACTTTTTGCCGTTGCTATGGGGACACACTGTGTGCCGTCGCTATGGTAACGCACTGTTTGCTGTTGCTATGGTGTCACCCTGTATGCCGTTGCTATGGTAACGCACAGTGAGCCGTTGCTATGGTAACGCACTGTGTGCCGTTGCTATGGTAACGCACGGTGTGCCGTTGCTATGGTGACACACTGTATGCCGTTGCTATGGTAACGCACTGTGAGCCGTTGCTATGGTAACGCACTGTGTGCCGTTGCTATGTTAACGCACCGTGTGCCGTTGCTATGGTAACGAACTGTGTGTCGTGCTATGGTAACGCACTGTGTGCCGTTGCTATGGTGACACACTGTATGTCGTTGCTATGGTAACGCACTCTGAGCCGTTGCTATGGTATCGCAATATGTGCCGTTGCTATGTTAACGCACTGTGTGCCGTTGCTATGGTGACACACTTTATGCCGTTGATATAGTAACGAACTGTGAGCCGTTGCTATGGTAACGCACTGTGTGCCGTTGCTATGATAACGCACTGTGTGCCGTTGCTATGGTAACACACTGTGTGCCGTTGCTATGCTGACACACTGTGTGCCGTTGCTAAGTTAACACACTGTGTGCCATTACTAGGGTAACGCACTGTGTGCCGTTGCTAAGGTAACACACTGTGAGCCGTTGCTAAGGTAACACCCTGTGTGCCGTTGCTATGGTAACACACTGTGAGCCTTTGCTATTGTAACGCACTGTGTGCCGTTGCTAAGGTAACACACTGTGTGCCGTTGCTATGGTGACACACTGTGTGCCGTTGCTATGGTGACACACTGTGTGCCGTTGGTATGGTAACACACTGTGTGCCGTTGTTAAGGTAACGCACTGTGTGCCGTTGCTATGCTGACACTGTGTGCCGTTGCTATAGTAACACACTGTGTGCCGTTGCTATGGTAACACACTGTATGCCGTTGCTATGGTGATACACTGTGTGCCGTTGCTTGGGTAACACACTGTGTGCTGTTGCTATGGTAACACACTGTATGCCGTTGCTATGGTGATACACTGTGTGCCGTTGCTATGTTGACACACTGTGTGCCGTTGCTATAGTAATACACTGTATGCCGTTGCTATGGTGAAACACTGTATGCCGTTGTTAATGTAACACACTGTGTGCCGTTGCTATGGTGACACACTGTATGCCGTTGTTAAGGTGACACACTGTGTGCCGTTGCTATGGTGACACACTGTATGCCGTTGTTAAGGTGACACACTGTGTGCCGTTCCTATGGTGACACACTGTGTGCCGTTGTTAAGGTGACACACTGTGTGCCGTTGCTATGGTGACACACTGTATGCCGTTGTTAAGGTAACACACTGTGTGCCGTTGCTATGGTGACACACTGTATGCCGTTGTTAAGGTGACACATTCTGTGCCGTTGCTATGGTGACACACTGTGTGCCGTTGCTATGTTTACACACTGTATGCCGTTGCTATGGTGACACACTGTGTGCCGATGTTAAGGTAACACACTGTGTGCCTTTGTTATGGTAACACACTGTATGCCGTTGCTATGGTGATACACTGTGAGCCGTTGCTATAGTGACACACTGTATGCCGTTGCTATGGTGATACACTGTGTGCCGTTGCTATGGTAACACATTGTGTGCCGTTGCTATGCTGACACACTGTGTGCCGTTGCTAAGGTAACACACTGTGTGCCATTGCTATGGTATCGCACTGTGTGCCGTTGCTAAGGTAACACACTGTGTGCCGTTGCTATGGTCTCACACTGTATGCCTTTGCTATGGTGACACACTGTGTGCCGTTGTTAAGGTAACACACTGTGTGCCGTTGCTATGGTAACACACTGTATGCCGTTGGTATGGTGATACACTGTGTGCCGTTGCTATGGTGATACACTGTGTGCCGTTGCTATGGTAACACACTGTGTGCCGTTGCTATAATGACACACTGTGTGCCGTTGCTAAGGTAACACCCTGTGTGCCGTAGTTAAGGTGACACACTGTGTGCCGTTGCTAAGGTAACACCCTGTGTGCCGTTGCTATGGTAATATACTGTGTGCCGTTGCTATGGTAACATGGTGTGTGCCGTTGCTATGGTAACACACTGTGTGCCGTTGCTATGGTAACACCCTCTGTGCCGTTGCTATGGTAACGCACTGTGTGCCGTTGTTATGGTAACACACTCTGTGCCGTTGCCAAGGTAACGTACTGGGTGCCGTTGCTATGGTAACACACTCTGTGCCGTTGCTAAGGTAACTCACTGTGTGCCGTTGCTAAGGTAACACACTGTTTGCCGTTGCTATGGTAACACACTGTTTGCCGTTGCTATGGTAAAGCACTGTGTGCCGTTGCTATGGTAACACACTCTGTGCCGTTGCTATGGTAACGCACTCTTTGCCGTTGCTATGGTAACACACTCTGTGCCGTTGCTATGGTAACACACACTGTTTGCCGTTACTATGGTAACGCACTGTGTGCCGTTGCTATGGTAACACACTGTGTGCCGTTGCTATGGTAACGCACAGTTTGCCGTTGCTATGGTAACACAACTGTGCCATTGCTATGGTAACGCACTGTGTGCCGTTGCTATGGTAACACACTCTGTGCCGTTGCTATGGTAACGCTCTGGTACCGTTGCTATGGTAACACACTCTGTGCCGTTGCTATGGTAACGCACTGTTTGCCGTTGCTATGGTAACGCACTGTGCGTCGTTGCTATGGTGACACACTGTGTGCCGTTACTATGGTAAAGCACTGTGTGCCGTTGCTATTGTGACACACTGTATGCCGTTGCTATTGTGACACACTGTATGCCGTTGCTATGGTGACACACTGTGTGCCGTTGCTATGGTAACGCACTGTGTGGCGTTGCTATGGTGACACACTGTGAGCCGTTGTTAAGGTAACTCACTGTGTGCCGTTGCTAAGGTAACACACTGTTTGCCGTTGCTATGGTGACACACTGTGAGCCGTTGCTATGGTGATACATTGTGTGCCGTTGCTAAGGTAACACACTGTTTGCCGTTGCTAAGGTAACACACTCTTTGCCGTTTCTATGGTGATACACTGTGTGCCGTTGCTAAAGTAACACACTGTGTGCCGTTGTTAAGGTAACACACTGTTTTCCGTTGCTAAGGTAACACACTGTGTGCCGTTGCTAAGGTTACACACTGTGTGCCGTTGTTAAGGTAACGCACTGTGTCCAGTTGCTAAGGTAACACGCTGTGAGCCGTTGCTATGGTGACACACTGTGAGCCGTTGCTATGGTGACACACTATATGACGTTGCTATGGTGACACACTGTGCCGTTGCTAAGGTAACACACTGTGTGCCGTTGCTATGGTAACGCACTGTGTGCTTTTTCTAAGGTAACACACTGTCTGCCGTTGCTAAGGTAACACACTGTGTGCCGTTGCTAAGGTAACACCCTGTGTGCCGTTGCTATGGTGACACACCGTGTGCCTTTGCTATGGTGACACATTGTGTGCCGTTGCTATGGTAACACCCTGTGTGCCGTTGCTAAGGTAACACCCTGTGTGCCGTTGCTATGGTAACACCCTGTGTGCCGTTGCTAAGGTAACACCCTGTGTGCCGTTGCTATGGTGACACACTGTGTGCCGTTGCTATGGTGACACACTGTGAGCCGTTGCTATGGTGATACATTGTGTGCCGTTGCTAAGGTAACACACTGTTTGCCGTTGCTAAGGTAACACACTCTTTGCCGTTTCTATGGTGATACACTGTGTGCCGTTGCTAAAGTAACACACTGTGTGCCGTTGTTAAGGTAACACACTGTTTTCCGTTGGTATGGTGACACACTGTGTGCCGTTGCTATGGTAACGCACTTTTTGCCGTTGCTATGGTGACACACTGTGTGCCGTTGCTATGGTAACGCACTGTGTGCCATTTGCTATGGTAACACACTGTGTGCCGTTGCTATGGTAACGCACTGTGTGCCGTTGCCATGGTGACACACTGTGTGCCATTGCTATCGTGACACACTGTGTGCAGTTGCTAAGGTAACACGCTGTGTGCCGTTGCTAAGGTAACACACTGTGTGCCGTTGCTATGGTGACACACTGTGTGCCGTTGCTATGGTGACACACTGTGTGCCGTTGCTATGGTGACACACTGTGTGCCGTTGCTATGGTGACACACTGTGTGCCTTTGCTATGGTGACACTCTGTGCCGTTGCTATGGTGACACATGGTTTGCCGTTGCTATGGTGACACACTGTTTGCCTTGGCTATGGTGATACACTGTATGCCGTTGCTAAGGTAACACACTGTGTGCCGTTGCTATGGTAACGCACTGTGTGCCGTTGCTATGGTAACACACTGTATGCCGTTGCTATGCGGACACACTGTGTGCCGTTGCTAAGGTAACATACTGTGTGCCATTGCTATGGTAACGCACTGTGTGCCGTTGCTAAGGTAACACACTGTGTCCCGTTGCTAAGGTAACACACTGTGTGCCGTTGCTAAGGTAACACCCTGTGTGCCGTTGCTATGGTAACACACTGTGTGCCGTTGCTATGGTGACACTGTGTGCCGTTGCTATGGTGATACACTGTATGCCGTTTCTATGGTGACACTTTGTATGCCGTTGTTAAGGTAACACACTGTGTCCCGTTGCTAAGGTAACACACTGTGTGCCGTTGCTAAGGTAACACCCTTTGTGCCGTTGCTATGGTAACTCACTGTGTGCCGCGGCTAAGGTAACACACTGTTTGCGGTTGCTATGGTGACACTATGTGAGCCGTTGGTATGGTGATACACTGTGTGCCGTTGCTAAGGTAACACACTGTTTGCCGTTGGTAAGGTAACACATTGTTTGCCGTTGCTATGGTGATACACTGTGTGCCGTTGGTAAGGTAACACACTGTGTGCCGTTGTTAAGGTAACACACTCTTTGCCGTTGCTAAGGTAACACACTGTGTGCCGTTGCTAAGGTATCGCACTGTTTGCCGTTGCTAAGGTAACACACTGTGTGCCGTTGCTAAGGTAACACACTGTGTGCCGTTGTTAAGATAACGCACTGTGTCCAGTTGCTAAGGTAACACCCTGTGAGCCATTGCTATGGTGACACACTGTGAGCCGTAGCTATGGTGACACGCTATATGACGTTGCTATGGTGACACACTGTGCCGTTGCTAAGGTAACACACTGTGTGCCGTTGCTATGGTAACGTTCTCTCTGCCGTTGCTATGGTAACACACTGTGAGCCGATGCTATGGTAACACACTGTTTGCCGTTGCTATGGTAACACACTGTGTGCCGTTGCTATGGTAACACACTGTGAGCCTTAGCTATGGTAACACACTGTGAGCCGTTGCTATGTTAACACAATGTGAGCCGTTGTTATGGTAACACACTGTGTGCCGTTGCTATGGTAACGCACTGTGTGCCGTTGCTATCGTAACACACTGTGTGCCGTTGCTAGGCTTACACACTGTGTGCCGTTGCTATGTTAACACACTGTGTGCCATTGCTATGGTAACGCACTGTGTGCCGTTGCTAAGGTAACACAGTGTGCCGTTGCTATGGTAACACACTGTGTGTTGTTGCTAAGGTAACACCCTGTGTGCCGTTGCTATTATGACACACTGTGTGCCGTTGCTATGGTGACACACTGTGTGCCGTTGCTATGGTAACGCACTGTGTGCCGTTGTTAAGGTAACGCACGGTGTGCCGTTGCTATGGTGACTTTGTGTGCCGTTGCTATGGTGATACACTGTATGCCGTTTCTATGGTGACACACTGTATGCCGTAGTTAAGGTAACACACTGTGTGCCGTTGCTAAGGTGACACACTGTATGCCGTTGTTAAGGTGCCACACTGTGTGCCGTTGCTATGGTGACACACTGTAAGCCGTTGTTAAGTTGACACACTGTGTGCCGTTGCTATGGTGACACACTGTATGCCGTTGTTAAGGTGACACACTGTGTGCCGGTTCTATGGTGACACACTGTGTGCCGTTGCTATGGTGATACACTGTATGCCGTTGCTATGGTGACACACTGTGTGCCGTTGTTAAGGTAACACACTGTATGCCGTTGCTATGGTAGCACACTGTATGCCGTTGCTATGGTAACACACTGTGTGCCGTTGCTATGGTAACACACTGTATGCCGTGGCTATGGTGATACACTGTGTGCCGTTTCTATGGTGACACTGTGTGCCGTTGCTATAATGTCACACTGTGTGCCGTTGCTAAGGTAACACCCTGTGTGCCGTTGTTAAGGTGACACACTGTGTGCCGTTGCTAAGGTAACACCCTGTGTGCCGTTGCTATGGTAACACACTGTGTGCCGTTGCTATGGTAACGCACTGTGTGCCGTTGCTATGGTAACACACTGTGAGCCGATGCTATGGTAACACTGTGTGCCGTTGCTATGCTAACACACTGTGTGCCGTTGCTATGGTAACACACTGTGAGCCGTTGCTATGGTAACACACTCTGTGCCATTGCTATGGTAACGCACTGTGTGCCGTTGCTATGGTAACACTGTCTGTGCCGTTGCTATGGTAACGCACTGTGTGCCGTTGCTATGGTAACACACTCTGTGCCGTTGCTATGGTAATGCACTGAGTGCCGTTGCTATGGTAACACTCTCTGTGCCGTTGCTAAGGTAACTCATTGTGTGCCGTTGCTAAGGTAACACACTGTTTGCCGTTGCTATGGTAACACATTGTCTGCCGTTGCTATGGTAACGTACTGTGTGCCGTTGCTATGGTAACACACTCTGTGCCGTTGCTATGGTAACGCACTGCTTGCCGTTGCTATGGTAACACACTCTGTGCCGTTGCTATGGTAACACACACTGTTTGCCGTTACTATGGTAAGGCACTGCGTGCCGTTGCTATGGTAACATACTCTGTGCCGTTGCTATGGTAACGTACTGTTTGCTGTTGCTATGGTAACACACTCTGTGCCATTGCTATGGTAACGCACTGTGTGCCGTTGCTATGGTGACACATAATGTGCCGTTGCTATGGTAACGCACTGTGTGCCATTGCTATTGTGACACACTGTATGCCGTTGCTATTGTGACACACTGTATGCCGTTGCTATGGTGACACACTGTGTGCCGTTGCTATGGTAACGCACTGTGTGCCGTTGCTATGGTGACACACTGTGAGCCGTTGTTAATGTAACTCACTGTGTGCCGTTGCTAAGGTAACACACTGTTTGCCGTTGCTATGGTGACACACTGTGAGCCGTTGCTATGTTTATACACTGTGTGCCGTTGCTAAGTAACACACTGTGTGCCGTTGTTAAGGTAACACACTGTTTGCCGTTGCTAAGGTAGCACACTGTGTGCCGTTGCTAAGGTAACACACTGTGTGCCGTTGCTAAGGTAACACACTGTTTGCCGTTGTTAAGGTAACACACAGTGTGCAGTTGCTAAGGTAACACACTGTGTGCCGTTGTTAAGGTAACGCACTGTGTCCAGTTTGTAAGGTAACACACTGGGAGCCGTTGCTATGGTGACTCACTATATGACTTTGCTATGGAGACACACTGTGCCGTTGCTAAGGTAACACCCTGTGTGCCGTTGCTATGGTAACGCACTGTGTGCCGTTTCTAAGGTAGCACACTGTGTGCCGTTGCTAAGGTAACACACTGTGTGCCGTTGCTAAGGTAACACCCTGTGTGCCGTTGCTATGGTGACACACTGTGTGCCGTTGCTATGGTGACACACTGTGTGCCGTTGCTAAGGTAACACCCTGTGTGCCGTTGCTAAGGTAACAACCTGAGTGCCGTTGCTATGGTAACAACTGTGTGCCGTTGCTAAGGTAACACCCTGTGTGCAGTTTCTAAGTTAACACCCTGTGTGCCGTTGCTATGGTAACACACTGATTACCGTTGCTACTGTAACGAACTGTGAGCCGTTGGTATGGTTACACACTGTGTGTCGTTGCAATGTTGATACACTGTGTGCCGTTGCTATGGTGACACACTGTGTGCCGTTGCTATGGTAACACACTGTGAGCCGTTGCTATGGTAACACACTGTGAGCCGTTGCTATGGTGACACAGTGTGTGCCGTTGCTAAGATAACACCCTGTGTGCCGTTGCTTTGGTAACACCCTGTGTGCCGTTGCTAAGGTAACACCCTGTGTGCCGTTGCTAAAGTAACACACTGTGTGTCATTGTTAAGGGAACACACTGTGTGCCGTTGCTAAGGTAACACACTGTGTGCCGTTGCTAAGGTAACACACTGTTTGCCGTTGCTAAGGTAACACACTGTGTGCCGTTGCTAAGGTAACACACTGTGTGCCGTTGTTAAGGTAACGCACTGTGTCCAGTTCCTAAGCTAACACACCGTGAGACGTTGCTATGGTGACACACTGTGAGCCGTTGCTATGGTGACACACTATATGACGTTGCTATGGTGACACACTGTGCCTATGCTAAGGTAACACACTGTGTGCCGTTGCTATGGTAACGCACTGTGTGCCGTTTCTAAGGTAACACCCTGTGTGCCGTTGCTATGGTAACACCCTGTGTGCCGTTGCTAAGGTAACACGCTGTGTGCCGTTGCTATGTCAACACTCTGTGTGCCGTTGCTAAGGTAACACCCTGTGTGCCGTTGCTAAGGTAACACCCTGTGTGCCGTGCTATGGTGACACACTGTGTACCGTTGCTATGGTAACGAACTGTGTGCCGTTGCTATGGTGACACACTGTATGTCGTTGCTATGGTGACACACTGCGTGCCGTTGCTATGGTGACACACTGTATGCCGTTGCTATGGTAACACACTGTGATCCGTTGCTATGGTAACACACTGTGAGCCGTCGGTATGGTGACACACTGTGTGCCGTGGCTATGGTAACGCACTTTTTGCCGTTGCTAAGGTGACACACTGTAAGCCTTTGCTATGGTAACGCACTGTGTGCCCTTGCTATGGTAACACACTGTGTGCCGTTGCTATGAAAACGCACTGTGTGCCGTTGCAATGGTGACACACTGTGTGCCATTGCTATGGTGACACACTGTGTGCAGTTGCTAAGGTAACACGCTGTGTGCCGTTGCTAAGGTAACACACTGTGTGCCGTTGCTAAGGTAACACACTATGTGCCGTTGCTAAGGTAACACACTGTGTGCCGTTGCTATAGTGACACACTGTGTGCCGTTGCTATGGTGAAACAGTGTGTGCCGTTGCTATGGTGACACACTGTATGCCGTTGCTATGGTAACACACGGTTTGCCGTTGCTATGGTAACACACTGTTTGCCGTTGCTATGGTGATACACTGTATGCCGTTGCTAAAGTAACACACTGTGTGCCGTTGCTATGGTAACGCACTGTGTGCCGTTGCTACGGTAACACACTGTTGCCGTTGCTATGCGGACACACTGTGTGCCGTTGCTAAGGTAACACACTGTGTCCCGTTGCTAAGGTAACACACTATGAGCCGTTGCTAAGGTAACAGCCTGTGTGCCGTTGCTATGGTAACACACTGTGTGCCGTTGCTATGTTGACACACTGTGTGCCGTTGCTATGGTAACGCACTGTGTGCCGTAGTTAAGGTAACGCACTATGTGCAGTTGCTATGGTGACACTGTGTGCCGTTGCTATGGTGATACACTGTATGCCGTTTCTATGGTGACACACTGTATTCCGTCGTTAAGGTAACGCACTGTGTCCCGTTGCTAATGTAACACACTGTGTACCGTTGCTAAGGTAACTCCCTGTGTGCCGTTGCTATGGTAACGCACTGTGTGCCGTTGCTATGGTAACACACTGTTTGCCGTTGCTAAGGTAACACACTGTGTGCCGTTGCTAAGGTAACACACTGTGTGCCGTTGTTAAGGTAACGCACTGTGTCCAGTTCCTAAGCTAACACACCGTGAGACGTTGCTATGGTGACACACTGTGAGCCGTTGCTATGGTGACACACTATATGACGTTGCTATGGTGACACACTGTGCCTATGCTAAGGTAACACACTGTGTGCCGTTGCTATGGTAACGCACTGTGTGCCGTTTCTAAGGTAACACCCTGTGTGCCGTTGCTATGGTAACACCCTGTGTGCCGTTGCTAAGGTAACACGCTGTGTGCCGTTGCTATGTCAACACTCTGTGTGCCGTTGCTAAGGTAACACCCTGTGTGCCGTTGCTAAGGTAACACCCTGTGTGCCGTGCTATGGTGACACACTGTGTACCGTTGCTATGGTAACGAACTGTGTGCCGTTGCTATGGTGACACACTGTATGTCGTTGCTATGGTGACACACTGCGTGCCGTTGCTATGGTGACACACTGTATGCCGTTGCTATGGTAACACACTGTGATCCGTTGCTATGGTAACACACTGTGAGCCGTCGGTATGGTGACACACTGTGTGCCGTGGCTATGGTAACGCACTTTTTGCCGTTGCTAAGGTGACACACTGTAAGCCTTTGCTATGGTAACGCACTGTGTGCCCTTGCTATGGTAACACACTGTGTGCCGTTGCTATGAAAACGCACTGTGTGCCGTTGCAATGGTGACACACTGTGTGCCATTGCTATGGTGACACACTGTGTGCAGTTGCTAAGGTAACACGCTGTGTGCCGTTGCTAAGGTAACACACTGTGTGCCGTTGCTAAGGTAACACACTATGTGCCGTTGCTAAGGTAACACACTGTGTGCCGTTGCTATAGTGACACACTGTGTGCCGTTGCTATGGTGAAACAGTGTGTGCCGTTGCTATGGTGACACACTGTATGCCGTTGCTATGGTAACACACGGTTTGCCGTTGCTATGGTAACACACTGTTTGCCGTTGCTATGGTGATACACTGTATGCCGTTGCTAAAGTAACACACTGTGTGCCGTTGCTATGGTAACGCACTGTGTGCCGTTGTTAAGGTGACACACTGTGTGCCGTTGCTATGGTGACACACTGTATGCCGTTGTTAAGGTGACACACTGTGTGCCGTTGCTATGGTGACACACTGTGTGCCGTAGTTAAGGTGACACACTGTGTGCCGTTGCTATGGTGACACACTGTATGCCGTTGTTTAGGTAACACACTGTGTGCCGTTGCTATGGTGACACACTGTATGCCGTTGTTAAGGTGACACACGGTGTGCCGTTGCTATGGTGACACACTGTGTGCCGTTGCTATGGTGACACACTGTGTGCCGTTGTTAGGGTAACACACTGTGTGCCGTTGCAATGGTAACACACTGTATGCCGATGCTATGGTAACACACTGTATGCCGTTCCTATGGTAACACACTGTATGCCTTTGCTATGGTGATACACGGTGTGCCGTTTCTATGGTAACACACTGGGTGCCGTTGCTATAATGACACACTGTGTGCCGTTGCTAAGGTAACACCCTGTGTGCCGTTGCTATGGTAACACCCTGTGTGCCGTTGCTAAGGTAACAACCTGAGTGCCGTTGCTATGGTAACAACTGTGTGCCCTTGCTAAGGTAACACCCTGTGTGCAGTTGCTAAGTTAACACCCTGTGTGCCGTTGCTATGGTGACACACTGATTACCGTTGCTACTGTAACGAACTGTGAGCCGTTGCTATGGTTACACACTGTGTGTCGTTGCAATGGTGATACACTGTGTGCCGTTGCTATGGTGACACACTGTGTGCCGTTGCTATGGTAACACACTGTGAGCCGTTGCTATGGTAACACACTGTGAGCCGTTGCTATGGTGACACACTGTGTGCCGTTGCTAAGGTAACACCCTGTGTGCCGTTGCTTTGGTAACACCCTGTGTGCCGTTGCTAAGGTAACACCCTGTGTGCCGTTGCTAAAGTAACACACTGTGTGTCGTTGTTAAGGGAACACACTGTGTGCCGTTGCTAAGGTAACACACTGTGTGCCGTTGCTAAGGTAACACACTGTTTGCCGTTGCTAAGGTAACACACTGTGTGCCGTTGCTAAGGTAACACACTGTGTGCCGTTGTTAAGGTAACGCACTGTGTCCAGTTCCTAAGCTAACACACCGTGAGACGTTGCTATGGTGACACACTGTGAGCCGTTGCTATGGTGACACACTATATGACGTTGCTATGGTGACACACTGTGCCTATGCTAAGGTAACACACTGTGTGCCGTTGCTATGGTAACGCACTGTGTGCCGTTTCTAAGGTAACACCCTGTGTGCCGTTGCTATGGTAACACCCTGTGTGCCGTTGCTATGGTAACACCCTGTGTGCCGTTGCTAAGGTAACACGCTGTGTGCCGTTGCTATGTCAACACTCTGTGTGCCGTTGCTAAGGTAACACCCTGTGTGCCGTTGCTAAGGTAACACCCTGTGTGCCGTGCTATGGTGACACAATGTGTACCGTTGCTATGGTAACGAACTGTGTGCCGTTGCTATGGTGACACACTGTATGTCGTTGCTATGGTGACACACTGCGTGCCGTTGCTATGGTGACACACTGTATGCCGTTGCTATGGTAACACACTGTGATCCGTTGCTATGGTAACACACTGTGAGCCGTTGGTATGGTGACACACTGTGTGCCGTGGCTATGGTAACGCACTTTTTGCCGTTGCTAAGGTGACACACTGTAAGCCGTTGCTATGGTAACGCACTGTGTGCCCTTGCTATGGTAACACACTGTGTGCCGTTGCTATGAAAACGCACTGTGTGCCGTTGCAATGGTGACACACTGTGTGCCATTGCTATGGTGACACACTGTGTGCAGTTGCTAAGGTAACACGCTGTGTGCCGTTGCTAAGGTAACACACTGTGTGCCGTTGCTAAGGTAACACACTATGTGCCGTTGCTAAGGTAACACACTGTGTGCCGTTGCTATAGTGACACACTGTGTGCCGTTGCTATGGTGAAACAGTGTGTGCCGTTGCTATGGTGACACACTGTGTGCCGTTGCTATGGTGACACACGGTTTGCCGTTGCTATGGTAACACACTGTTTGCCGTTGCTATGGTGATACACTGTATGCCGTTGCTAAAGTAACACACTGTGTGCCGTTGCTATGGTAACGCACTGTGTGCCGTTGCTATGGTAACACACTGTTGCCGTTGCTATGCGGACACACTGTGTGCCGTTGCTAAGGTAACACACTGTGTCCCGTTGCTAAGGTAACACACTATGAGCCGTTGCTAAGGTAACAGCCTGTGTGCCGTTGCTATGGTAACACACTGTGTGCCGTTGCTATGTTGACACACTGTGTGCCGTTGCTATGGTAACGCACTGTGTGCCGTAGTTAAGGTAACGCACTATGTGCAGTTGCTATGGTGACACTGTGTGCCGTTGCTATGGTGATACACTGTATGCCGTTTCTATGGTGACACACTGTATTCCGTTGTTAAGGTAACGCACTGTGTCCCGTTGCTAATGTAACACACTGTGTACCGTTGCTAAGGTAACTCCCTGTGTGCCGTTGCTATGGTAACGCACTGTGTGCCGTTGCTATGGCAACGCACTGTTTGCCGTTGCTATGGTAACGCACTGTGTGCCGTTGCTAAGGTAACACTGTGTCCCGTTGCTAAGGTAACACACTGTGTTACGTTGCTATGGTGACACTATGTGCCGTTGCTATGGTGATACACTGTATACCGTTTCTATGGTGACACACTGAATGCCGTTGTTAAGGTAACACACTGCTTGCCGTCGCTATGGTGACACACTGTATGCCGTTGTTAAGGTGACACACTGTGTGCCGTTGCTATGGTGACACACTGTATGCCGTTGTTAAGGTGACACACTGTGTGCCGTTGCTATGGTGACACACTGTGTGCCGTAGTTAAGGTGACACACTGTGTGCCGTTGCTATGGTGACACACTGTATGCCGTTGTTTAGGTAACACACTGTATGCCGTTGCTATGGTGACACACTGTATGCCGTTGTTAAGGTGACACACTGTATGCCGTTCCTATGGTAACACACTGTATGCCGTTGCTATGGTGATACACGGTGTGCCGTTTCTATGGTAACACACTGTGTGCCGTTGCTATAATGACACACTGTGTGCCGTTGCTAAGGTAACACACTGTGTGCCGTTGTTAAGGTGACACACTGAGTGCCGTTGCTAAGGTTACACCCTGTGTTCAGTTGCTATGGTAACACACTGTGTGCTGTTGCTATGGTAACGCACTGTGTGCCGTTGCTATGGTAACACACTGTGAGCAGATGCTATGGTAGCACACTGTGTGCTGTTGCTATGGTAACACACTGTGTGCCGTTGCTATGGTAACACACTGTGAGCTTTTGCTATGGTAACACACTGTGAGCCGTTGCTATGTTAACACACTGTGAGCCGTTGCTATGTTAACACACCGTGAGCCGTTGCTATGGTAACACAGTGTGAGCCGTTGCTATGGTAACACACTGTGTGCCGTTGCTATGGTAACACACTGTGTGCCGTTGCTATGGTAACACACTGTGTTCCGTTGCTATGGTAACACACTGTATGCCGTTGCTATGGTGATACGCTGTGAGCCGTTGCTATGGTAACACACTGTGAGCCATTGCTATGATAACACACTGTGTGCCGTTGCTATGGTAACACACTGTGTGCCATTGCTATGGTAACAAACTGTGAGCCGTTGCTATGGTAACTCACTCTGTGCCATTGCTATGGTAACACACTGTGTGCCGTTGCTATGGTAACACACTGTGTGCCGTTGCTATGGTAAAACTCTCTGTGCCGTTGCTATGGTAACGCACTGTGTGCTGTTGCTATGGTGACACACTGTGTGCCGTTGCTAAGGTAACACACTGTGTGCCGTTGCTATGGTAACACACTGTATGCCGTTGCTAAGGTGACACAATGTGTGCCGTTGCTATGGTGACACACTCTGTGCCGTTGCTATGGTAACACACTGTGTGCTGTTGCTATGGTGACACACTGTTTGCCGCTGCTATGGTGACACACTGTATGCCGTTGCTATGGTAACACACTGTATGGCGTTGCTATGGTAACACACTGTATGCCTATGCTATGGTGACGCACTGTGTGCCGTTGCTAAGGTAACACACTGTGTGCCGTAGCTATGGTGACACACTGTATGCCGTTGCCATGGTAACACACTGTGTGCCGTTGCTATGTTTACACACTGTTTGCCGTTGCTATTATAACACACTGTTTACCGTTGCTAAGGTAACACACTATGTGTTGTTGCTATGGTAACACACTTGGTGCCGTTGCTGTGGTAACACCCTGTGTGCCGTTGCTATGGTGACACACTGTGTGCCGTTGCTAAGGTAACACACTGTGTGCCGTTGCTATGCTGACACACTGTGTGCCGTTGCTAAGGTAAAACCGTGTTTCCGTTCCTATTTTGACACACTGTGTGCCGTTGCTATGGTAACACACTGTGTGCCATTGCTATGGTAACAAACTGTGAGCCGTTGCTATGGTAACTCACTCTGTGCCATTGCTATGGTAACACACTGTGTGCCGTTGCTATGGTAACACACTGTGTGCCGTTGCTATGGTAAAACTCTCTGTGCCGTTGCTATGGTAACGCACTGTGTGCTGTTGCTATGGTGACACACTGTGTGCCGTTGCTAAGGTAACACACTGTGTGCCGTTGCTATGGTAACACACTGTATGCCGTTGCTAAGGTGACACACTGTGTGCCGTTGCTATGGTGACACACTCTGTGCCGTTGCTATGGTAACACACTGTGTGCTGTTGCTATGGTGACAGACTGTTTGCCGCTGCTATGGTGACACACTGTATGCCGTTGCTATGGTAACACACTGTATGGCGTTGCTATGGTAACACACTGTATGCCGTTGCTATGGTGACGCACTGTGTGCCGTTGCTAAGGTAACACACTGTGTGCCGTTGCTATGGTGACACACTGTATGCCGTTGCCATGGTAACACACTGTGTGCCGTTGCTATGTTAACACACTGTTTGCCGTTGCTATTATAACACACTGTTTACCGTTGCTAAGGTAACACACTATGTGTTGTTGCTATGGTAACACACTTGGTGCCGTTGCTGTGGTAACACCCTGTGTGCCGTTGCTATGGTGACACACTGTGTGCCGTTGCTAAGGTAACACACTGTGTGCCGTTGCTATGCTGACACACTGTGTGCCGTTGCTAAGGTAACACCGTGTTTCCGTTCCTATTTTGACACACTCTGTGCCGTTGCTATGGTGACACACTGTGTGCCGTTGCTAAGGTAACACACTGTGTGCCGTTGCTATGGTAGCACACTGTGTGCCGTTGCTATGGTAACACGCTGTGTGCCGTTGTTATGGTGGCACACTGTGTGCCGTTGCTATGGTGACACACTGTATGCCGTTGCTATGGGGGCACACTGTGTGCCGTTGCTATGGTGACACACTGTATGCCGTTGCTATGGTAACTCACTGTGTGCCGTTGCTATGGTGACGCACTCTGTGCCGTTGCTAAGGTAACACCCTGTGTGCCGTTGCTATGGTAACACACAGTGTGCCGTTGCTATGGTGACACACTGTATACCGTTACTGTGGTAACGCATTGTGTGCCGTTGTTAAGGTAACGCACTGTGTGCCGTTGCTATGGTGACACTATGTGCCGTTGCTATGGTGATACACTGTATGCCGTTTCTATGGTGACACACTGTATGCCGTTGTTAAGGTAACACACTGCTTGCCTTCGCTATGGTGACACACTGTATGCCGTTGTTCAGGTGACACACTGTGTGCCGTTTCTATGGTGACACACTGTATGCCGTTGTTAAGGTGACACACTGTGTGCCGTTGCTATGGTGACACACTGTGTGCCGTAGTTAAGGTGACACACTGTGTGCCGTTGCTATGGTGACACACTGTATGCCGTTGTTTAGGTAACACACTGTGTGCCGTTGCTATGGCGACACACTGTATGCCGTTGTTAAGGTGACACACGCTGTGCCGTTGCTATGGTGACACACTGTGTGCCGTTGTTATGGTGACACACTGTATGCCGTTGCTATGGTGACACACTGTGTGCCGTTGTTAAGGTAACACACTGTGTGCCGTTGCTATGGTAACACACTGTCTGTCGTTGCTAAGGTAACACCCTGTGTGCCGTTGATATGGTGACACACCGTGTGCCGTTGCTATGGTGACACTTTGTGTGCCGTTGCTATGGTAACACCCTGTGTGCCGTTGCTAAGGTAACACCCTGTGTGCCGTTGCTATGGTAACACCCTGTGTGCCGTTGCTAAGGTAACACCCTGTGTGCCGTTGCTATGGTAACACTCTGTGTGCCGTTGCTAAGGTAACACCCTGTGTGCCGTTGCTAAGGTAACACCCTGTGTGCCGTGCTATGGTGACACACTGTGTACCGTTGCTATAGTAACGAACTGTGTGTCGTTGCTATGGTGATATACTGTATGTCGTTGCTATGGTGACACACTGTGTGCCGTTGCTATGGTAACACACTGTGATCCGTTGCTATGGTAAAACACTGTATTCCGTTGGTATGGTGACACACTGTGTGCCGTTGCTATGGTAACGCACTTTTTGCCGTTGCTATGGTGACACACTGTGTGCCGTTGCTATGGTAACGCACTGTGTGCCATTTGCTATGGTAACACACTGTGTACCGTTGCTATGGTAACGCACTGTGTGCCGTTGCTATGGTAACGCACTGTGTGCCGTTGCTATGGTAACACACTGTATGCCGTTGCTATGCGGACACACTGCGTGCCGTTGCTAAGGTAACATACTGTGTGCCATTGCTATGGTAACGCACTGTGTGCCGTTGCTAAGGTAACACACTGTGTCCCGTTGCTAAGGTAACACACTGTTTGCCGTTGCTAAGGTAACACCCTGTGTGCCGTTGCTATGGTAACACACTGTGTGCCGTTGCTATGGTGACACTGTGTGCCGTTGCTATGGTGATACACTGTATGCCGTTTCTATGGTGACACATTGTATGCCGTTGTTAAGGTAACACACTGTGTCCCGTTGCTAAGGTAACACACTGTGTGCCGTTGCTAAGGTAACACCCTTTGTGCCGTTGCTATGGTAACTCACTGTGTGCCGCGGCTAAGGTAACACACTGTTTGCGGTTGCTATGGTGACACTATGTGAGCCGTTGGTATGGTGATACACTGTGTGCCGTGGCTAAGGTAACACACTGTTTGCCGTTGGTAAGGTAACACATTGTTTGCCGTTGCTATGGTGATACACTGTGTGCCGTTGGTAAGGTAACACACTGTGTGCCGTTGTTAAGGTAACACACTCTTTGCCGTTGCTAAGGTAACACACTGTGTGCCGTTGCTAAGGTATCGCACTGTTTGCCGTTGCTAAGGTAACACACTGTGTGCCGTTGCTAAGGTAACACACTGTGTGCCGTTGTTAAGGTAACGCACTGTGTCCAGTTGCTAAGGTAACACCCTGTGAGCCATTGCAATGGTGACACACTGTGAGCCGTTGCTGTGGTGACACACTATATGACGTTGCTATGGTGACACACTGTGCCGTTGCTAAGGTAACACACTGTGTGCCGTTGCTATGGTAACGTTCTCTCTGCCGTTGCTATGGTAACACACTGTGAGCCGATGCTATGGTAACACACTGTTTGCCGTTGCTATGGTAACACACTGTGTGCCGTTGCTATGGTAACACACTGTGAGCCTTAGCTATGGTAACACACTGTGAGCCGTTGCTATGTTAACACAATGTGAGCCGTTGCTATGGTAACACGCTGTGTGCCGTTGCTATGGTAACGCACTGTGTGCCGTTGCTATCGTAACACACTGTGTGCCGTTGCTAGGCTTACACACTGTGTGCCGTTGCTATGTTAACACACTGTGCGCCATTGCTGTGGTAACGCACTGTGTACCGTTGCTAAGGTAACACACTGTGTGCCGTTGCTATGGTAACACACTGTGTGTTGTTGCTAAGGTAACACCCTGTGTGCCATTGCTATTATGACACACTGTGTGCCGTTGCTATGGTGACACACTGTGTGCCGTTGCTATGGTAACGCACTGTGTGCCGTTGTTAAGGTAACGCACGGTGTGCCGTTGCTATGGTGACACTGTGTGCCGTTGCTATGGTGATACACTGTATGCCGTTTCTATGGTGACACACTGTATGCCGTTGTTAAGGTAACACACTGTGTGCCGTTGCTAAGGTGACACACTGTATGCCGTTGTTAAGGTGACACACTGTGTGCCGTTGCTATGGTGACACACTGTAAGCCGTTGTTAAGTTGACACACTGTGTGCCGTTGCTATGGTGACACACTGTGTGCCGTTGTTAAGGTGACACACTGTGTGCCGTTGCTATGGTGACACACTGTGTGCCGTTGCTATGGTAACACACTCTATGCCGTTGCTATGGTGATACACTGTGTGCCGTTTCTATGGTGACACTGTGTGCCGTTGCTATAATGTCACACTGTGTGCCGTTGCTAAGGTAACACCCTGTGTGCCGTTGTTAAGGTGACACACTGTGTGCCGTTGCTAAGGTAACACCCTGTGTGCCGTTGCTATGGTAACACACTGTGTGCCGTTGCTATGGTAACGCACTGTGTGCCGTTGCTATGGTAACACACTGTGAGCCGATGCTATGGTAACACTGTGTGCCGTTGCTATGCTAACACACTGTGTGCCGTTGCTATGGTAACACACTGTGAGCCGTTGCTATGGTAACACACTCTGTGCCATTGCTATGGTAACGCACTGTGTGCCGTTGCTATGGTAACACTGTCTGTGCCGTTGCTATGGTAACGCACTGTGTGCCGTTGCTATGGTAACACACCCTGTGCCGTTGCTATGGTAATGCACTGGGTGCCGTTGCTATGGTAACACACTCTGTGCCGTTGCTAAGGTAACTCATTGTGTGCCGTTGCTAAGCTAACACACTGTTTGCCGTTGCTATGGTAACACATTGTCTGCCGTTGCTATGGTAACGTACTGTGTGCCGTTGCTATGGTAACACACTCTGTGCCGTTGCTATGGTAACGCACTGCTTGCCGTTGCTATGGTAACACACTCTGTGCCGTTGCTATGGTAACACACACTGTTTGCCGTTAAAATGGTAAGGCACTGCGTGCCGTTGCTATGGTAACATACTCTGTGCCGTAGCTATGGTAACGTACTGTTTGCTGTTGCTATGGTAACACACTCTGTGCCATTGCTATGGTAACGCACTGTGTGCCGTTGCTATGGTGACACATAATGTGCCGTTGCTATGGTAACGCACTGTGTGTCATTGCTATTGTGACACACTGTATGCCGTTGCTATTGTGACACACTGTATGCCGTTGCTATGGTGACACACTATGTGCCGTTGCTATGGTAATGCACTGTGTGCCGTTGCTATGGTGACACACTGTGAGCCCTTGTTAATGTAACTCACTGTGTGCCGTTGCTAAGGTAACACACTGTTTGCCGTTGCCATGGTGACACACTGTGAGCCGTTGCTATGTTGATACACTGTGTGCCGTTGCTAAGGTAACATACTGTTTGCCGTTGCTATGGTAACACACTGTTTGCCGTTGCTATGGTGATACACTGTGTGCCGTTGCTAAGTAACCTACTGTGTGCCGTTGTTAAGGTAACACACTGTTTGCCGTTTCTAAGGTAGCACACTGTGTGCCGTTGCTAAGGTAACACACTGTGTGCCGTTGCTAAGGTAACACACTGTTTGCCGTTGTTAAGGTAACACACAGTGTGCAGTTGCTAAGGTAACACACTGTGTGCCGTTGTTAAGGTAACGCACTGTGACCAGTTTGTAAGGTAACACACTGGGAGCCGTTGCTATGGTGACTCACTATATGACTTTGCTATGGAGACACACTGTGCCGTTGCTAAGGTAACACACTGTGTGCCGTTGCTATGGTAACGCACTGTGTGCCGTTTCTAAGGTAGCACACTGTGTGCCGTTGCTAACGTAACACACTGTGTGCCGTTGCTAAGGTAACACCCTGTGTGCCGTTGCTAAGAGGACACACCGTGTGCCGTTGCTATGGTGACACACTGTGTGCCGTTGCTAAGGTAACACCCTGTGTGCCGTTGCTATGGTAACACCCTGTGTGCCGTTGCTAAGGTAACAACCTGAGTGCCGTTGCTATGGTAACAACTGTGTGCCGTTTCTAAGGTAACACCCTGTGTGCAGTTGCTAAGTTAACACCCTGTGTGCCGTTGCTATGGTGACACACTGATTACCGTTGTTACTGTAACGAACTGTGAGCCGTTGCTATGGTGATACACTGTGTGCCGTTGCTATGGTGACACACTGTGAGCCGTTGCTATGGTAACACACTGTGAGCCGTTGCTATGGTGACACACTGTGTGCCGTTGCTAAGGTAACACCCTGTGTGCCGTTGCTTTGGTAACACCCTGTGTGCCGTTGCTAAGGTAACACCCTGTGTGCCGTTGCTAAAGTAACACACTGTGTGTCGTTGTTAAGGGAACACACTGTGTGCCGTTGCTAAGGTAACACACTGTGTGCCGTTGCTAAGGTAACACACTGTTTGCCGTTGCTAAGGTAACACACTGTGTGCCGTTGCTAAGGTAACACACTGTGTGCCGTTGTTAAGGTAACGCACTGTGTCCAGTTCCTAAGGTAACACACCGTGAGACGTTGCTATGGTGACACACTGTGAGCCGTTGCTATGGTGACACACTATATGACGTTGCTATGGTGACACACTGTGCCTATGCTAAGGTAACACACTGTGTGCCGTTGCTATGGTAACGCACTGTGTGCCGTTTCTAAGGTAACACCCTGTTTTGTTGCTATGGTAACACCCTGTGTGCCGTTGCTAAGGTAACACGCTGTGTGCCGTTGCTATGTCAACACTCTGTGTGCCGTTGCTAAGGTAAACCCTGTGTGCCGTTGCTAAGGTAACACCCTGTGTGCCGTGCTATGGTGACACACTGTGTACCGTTGCTATGGTAACGAACTGTGTGCCGTTGCTATGGTGACACACTGTATGTCGTTGCTATGGTGACACACTGCGTGCCGTTGCTATGGTGACACACTGTATGCCGTTGCTATGGTAACACACTGTGATCCGTTGCTATGGTAACACACTGTGAGCCGTTGGTATGGTGACACACTGTGTGCCGTGGCTATGGTAACGCACTTTTTGCCGTTGCTAAGGTGACACACTGTGTTCCGTTGCTATGGTAACGCACTGTGTGCCCTTGCTATGGTAACACACTGTGTGCCGTTGCTATGAAACGCACTGTGTGCCGTTGCAATGGTGACACACTGTGTGCCATTGCTATGGTGACACACTGTGTGCAGTTGCTAAGGTAACACGCTGTGTGCCGTTGCTAAGGTAACACACTGTGTGCCGTTGCTAAGGTAACACACTATGTGCCGTTGCTAAGGTAACACACTGTGTGCCGTTGCTATAGTGACACACTGTGTGCCGTTGCTATGGTGAAACAGTGTGTGCCGTAGCTATGGTGACACACTGTGTGCCGTTGCTATGGTGACACACGGTTTGCCGTTGCTATAGTGATACACTGTATGCCGTTGCTAAAGTAACCTACTGTGTGCCGTTGCTATGGTAACGCACTGTGTGCCGTTGCTATGGTAACACACTGTTGCCGTTGCTATGCGGACATACTGTGTGCCGTTGCTAAGGTAACACACTGTGTCCCGTTGCTAAGGTAACACACTATGAGCCGTTGCTTGTGCCGTTGCTATGGTAACACACTGTGTGCCGTTGCTATGTTGACACACTGTGTGCCGTTGCTATGGTAACGCACTGTGTGCCGTAGTTAAGGTAACGCACTATGTGCAGTTGCTATGGTGACACTGTGTGCCATTGCTATGGTGATACACTGTATGCCGTTTCTATGGTGACACACTGTATTCCGTTGTTAAGGTAACGCACTGTGTCCCGTTGCTAATGTAACACACTGTGTATCGTTGCTAAGGTAACTCCCTGTGTGCCGTTGCTATGGTAACGCACTGTGTGCCGTTGCTATGGCAACGCACTGTTTGCCGTTGCTATGGTAACGCACTGTGTGCCGTTGCTAAGGTAACACTGTGTCCCGTTGCTAAGGTAACACACTGTGTGCCGTTGCTATGGTGACACTATGTGCCGTTGCTATGGTGATACACTGTATGCCGTTTCTATGGTGACACACTGAATGCCGTTGTTAAGGTAACACACTGCTTGCCGTCGCTATGGTGACACACTGTATGCCGTTGTTAAGGTGACACACTGTGTGCCGTTGCTATGGTGACACACTGTATGACGTTGTTAAGGTGACACACTGTGTGCCGTTGCTATGGTGACACACTGTGTGCCGTAGTTAAGGTGACACACTGTGTGCCGTTGCTATGGTGACACACTGTATGCCGTTGTTTAGGTAACACACTGTGTGCCGTTGATATGGTGACACACTGTATGCCGTTGTTAAGGTGACACACGGTGTGCCGTTGCTATGGTGACACACTGTGTGCCGTTGCTATGGTGACACACTGTATGCCGTTGCTATGGTGACACACTGTGTGCCG
The DNA here is from genome assembly GCA_030762935.1 of Hymenopus coronatus. NCBI lineage: Eukaryota > Metazoa > Arthropoda > Insecta > Mantodea > Hymenopodidae > Hymenopus > Hymenopus coronatus. The sequence goes on along the minus strand of JAUKNX010000038.1, from coordinate 2,734,198 downwards.
TTGTTAGGGTAACACACTGTGTGCCGTTGCTATGGTAACACACTGTATGCCGTTGCTATGGTGATACACGGTGTGCCGTTTCTATGGTAACACACTGTGTGCCGTTGCTATAATGACACACTGTGTGCCGTTGCTAAGGTAACACACTGTGTGCCGTTGTTAAGGTGACACACTGAGTGCCGTTGCTAAGGTTACACCCTGTGTTCAGTTGCTATGGTAACACACTGTGTGCTGTTGCTATGGTAACGCACTGTGTGCCGTTGCTATGGTAACACACTGTGAGCAGATGCTATGGTAGCACACTGTGTGCCGTTGCTATGGTAACACACTGTGTGCCGTTGCTATGGTAACACACTGTGAGCTTTGCTATGGTAACACACTGTGAGCCGTTGCTATGTTAACACACTGTGAGCCGTTGCTATGTTAACACACCGTGAGCCGTTGCTATGGTAACACACTGAGAGCCGTTGCTATGGTAACACACTATGTGCCGTTGCTATGGTAACACACTGTGTGCCGTTGCTATGGTAACACACTGTGTTCCGTTGCTATGGTAACACACTGTATGCCGTTGCTATGGTGATACGCTGTGAGCCGTTGCTATGGTAACACACTGTGTGCCGTTGCTATGGTAACACACTGTGTGCCATTGCTATGGTAACAAACTGTGAGCCGTTGCTATGGTAACTCACTCTGTGCCATTGCTATGGTAACACACTGTGTGCCGTTGCTATGGTAACATACTGTGTGCCGTTGCTATGGTAAAACTCTCTGTGCCGTTGCTATGGTAACGCACTGTGTGCTGTTGCTATGGTGACACACTGTGTGCCGTTGCTAAGGTAACACACTGTGTGCCGTTGCTATGGTAACACACTGTATGCCGTTGCTAAGGTGACACACTGTGTGCCGTTGCTATGGTAACACACTGTGTGCCGTTGCTATGGTAACACACTGTGTGCTGTTGCTATGGTGACACACTGTGTGCCGTTGCTATGGTAACACACTGTGTGCCGTTGCTATGGTGACACACTGTGTGCCGTTGCTACGGTAACGCACTGTATGCCGTTGCTATGGTTACACACTGTGTGCCGTTGCTATGGTAACACACTGTGTGCCGTTGCTATGGTAACACACTGTGTGCTGTTGCTATGGTGACACACTGTTTGCCGCTGCTATGGTGACACACTGTATGCCGTTGCTATGGTATCACACTGTATGCCGTTGCTATGGTAACACACTTTATGCCGTTGCTATGGTGACGCACTGTGTGCCTTTGCTAAGGTAACACACTGTGTGCCGTTGCTATGGTGACTGACTGTATGCCGTTGCCATGGTAACACACACTATGTGTTGTTGCTATGGTAACACACTGTGTGCCGTTGCTGTGGTAACACCCTGTGTGCCGTTGCTATGGTGACACACTGTGTGCCGTTGCTAAGGTAACACACTGTGTGCCGTTGCTATGGTAGCACACTGTGTGCCGTTGCTATGGTAACACGCTGTGTGCCGTTGTTATGGTGGCACACTGTGTGCCGTTGCTATGGTGATACACTGTATGCCGTTGCTATGGTAACTCACTGTGTGCCGTTGCTATGATGACGCACTGTGTGCCGTAGCTAAGGTAACACCCTGTGTGCCGTTGCTATGGTAACACACAGTGTGCCGTTGCTATGGTGACACACTGTATACCGTTGCTGTGGTAACGCATTGTGTGCCGTTGTTAAGGTAACGCACTGTGTGCCGTTGCTATGGTGACACTATGTGCCGTTGCTATGGTGATACACTGTATGCCGTTTCTATGGTGACACACTGTATGCCGTTGTTCAGGTGACACACTGTGTGCCGTTTCTATGGTGACACACTGTATGCCGTTGTTAAGGTGACACACTGTTTGCCGTTGCTATGGTGACACACTGTGTGCCGTAGTTAAGGTGACACACTGTGTGCCGTTGCTATGGTGACACACTGTATGCCGTTGTTTAGGTAACACATTGTGTGCCGTTGCTATGGCGACACACTGTATGCCGTTGTTAAGGTGACACACGCTGTGCCGTTGCTATGGTGACACACTGTGAGCCGTTGTTATGGTGACACACTGTATGCCGTTGCTATGGTGACACACTGTGTGCCGTTGTTAAGGTAACACACTGTGTGCCGTTGCTATGGTAACACACTGTCTGTCGTTGCTATGGTAACACACTGTATGCCGTTGCTATGGTACACACTGTGTGCCGTTGTTATGGTAACATACTGTGTGCCGTTGCTATGGTGATACACTGTGTGCCGTTTCTATGGTAACACACTGTGTGCCGTTGCTATAATGACACACTGTGTGCCGTTGCTAAGGTAACACCCTGTGTGCCGTTGTTAAGGTGACACACTGAGTGCCGTTGCTAAGGTTACACCCTGTGTTCATTTGCTATGGTAACACACTGTGTGCTGTTGCTATGGTAACGCACTGTGTGCCGTTGCTATGGTAACACACTGTGAGCCGATGCTATGGTAGCACACTGTGTGCCGTTGCTATGGTAACACACTGTGTGCCGTTGCTATGGTAACACACTGTGAGCCTTTGCTATGGTAACACACTGTGACCCGTTGATATGTTAACACACTGTGAGCCGTTGCTATGGTAACACACTGTGTGCCGTTGCTATGGTAACACACTGTGTGCCGTTGCTATGGTAACACACTGTGAGCCGTTGCTATGGTAACACACTCTGTGCCATTGCTATGGTAACGAACTGTGTGCCGTTGCTATGGTAACACTCTCTGTGCCGTTTGTTTGATAACGCACTGTGTGCTGTTGCTATGGTAACACACTCTGTGCCGTTGCTATGGTAACGCACTCGGTGCTGTTGCTATGGTAACACACTCTGTGCCGTTGATAAGGTAACTCACTATTTGCCGTTGCTATGGTAAGACACTGTTTGCCGTTGCTATGGTAACGCTCTGTGTGCCGTTGCTATGGTAACAAACTCTGTGCCGTTGCTTTGGTAACGCACTGTTTGCCGTTGCTATGGTAACACACTCTGTACCGTTGCTATGGTAACACACACTGTTTGCCGTTACTATGGTAACGCACTGTGTGCCGTTGCTATGGTAACACACTCTGTGCAGTTGCTATGGTAACGCACTGTTTGCCGTTGCTATGGTAACACACTCTGTGCCATTGCTATGGTAACGCACTGTGTGCCGTTGCTATGGTAACACACTCTGTGCCGTTGCTAAGGAAACGCACAGTTTGCCGTTGCTATGGTAACGCACTGTGTGCCGTTGCTATTGTGACACACTGTATGCCGTTGCTATTGTAACACACTGTATGCCGTTGCTATGGTGACACACTGTGTGCCGTTGCTATGGTAACGCACTGTGTGCCGTTGCTATGGTGACACACTGTGAGCCGTTGTTAAGGTAACTCACTGTGTGCCGTTGCTCAGGTAACACACTGTTTGCCGTTGCTATGGTGACACACTGTGAGCCGTTGCTATGGTGATACACTGTGTGCCGTTGCTAAGGTAACACAGTTTGCCGTTTCTAAGGTAACACACTGTTTGCCGTTGCTATTGTGATAAACTGTGTGCCGTTGCTAAGGTAACACACTGTGTGCCTTTGTTAAGGTAACACACTGTTTCCCGTTGCTAAGGTAACACACTGTGTGCCGTTGCTAGGGTAACACACTGTGTGCGTTGCTAAGGTAACACACTGTTTGCCGTTGTTAAGGAAACACCCTGTGTGCCGTTGCTAAGGTAACACACTGTGTGCCGTAGCTAAGGTAACACCCTGTGTGCCGTTGCTATGGTAATACCCTGTGTGCCGTTGCTAAGGTAACACCCTGTGTGCCGTTGCTAAGGTAACACCCTGTGTGCCGTTGCTATGGTGACACACTCTGTACCGTTACTATGGTAACGAACTGTGTGCCGTTGCAATGGTGACACACTGTGTGTCGTTGCTATGGTGATACACTGTGTGCCGTTGCTATGGTGACACACTGTATGCCGTTGCTATGGTAACACACTGTGAGCCGTTGCTATGGTGACACACTGTGTGCCGTTGCTATGGTAACGCACTGTTTGCCGTTGCTATGGTGACACACTGTGTGCCTTTGCTATGGTAACGCACTGTGTGCCGTTGCTATGGTAACACACTGTGTGCCGTTGCAATGGTAACGCACTGTGTGCCGTTGCTAAGGTAACACGCTGTGTGCCGTTGCTAAGGTAACACACTGTGTGCCGTTGCTATGGTGACACACTGTGTGCCGTTGCTATGGTAACGCACTGTATGCCGTTGCTATGGTTACACACTGTATGCCGTCGCTATGGTAATGCACAGTGAGCCGTTCCTATGGTAACGCACTGTGTGCCGTTGCTATGGTAACGCACTGTGTGCCGTTGCTATGGTAACACACTGTGTGCCGTTGCTTTTGTGACAGACTGTGTGCCGTTGCAATGCTAACGCACTGTATGCCGTTGCTATGGTAACGCACTGTATACCGTTGCTATGGTAACGCACTGTGAACCGTTGCTATGGTAACACACTGTATGCGGTTGCTATGGTCACACACTGTATGCCGTTGCTATGGTGACACACTGTGTGCCGTTGCTAAGGTAACACACTGTGTGCCGTTGCTATGGTGACACACTGTATGCCGTTGCCTTGGTAACACACTGTGTGCCGTTGCTATGGTAAGACACTTGTTTGCCGTTGCTATTATAACACACTGTGAGCCGTTGCTATGGTGACACACTATGTTCCGTTGCTATGGTAACAGACTGTGTGCCGTTGCTGTGGAAACACCCTGTGTGCCGTTGCTATGGTGACACACTGTGTGCCGTTGCTAAGGTAACACAGTGTGTGCCGTTGTGATGGTGGCACATTGTGTGCCGTTGCTTTGGTGACACACTGTATGCCGTTGCTATTGTGACACACTGTGTGCCGTTGCTATGGTGACACACTGTATGCCGTTGCTATGGTAACTCACTGTGTGCCGTTGCTATGGTGACGCACTGTGTGCCGTTGCTAAGGTAACACACTGTGTGCCGTTGCTATGGTGACACACTGTATGCCGTTGCCCTGGTAACACACTGTGTGCCGTTGCTATGGTAACACACTGTTTGCCGTTGCTATTATAACACACTGTTTACCGTTGCTAAGGTAACACGCTATGTGCCGTTGCTATGGTAACACACTGTGTGCCGTTGCTGTGGTAACACCCTGTGTGCCGTTGCTATGCTGACACACTGTGTGCCTTTGCTAAGGTCACACACTGTGATCCGTTGCTATGGTGACACACTGTGTGCCGTTGCTAAGGTAACACCCTGTGTGCCGTTGCTATTTTGGCACACTGTGTTCCGTTGCTATGGTGTCACACTGTGTGCCGTTGCTAAGGTAACACACTGTGTGCCGATGCTATGGTGTCACACTGTGTGCCGTTGTTATGGTGGCACACTGTGTGCCGTTGCTATGGTGACACACTGTATGCCGTTGCTATGGTGACACACTGTGTGCCGTTGCTATGGTGGCACACTGTGTGCCGTTGCTATGGTAACACACTGTGTGCCGTTGTTATGGTGGCACACTGTGTGCCGTTGCTATGGTGACACACTGTATGCCGTTGCTATGGTGGCACACTGTGTGCTTTTGCTATGGTGACACACTGTATGCCGTTTCTATGGTAACACACTGTGTGCCGTTGCTATGGTGACGCACTGTGTGCCGTTGCTAAGGTAACACACTGTTTGCCGTTGCTATGGTAACGCACTGTGTGCCGTTGCTAAGGTAACACACTGTGTGCCGTTGCTATGGTAGCGCACTGTGTGCCGTTGCTAAGGTAACACACTGTTTGCCGTTGCTATGGTCACGCAAAGTGTGCCGTTGCTATGGTGACACACTGTGTGCCGTTGCTATGGTAACACACTGTGGGCCGTTGCTCTGGCAACGCACTGTTTTCCGTTGCTATGGTAACACACTGTGTGCCGTTTCTAAGGTAACACACTGTGTCCCGTTGCTAAGGTAACCCACTGTGTGCCGTTGCTAAGGTAACACCCTGTGTGCCGTTTCTAAGGTAACACACTGTGTCCCGTTGCTATGGTAACACACTGTGTGCCGTTGCTATAGTGATACACTGTATGCCATTTCTATGGTGACACACTGTATGCCGTTGTTAAGGTAACACATTGTGTGCCGTTGCTATGGTGACACACTGTATGCCGTTGTTAAGGTAACACCCTGTGTGCCGTTGCTATGGTAACACACTGTATGCGGTTGCTATGGTCACACAATGTATGCCGTTGCTATGGTGACACACTGTGTGCCGTTGCTAAGGTAACACACTGTGTGCCGTTGCTATGGTGACACACTGTATGCCGTTGCCTTGGTAACACACTGTGTGCCGTTGCTATGGTAACACACTTGTTTGCCGTTGCTATTATAACACACTGTTTGCCGTTGCTAAGGTAACACACTATGTTCCGTTGCTATGGTAACAGATTGTGTGCCGTTGCTGTGGTAACACCCTGTGTGCCGTTGCTATGGTGACACACTGTGTGCCGTTGCTAAGGTAACACAGTGTGTGCCGTTGTTATGGTGGCACACTGTCTGCCGTTGCTATGGTGACACACTGTATGCCGTTGCTATGGTGACACACTGTGTGCCGTTGCTATGGTGACACACTGTGTGCCGTTGCTATGGTAACTCACTGTGTGCCGTTGCTATGGTGACGCACTGTGTGCCGTTGCTAAGGTAACGCACTGTGTGCCGTTGCTATGGCAACGCACTGTTTGCCGTTGCTATGCTGACACCCTGTGTGCCGTTGCTATGCTGACACACTGTGTGCCTTTGCTAAGGTCACACACTGTGATCCGTTGCTATGGTGACACACTGTGTGCCGTTGCTAAGGTAACACCCTGTGTGCCGTTGCTATTTTGACACACTGTGTGCCGTTGCTATGGTGACACACTGTGTGCCGTTGCTAAGGTTACACACTGTGTGCCGTTGCTATGGTGACACACTGTGTGCCGTTGTTATGGTTGCACACTGTGTGCCGTTGCTATGGTGACACACTGTATGCCGTTGCTATGGTGACACACTGTGAGCCGTTGCTATGGTAACACACTCTGTGCCATTGCTATGGTAACGCACTGTGTGCCGTTGCTATAGTAACACTCTCTGTGCCGTTGCTATGGTAACGCACTGTGTGCTGTTGCTATGGTAACACACTCTGTGCCGTTGCTATGGTAACGCACTCGGTGCTGTTGCTATGGTAACACACTCTGTGCCGTTGATAAGGTAACTCACTATTTGCCGTTGCTATGGTAAAACACTGTTTGCCGTTGGTATGGTAACGCACTGTGTGCCGTTGCTATGGTAACACACTCTGTGCCGTTGCTATGGTAACGCACTGTTTGCCGTTGCTATGGTAACACACTCTGTACCGTTGCTAAGGTAACACACACTGTTTGCCGTTACTATGGTAACGCACTGTGTGCCGTTGCTATGGTAACACACTCTGTGCCGTTGCTATGGTATCGCACTGTTTGCCGTTGCTATGGTAACACACTCTGTGCCATTGCTATGGTAACGCACTGTGTGCCGTTGTTATGGTAACACACTCTGTGACGTTGCTAAGGTAACGCACTGTGTGCCGTTGCTATGGTGACACACTGTGAGCCGTTGTTAAAGTAACTCACTGTGTGCCGTTGCTAAGGTAACACACTGTGTGCCGATGCTATGGTGATACACTGTATGCCGTTGCCTTGGTAACACACTGTGTGCCGTTGCTATGTTAACACACTGTTTGCCGTTGCTATTATAACACACTGTTTACCGTTGCTAAGGTAACACACTATGTGTTGTTGCTATGGTAACACACTGTGTGCCGTTGCTGTGGTAACACCCTGTGTGCCGTTGCTATGGTGACACACTGTGTGCCGTTGCTAAGGTAACACACTGTGTGCCGTTGCTATGGTGACACACTGTGTGCCGTTGCTAAGGTAACACCGTGTGTGCCGTTGCTATTTTGACACACTGTGTGCCGTTGCTATGGTGACACACTGTGTGCCGTTGCTAAGGTGAAACACTGTATGCCGTTGCTATGGTGACACACTGTGAGCCATTGCTATGGTGGCACATTGTGTGCCGTTGCTATGGTAACAGACTGTGTGCCGTTGCTGTGGAAACACCCTGTGTGCCGTTGCTATGGTGACACACTGTGTGCCTTTGCTATGGTAACGCACTGTGTGCCGTTGCTATGGTAACACACTGTGTGCCGTTGCAATGGTAACGCACTGTGTGCCGTTGCTATGGTGACACACTGTGTGCCGTTGCTAAGGTAACACACTGTGTGCCGTTGCTATGGTGACACACTGTGTGCCGTTGCTATGGTAACGCACTGTATGCCGTTGCTATGGTTACACACTGTATGCCGTTTCTATGGTGACACACTGTGTGCCGTCGCTATGGTAACGCACTGTTTGCTGTTGCTATGGTGTCACACTGTATGCCGTCGCTATGGTAACGCACAGTGAGCCGTTCCTATGGTAACGCACTGTGTGCCGTTGCTATGGTAACACACTGTGTGCCGTTGCTATGGTAACACACTGTGTGCCGATGCTATGGTAACGCACTGTGTGCCGTTGCTATGGTAACGCACTGTATTCCGTTGCTATGGTAACGCACTGTGAGCCGTTGCTATGGTAACACACTGTATGCGGTTGCTATGGTCACACACTGTATGCCGTTGCTATGTTGACACACTGTGTGCCATTGCTAAGGTAACACACTGTGTGCCGTTGCTATGGTAACACACTGTATGCCGTTGCCTTGGTAACACACTGTGTGCCGCTGCTATGGTAACACACTTGTTTGCCGTTGCTATTATAACACACTGTTTGCCGTTGCTAAGGTAACACACTATGTACCGTTGCTATGGTAACAAACTGTGTGCCGTTGCTGTGGTAACATCCTGTGTGCCGTTGCTATGGTGACACACTGTGTGCCGTTGCAATGGTGACACACTGTGTGCCGTTGCTAAGGTAGCACCGTGTGTGCCGTTGCTATTTTGACACACTGTGTGCCGTTGCTATGGTGACACACTGTGTGCCGTTTCTAAGGTAACACACTGTGTGCCGTTGCTATGGTGACACACTGTGTGCCATTGTTATGGTGGCACACTGTGTGCCGTTGCTATGGTGACACACTGTATGCCGTTGCTATGGTGACACACTGTGTGCCGTTGCTATGGTGGCACACTGTGTGCCGTTGCTATGGTAACACGCTGTTTGCCGTTGTTATGGTGGCACACTGTGTGCCGTTGCTATGGTGACACACTGTTTGCCGTTGCTCTGGTGACACACTGTATGCCGTTGCTATGGTAACACACTGTATGCCGTTGCTATGGTAACACACTGTGTGCCATTGCTATGGTGACACACTCTGTGCCGTTGCTATGGTAACACACTGTGTGCTGTTGCTATGGTGACACACTGTTTGCCGTTGCTATGGTGACACAATGTATGCCGTTGCTATGGTAACACACTGTATGCCGTTGCTATGGTAACACACTGTATGCTGTTGCTATGGTGACGCACTGTGTGCCGTTGCTAAGGTAACACACTGTGTGCCGTTGCTATGGTGACACACTGTATGCCGTTGCCTTGGTAACAAACTGTGTGACGTTGCTATGTTAACAGACTGTTTGCCGTTGCTATTATAACACACTGTTTACCGTTGCTAAGGTAACACACTATGTGTTGTTGCTATGGTAACACACTGTGTGCCGTTGCTGTGGTAACACCCTGTGTGCCGTTGCTATGGTGACACACTGTGTGCCGTTGCTAAGGTAACACACTGTGTGCCGTTGCTATGGTGACACACTGTGTGCCGTTGCTAAGGTAACACCGTGTGTGCCGTTGCTATTTTGACACACTGTGTGCCGTTGCTATGTTGACACACTGTGTGCCGTTGCTAAGGTAACACACTGTGTGCCGTTGCTATGGTGACACACTGTATGCCGTTGCTATGGTGACACACTGTGTGCCGTTGCTATGGTGGCACACTGTGTGCCGTTGCTATGGTAACACGCTGTGTGCCGTTGTTATGGTGGCACACTGTGTGCCGTTGCTATGGTGACACACTGCATGCCGTAGCTATGGGGGCACACTGAATGCCGTTGGTATGGTGACACACTGTCTGCCGTTGCTATGGTAACTCACTGTGTGCCGTTGCTATGGTGACGCACTGTGTGCCGTTGCTAAGGTAACACACTGTTTGCCGTTGCTATGGTAACGCACTGTGTGCCGTTGCTATGGCAACGCACTGTTTGCCGTTGCTATGGTAACGCACTGTGTGCCGTTGCTAAGGTAACACTGTGTCCCGTTGCTAAGGTAACACACTGTGTGCCGTTGCTAAGGTACTCCCTGTGTGCCGTTGCTATGGTAACACACTGTGGGCCGTTGCTATGGTGACACACTGTGTACCGTTGCTGTTGTAACGCATTGTGTGCCGTTGTTAAGGTAACGCACTGTGTGCCGTTGCTATGGTGACACTATGTGCCGTTGATATGGTGATACACTGTATGCCGTATCTATGGTGACACACTGTATGCAGTTGTTAAGGTAACACACTGCTTGCCGTCGCTATGGTGACACACTGTATGCCGTTGTTAAGGTAACACACTGCTTGCCGTCGCTATGTTGACACACTGTATGCCGTTGTTAAGGTGACACACTGTGTGCCGTTGCTATGGTGACACACTGTATGCCGTTGCCATGGTGACACACTGTATGCCGTTGCCTTGGTAACACACTGTGTGCCGTTGCTATGGTAACACACTTGTTTGCCGTTGCTATTATAACACACTGTTTGCCGTTGCTAAGGTAACACACTATGTTCCGTTGCTATGGTAACAGACTGTGTGCCGTTGCTGTGGTAACACCCTGTGTGCCGTTGCTATGGTGACACACTGTGTGCCGTTGCTAAGGTAACACAGTGTGTGCCGTTGTTATGGTGGCACACTGTGTGCCGTTGCTATGGTGACACACTGTATGCCGTTGCTATGGTGACACACTGTGTGCCGTTGCTATGGTGACACACTGTATGCCGTTGCTATGGTAACTCACTGTGTGCCGTTGCCATGGTGACGCACTGTGTGCCGTTGCTAAGGTAACGCACTGTGTGCCGTTGCTATGGCAACGCACTGTTTGCCGTTGCTATGCTGACATCCTGTGTGCCGTTGCTATGCTGACACACTGTGTGCCTTTGCTAAGGTCACACTATGTGATCCGTTGCTATGGTGACACACTGTGTGCCGTTGCTAAGGTAACACCCTGTGTGCCGTTGCTATTTTGACACACTGTGTGCCGTTGCTATGGTGACACACTGTGTGCCGTTGCTAAGGTAACACACTGTGTGCCGTTGCTATGGTGACACACTGTGTGCCGTTGTTATGGTTGCACACTGTGTGCCGTTGCTCTGGTGACACACTGTATGCCGTTGCTATGGTGACACACTGTGAGCCGTTGCTATGGTAACACACTCTGTGCCATTGCTATGGTAACGCACTGTGTGCCGTTGCTATGGTAACACTCTCTGTGCCGTTGCTATGGTAACGCACTGTGTGCTGTTGCTATGGTAACACACTCTGTGCCGTTGCTATGGTAACGCACTCGGTGCTGTTGCTATGGTAACACACTCTGTGCCGTTGATAAGGTAACTCACTATTTGCCGTTGCTATGGTAAAACACTGTTTGCCGTTGCTATGGTAACGCACTGTGTGCCGTTGCTATGGTAACACACTCTGTGCCGTTGCTATGGTAACGCACTGTTTGCCGTTGCTATGGTAACACACTCTGTACCGTTGCTATGGTAACACACACTGTTTGCCGTTACTATGGTAACGCACTGTGTGCCGTTGCTATGGTAACACACTCTGTGCCGTTGCTATGGTAACGCACTGTTTGCCGTTGCTATGGTAACACACTCTGTGCCATTACTATGGTAACCCACTGTGTGCCGTTGCTATGGTAACACACTCTGTGACGTTGCTAAGGTAACGCACAGTTTGCCGTTGCTATGGTAACGCACTGTGTGCCGTTGCTATTGTGACACACTGTATGCCGTTGCTATTGTAACACACTGTATGCCGTTGCTATGGTGACACACTGTGTGCCGTTGCTATGGTAACGCACTGTGTGCCGTTGCTATGGTGACACACTGTGAGCCGTTGTTAAGGTAACTCACTGTGTGCCGTTGCTAAGGTAACACACTGTTTGCCGTTGCTATGGTGACACACTGTGAGCCGTTGCTATGGTGATACCCTGTGTGCCGTTGGTAAGGTAACACCCTGTGTGCCGTTGCTAAGGTAACACCCTGTGTGCCGTTGCTATGGTGACACACTCTGTACCGTTGCTATGGTAACGAACTGTGTGCCGTTGCAATGGTGATACACCTTGTGTCGTTGCTATGGTGATACACTGTGTGCCGTTGCTATGGTGACACACTGTGAGCCGTTGCTATGGTAACACACTGTGAGCCGTTGCTATGGTGACACACTGTGTGCCGTTTCTATGGTAACGCACTGTTTGCCGTTGCTATGGTGATACACTGTGTGCCTTTGCTATGGTAACGCACTGTGTGCCGTTGCTATGGTAACACACAGTGTGCCGTTGCAATGGTAACGCACTGTGTGCCGTTGCTATGGTGACACACTGTGTGCCGTTGCTATGGTAACACACTGTGTGCCGTTGCTGTGGTGACACACTGTGTGCCGTTGCTATGGTAACGCACTGTATGCCGTTGCTATGGTTACACACTGTATGCCGTTTCTATGGTGACACACTGTGTGCCGTCGCTATGGTAACGCACTGTTTGCTGTTGCTATGGTGTCACACTGTATGCCGTTGCTATGGTAACACACTGTCAGCCGTTGCTATGGTAACACACTGTGAACCGTTGCTATGGTGACACACTGTGTGCCTTTGCTATGGTAACGCACTGTTTGCCGTTGCTATGGTGATACACTGTGTGCCTTTGCTATGGTAACGCACTGTGTGCCGTTGCTATGGTAACGCACTGTATACCGTTGCTATGGTAACGCACTGTGAGCCGTTGCTATGGTAACACACTGTATGCGGTTGCTATGGTCACACACTGTATGCCGTTGCTATGGTGACACACTGTGTGCCGTTGCTAAGGTAACACACTGTGTGCCGTTGCTATGGTAACACACTGTATGCCGTTGCCTTGGTAACACACTGTGTGCCGCTGCTATGGTAACACACTTGTTTGCCGTTGCTATTATAACACACTGTTTGCCGTTGCTAAGGTAACACACTATGTACCGTTGCTATGGTAACAGACTGTGTGCCGTTGCTGTGGTAACATCCTGTGTGCCGTTGCTATGGTGACACACTGTGTGCCTATGCTATGGTGACACACTGTGTGCCGTTGCTAAGGTAGCACCGTGTGTGCCGTTGCTATTTTGACACACTGTGTGCCGTTGCTATGGTGACACACTGTGTGCCGTTGCTAAGGTAACACACTGTGTGCCGTTGCTATGGTGACACACTGTGTGCCATTGTTATGGTGGCACACTGTGTGCCGTTGCTATGGTGACACACTGTATGCCGTTGCTATGGTGACACACTGTGTGCCGTTGCTATGGTGGCACAGTGTGTGCCGTTGCTATGGTAACACGCTGTTTGCCGTTGTTATGGTGGCACACTGTGTGCCGTTGCTATGGTGACACACTGTTTACCGTTGCTCTGGTGACACACTGTATGCCGTTGCTATGGTAACACACTGTATGCCGTTGCTATGGTAACACACTGTGTGCCATTGCTATGGTGACACACTCTGTGCCGTTGCTTTGGTAACACACTGTGTGCTGTTGCTATGGTGACACACTGTTTGCCGTTGCTATGGTGACACAATATATGCCGTTGCTATGGTAACACACTGTATTCCGTTGCTATGGTAACACACTGTATGCTGTTGCTATGGTGACGCACTGTGTGCCGTTGCTAAGGTAACACACTGTGTGCCGTTGCTATGGTGACACACTGTATGCCGTTGCCTTGGTAACACACTGTGTGCCGTTGCTATGTTAACACACTGTTTGCCGTTGCTATTATAACACACTGTTTACCGTTGCTAAGGTAACACACTATGTGTTGTTGCTATGGTAACACACTGTGTGCCGTTGCTGTGGTAACACCCTGTGTGTCGTTGCTATGGTGACACACTGTGTGCCGTTGCTAAGGTAACACACTGTGTGCCGTTGCTATGGTGACACACTGTGTGCCGTTGCTAAGGTAACACCGTGTGTGCCGTTGCTATTTTGACACACTGTGTGCCGTTGCTATGTTGACACACTGTGTGCCGTTGCTAAGGTAACACACTGTGTGCCGTTGCTATGGTGACACACTGTATGCCGTTGCTATGGTGACACACTGTGTGCCGTTGCTATGGTGGCACACTGTGTGCCGTTGCTATGGTAACACGCTGTGTGCCGTTGTTATGGTGGCACACTGTGTGCCGTTGCTATGGTGACACACTGCATGCCGTAGCTATGGGGGCACACTGAATGCCTTTAGTATGGTGACACACTGTCTGCCGTTGCTATGGTAACTCACTGTGTGCCGTTGCTATGGTGACGCACTGTGTGCCGTTGCTAAGGTAACACACTGTTTGCCGTTGCTATGGTAACGCACTGTGTGCCGTTGCTATGGCAACGCACTGTTTGCCGTTGCTATGGTAACGCACTGTGTGCCGTTGCTAAGGTAACACTGTGTCCCGTTGCTAAGGTAACACACTGTGTGCCGTTGCTAAGGTAACTCCCTGTGTGCCGTTGCTATGGTAACACAGTGTGGGCCGTTGCTATGGTGACACACTGTGTACCGTTGCTGTGGTAACGCATTGTGTGCCGTTGTTAAGGTAACGCACTGTGTGCCGTTGCTATGGTGACACTATGTGCCGTTGATATGGTGATACACTGTATGCCGTTTCTATGGTGACACACTGTATGCCGTTGTTAAGGTAACACACTGCTTGCCGTCGCTATGGTGACACACTGTATGCCGTTGTTAAGGTAACACACTGCTTGCCGTCGCTATGTTGACACACTGTATGCCGTTGTTAAGGTTACACACTGTGTGCCGTTGCTATGGTGACACACTGTATGCCGTTGCCATGGTGACACACTGTATGCCGTTGCCTTGGTAACACACTGTGTGCCGTTGCTATGGTAACACATTTGTTTGCCGTTGCTATTATAACACACTGTTTGCCGTTGCTAAGGTAACACACTATGTTCCGTTGCTATGGTAACAGACTGTGTGCCGTTGCTGTGGTAACACCCTGTGTGCCGTTGCTATGGTGACACACTGTGTGCCGTTGCTAAGGTAACACAGTGTGTGCCGTTGTTATAGTGGCACACTGTGTGCCGTTGCTATGGTGACACACTGTATGCCGTTGCTATGGTGACACACTGTGTGCCGTTGCTATGGTGACACACTGTATGCCGTTGCTATGGTAACTCACTGTGTGCCGTTGCTATGGTGACGCACTGTGTGCCGTTGCTAAGGTAACCCACTGTGTGCCGTTGCTATGGCAACGCACTGTTTGCCGTTGCTATGCTGACACCCTGTGTGCCGTTGCTATGCTGACACACTGTGTGCCTTTGCTAAGGTCACACACTGTGATCCGTTGCTATGGTGACACACTGTGTGCCGTTGCTAAGGTAACACCCTGTGTGCCGTTGCTATTTTGACACACTGTGTGCCGTTGCTATGGTGACACACTGTGTGCCGTTGCTAAGGTAACACATTGTGTGCCGTTGCTATGGTGACACACTGTGTGCCGTTGTTATGGTTGCACACTGTGTGCCGTTGCTATGGTGACACACTGTATGCCGTTGCTATGGTGACACACTGTGAGCCGTTGCTATGGTAACACACTCTGTGCCATTGCTATGGTAACGCACTGTGTGCCGTTGCTATGGTAACACTCTCTGTGCCGTTGCTATGGTAACGCACTGTGTGCTGTTGCTATGGTAACACACTCTGTGCCGTTGCTATGGTAACGCACTCGGTGCTGTTGCTATGGTAACACACTCTGTGCCGTTGATAAGGTAAATCACTATTTGCCGTTGCTATGGTAAAACACTGTTTGCCGTTGCTATGGTAACGCACTGTGTGCCGTTGCTATGGTAACACACTCTGTGTCGTTGCTATGGTAACGCACTGTTTGCCGTTGCTATGGTAACACACTCTGTACCGTTGCTATGGTAACACACACTGTTTGCCGTTACTATGGTAACGCACTGTGTGCCGTTGCTATGGTAACACACTCTGTGCCGTTGCTATGGTAACGCACTGTTTGACGTTGCTATGGTAACACACTCTGTGCCATTACTATGGTAACGCACTGTGTGCCGTTGCTATGGTAACACACTCTGTGACGTTGCTAAGGTAACGCACAGTTTGCCGTTGCTATGGTAACGCACTGTGTGCCGTTGCTATTGTGACACACTGTATGCCGTTGCTATTGTAACACACTGTATGCCGTTGCTATGGTGACACACTGTGTGCCGTTGCTATGGTAACGCACTGTGTGCCGTTGCTATGGTGACACACTGTGAGCCGTTGTTAAGGTAACTCACTGTGTGCCGTTGCTAAGGTAACACACTGTTTGCCGTTGCTATGGTGACACACTGTGAGCCGTTGCTATGGTGATACCCTGTGTGCCGTTGGTAAGGTAACACCCTGTGTGCCGTTGCTAAGGTAACACCCTGTGTGCCGTTGCTATGGTGACACACTCTGTACCGTTGCTATGGTAACGAACTGTGTGCCGTTGCAATGGTGACACACTGTGTGTCGTTGCTATGGTGATACACTGTGTGCCGTTGCTATGGTGACACACTGTGAGCCGTTGCTATGGTAACACACTGTGAGCCGTTGCTATGGTGACACACTGTGTGCCGTTTCTATGGTAACGCACTGTTTGCCGTTGCTATGGTGATACACTGTGTGCCTTTGCTATGGTAACGCACTGTGTGCCGTTGCTATGGTAACACACAGTGTGCCGTTGCAATGGTAACGCACTGTGTGCCGTTGCTATGGTGACACACTGTGTGCCGTTGCTATGGTAACACACTGTGTGCCGTTGCTATGGTGACACACTGTGTGCCGTTGCTATGGTAACGCACTGTATGCCGTTGCTATGGTTACACACTGTATGCCGTTTCTATGGTGACACACTGTGTGCCGTCGCTATGGTAACGCACTGTTTGCTGTTGCTATGGTGTCACACTGTATGCCGTTGCTATGGTAACACACTGTCAGCCGTTGCTATGGTAACACACTGTGAGCCGTTGCTATGGTGACACACTGTGTGTCTTTGCTATGGTAACGCACTGTTTGCCGTTGCTATGGTGATACACTGTGTGCCTTTGCTATGGTAACGCACTGTGTGCCGTTGCTATGGTAACGCACTGTATACCGTTGCTATGGTAACGCACTGTGAGCCGTTGCTATGGTAACACACTGTATGCGGTTGCTATGGTCACACACTGTATGCCGTTGCTATGGTGACACACTGTGTGCCGTTGCTAAGGTAACACACTGTGTGCCGTTGCTATGGTAACACACTGTATGCCGTTGCCTTGGTAACACACTGTGTGCCGCTGCTATGGTAACACACTTGTTTGCCGTTGCTATTATAACACACTGTTTGCCGTTGCTAAGGTAACACACTATGTACCGTTGCTATGGTAACAGACTGTGTGCCGTTGCTGTGGTAACATCCTGTGTGCCGTTGCTATGGTGACACACTGTGTGCCGTTGCTATGGTGACACACTGTGTGCCGTTGCTAAGGTAGCACCGTGTGTGCCGTTGCTATTTTGACACACTGTGTGCCGTTGCTATGGTGACACACTGTGTGCCGTTGCTAAGGTAACACACTGTGTGCCGTTGCTATGGTGACACACTGTGTGCCATTGTTATGGTGGCACACTGTGTGCCGTTGCTATGGTGACACACTGTATGCCGTTGCTATGGTGACACACTGTGTGCCGTTGCTATGGTGGCACACTGTGTGCCGTTGCTATGGTAACACGCTGTTTGCCGTTGTTATGGTGGCACACTGTGTGCCGTTGCTATGGTGACACACTGTTTGCCGTTGCTCTGGTGACACACTGTATGCCGTTGCTATGGTAACACACTGTATGCCGTTGCTATGGTAACACACTGTGTGCCATTGCTATGGTGACACACTCTGTGCCGTTGCTTTGGTAACACACTGTGTGCTGTTGCTATGGTGACACACTGTTTGCCGTTGCTATGGTGACACAATATATGCCGTTGCTATGGTAACACACTGTATTCCGTTGCTATGGTAACACACTGTATGCTGTTGCTATGGTGACGCACTGTGTGCCGTTGCTAAGGTAACACACTGTGTGCCGTTGCTATGGTGACACACTGTATGCCGTTGCCTTGGTAACACACTGTGTGCCGTTGTTATGTTAACACACTGTTTGCCGTTGCTATTATAACACACTGTTTACCGTTGCTAAGGTAACACTCTATGTGTTGTTGCTATGGAAACACACTGTGTGCCGTTGCTGTGGTAACACCCTGTGTGCCGTTGCTATGGTGACACACTGTGTGCCGTTGCTAAGGTAACACACTGTGTGCCGTTGCTATGGTGACACACTGTGTGCCGTTGCTAAGGTAACACCGTGTGTGCCGTTGCTATTTTGACACACTGTGTGCCGTTGCTATGTTGACACACTGTGTGCCATTGCTAAGGTAACACACTGTGTGCCGTTGCTATGGTGACACACTGTATGCCGTTGCTATGGTGACACACTGTGTGCCGTTGCTATGGTGGCACACTGTGTGCCGTTGCTATGGTAACACGCTGTGTGCCGTTGTTATGGTGGCACACTGTGTGCCGTTGCTATGGTGACACACTGCATGCCGTAGCTATGGGGGCACACTGAATGCCGTTGGTATGGTGACACACTGTCTGCCGTTGCTATGGTAACTCACTGTGTGCCGTTGCTATGGTGACGCACTGTGTGCCGTTGCTAAGGTAACACACTGTTTGCCGTTGCTATGGTAACGCACTGTGTGCCGTTGCTATGGCAACGCACTGTTTGCCGTTGCTATGGTAACGCACTGTGTGCCGTTGCTAAGGTAACACTGTGTCCCGTTGCTAAGGTAACACACTGTGTGCCGTTGCTAAGGTAACACACTGTGTGCCGTTGCTAAGGTAACTCCCTGTGTGCCGTTGCTATGGTAACACAGTGTGGGCCGTTGCTATGGTGACACACTGTGTACCGTTGCTGTGGTAACGCATTGTGTGCCGTTGTTAAGGTAACGCACTGTGTGCCGTTGCTGTGGTGACACTATGTGCCGTTGATATGGTGATACACTGTATGCCGTTTCTATGGTGACACACTGTATGCCGTTGTTAAGGTAACACACTGCTTGCCGTCGCTATGGTGACACACTGTATGCCGTTGTTAAGGTAACACACTGCTTGCCGTCGCTATGTTGACACACTGTATGCCGTTGTTAAGGTTACACACTGTGTGCCGTTGCTATGGTGACACACTGTATGCCGTTGCCATGGTGACACACTGTATGCCGTTGCCTTGGTAACACACTGTGTGCCGTTGCTATGGTAACACACTTGTTTGCCGTTGCTATTATAACACACTGTTTGCCGTTGCTAAGGTAACACACTATGTTCCGTTGCTGTGGTAACACCCTGTGTGCCGTTGCTATGGTGACACACTGTGTGCCGTTGCTAAGGTAACACAGTGTGTGCCGTTGTTATGGTGGCACACTGCGTGCCGTTGCTATGGTGACACACTGTATGCCGTTGCTATGGTGACACACTGTGTGCCGTTGCTATGGTGACACACTGTATGCCGTTGCTATGGTAACTCACTGTGTGCCATTGCTATGGTGACGCACTGTGTGCCGTTGCTAAGGTAACGCACTGTGTGCCGTTGCTATGGCAACGCACTGTTTGCCGTTGCTATGCTGACACCCTGTGTGCCGTTGCTATGCTGACACACTGTGTGCCTTTGCTAAGGTCACACACTGTGATCCGTTGCTATGGTGACACACTGTGTGCCGTTGCTAAGGTAACACCCTGTGTGCCGTTGCTATTTTGACACACTGTGTGCCGTTGCTATGGTGACACACTGTGTGCCGTTGCTAAGGTAACACACTGTGTGCCGTTGCTATGGTGACACACTGTGTGCCGTTGTTATGGTTGCACACTGTGTGCCGTTGCTATGGTGACACACTGTATGCCGTTGCTATGGTGACACACTGTGAGCCGTTGCTATGGTAACACACTCTGTGCCATTGCTATGGTAACGCACTGTGTGCCGTTGCTATGGTAACACTCTCTGTGCCGTTGCTATGGTAACGCACTGTGTGCTGTTGCTATGGTAACACACTCTGTGCCGTTGCTATGGTAACGCACTCGGTGCTGTTGCTATGGTAACACACTCTGTGCCGTTGATAAGGTAACTCACTATTTGCCGTTGCTATGGTAAAACACTGTTTGCCGTTGCTATGGTAACGCACTGTGTGCCGTTGCTATGGTAACACACTCTGTGCCGTTGCTATGGTAACGCACTGTTTGCCGTTGCTATGGTAACACACTCTGTACCGTTGCTATGGTAACACACACTGTTTGCCGTTACTATGGTAACGCACTGTGTGCCGTTGCTATGGTAACACACTCTGTGCCGTTGCTATGGTAACGCACTGTTTGCCGTTGCTATGGTAACACACTCTGTGCCATTACTATGGTAACGCACTGTGTGCCGTTGCTATGGTAACACACTCTGTGACGTTGCTAAGGTAACGCACAGTTTGCCGTTGCTATGGTAACGCACTGTGTGCCGTTGCTATTGTGACACACTGTATGCCGTTGCTATTGTAACACACTGTATGCCGTTGCTATGGTGACACACTGTGTGCCGTTGCTATGGTAACGCACTGTGTGCCGTTGCTATGGTGACACACTGTGAGCCGTTGTTAAGGTAACTCACTGTGTGCCGTTGCTAAGGTAACACCCTATTTGCCGTTGCTATGGTGACACACTGTGAGCCGTTGCTATGGTGATACCCTGTGTGCCGTTGGTAAGGTAACACCCTGTGTGCCGTGGCTAAGGTAACACCCTGTGTGCCGTTGCCTTGGTAACACACTGTGTGCCGCTGCTATGGTAACACACTTGTTTGCCGTTGCTATTATAACACACTGTTTGCCGTTGCTAAGGTAACACACTATGTACCGTTGCTATGGTAACATACTGTGTGCCGTTGCTGTGGTAACATCCTGTGTGCCGTTGCTATGGTGACACACTGTGTGCCGTTGCTATGGTGACACACTGTGTGCCGTTGCTAAGGTAGCACCGTGTGTGCCGTTGCTATTTTGACACACTGTGTGCCGTTGCTATGGTGACACACTGTGTGCCGTTGCTAAGGTAACACACTGTGTGCCGTTGCTATGGTGACACACTGTGTGCCATTGTTATGGTGGCACACTGTGTGCCGTTGCTATGGTGACACACTGTATGCCGTTGCTATGGTGACACACTGTGTGCCGTTGCTATGGTGGCACACTGTGTGCCGTTGCTATGGTAACACGCTGTTTGCCGTTTTTATGGTGGCACACTGTGTGCCGTTGCTATGGTGACACACTGTTTGCCGTTGCTCTGGTGACACACTGTATGCCGTTGCTATGGTAACACACTGTATGCCGTTGCTATGGTAACACACTGTGTGCCATTGCTATGGTGACACACTCTGTGCCGTTGCTTTGGTAACACACTGTGTGCTGTTGCTATGGTGACACACTGTTTGCCGTTGCTATGGTGACACAATATATGCCGTTGCTATGGTAACACACTGTATTCCGTTGCTATGGTAACACACTGTATGCTGTTGCTATGGTGACGCACTGTGTGCCGTTGCTAAGGTAACACACTGTGTGCCATTGCTATGGTGACACACTGTATGCCGTTGCCTTGGTTACACACTGTGTGCCGTTGCTATGTTAACACACTGTTTGCCGTTGCTATTATAACACACTGTTTACCGTTGCTAAGGTAACACACTATGTGTTGTTGCTATGGTAACACACTGTGTGCCGTTGCTGTGGTAACACCCTGTGTGCCGTTGCTATGGTGACACACTGTGTGCCGTTGCTAAGGTAACACACTGAGTGCCGTTGCTATGGTGACACACTGTGTGCCGTTGCTAAGGTAACACCGTGTGTGCCGTTGCTATTTTGACACACTGTGTGCCGTTACTATGTTGACACACTGTGTGCCATTGCTAAGGTAACACACTGTGTGCCGTTGCTATGGTGACACACTGTATGCCGTTGCTATGGTGACACACTGTGTGCCGTTGCTATGGTGGCACACTGTGTGCCGTTGCTATGGTAACACGCTGTGTGCCGTTGTTATGGTGGCACACTGTGTGCCGTTGCTATGGTGACACACTGCATGCCGTAGCTATGGGGGCACACTGAATGCCGTTGGTATGGTGACACACTGTCTGCCGTTGCTATGGTAACTCACTGTGTGCCGTTGCTATGGTGACGCACTGTGTGCCGTTGCTAAGGTAACACACTGTTTGCCGTTGCTATGGTAACGCACTGTGTGCCGTTGCTATGGCAACGCACTGTTTGCCGTTGCTATGGTAACGCACTGTGTGCCGTTGCTAAGGTAACACTGTGTCCCGTTGCTAAGGTAACACACTGTGTGCCGTTGCTAAGGTAACTCCCTGTGTGCCGTTGCTATGGTAACACAGTGTGGGCCGTTGCTATGGTGACACACTGTGTACCGTTGCTGTGGTAACGCATTGTGTGCCGTTGTTAAGGTAACGCACTGTGTGCCGTTGCTATGGTGACACTATGTGCCGTTGATATGGTGATACACTGTATGCCGTTTCTATGGTGACACACTGTATGCCGTTGTTAAGGTAACACACTGCTTGCCGTCGCTATGGTGACACACTGTATGCCGTTGTTAAGGTAACACACTGCTTGCCGTCGCTATGTTGACACACTGTATGCCGTTGTTAAGGTTACACACTGTGTGCCGTTGCTATGGTGACACACTGTATGCCGTTGCCATGGTGACACACTGTATGCCGTTGCCTTGGTAACACACTGTGTGCCGTTGCTATGGTAACACACTTGTTTGCCGTTGCTATTATAACACACTGTTTGCCGTTGCTAAGGTAACACACTATGTTCCGTTGCTATGGTAACAGACTGTGTGCCGTTGCTGTGGTAACACCCTGTGTGCCGTTGCTATGGTGACACACTGTGTGCCGTTGCTAAGGTAACACAGTGTGTGCCGTTGTTATGGTGGCACACTGTGTGCCGTTGCTATGGTGACACACTGTATGCCGTTGCTATGGTGACACACTGTGTGCCGTTGCTATGGTGACACACTGTATGCCGTTGCTATGGTAACTCACTGTGTGCCGTTGCTATGGTGACGCACTGTGTGCCGTTGCTAAGGTAACGCACTGTGTGCCGTTGCTATGGCAACGCACTGTTTGCCGTTGCTATGCTGACACCCTGTGTGCCGTTGCTATGCTGACACACTGTGTGCCTTTGCTAAGGTCACACACTGTGATCCGTTGCTATGGTGACACACTGTGTGCCGTTGCTAAGGTAACACCCTGTGTGCCGTTGCTATTTTGACACACTGTGTGCCGTTGCTATGGTGACACACTGTGTGCCGTTGCTAAGGTAACACACTGTGTGCCGTTGCTATGGTGACACACTGTGTGCCGTTGTTATGGTTGCACACTGTGTGCCGTTGCTATGGTGACACACTGTATGCCGTTGCTATGGTGACACACTGTGAGCCGTTGCTATGGTAACACACTCTGTGCCATTGCTATGGTAACGCACTGTGTGCCGTTGCTATGGTAACACTCTCTGTGCCGTTGCTATGGTAACGCACTGTGTGCTGTTGCTATGGTAACACACTCTGTGCCGTTGCTATGGTAACGCACTCGGTGCTGTTGCTATGGTAACACACTCTGTGCCGTTGATAAGGTAACTCACTATTTGCCGTTGCTATGGTAAAACACTGTTTGCCGTTGCTATGGTAACGCACTGTGTGCCGTTGCTATGGTAACACACTCTGTGCCGTTGCTATGGTATCGCACTGTTTGCCGTTGCTATGGTAACACACTCTGTACCGTTGCTATGGTAACACACACTGTTTGCCGTTACTATGGTAACGCACTGTGTGCCGTTGCTATGGTAACACACTCTGTGCCGTTGCTATGGTAACGCACTGTTTGCCGTTGCTATGGTAACACACTCTGTGCCATTACTATGGTAACGCACTGTGTGCTGTTGCTATGGTAACACACTCTGTGACGTTGCTAAGGTAACGCACAGTTTGCCGTTGCTATGGTAACGCACTGTGTGCCGTTGCTATTGTGACACACTGTATGCCGTTGCTATTGTAACACACTGTATGCCGTTGCTATGGTGACACACTGTGTGCCGTTGCTATGGTAACGCACTGTGTGCCGTTGCTATGGTGACACACTGTGAGCCGTTGTTAAGGTAACTCACTGTGTGCCGTTGCTAAGGTAACACACTGTTTGCCGTTGCTATGGTGACACACTGTGAGCCGTTGCTATGGTGATACCCTGTGTGCCGTTGGTAAGGTAACACCCTGTGTGCCGTTGCTAAGGTAACACCCTGTGTGCCGTTGCTATGGTGACACACTCTGTACCGTTGCTATGGTAACGAACTGTGTGCCGTTGCAATGGTGACACACTGTGTGTCGTTGCTATGGTGATACACTGTGTGCCGTTGCTATGGTGACACACTGTGAGCCGTTGCTATGGTAACATACTGTGAGCCGTTGCTATGGTGACACACTGTGTGCCGTTTCTATGGTAACGCACTGTTTGCCGTTGCTATGGTGATACACTATGTGCCTTTGCTATGGTAACGTACTGTGTGCCGTTGCTATGGTAACACACTGTGTGCCGTTGCAATGGTAACGCACTGTGTGCCGTTGGTATGGTGACACACTGTGTGCCGTTGCTATGGTAACACACTGTGTGCCGTTGCTATGGTGACACACTGTGTGCCGTTTCTATGGTAACGCACTGTTTGCCGTTGCTATGGTGATACACTGTGTGCCTTTGCTATGGTAACGCACTGTGTGCCGTTGCTATGGTAACACACTGTGTGCCGTTGCAATGGTAACGCACTGTGTGCCGTTGCTATGGTGACACACTGTGTGCCGTTGCTATGGTAACACACTGTGTGCCGTTGCTATGGTAACGCACTGTATGCCGTTGCTATGGTTACACACTGTATGCCGTTTCTATGGTGACACACTGTGTGCCGTCGCTATGGTAACGCACTGTTTGCTGTTGCTATGGTGTCACACTGTATGCCGTTGCTATGGTAACACACTGTCAGCCGTTGCTATGGTAACACACTGTGAGCCGTTGCTATGGTGACACACTGTGTGCCTTTGCTATGGTAACGCACTGTTTGCCGTTGCTATGGTGATACACTGTGTGCCTTTGCTATGGTAACGCACTGTGTGCCGTTGCTATGGTAACGCACTGTATACCGTTGCTATGGTAACGCACTGTGAGCCGTTGCTATGGTAACACACTGTATGCGGTTGCTATGGTCACACACTGTATGCCGCTATTGTGACACACTGTGTGCCGTTGCTAAGGTAACACACTGTGTGCCGTTGCTATGGTAACACACTGTATGCCGTTGCCTTGGTAACACACTGTGTGCCGCTGCTATGGTAACACACTTGTTTGCCGTTGCTATTATAACACACTGTTTGCCGTTGCTAAGGTAACACACTATGTACCGTTGCTATGGTAACAGACTGTGTGCCGTTGCTGTGGTAACATCCTGTGTGCCGTTGCTATGGTGACACACTGTGTGCCGTTGCTATGGTGACACACTGTGTGCCGTTGCTAAGGTAGCACCGTGTGTGCCGTTGCTATTTTGACACACTGTGTGCCGTTGCTATGGTGACACACTGTGTGCCGTTGCTAAGGTAACACACTGTGTGCCGTTGCTATGGTGACACACTGTGTGCCATTGTTATGGTGGCACACTGTGTGCCGTTGCTATGGTGACACACTGTATGCCGTTGCTATGGTGACACACTGTGTGCCGTTGCTATGGTGGCACACTGTGTGCCGTTGCTATGGTAACACGCTGTTTGCCGTTGTTATGGTGGCACACTGTGTGCCGTTGCTATGGTGACACACTGTTTGCCGTTGCTCTGGTGACACACTGTATGCCGTTGCTATGGTAACACACTGTATGCCGTTGCTATGGTAACACACTGTGTGCCATTGCTATGGTGACACACTCTGTGCCGTTGCTTTGGTAACACACTGTGTGCTGTTGCTATGGTGACACACTGTTTGCCGTTGCTATGGTGACACAATGTATGCCGTTGCTATGGTAACACACTGTATTCCGTTGCTATGGTAACACACTGTATGCTGTTGCTATGGTGACGCACTGTGTGCCGTTGCTAAGGTAACACACTGTGTGCCGTTGCTATGGTGACACACTGTATGCCGTTGCCTTGGTAACACACTGTGTGCCGTTGCTATGTTAACACACTGTTTGCCGTTGCTATTATAACACACTGTTTACCGTTGCTAAGGTAACACACTATGTGTTGTTGCTATGGTAACACACTGTGTGCCGTGGCTGTGGTAACGCCCTGTGTGCCGTTGCTATGGTGACACACTGTGTGCCGTTGCTAAGTTAACACACTGTGTGCCGTTGCTATGGTGACACACTGTGTGTCGTTGCTAAGGTAACACCGTGTGTGCCGTTGCTATTTTGACACACTGTGTGCCGTTGCTATGTTGACACACTGTGTGCCGTTGCTAAGGTAACACACTGTGTGCCGTTGCTATGGTGACACACTGTATGCCGTTGCTATGGTGACACACTGTGTGCCGTTGCTATGGTGGCACACTGTGTGCCGTTGCTATGGTAACACGCTGTGTGCCGTTGTTATGGTGGCACACTGTGTGCCGTTGCTATGGTGACACACTGCATGCCGTAGCTATGGGGGCACACTGAATGCCGTTGGTATGGTGACACACTGTCTGCCGTTGCTATGGTAACTCACTGTGTGCCGTTGCTATGGTGACGCACTGTGTGCCGTTGCTAAGGTAACACACTGTTTGCCGTTGCTATGGTAACGCACTGTGTGCCGTTGCTATGGCAACGCACTGTTTGCCGTTGCTATGGTAACGCACTGTGTGCCGTTGCTAAGTGAACACTGTGTCCCGTTGCTAAGGTAACACACTGTGTGCCGTTGCTAAGGTAACTCCCTGTGTGCCGTTGCTATGGTAACACAGTGTGGGCCGTTGCTATGGTGACACACTGTGTACCGTTGCTGTGGTAACGCATTGTGTGCCGTTGTTAAGGTAACGCACTGTGTGCCGTTGCTATGGTGACACTATGTGCCGTTGATATGGTGATACACTGTATGCCGTTTCTATGGTGACACACTGTATGCCGTTGTTAAGGTAACACACTGCTTGCCGTCGCTATGGTGACACACTGTATGCCGTTGTTAAGGTAACACACTGCTTGCCGTCGCTATGTTGACACACTGTATGCCGTTGTTAAGGTGACACACTGTGTGCCGTTGCTATGGTGACACACTGTATGCCGTTGCCATGGTGACACACTGTATGCCGTTGTCTTGGAAACACACTGTGTGCCGTTGCTATGGTAACACACTTGTTTGCCGTTGCTATTATAACACACTGTTTGCCGTTGCTAAGGTAACACACTATGTTCCGTTGCTATGGTAACAGACTGTGTGCCGTTGCTGTGGTAACCCCCTGTGTGCCGTTGCTATGGTGACACACTGTGTGCCGTTGCTAAGGTAACACAGTGTGTGCCGTTGTTATGGTGGCACACTGTGTGCCGTTGCTATGGTGACACACTGTATGCCGTTGCTATGGTGACACACTGTGTGCCGTTGCTATGGTGACACACTGTATGCCGTTGCTATGGTAACTCACTGTGTGCCGTTGCTATGGTGACGCACTGTGTGCCGTTGCTAAGGTAACGCACTGTGTGCCGTTGCTAAGGTAACGCACTGTGTGCCGTTGCTATGGCAACGCACTGTTTGCCGTTGCTATGCTGACACCCTGTGTGCCGTTGCTATGCTGACACACTGTGTGCCTTTGCTAAGGTCACACACTGTGATCCGTTGCTATGGTGACACACTGTGTGCCGTTGCTAAGGTAACACCCTGTGTGCCGTTGCTATTTTGACACACTGTGTGCCGTTGCTATGGTGACACACTGTGTGCCGTTGCTAAGGTAACACACTGTGTGCCGTTGCTATGGTGACACACTGTGTGCCGTTGTTATGGTTGCACACTGTGTGCCGTTGCTATGGTGACACACTGTATGCCGTTGCTATGGTGACACACTGTGAGCCGTTGCTATGGTAACACACTCTGTGCCATTGCTATGGTAACGCACTGTGTGCCGTTGCTATGGTAACACTCTCTGTGCCGTTGCTATGGTAACGCACTGTGTGCTGTTGCTATGGTAACACACTCTGTGCCGTTGCTATGGTAACGCACTCGGTGCTGTTGCTATGGTAACACACTCTGTGCCGTTGATAAGGTAACTCACTATTTGCCGTTGCTATGGTAAAACACTGTTTGCCGTTGCTATGGTAACGCACTGTGTGCCGTTGCTATGGTAACACACTCTGTGCCGTTGCTATGGTAACGCACTGTTTGCCGTTGCTATGGTAACACACTCTGTACCGTTGCTATGGTAACACACACTGTTTGCCGTTACTATGGTAACGCACTGTGTGCCGTTGCTATGGTAACACACTCTGTGACGTTGCTAAGGTAACGCACAGTTTGCCGTTGCTATGGTAACGCACTGTGTGCCGTTGCTATTGTGACACACTGTATGCCGTTTCTATTGTAACACACTGTATGCCGTTGCTATGGTGACACACTGTGTGCCGTTGCTATGGTAACGCACTGTGTGCCGTTGCTATGGTGACACACTGTGAGCCGTTGTTAAGGTAACTCACTGTTTGCCGTTGCTAAGGTAACACACTGTTTGCCGTTGCTATGGTGACACACTGTGAGCCGTTGCTATGGTGATACCCTGTGTGCCGTTGGTAAGGTAACACCCTGTGTGCCGTTGCTAAGGTAACACCCTGTGTGCCTTTGCTATGGTGACACACTCTGTACCGTTGCTATGGTAACGAACTGTGTGCCGTTGCAATGGTGACACACTGTGTGTCGTTGCTATGGTGATACACTGTGTGCCGTTGCTATGGTGACACACTGTGAGCCGTTGCTATGGTAACACACTGTGAGCCGTTGCTATGGTGACACACTGTGTGCCGTTTCTATGGTAACGCACTGTTTGCCGTTGCTATGGTGATACACTATGTGCCTTTGCTATGGTAACGTACTGTGTGCCGTTGCTATGGTAACACACTGTGTGCCTGGTGCAATGGTAACGCACTGTGTGCCGTTGCTATGGTGACACACTGTGTGCCGTTGCTAAGGTAACACACTGTGTGCCGTTGCTATGGTGACACACTGTGTGCCGTTGCTATGGTAACGCACTGTATGCCGTTGCTATGGTTACACACTGTATGCCGTTTCTATGGTGACACACTGTGTGCCGTTGCTAT
This sequence comes from Hymenopus coronatus, assembly GCA_030762935.1. Classification (NCBI taxonomy): domain Eukaryota; kingdom Metazoa; phylum Arthropoda; class Insecta; order Mantodea; family Hymenopodidae; genus Hymenopus; species Hymenopus coronatus. Next base: position 2,704,423 of record JAUKNX010000038.1, on the reverse strand, counting down.
GGTAACGCACTGTTTGCTGTTGCTATGGTGTCACACTGTATGCCGTTGCTATGGTAACAAACTGTCAGCCGTTGCTATGGTAACACACTGTGAGCCGTAGCTATGGTGACACACTGTGTGCCGTTGCTATGGTAACGCACTGTTTGCCGTTACTATGGTGATACACTGTGTGCCTTTGCTATGGTAACGCACTGTGTGCCGTTGCTATGGTAACGCACTGTGTGCCGTTGCTATGGTAACGCACTGTTTGCCGTTGCTATGGTGATACACTGTGTGCCTTTGCTATGGTAACGCACTGTGTGCCGTTGCTATGGTAACGCACTGTATACTGTTGCTATGGTAACGCAATGTGAGCCGTTGCTATGGTAACACACTGTATGCGGTTGCTATGGTCACACACTGTATGCCGTTGCTATGGTGACACACTGTGTACCGTTGCTAAGGTAACACACTGTGTGCCGTTGCTATGGTGACACACTGTATGCCGTTGCCTTGGTAACACACTGTGTGCCGTTGCTATGGTAACACACGTGTTTGCCGTTGCTATTATAACACACTGATTGCCGTTGCTAAGGTAACACACTATGTTCCGTTGCTATGGTAACAGACTGTGTGCCGTTGCTGTGGTAACATCCTGTGTGCCATTACTATGGTGACACACTGTGTGCCGTTGCTATGGTGACACAATGTATGCCGTTGCTATGGTAACACACTGTATGCCGTTGCTATGGTAACACACTGTATGCTGTTGCTATGGTGACGCACTGTGTGCCGTTGCTATAGTAACACACTGTGTGCCGTTGCTATGGTGATACACTGTATGCCGTTGCCTTGGTAACACACTGTGTGCCGTTGCTATGTTAACAGACTGTTTGCCGTTGCTATTATAACACACTGTTTACCGTTGCTAAGGTAACACACTATGTGTTGTTGCTATGGTAACACACTGTGTGACGTTGCTGTGGTAACACCCTGTGTGCCGTTGCTATGGTGACACACTGTGTGCCGTTGCTAAGGTAACACACTGTGTGCCGTTGCTATGGTGACACACTGTGTGCCGTTGCTAAGGTAACACCCTGTGTGCCGTTGCTATGGTGACACACTGTGTGCCGTTGCTAAGGTGACACACTGTATGCCGTTGCTATGGTGACACACTGTGAGCCGTTGCTATGGTGGCACACTGTGTGCCGTTGCTATGGTAACACGCTGTGTGCCGTTGTTATGGTGGCACACTGTGTGCCGTTGCTATGGTGACACACTGTATGCCGTTGCTATGGGGGCACACTGTGTGCCGTTGGTATGGTGACACACTGTATGCCGTTGCTATGGTAACTCACTCCGTGCCGTTGCTATGGTGACGCACTGTGTGCCGTTGCTAAGGTAACACACTGTTTGCCGTTGCTATGGTAACGCACTGTGTGCCGTTGCTATGGCAACGCACTGTTTGCCGTTGCTATGGTAACGCACTGTGTGCCGTTGCTAAGGTAACACTGTGTCCCGTTGCTAAGGTAACACACTGTGTGCCGTTGCTAAGGTAACACCCTGTGTGCCGTTGCTATGGTAACACACTGTGGGCCGTTGCTATGCTGACACACTGTGTACCGTTGCTGTGGTAACGCATTGTGTGCCGTTGTTAAGGTAACGCACTGTGTGCCGTTGCTATGGTGACACTATGTGCCGTTGCTATGGTGATACACTGTATGCCGTTTCTATGGTGACACACTGTATGCCGTTGTTAAGGTAACACACTGCTTGCTGTCGCGATGGTGACACACTGTATGCCGTTGTTAAGGTAACACACTGCTTGCCGTCGCTATGTTGACACACTGTATGCCGTTGTTAAGGTGACACACTGTGTGCCGTTGCTATGGTGACACACTGTATGCCGTTGTTAAGTGACACACTGTGTGCCGTTGCTATGGTGACACACTGTGTGCCGTAGTTAAGGTGACACACTGTGTGCCGTTGCTATGGTGACACACTGTATGCCGTTGTTTAGGTAACACACTGTGTGCCGTTGCTGTGGTAACACCCTGTGTGCCGTTGTTATGGTGACTCACTGTGTGCCGTTGCTATGGTGACACACTGTGTGCCGTTGCTATGGTAACGCACTGTATGCCGTTGCTATGGTTACACACTGTATGCCGTTTCTATGGTGACACACTGTGTGCCGTCGCTATGGTAACGCACTGTTTGCTGTTGCTATGGTGTCACACTGTATGCCGTTGCTATGGTAACACACTGTCAGCCGTTGCTATGGTGACACACTGTATGCCGTTGTTAAGGTAACACACTGCTTGCCGTCGCTATGGTGACACACTGTATGCCGTTGTTAAGGTAACACACTGCTTGCCGTCGCTATGTTGACACACTGTATGCCGTTGTTAAGGTTACACACTGTGTGCCGTTGCTATGGTGACACACTGTATGCCGTTGCCATGGTGACACACTGTATGCCGTTGCCTTGGTAACACACTGTGTGCCGTTGCTATGGTAACACACTTGTTTGCCGTTGCTATTATAACACACTGTTTGCCGTTGCTAAGGTAACACACTATGTTCCGTTGCTATGGTAACAGACTGTGTGCCGTTGCTGTGGTAACACCCTGTGTGCCGTTGCTATGGTGACACACTGTGTGCCGTTGCTAAGGTAACACAGTGTGTGCCGTTGTTATGGTGGCACACTGTGTGCCGTTGCTATGGTGACACACTGTATGCCGTTGCTATGGTGACACACTGTGTGCCGTTGCTATGGTGACACACTGTATGCCGTTGCTATGGTAACTCACTGTGTGCCGTTGCTATGGTGACGCACTGTGTGCCGTTGCTAAGGTAACGCACTGTGTGCCGTTGCTATGGCAACGCACTGTTTGCCGTTGCTATGCTGACACCCTGTGTGCCGTTGCTATGCTGACACACTGTGTGCCTTTGCTAAGGTCACACACTGTGATCCGTTGCTATGGTGACACACTGTGTGCCGTTGCTAAGGTAACACCCTGTGTGCCGTTGCTATTTTGACACACTGTGTGCCGTTGCTATGGTGACACACTGTGTGCCGTTGCTAAGGTAACACACTGTGTGCCGTTGCTATGGTGACACACTGTGTGCCGTTGTTATGGTTGCACACTGTGTGCCGTTGCTATGGTGACACACTGTATGCCGTTGCTATGGTGACACACTGTGAGCCGTTGCTATGGTAACACACTCTGTGCCATTGCTATGGTAACGCACTGTGTGCCGTTGCTATGGTAACACTCTCTGTGCCGTTGCTATGGTAACGCACTGTGTGCTGTTGCTATGGTAACACACTCTGTGCCGTTGCTATGGTAACGCACTCGGTGCTGTTGCTATGGTAACACACTCTGTGCCGTTGATAAGGTAACTCACTATTTGCCGTTGCTATGGTAAAACACTGTTTGCCGTTGCTATGGTAACGCACTGTGTGCCGTTGCTATGGTAACACACTCTGTGCCGTTGCTATGGTATCGCACTGTTTGCCGTTGCTATGGTAACACACTCTGTACCGTTGCTATGGTAACACACACTGTTTGCCGTTACTATGGTAACGCACTGTGTGCCGTTGCTATGGTAACACACTCTGTGCCGTTGCTATGGTAACGCACTGTTTGCCGTTGCTATGGTAACACACTCTGTGCCATTACTATGGTAACGCACTGTGTGCTGTTGCTATGGTAACACACTCTGTGACGTTGCTAAGGTAACGCACAGTTTGCCGTTGCTATGGTAACGCACTGTGTGCCGTTGCTATTGTGACACACGGTATGCCGTTGCTATTGTAACACACTGTATGCCGTTGCTATGGTGACACACTGTGTGCCGTTGCTATGGTAACGCACTGTGTGCCGTTGCTATGGTGACACACTGTGAGCCGTTGTTAAGGTAACTCACTGTGTGCCGTTGCTAAGGTAACACACTGTTTGCCGTTGCTATGGTGACACACTGTGAGCCGTTGCTATGGTGATACCCTGTGTGCCGTTGGTAAGGTAACACCCTGTGTGCCGTTGCTAAGGTAACACCCTGTGTGCCGTTGCTATGGTGACACACTCTGTACCGTTGCTATGGTAACGAACTGTGTGCCGTTGCAATGGTGACACACTGTGTGTCGTTGCTATGGTGATACACTGTGTGCCGTTGCTATGGTGACACACTGTGAGCCGTTGCTATGGTAACATACTGTGAGCCGTTGCTATGGTGACACACTGTGTGCCGTTTCTATGGTAACGCACTGTTTGCCGTTGCTATGGTGATACACTATGTGCCTTTGCTATGGTAACGTACTGTGTGCCGTTGCTATGGTAACACACTGTGTGCCGTTGCAATGGTAACGCACTGTGTGCCGTTGGTATGGTGACACACTGTGTGCCGTTGCTATGGTAACACACTGTGTGCCGTTGCTATGGTGACACACTGTGTGCCGTTTCTATGGTAACGCACTGGTTGCCGTTGCTATGGTGATACACTGTGTGCCTTTGCTATGGTAACGCACTGTGTGCCGTTGCTATGGTAACACACTGTGTGCCGTTGCAATGGTAACGCACTGTGTGCCGTTGCTATGGTGACACACTGTGTGCCGTTGCTATGGTAACACACTGTGTGCCGTTGCTATGGTAACGCACTGTATGCCGTTGCTATGGTTACACACTGTATGCCGTTTCTATGGTGACACACTGTGTGCCGTCGCTATGGTAACGCACTGTTTGCTGTTGCTATGGTGTCACACTGTATGCCGTTGCTATGGTAACACACTGTCAGCCGTTGCTATGGTAACACACTGTGAGCCGTTGCTATGGTGACACACTGTGTGCCTTTGCTATGGTAACGCACTGTTTGCCGTTGCTATGGTGATACACTGTGTGCCTTTGCTATGGTAACGCACTGTGTGCCGTTGCTATGGTAACGCACTGTATACCGTTGCTATGGTAACGCACTGTGAGCCGTTGCTATGGTAACACACTGTATGCGGTTGCTATGGTCACACACTGTATGCCGTTGCTATTGTGACACACTGTGTGCCGTTGCTAAGGTAACACACTGTGTGCCGTTGCTATGGTAACACACTGTATGCCGTTGCCTTGGTAACACACTGTGTGCCGCTGCTATGGTAACACACTTGTTTGCCGTTGCTATTATAACACACTGTTTGCCGTTGCTAAGGTAACACACTATGTACCGTTGCTATGGTAACAGACTGTGTGCCGTTGCTGTGGTAACATCCTGTGTGCCGTTGCTATGGTGACACACTGTGTGCCGTTGCTATGGTGACACACTGTGTGCCGTTGCTAAGGTAGCACCGTGTGTGCCGTTGCTATTTTGACACACTGTGTGCCGTTGCTATGGTGACACACTGTGTGCCGTTGCTAAGGTAACACACTGTGTGCCGTTGCTATGGTGACACACTGTGTGCCATTGTTATGGTGGCACACTGTGTGCCGTTGCTATGGTGACACACTGTATGCCGTTGCTATGGTGACACACTGTGTGCCGTTGCTATGGTGGCACACTGTGTGCCGTTGCTATGGTAACACGCTGTTTGCCGTTGTTATGGTGGCACACTGTGTGCCGTTGCTATGGTGACACACTGTTTGCCGTTGCTCTGGTGACACACTGTATGCCGTTGCTATGGTAACACACTGTATGCCGTTGCTATGGTAACACACTGTGTGCCATTGCTATGGTGACACACTCTGTGCCGTTGCTTTGGTAACACACTGTGTGCTGTTGCTATGGTGACACACTGTTTGCCGTTGCTATGGTGACACAATGTATGCCGTTGCTATGGTAACACACTGTATTCCGTTGCTATGGTAACACACTGTATGCTGTTGCTATGGTGACGCACTGTGTGCCGTTGCTAAGGTAACACACTGTGTGCCGTTGCTATGGTGACACACTGTATGCCGTTGCCTTGGTAACACACTGTGTGCCGTTGCTATGTTAACACACTGTTTGCCGTTGCTATTATAACACACTGTTTACCGTTGCTAAGGTAACACACTATGTGTTGTTGCTATGGTAACACACTGTGTGCCGTGGCTGTGGTAACGCCCTGTGTGCCGTTGCTATGGTGACACACTGTGTGCCGTTGCTAAGTTAACACACTGTGTGCCGTTGCTATGGTGACACACTGTGTGCCGTTGCTAAGGTAACACCGTGTGTGCCGTTGCTATTTTGACACACTGTGTGCCGTTGCTATGTTGACACACTGTGTGCCGTTGCTAAGGTAACACACTGTGTGCCGTTGCTATGGTGACACACTGTATGCCGTTGCTATGGTGACACACTGTGTGCCGTTGCTATGGTGGCACACTGTGTGCCGTTGCTATGGTAACACGCTGTGTGCCGTTGTTATGGTGGCACACTGTGTGCCGTTGCTATGGTGACACACTGCATGCCGTAGCTATGGGGGCACACTGAATGCCGTTGGTATGGTGACACACTGTCTGCCGTTGCTATGGTAACTCACTGTGTGCCGTTGCTATGGTGACGCACTGTGTGCCGTTGCTAAGGTAACACACTGTTTGCCGTTGCTATGGTAACGCACTGTGTGCCGTTGCTATGGCAACGCACTGTTTGCCGTTGCTATGGTAACGCACTGTGTGCCGTTGCTAAGTGAACACTGTGTCCCGTTGCTAAGGTAACACACTGTGTGCCGTTGCTAAGGTAACTCCCTGTGTGCCGTTGCTATGGTAACACAGTGTGGGCCGTTGCTATGGTGACACACTGTGTACCGTTGCTGTGGTAACGCATTGTGTGCCGTTGTTAAGGTAACGCACTGTGTGCCGTTGCTATGGTGACACTATGTGCCGTTGATATGGTGATACACTGTATGCCGTTTCTATGGTGACACACTGTATGCCGTTGTTAAGGTAACACACTGCTTGCCGTCGCTATGGTGACACACTGTATGCCGTTGTTAAGGTAACACACTGCTTGCCGTCGCTATGTTGACACACTGTATGCCGTTGTTAAGGTGACACACTGTGTGCCGTTGCTATGGTGACACACTGTATGCCGTTGCCATGGTGACACACTGTATGCCGTTGCCTTGGAAACACACTGTGTGCCGTTGCTATGGTAACACACTTGTTTGCCGTTGCTATTATAACACACTGTTTGCCGTTGCTAAGGTAACACACTATGTTCCGTTGCTATGGTAACAGACTGTGTGCCGTTGCTGTGGTAACTCCCTGTGTGCCGTTGCTATGGTGACACACTGTGTGCCGTTGCTAAGGTAACACAGTGTGTGCCGTTGTTATGGTGGCACACTGTGTGCCGTTGCTATGGTGACACACTGTATGCCGTTGCTATGGTGACACACTGTGTGCCGTTGCTATGGTGACACACTGTATGCCGTTGCTATGGTAACTCACTGTGTGCCGTTGCTATGGTGACGCACTGTGTGCCGTTGCTAAGGTAACGCACTGTGTGCCGTTGCTAAGGTAACGCACTGTGTGCCGTTGCTATGGCAACGCACTGTTTGCCGTTGCTATGCTGACACCCTGTGTGCCGTTGCTATGCTGACACACTGTGTGCCTTTGCTAAGGTCACACACTGTGATCCGTTGCTATGGTGACACACTGTGTGCCGTTGCTAAGGTAACACCCTGTGTGCCGTTGCTATTTTGACACACTGTGTGCCGTTGCTATGGTGACACACTGTGTGCCGTTGCTAAGGTAACACACTGTGTGCCGTTGCTATGGTGACACACTGTGTGCCGTTGTTATGGTTGCACACTGTGTGCCGTTGCTATGGTGACACACTGTATGCCGTTGCTATGGTGACACACTGTGAGCCGTTGCTATGGTAACACACTCTGTGCCATTGCTATGGTAACGCACTGTGTGCCGTTGCTATGGTAACACTCTCTGTGCCGTTGCTATGGTAACGCACTGTGTGCTGTTGCTATGGTAACACACTCTGTGCCGTTGCTATGGTAACGCACTCGGTGCTGTTGCTATGGTAACACACTCTGTGCCGTTGATAAGGTAACTCACTATTTGCCGTTGCTATGGTAAAACACTGTTTGCCGTTGCTATGGTAACGCACTGTGTGCCGTTGCTATGGTAACACACTCTGTGCCGTTGCTATGGTAACGCACTGTTTGCCGTTGCTATGGTAACACACTCTGTACCGTTGCTATGGTAACACACACTGTTTGCCGTTACTATGGTAACGCACTGTGTGCCGTTGCTATGGTAACACACTCTGTGACGTTGCTAAGGTAACGCACAGTTTGCCGTTGCTATGGTAACGCACTGTGTGCCGTTGCTATTGTGACACACTGTATGCCGTTTCTATTGTAACACACTGTATGCCGTTGCTATGGTGACACACTGTGTGCCGTTGCTATGGTAACGCACTGTGTGCCGTTGCTATGGTGACACACTGTGAGCCGTTGTTAAGGTAACTCACTGTTTGCCGTTGCTAAGGTAACACACTGTTTGCCGTTGCTATGGTGACACACTGTGAGCCGTTGCTATGGTGATACCCTGTGTGCCGTTGGTAAGGTAACACCCTGTGTGCCGTTGCTAAGGTAACACCCTGTGTGCCTTTGCTATGGTGACACACTCTGTACCGTTGCTATGGTAACGAACTGTGTGCCGTTGCAATGGTGACACACTGTGTGTCGTTGCTATGGTGATACACTGTGTGCCGTTGCTATGGTGACACACTGTGAGCCGTTGCTATGGTAACACACTGTGAGCCGTTGCTATGGTGACACACTGTGTGCCGTTTCTATGGTAACGCACTGTTTGCCGTTGCTATGGTGATACACTATGTGCCTTTGCTATGGTAACGTACTGTGTGCCGTTGCTATGGTAACACACTGTGTGCCTGGTGCAATGGTAACGCACTGTGTGCCGTTGCTATGGTGACACACTGTGTGCCGTTGCTAAGGTAACACACTGTGTGCCGTTGCTATGGTGACACACTGTGTGCCGTTGCTATGGTAACGCACTGTATGCCGTTGCTATGGTTACACACTGTATGCCGTTTCTATGGTGACACACTGTGTGCCGTTGCTATGGTAACGCACTGTTTGCTGTTGCTATGGTGTCACACTGTATGCCGTTGCTATGGTAACAAACTGTCAGCCGTTGCTATGGTAACACACTGTGAGCCGTAGCTATGGTGACACACTGTGTGCCGTTGCTATGGTAACGCACTGTTTGCCGTTACTATGGTGATACACTGTGTGCCTTTGCTATGGTAACGCACTGTGTGCCGTTGCTATGGTAACGCACTGTGTGCCGTTGCTATGGTAACGCACTGTTTGCCGTTGCTATGGTGATACACTGTGTGCCTTTGCTATGGTAACGCACTGTGTGCCGTTGCTATGGTAACGCACTGTATACTGTTGCTATGGTAACGCAATGTGAGCCGTTGCTATGGTAACACACTGTATGCGGTTGCTATGGTCACACACTGTATGCCGTTGCTATGGTGACACACTGTGTACCGTTGCTAAGGTAACACACTGTGTGCCGTTGCTATGGTGACACACTGTATGCCGTTGCCTTGGTAACACACTGTGTGCCGTTGCTATGGTAACACACGTGTTTGCCGTTGCTATTATAACACACTGATTGCCGTTGCTAAGGTAACACACTATGTTCCGTTGCTATGGTAACAGACTGTGTGCCGTTGCTGTGGTAACATCCTGTGTGCCATTACTATGGTGACACACTGTGTGCCGTTGCTATGGTGACACAATGTATGCCGTTGCTATGGTAACACACTGTATGCCGTTGCTATGGTAACACACTGTATGCTGTTGCTATGGTGACGCACTGTGTGCCGTTGCTATAGTAACACACTGTGTGCCGTTGCTATGGTGATACACTGTATGCCGTTGCCTTGGTAACACACTGTGTGCCGTTGCTATGTTAACAGACTGTTTGCCGTTGCTATTATAACACACTGTTTACCGTTGCTAAGGTAACACACTATGTGTTGTTGCTATGGTAACACACTGTGTGACGTTGCTGTGGTAACACCCTGTGTGCCGTTGCTATGGTGACACACTGTGTGCCGTTGCTAAGGTAACACACTGTGTGCCGTTGCTATGGTGACACACTGTGTGCCGTTGCTAAGGTAACACCCTGTGTGCCGTTGCTATGGTGACACACTGTGTGCCGTTGCTAAGGTGACACACTGTATGCCGTTGCTATGGTGACACACTGTGAGCCGTTGCTATGGTGGCACACTGTGTGCCGTTGCTATGGTAACACGCTGTGTGCCGTTGTTATGGTGGCACACTGTGTGCCGTTGCTATGGTGACACACTGTATGCCGTTGCTATGGGGGCACACTGTGTGCCGTTGGTATGGTGACACACTGTATGCCGTTGCTATGGTAACTCACTCCGTGCCGTTGCTATGGTGACGCACTGTGTGCCGTTGCTAAGGTAACACACTGTTTGCCGTTGCTATGGTAACGCACTGTGTGCCGTTGCTATGGCAACGCACTGTTTGCCGTTGCTATGGTAACGCACTGTGTGCCGTTGCTAAGGTAACACTGTGTCCCGTTGCTAAGGTAACACACTGTGTGCCGTTGCTAAGGTAACACCCTGTGTGCCGTTGCTATGGTAACACACTGTGGGCCGTTGCTATGCTGACACACTGTGTACCGTTGCTGTGGTAACGCATTGTGTGCCGTTGTTAAGGTAACGCACTGTGTGCCGTTGCTATGGTGACACTATGTGCCGTTGCTATGGTGATACACTGTATGCCGTTTCTATGGTGACACACTGTATGCCGTTGTTAAGGTAACACACTGCTTGCTGTCGCGATGGTGACACACTGTATGCCGTTGTTAAGGTAACACACTGCTTGCCGTCGCTATGTTGACACACTGTATGCCGTTGTTAAGGTGACACACTGTGTGCCGTTGCTATGGTGACACACTGTATGCCGTTGTTAAGTGACACACTGTGTGCCGTTGCTATGGTGACACACTGTGTGCCGTAGTTAAGGTGACACACTGTGTGCCGTTGCTATGGTGACACACTGTATGCCGTTGTTTAGGTAACACACTGTGTGCCGTTGCTGTGGTAACACCCTGTGTGCCGTTGTTATGGTGACTCACTGTGTGCCGTTGCTATGGTGACACACTGTGTGCCGTTGCTATGGTAACGCACTGTATGCCGTTGCTATGGTTACACACTGTATGCCGTTTCTATGGTGACACACTGTGTGCCGTCGCTATGGTAACGCACTGTTTGCTGTTGCTATGGTGTCACACTGTATGCCGTTGCTATGGTAACACACTGTCAGCCGTTGCTATGGTAACACACTGTGAGCCGTTGCTATGGTGACACACTGTGTGCCTTTGCTATGGTAACGCACTGTTTGCCGTTGCTATGGTGATACACTGTGTGCCTTTGCTATGGTAACGCACTGTGTGCCGTTGCTATGGTAACGCACTGTATACCGTTGCTATGGTAACGCACTGTGAGCCGTTGCTATGGTAACACACTGTATGCGGTTGCTATGGTCACACACTGTATGCCGTTGCTATGGTGACACACTGTGTGCCGTTGCTAAGGTAACACACTGTGTGCCGTTGCTATGGTAACACACTGTATGCCGTTGCCTTGGTAACACACTGTGTGCCGCTGCTATGGTAACACACTTGTTTGCCGTTGCTATTATAACACACTGTTTGCCGTTGCTAAGGTAACACACTATGTACCGTTGCTATGGTAACAGACTGTGTGCCGTTGCTGTGGTAACATCCTGTGTGCCGTTGCTATGGTGACACACTGTGTGCCGTTGCTATGGTGACACACTGTGTGCCGTTGCTAAGGTAGCACCGTGTGTGCCGTTGCTATTTTGACACACTGTGTGCCGTTGCTATGGTGACACACTGTGTGCCGTTGCTAAGGTAACACACTGTGTGCCGTTGCTATGGTGACACACTGTGTGCCATTGTTATGGTGGCACACTGTGTGCCGTTGCTATGGTGACACACTGTATGCCGTTGCTATGGTGACACACTGTGTGCCGTTGCTATGGTGGCACACTGTGTGCCGTTGCTATGGTAACACGCTGTTTGCCGTTGTTATGGTGGCACACTGTGTGCCGTTGCTATGGTGACACACTGTTTGCCGTTGCTCTGGTGACACACTGTATGCCGTTGCTATGGTAACACACTGTATGCCGTTGCTATGGTAACACACTGTGTGCCATTGCTATGGTGACACACTCTGTGCCGTTGCTTTGGTAACACACTGTGTGCTGTTGCTATGGTGACACACTGTTTGCCGTTGCTATGGTGACACAATGTATGCCGTTGCTATGGTAACACACTGTATTCCGTTGCTATGGTAACACACTGTATGCTGTTGCTATGGTGACGCACTGTGTGCCGTTGCTAAGGTAACACACTGTGTGCCGTTGCTATGGTGACACACTGTATGCCGTTGCCTTGGTAACACACTGTGTGCCGTTGCTATGTTAACACACTGTTTGCCGTTGCTATTATAACACACTGTTTACCGTTGCTAAGGTAACACACTATGTGTTGTTGCTATGGTAACACACTGTGTGCCGTTGCTGTGGTAACACCCTGTGTGCCGTTGCTATGGTGACACACTGTGTGCCGTTGCTAAGTTAACACACTGTGTGCCGTTGCTATGGTGACACACTGTGTGCCGTTGCTAAGGTAACACCGTGTGTGCCGTTGCTATTTTGACACACTGTGTGCCGTTGCTATGTTGACACACTGTGTGCCGTTGCTAAGGTAACACACTGTGTGCCGTTGCTATGGTGACACACTGTATGCCGTTGCTATGGTGACACACTGTGTGCCGTTGCTATGGTGGCACACTGTGTGCCGTTGCTATGGTAACACGCTGTGTGCCGTTGTTATGGTAACGCACTGTGTGCCGTTGCTATGGCAACGCACTGTTTGCCGTTGCTATGGTAACGCACTGTGTGCCGTTGCTAAGGTAACACTGTGTCCCGTTGCTAAGGTAACACACTGTGTGCCGTTGCTAAGGTAACTCCCTGTGTGCCGTTGCTATGGTAACACAGTGTGGGCCGTTGCTATGGTGACACACTGTGTACCGTTGCTGTGGTAACGCATTGTGTGCCGTTGTTAAGGTAACGCACTGTGTGCCGTTGCTATGGTGACACTATGTGCCGTTGATATGGTGATACACTGTATGCCGTTTCTATGGTGACACACTGTATGCCGTTGTTAAGGTAACACACTGCTTGCCGTCGCTATGGTGACACACTGTATGCCGTTGTTAAGGTAACACACTGCTTGCCGTCGCTATGTTGACACACTGTATGCCGTTGTTAAGGTGACACACTGTGTGCCGTTGCTATGGTAACACACTGTGTGCCGTTGCTATGGTAACACACTTGTTTGCCGTTGCTATTACAACACACTGTTTGCCGTTGCTAAGGTAACACACTATGTTCCGTTGCTATGGTAACAGACTGTGTGCCGTTGCTGTGGTAACACCCTGTGTGCCGTTGCTATGGTGACACACTGTGTGCCGTTGCTAAGGTAACACAGTGTGTGCTGTTGTTATGGTGGCACACTGTGTGCCGTTGCTATGGTGACACACTGTATGCCGTTGCTATGGTGACACACTGTGTGCCGTTGCTATGGTGACACACTGTATGCCGTTGCTATGGTAACTCACTGTGTGCCGTTGCTATGGTGACGCACTGTGTGCCGTTGCTAAGGTAACGCACTGTGTGCCGTTGCTATGGCAACGCACTGTTTGCCGTTGCTATGCTGACACCCTGTGTGTCGTTGCTAAGCTGACACACTGTGTGCCTTTGCTAAGGTCACACACTGTGATCCGTTGCTATGGTGACACACTGTGTGCCGTTGCTAAGGTAACACCCTGTGTGCCGTTGCTATTTTGACACACTGTGTGCCGTTGCTATGGTGACACACTGTGTGCCGTTGCTAAGGTAACACACTGTGTGCCGTTGCTATGGTGACACACTGTGTGCCGTTGTTATGGTTGCACACTGTGTGCCGTTGCTATGGTGACACACTGTATGCCGTTGCTATGGTGACACACTGTGAGCCGTTGCTATGGTAACACACTCTGTGCCATTGCTATGGTAACGCACTGTGTGCCGTTGCTATATTAACACTCTCTGTGCCGTTGCTATGGTAACGCACTGTGTTTTGTTGCTATGGTAACACACTCTGTGCTGTTGCTATGGTAACACACTCTGTGCCGTTGATAAGGTAACTCACTATTTGCCGTTGCTATGGTAAAACACTGTTTGCCGTTGCTATGGTAACGCACTGTGTGCCGTTGCTATGGTAACACACTCTGTGCCGTTGCTATGGTAACGCACTGTTTGCCGTTGCTATGGTAACACACTCTGTACCGTTGCTATGGTAACACACACTGTTTGCCGTTACTATGGTAACGCACTGTGTGCCGTTGCTATGGTAACACACTCTGTGCCGTTGCTATGGTAACGCACTGTTTGCCGTTGCTATGGTAACACACTCTGTGCCATTACTATGGTAACGCACTGTGTGCCGTTGCTATGGTAACACACTCTGTGACGTTGCTAAGGTAACGCACAGTTTGCCGTTGCTATGGTAACGCACTGTGTGCCGTTGCTATTGTGACACACTGTATGCCGTTGCTATTGTAACACACTGTATGCCGTTGCTATGGTGACACACTGTGTGCCGTTGCTATGGTAACGCACTGTGTGCCGTTGCTATGGTGACACACTGTGAGCCGTTGTTAAGGTAACTCACTGTGTGCCGTTGCTAAGGTAACACACTGTTTGCCGTTGTTATGGTGACACACTGTGAGCCGTTGCTATGGTGATACCCTGTGTGCCGTTGGTAAGGTAACACCCTGAGTGCCGTTGCTAAGGTAACACCCTGTGTGCCGTTGCTATGGTGACACACTCTGTACCGTTGCTATGGTAACGAACTGTGTGCCGTTGCAATGGTGACCCACTGTGTGTCGTTGCTATGGTGATACACTGTGTGCCGTTGCTATGGTGACACACTGTGAGCCGTTGCTATGGTAACACACTGTGAGCCGTTGCTATGGTGACACACTGTGTGCCGTTTCTATGGTAACGCACTGTTTGCCGTTGCTATGGTGATACACTATGTGCCTTTGCTATGGTAACGTACTGTGTGCCATTGCTATGGTAACACACTGTGTGCCGTTGCAATGGTAACGCACTGTGTGCCGTTGCTATGGTGACACACTGTGTGCCGTTGCTAAGGTAACACACTGTGTGCCGTTGCTATGGTGACACACTGTGTGCCGTTGCTATGGTAACGCACTGTATGCCGTTGCTATGGTTACACAATGTATGCCGTTTCTATGGTGACACACTGTGTGCCGTCGCTATGGTAACGCACTGTTTGCTGTTGCTATGGTGTCACACTGTATGCCGTTGCTATGGTAACAAACTGTCAGCCGTTGCTATGGTAACACACTGTGAGCCGTAGCTATGGTGACACACTGTGTGCCGTTGCTAAGGGTACACACTGTATGCCGTTGCCTTGGTAACACACTGTGTGCCGTTGCTATGTTAACACACTGTTTGCCGTTGCTATTATAACACACTGTTTACCGTTGCTAAGGTAACACACTATGTGTTGTTGCTATGGTGACACACTGTATGCCGTTGCCTTGGTAACACACTGTGTGCCGTTGCTATGCTAACACACTGTTTGCCGTTGCTATTATAACACACTGTTTACCGTTGCTAAGGTAACACACTATGTGTTGTTGCTATGGTAACACACTGTGTGCCGTTGCTGTGGTAACACCCTGTGTGCCGTTGCTATGGTGACACACTGTGTGCCGTTGCTAAGTTAACACACTGTGTGCCGTTGCTATGGTGACACACTGTGTGCCGTTGCTAAGGTAACACCGTGTGTGCCGTTGCTATTTTGACACACTGTGTGCCGTTGCTATGTTGACACACTGTGTGCCGTTGCTAAGGTAACACACTGTGTGCCGTTGCTATGGTGACACACTGTATGCCGTTGCTATGGTGACACACTGTGTGCCGTTGCTATGGTGGCACACTGTGTGCCGTTGCTATGGTAACACGCTGTGTGCCGTTGTTATGGTGGCACACTGTGTGCCGTTGCTGTGGTGACACACTGCATGCCGTAGCTATGGGGGCACACTGAATGCCGTTGGTATGGTGACACACTGTCTGCCGTTGCTATGGTAACTCACTGTGTGCCGTTGCTATGGTGACGCACTGTGTGCCGTTGCTAAGGTAACACACTGTTTGCCGTTGCTATGGTAACGCACTGTGTGCCGTTGCTATGGCAACGCACTGTTTGCCGTTGCTATGGTAACGCACTGTGTGCCGTTGCTAAGGTAACACTGTGTCCCGTTGCTAAGGTAACACACTGTGTGCCGTTGCTAAGGTAACTCCCTGTGTGCCGTTGCTATGGTAACACAGTGTGGGCCGTTGCTATGGTGACACACTGTGTACCGTTGCTGTGGTAACGCATTGTGTGCCGTTGTTAAGGTAACGCACTGTGTGCCGTTGCTATGGTGACACTATGTGCCGTTGATATGGTGATACACTGTATGCCGTTTCTATGGTGACACACTGTATGCCGTTGTTAAGGTAACACACTGCTTGCCGTCGCTATGGTGACACACTGTATGCCGTTGTTAAGGTAACACACTGCTTGCCGTCGCTATGTTGACACACTGTATGCCGTTGTTAAGGTGACACACTGTGTGCCGTTGCTATGGTAACACACTGTGTGCCGTTGCTATGGTAACACACTTGTTTGCCGTTGCTATTATAACACACTGTTTGCCGTTGCTAAGGTAACACACTATGTTCCGTTGCTATGGTAACAGACTGTGTGCCGTTGCTGTGGTAACACCCTGTGTGCCGTTGCTATGGTGACACACTGTGTGCCGTTGCTAAGGTAACACAGTGTGTGCCGTTGTTATGGTGGCACACTGTGTGCCGTTGCTATGGTGACACTCTGTATGCCGTTGCTATGGTGACACACTGTGTGCCGTTGCTATGGTGACACACTGTATGCCGTTGCTATGGTAACTCACTGTGTGCCGTTGCTATGGTGACGCACTGTGTGCCGTTGCTAAGGTAACGCACTGTGTGCCGTTGCTATGGCAACGCACTGTTTGCCGTTGCTATGCTGACACCCTGTGTGCCGTTGCTAAGCTGACACACTGTGTGCCTTTGCTAAGGTCACACACTGTGATCCGTTGCTATGGTGACACACTGTGTGCCGTTGCTAAGGTAACACCCTGTGTGCCGTTGCTATTTTGACACACTGTGTGCCGTTGCTATGGTGACACACTGTGTGCCGTTGCTAAGGTAACACACTGTGTGCCGTTGCTATGGTGACACACTGTGTGCCGTTGTTATGGTTGCACACTGTGTGCCGTTGCTATGGTGACACACTGTATGCCGTTGCTATGGTGACACACTGTGAGCCGTTGCTATGGTAACACACTCTGTGCCATTGCTATGGTAACGCACTGTGTGCCGTTGCTATGGTAACACTCTCTGTGCCGTTGCTATGGTAACGCACTGTGTTTTGTTGCTATGGTAACACACTCTGTGCCGTTGCTATGGTAACGCACTCGGTGCTGTTGCTATGGTAACACACTCTGTGCCGTTGATAAGGTAACTCACTATTTGCCGTTGCTATGGTAAAACACTGTTTGCCGTTGCTATGGTAACGCACTGTGTGCCGTTGCTATGGTAACACACTCTGTGCCGTTGCTATGGTAACGCACTGTTTGCCGTTGCTATGGTAACACACTCTGTACCGTTGCTATGGTAACACACACTGTTTGCCGTTACTATGGTAACGCACTGTGTGCCGTTGCTATGGTAACACACTCTGTGCCGTTGCTATGGTAACGCACTGTTTGCCGTTGCTATGGTAACACACTCTGTGCCATTACTATGGTAACGCACTGTGTGCCGTTGCTAAGGTAACGCACAGTTTGCCGTTGCTATGGTAACGCACTGTGTGCCGTTGCTATTGTGACACACTGTATGCCGTTGCTATTGTAACACACTGTATGCCGTTGCTATGGTGACACACTGTGTGCCGTTGCTATGGTAACGCACTGTGTGCCGTTGCTATGGTGACACACTGTGAGCCGTTGTTAAGGTAACTCACTGTGTGCCGTTGCTAAGGTAACACACTGTTTGCCGTTGTTATGGTGACACACTGTGAGCCGTTGCTATGGTGATACCCTGTGTGCCGTTGGTAAGGTAACACCCTGAGTGCCGTTGCTAAGGTAACACCCTGTGTGCCGTTGCTATGGTGACACACTCTGTACCGTTGCTATGGTAACGAACTGTGTGCCGTTGCAATGGTGACACACTGTGTGTCGTTGCTATGGTGATACACTGTGTGCCGTTGCTATGGTGACACACTGTGAGCCGTTGCTATGGTAACACACTGTGAGCCGTTGCTATGGTGACACACTGTGTGCCGTTTCTATGGTAACGCACTGTTTGCCGTTGCTATGGTGATACACTATGTGCCTTTGCTATGGTAACGTACTGTGTGCCATTGCTATGGTAACACACTGTGTGCCGTTGCAATGGTAACGCACTGTGTGCCGTTGCTATGGTGACACACTGTGTGCCGTTGCTAAGGTAACACACTGTGTGCCGTTGCTATGGTGACACACTGTGTGCCGTTGCTATGGTAACGCACTGTATGCCGTTCCTATAGTTACACACTGTATGCCGTTTCTATGGTGACACACTGTGTGCCGTCGCTATGGTAACGCACTGTTTGCTGTTGCTATGGTGTCACACTGTATGCCGTTGCTATGGTAACAAACTGTCAGCCGTTGCTATGGTAACACACTGTGAGCCGTAGCTATGGTGACACACTGTGTGCCGTTGCTATGGTAACGCACTGTTTGCCGTTGCTATGGTGATACACTGTGTGCCTTTGCTATGGTAACGCACTGTGTGCCGTTGCTATGGTAACGCACTGTATACTGTTGCTATGGTAACGCACTGTGAGCCGTTGCTATGGTAACACACTGTATGCGGTTGCTATGGTCACACACTGTATGCCGTTGCTATGGTGACACACTGTGTGCCGTTGCTAAGGTAACACACTGTGTGCCGTTGCTATGGTGACACACTGTATGCCGTTGCCTTGGTAACACACTGTGTGCCGTTGCTATGGTAACACACGTGTTTGCCGTTGCTATTATAACACACTGATTGCCGTTGCTAAGGTAACACACTATGTTCCGTTGCTATGGTAACAGACTGTGTGCCGTTGCTGTGGTAACATCCTGTGTGCCATTACTATGGTGACACACTGTGTGCCGTTGCTAAGGTAGCACCGAGTGTGCCGTTGCTATTTTGACACACTGTGTGCCGTTGCTATGGTGACACACTGTGTGCCGTTGCTAAGGTAACACACTGTGTGCCGTTGCTATGGTAACACACTGTGTGCCATTGTTATGGTGGCATTCTGCGTGCCGTTGCTATGGTGACACACTGTATGCCGTTGCTATGGTGACACACTGTGTGCCGTTGCAATGGTGGCACACTGTGTGCCGTTGCTATGGTAACACGCTGTTTGCCGTTGTTATGGTGGCACACTGTGTGCCGTTGCTATGGTGACACACTGTTTGCCGTTGCTCTGGTGACACACTGTATGCCGTTGCTATGGTAACACACTGTGTGCCATTGCTATGGTGACACACTCTGTGCCGTTGCTATGGTAACACACTGTGTGCTGTTGCTATGGTGACACACTGTTTAACGTTGCTATGGTGACACAATGTATGCCGTTGCTATGGTAACACACTGTATGCCGTTGCTATGGTAACACACTGTATGCTGTTGCTATGGTGACGCACTGTGTGCCGTTGCTAAGGTAACACACTGTGTGCCGTTGCTATGGTGATACACTGTATGCCGTTGCCTTGGTAACACACTGTGTGCCGTTGCTATGTTAACACACTGTTTGCCGTTGCTATTATAACACACTGTTTACCGTTGCTAAGGTAACACACTATGTGTTGTTGCTATGGTAACACACTGTGTGCCGTTGCTGTGGTAACACCCTGTGTGCCGTTGCTATGGTGACACACTGTGTGCCGTTGCTAAGGTAACACACTGTGTGCCGTTGCTATGGTGACACACTGTGTGCCGTTGCTAAGGTAACACCCTGTGTGCCGTTGCTATGGTGACACACTGTGTGCCGTTGCTAAGGTGACACACTGTATGCCGTTGCTATGGTGACACACTGTGAGCCGTTACTATGGTGGCACACTGTGTGCCGTTGCTATGGTAACACGCTGTGTGCCGTTGTTATGGTGGCACACTGTGTGCCGTTGCTATGGTGACACACTGTATGCCGTTGCTATGGGGGCACACTGTGTGCCGTTGGTATGGTGACACACTGTATGCCGTTGCTATGGTAACTCACTCCGTGTCGTTGCTATGGTGACGCACTGTGTGCCGTTGCTAAGGTAACACACTGTTTGCCGTTGCTATGGTAACGCACTGTGTGCCGTTGCTATGGCAACGCACTGTTTGCCGTTGCTAAGGTAACACTGTGTGCCGTTGCTAAGGTAACACCCTGTGTGCCGTTGCTATGGTAACACACTGTGGGCCGTTGCTATGCTGACACACTGTGTACCGTTGCTGTGGTAACGCATTGTGTGCCGTTGTTAAGGTAACGCACTGTGTGCCGTTGCTATGGTGACACTATGTGCCGTTGCTATGGTGATACACTGTATGCCGTTTCTATGGTGACACACTGTATGCCGTTGTTAAGGTAACACACTGCTTGCTGCCGCGATGGTGACACACTGTATGCCGTTGTTAAGGTAACACACTGCTTGCCGTCGCTATGTTGACACACTGTATGCCGTTGTTAAGGTGACACACTGTGTGCCGTTGCTATGGTGACACAATGTATGCCGTTGTTAAGTGACACACTGTGTGCCGTTGCTATGGTGACACACTGTGTGCCGTAGTTAAGGTGACACACTGTGTGCCGTTGCTATGGTGACACACTGTATGCCGTTGTTTAGGTAACACACTGTGTGCCGTTGCTGTGGTAACACCCTGTGTGCCGTTGTTATGGTGACACACTGTGTGCCGTTGCTAAGGTAACACAATGTGTGCCGTTGTTATGGTGGCACACTGTGTGCCGTTGCTATGGTGACACACTGTATGCCGTTGCTATGGTGACACACTGTGTGCCGTTGGTATGGTGACACACTGTATGCCGTTGCTATGGTAACTCACTGTGTGCCGTTGCTATGGTGACGCACTGTGTGCCGTTGCTAAGGTAACGCACTGTTTGCCGTTGCTATGGCAACGCACTGTTTGCCGTTGCTATGCTGACACACTGTGTGCCTTTGCTAAGGTCACACACTGTGATCCGTTGCTATGGTGACACACTGTGTGCCGTTGCTAAGGTAACACCCTGTGTGCGGTTGCTATTTTGACACACTGTGTGCCGTTGCTATGGTGACACACTGTGTGCCGTTGCTAAGGTAACACACTGTGTGCCGTTGCTATGGTGACACACTGTGTGCCGTTGTTATGGTTGCACACTGTGTGCCGTTGCTATGGTGACACACTGTATGCCGTTGCTATGGTGACACACTGTGAGCCGTTGCTATGGTTACACTCTCTGTGCCGTTGCTATGGTAACGCACTGTGTGCCGTTGCTATTGTGACACACTGTATGCCGTTGCTATTGTAACACACTGTATGCCGTTGCTATGGTGACACACTGTGTGCCGTTGCTATGGTAACGCACTGTTTGCCGTTGCTATGGTGACACACTGTGAGCCGTTGTTAAGGTAACTCACTGTGTCCCGTTGCTAAAGTAACACACTGTTTGCCGTTGCTATGGTGACACACTGTGAGCCGTTGCTATGGTGATACCCTGTGTGCCGTTGCTAAGGTAACACCCTGTGTGCCGTTGCTAAGGTAACACCCTGTGTGCCGTTGCTATGGTGACACACTCTGTACCGTTGCTATGGTAACACACTGTGTGCCGTTGCTAAGGTAACTCCCTGTGTGCCGTTGCTATGGTAACACACTGTGGGCCGTTGCTATGGTGACACACTGTGTACCGTTGCTGTGGTAACGCATTGTGTGCCGTTGTTAAGGTAACGCACTGTGTGCCGTTGCTATGGTGACACTATGTGCCGTTGATATGGTGATACACTGTATGCCGTTTCTATGGTGACACACTGTATACCGTTGTAAAGGTAACACACTGCTTGCCGTCGCTATGGTGACACACTGTATGCCGTTGTTAAGGTAACACACTGCTTGCCGTCGCTATGTTGACACACTGTATGCCGTTGTTAAGGTGACACACTGTGTGCCGTTGCTATGGTGACACACTATATGCCGTTGCCATGGTGACACACTGTATGCCGTTGCCTTGGTAACACACTGTGTGCCGTTGCTATGGTAACACACTTGTTTGCCGTTGTTATTATAACACACTGTTTGCCGTTGCTAAGGTAACACACTATGTTCCGTTGCTATGGTAACAGACTGTGTGCCGTTGCTGTGGTAACACCCAGTGTGCCGTTGCTATGGTGACACACTGTGTGCCGTTGCTAAGGTAACACAGTGTGTGCCGTTGTTATGGTGGCACACTGTGTGCCGTTGCTATGGTGACACACTGTATGCCGTTGCTATGGTGACACTCTGTGTGCCGTTGCTATGGTGACACACTGTATGCCGTTGCTATGGTAACTCACTGTGTGCCGTTGCTATGGTGACGCACTGTGTGCCGTTGCTAAGGTAACGCACTGTGTGCCGTTGCTATGGCAACGCACTGTTTGCCGTTGCTATGCTGACACCCTGTGTGCCGTTGCTATGCTGACACACTGTGTGCCTTTGCTAAGGTCACACACTGTGATCCGTTGCTATGGTGACACACTGTGTGCCGTTGCTAAGGTAACACCCTGTGTGCCGTTGCTATTTTGACACACTGTGTGCCGTTGCTATGGTGACACACTGTGTGCCGTTGCTATGGTGACACACTGTGTGCCGTTGTTATGGTTGCTCACTGTGTGCCGTTGCTATGGTGACACACTGTATGCCGTTGCTATGGTGACACACTGTGAGCCGTTGCTAAGGTAACACACTGTGTGCCGTTGCTATGGTAGCGCACTGTGTGCCGTTGCTAAATTAACACACTGTTTGCCGTTGCTATGGTCACGCAAAGTGTGCCGTTGCTATGGTGACACACTGTGTGCCGTTGCTATGGTAACACACTGTGGGCCGTTGCTATGGCAACGCACTGTTTTCCGTTGCTATGGTAACACACTGTGTGCCGTTGCTAAGGTAACACACTGTGTCCCGTTGCTAAGGTAACCCACTGTGTGCCGTTGCTAAGGTAACACCCTGTGTGCCGTTGCTATGGTAACACACTGTGTGCCGTTGCTATGGTGACACACTGTGTGCCGTTGCTATGGTAACGCACTGTGTGCCGTTGTTAAGGTAACGCACTGTGTGCCGTTGCTATGGTGACACTGTGTGCCGTTGCTATAGTGATACACTGTATGCCATTTCTATGGTGACACACTGTATGCCGTTGTTAAGGTAACACATTGTGTGCCGTTGCTATGGTGACACACTGTATGCCGTTGTTAAGGTAACACCCTGTGTGCCGTTGCTATGGTAACACACTGTATGCGGTTGCTATGGTCACACAATGTATGCCGTTGCTATGGTGACACACTGTGTGCCGTTGCTAAGGTAACACACTGTGTGCCGTTGCTATGGTGACACACTGTATGCCGTTGCCTTGGTAACACACTGTGTGCCGTTGCTATGGTAACACACTTGTTTGCCGTTGCTATTATAACACACTGTTTGCCGTTGCTAAGGTAACACACTATGTTCCGTTGCTATGGTAACAGACTGTGTGCCGTTTCTGTGGTAACACCCTGTGTGCCGTTGCTATGGTGACACACTGTGTGCCGTTGCTAAGGTAACACAGTGTATGCCGTTGTTATGGTGGCACACTGTGTGCCGTTGCTATGGTGACACACTGTATGCCGTTGCTATGGTGACACACTGTGTGCCGTTGCTATGGTGACACACTGTATGCCGTTGCTATGGTAACTCACTGTGTGCCGTTGCTATGGTGACGCACTGTGTGCCGTTGCTAAGGTAACGCACTGTGTGCCGTTGCTATGGCAACGCACTGTTTGCCTTTGCTATGCTGACACCCTGTGTGCCGTTGCTATGCTGACACACTGTGTGCCTTTGCTAAGGTCACACACTGTGATCCGTTGCTATGGTGACACACTGTGTGCCGTTGCTAAGGTAACACCCTGTGTGCCGTTGCTATTTTGACACACTGTGTGCCGTTGCTATGGTGACACACTGTGTGCCGTTGCTAAGGTTACACACTGTGTGCCGTTGCTATGGTGACACACTGTGTGCCGTTGTTATGGTTGCACACTGTGTGCCGTTGCTATGGTGACACACTGTATGCCGTTGCTATGGTGACACACTGTGAGCCGTTGCTATGGTAACACACTCTGTGCCATTGCTATGGTAACGCACTGTGTGCCGTTGCTATAGTAACACTCTCTGTGCCGTTGCTATGGTAACGCACTGTGTGCTGTTGCTATGGTAACACACTCTGTGCCGTTGCTATGGTAACGCACTCGGTGCTGTTGCTATGGTAACACACTCTGTGCCGTTGATAAGGTAACTCACTATTTGCCGTTGCTATGGTAAAACACTGTTTGCCGTTGGTATGGTAACGCACTGTGTGCCGTTGCTATGGTAACACACTCTGTGCCGTTGCTATGGTAAGGCACTGTTTGCCGTTGCTATGGTAACACACTCTGTACCGTTGCTATGGTAACACACACTGTTTGCCGTTACTATGGTAACGCACTGTGTGCCGTTGCTATGGTAACACACTCTGTGCCGTTGCTATGGTAACGCACTGTTTGCCGTTGCTATGGTAACACACTCTGTGCCATTGCTATGGTAACGCACTGTGTGCCGTTGTTATGGTAACACACTCTGTTACGTTGCTGAGGTAACGCACTGTGTGCCGTTGCTATGGTGACACACTGTGAGCCGTTGTTAAAGTAACTCACTGTGTGCCGTTGCTAAGGTAACACACTGTGTGCCGATGCTATGGTGATACACTGTATGCCGTTGCCTTGGTAACACACTGTGTGCCGTTGCTATGTTAACACACTGTTTGCCGTTGCTATTATAACACACTGTTTACCGTTGCTAAGGTAACACACTATGTGTTGTTGCTATGGTAACACACTGTGTGCCGTTGCTGTGGTAACACCCTGTGTGCCGTTGCTATGGTGACACACTGTGTGCCGTTGCTAAGGTAACACACTGTGTGCCGTTGCTATGGTGACACACTGTGTGCCGTTGCTAAGGTAACACCGTGTGTGCCGTTGCTATTTTGACACACTGTGTGCCGTTGCTATGGTGACACACTGTGTTCCGTTGCTAAGGTGAAACACTGTATGCCGTTGCTATGGTGACACACTGTGAGCCGTTGCTATGGTGGCACACTGTGTGCCGTTGCTATGGTAACAGACTGTGTGCCGTTGCTGTGGAAACACCCTGTGTGCCGTTGCTATGGTGACACACTGTGTGCCTTTGCTATGGTAACGCACTGTGTGCCGTTGCTATGGTAACACACTGTGTGCCGTTGCAATGGTAACGCACTGTGTGCCGTTGCTATGGTGACACACTGTGTGCCGTTGCTAAGGTAACACACTGTGTGCCGTTGCTATGGTGACACACTGTGTGCCGTTGCTATGGTAAGGCACTGTATGCCGTTGCTATGGTTACACACTGTATGCCGTTTCTATGGTGACACACTGTGTGCCGTCGCTATGGTAACGCACTGTTTGCTGTTGCTATGGTGTCACACTGTATGCCGTCGCTATGGTAACGCACAGTGAGCCGTTCATATGGTAACGCACTGTGTGCCGTTGCTATGGTAACACACTGTGTGCCGTTGCTATGGTAACACACTGTGTGCCGATGCTATGGTAACGCACTGTATTCCGTTGCTATGGTAACGCACTGTGAGCCGGTGCTATGGTAACACACTGTATGCGGTTGCTATGGTCACACACTGTATGCCGTTGCTATGTTGACACACTGTGTGCCTTTGCTAAGGTAACACACTGTGTGCCGTTGCTATGGTAACACACTGTATGCCGTTGCCTTGGTAACACACTGTGTGCCGCTGCTATGGTAACACACCTGTTTGCCGTTGCTATTATAACACACTGTTTGCCGTTGCTAAGGTAACACACTATGTACCGTTGCTATGGTAACAGACTGTGTGCCGTTGCTGTGGTAACATCCTGTGTGCCGTTGCTATGGTGACACACTGTGTGCCGTTGCTATGGTGACACACTGTGTGCCGTTGCTAAGGTAGCACCGTGTGTGCCGTTGCTATTTTGACACACTGTGTGCCGTTGCTATGGTGACACACTGTGTGCCGTTGCTAAGGTAACACACTGTGTGCCGTTGCTATGGTGACACACTATGTGCCATTGTTATGGTGGCACACTGTGTGCCGTTGCTATGGTGACACACTGTATGCCGTTGCTATGGTGACACACTGTGTGCCGTTGCTATGGTGGCACACTGTGTGCCGTTGCTATGGTAACACGCTGTTTGCCGTTGTTATGGTGGCACACTGTGTGCCGTTGCTATGGTGACACACTGTTTGCCGTTGCTCTGGTGACACACTGTATGCCGTTGCTATGGTAACACACTGTATGCCGTTGCTATGGTAACACACTGTGTGCCATTGCTATGGTGACACACTCTGTGCCGTTGCTATGGTAACACACTGTGTGCTGTTGCTATGGTGACACACTGTTTGCCGTTGCTATGGTGACACAATGTATGCCGTTGCTATGGTAACACACTGTATGCCGTTGCTATGGTAACACACTGTATGCTGTTGCTATTTTGACGCACTGTGTGCCGTTGCTAAGGTAACACACTGTGTGCCGTTGCTATGGTGACACACTGTATGCCGTTGCCTTGGTAACACACTGTGTGCCGTTGCTATGTTAACACACTGTTTGCCGTTGCTATTATAACACACTGTTTACCGTTGCTAAGGTAACACACTATGTGTTGTTGCTATGGTAACACACTGTGTGCCGTTGCTGTGGTAACACCCTGTGTGCCGTTGCTATGGTGACACACTGTGTGCCGTTGCTAAGGTAACACACTGTGTGCCGTTGCTATGGTGACACACTGTGTGCCGTTGCTAAGGTAACACCGTGCGTGCCGTTGCTATTTTGACACACTGTGTGCCGTTGCTATGTTGACACACTGTGTGCCGTTGCTAAGGTAACACACTGTGTGCCGTTGCTATGGTGACACACTGTATGCCGTTGCTATGGTGACACACTGTGTGCCGTTGCTATGGTGGCACACTGTGTGCCGTTGCTATGGTAACACGCTGTGTGCCGTTGTTATGGTGGCACTCTGTGTGCCGTTGCTATGGTGACACACTGCATGCCGTAGCTATGGGGGCACACTGAATGCCGTTGGTATGGTGACACACTGTCTGCCGTTGCTATGGAAACTCACTGTGTGCCGTTGCTATGGTGACGCACTGTGTGCCGTTGCTAAGGTAACACACTGTTTGCCGTTGCTATGGTAACGCACTGTGTGCCGTTGCTATGGCAACGCACTGTTTGCCGTTGCTATGGTAACGCACTGTGTGCCGTTGCTAAGGTAACACTGTGTCCCGTTGCTAAGGTAACACACTGTGTGCCGTTGCTAAGGTAACTCCCTGTGTGCCGTTGCTATGGTAACACACTGTGGGCCGTTGCTATGGTGACACACTGTGTACCGTTGCTGTGGTAACGCATTGTGTGCCGTTGTTAAGGTAACGCACTGTGTGCCGTTGCTATGGTGACACTATGTGCCGTTGATATGGTGATACACTGTATGCCGTTTCTATGGTGACACACTGTATGCCGTTGTTAAGGTAACACACTGCTTGCCGTCGCTATGGTGACACACTGTATGCCGTTGTTAAGGTAACACACTGCTTGCCGTCGCTATGTTGACACACTGTATGCCGTTGTTAAGGTGACACACTGTGTGCCGTTGCTATGGTAACACACTGTGTGCCGTTGCTATGGTAACACACTTGTTTGCCGTTGCTATTATAACACACTGTTTGCCGTTGCTAAGGTAACACACTATGTTCCGTTGCTATGGTAACAGACTGTGTGCCGTTGCTGTGGTAACACCCTGTGTGCCGTTGCTATGGTGACACACTGTGTGCCGTTGCTAAGGTAACACAGTGTGTGCCGTTGTTATGGTGGCACACTGTGTGCCGTTGCTATGGTGACACACTGTATGCCGTTGCTATGGTGACACACTGTGTGCCGTTGCTATGGTGACACACTGTATGCCGTTGCTATGGTAACTCACTGTGTGCCGTTGCTATGGTGACGCACTGTGTGCCGTTGCTAAGGTAACGCACTGTGTGCCGTTGCTATGGCAACGCACTGTTTGCCGTTGCTATGCTGACACCCTGTGTGCCGTTGCTAAGCTGACACACTGTGTGCCTTTGCTAAGGTCACACACTGTGATCCGTTGCTATGGTGACACACTGTGTGCCGTTGCTAAGGTAACACCCTGTGTGCCGTTGCTATTTTGACACACTGTGTGCCGTTGCTATGGTGACACACTGTGTGCCGTTGCTAAGGTAACACACTGTGTGCCGTTGCTATGGTGACACACTGTGTGCCGTTGTTATGGTTGCACACTGTGTGCCGTTGCTATGGTGACACACTGTATGCCGTTGCTATGGTGACACACTGTGAGCCGTTGCTATGGTAACACACTCTGTGCCATTGCTATGGTAACGCACTGTGTGCCGTTGCTATGGTAACACTCTCTGTGCCGTTGCTATGGTAACGCACTGTGTTTTGTTGCTATGGTAACACACTCTGTGCCGTTGCTATGGTAACGCACTCGGTGCTGTTGCTATGGTAACACACTCTGTGCCGTTGATAAGGTAACTCACTATTTGCCGTTGCTATGGTAAAACACTGTTTGCCGTTGCTATGGTAACGCACTGTGTGCCGTTGCTATGGTAACACACTCTGTGCCGTTGCTATGGTAACGCACTGTTTGCCGTTGCTATGGTAACACACTCTGTACCGTTGCTATGGTAACACACACTGTTTGCCGTTACTATGGTAACGCACTGTGTGCCGTTGCTATGGTAACACACTCTGTGCCGTTGCTATGGTAACGCACTGTTTGCCGTTGCTATGGTAACACACTCTGTGCCATTACTATGGTAACGCACTGTGTGCCGTTGCTATGGTAACACACTCTGTGACGTTGCTAAGGTAACGCACAGTTTGCCGTTGCTATGGTAACGCACTGTGTGCCGTTGCTATTGTGACACACTGTATGCCGTTGCTATTGTAACACACTGTATGCCGTTGCTATGGTGACACACTGTGTGCCGTTGCTATGGTAACGCACTGTGTGCCGTTGCTATGGTGACACACTGTGAGCCGTTGTTAAGGTAACTCACTGTGTGCCGTTGCTAAGGTAACACACTGTTTGCCGTTGTTATGGTGACACACTGTGAGCCGTTGCTATGGTGATACCCTGTGTGCCGTTGGTAAGGTAACACCCTGAGTGCCGTTGCTAAGGTAACACCCTGTGTGCCGTTGCTATGGTGACACACTCTGTACCGTTGCTATGGTAACGAACTGTGTGCCGTTGCAATGGTGACACACTGTGTGTCGTTGCTATGGTGATACACTGTGTGCCGTTGCTATGGTGACACACTGTGAGCCGTTGCTATGGTAACACACTGTGAGCCGTTGCTATGGTGACACACTGTGTGCCGTTTCTATGGTAACGCACTGTTTGCCGTTGCTATGGTGATACACTATGTGCCTTTGCTATGGTAACGTACTGTGTGCCATTGCTATGGTAACACACTGTGTGCCGTTGCAATGGTAACGCACTGTGTGCCGTTGCTATGGTGACACACTGTGTGCCGTTGCTAAGGTAACACACTGTGTGCCGTTGCTATGGTGACACACTGTGTGCCGTTGCTATGGTAACGCACTGTATGCCGTTCCTATGGTTACACACTGTATGCCGTTTCTATGGTGACACACTGTGTGCCGTCGCTATGGTAACGCACTGTTTGCTGTTGCTATGGTGTCACACTGTATGCCGTTGCTATGGTAACAAACTGTCAGCCGTTGCTATGGTAACACACTGTGAGCCGTAGCTATGGTGACACACTGTGTGCCGTTGCTATGGTAACGCACTGTTTGCCGTTGCTATGGTGATACACTGTGTGCCTTTGCTATGGTAACGCACTGTGTGCCGTTGCTATGGTAACGCACTGTATACTGTTGCTATGGTAACGCACTGTGAGCCGTTGCTATGGTAACACACTGTATGCGGTTGCTATGGTCACACACTGTATGCCGTTGCTATGGTGACACACTGTGTGCCGTTGCTAAGGTAACACACTGTGTGCCGTTGCTATGGTGACACACTGTATGCCGTTGCCTTGGTAACACACTGTGTGCCGTTGCTATGGTAACACACGTGTTTGCCGTTGCTATTATAACACACTGATTGCCGTTGCTAAGGTAACACACTATGATCCGTTGCTATGGTAACAGACTGTGTGCCGTTGCTGTGGTAACATCCTGTGTGCCATTACTATGGTGACACACTGTGTGCCGTTGCTAAGGTAGCACCGAGTGTGCCGTTGCTATTTTGACACACTGTGTGCCGTTGCTATGGTGACACACTGTGTGCCGTTGCTAAGGTAACACACTGTGTGCCGTTGCTATGGTAACACACTGTGTGCCATTGTTATGGTGGCATTCTGCGTGCCGTTGCTATGGTGACACACTGTATGCCGTTGCTATGGTGACACACTGTGTGCCGTTGCAATGGTGGCACACTGTGTGCCGTTGCTATGGTAACACGCTGTTTGCCGTTGTTATGGTGGCACACTGTGTGCCGTTGCTATGGTGACACACTGTTTGCCGTTGCTCTGGTGACACACTGTATGCCGTTGCTATGGTAACACACTGTGTGCCATTGCTATGGTGACACACTCTGTGCCGTTGCTATGGTAACACACTGTGTGCTGTTGCTATGGTGACACACTGTTTGCCGTTGCTATGGTGACACAATGTATGCCGTTGCTATGGTAACACACTGTATGCCGTTGCTATGGTAACACACTGTATGCTGTTGCTATGGTGACGCACTGTGTGCCGTTGCTAAGGTAACACACTGTGTGCCGTTGCTATGGTGATACACTGTATGCCGTTGCCTTGGTAACACACTGTGTGCCGTTGCTATGTTAACACACTGTTTGCCGTTGCTATTATAACACACTGTTTACCGTTGCTAAGGTAACACACTATGTGTTGTTGCTATGGTAACACACTGTGTGCCGTTGCTGTGGTAACACCCTGTGTGCCGTTGCTATGGTGACACACTGTGTGCCGTTGCTAAGGTAACACACTGTGTGCCGTTGCTATGGTGACACACTGTGTGCCGTTGCTAAGGTAACACCCTGTGTGCCGTTGCTATGGTGACACACTGTGTGCCGTTGCTAAGGTGACACACTGTATGCCGTTGCTATGGTGACACACTGTGAGCCGTTACTATGGTGGCACACTGTGTGCCGTTGCTATGGTAACACGCTGTGTGCCGTTGTTATGGTGGCACACTGTGTGCCGTTGCTATGGTGACACACTGTATGCCGTTGCTATGGGGGCACACTGTGTGCCGTTGGTATGGTGACACACTGTATGCCGTTGCTATGGTAACTCACTCCGTGTCGTTGCTATGGTGACGCACTGTGTGCCGTTGCTAAGGTAACACACTGTTTGCCGTTGCTATGGTAACGCACTGTGTGCCGTTGCTATGGCAACGCACTGTTTGCCGTTGCTAAGGTAACACTGTGTGCCGTTGCTAAGGTAACACCCTGTGTGCCGTTGCTATGGTAACACACTGTGGGCCGTTGCTATGCTGACACACTGTGTACCGTTGCTGTGGTAACGCATTGTGTGCCGTTGTTAAGGTAACGCACTGTGTGCCGTTGCTATGGTGACACTATGTGCCGTTGCTATGGTGATACACTGTATGCCGTTTCTATGGTGACACACTGTATGCCGTTGTTAAGGTAACACACTGCTTGCTGCCGCGATGGTGACACACTGTATGCCGTTGTTAAGGTAACACACTGCTTGCCGTCGCTATGTTGACACACTGTATGCCGTTGTTAAGGTGACACACTGTGTGCCGTTGCTATGGTGACACAATGTATGCCGTTGTTAAGTGACACACTGTGTGCCGTTGCTATGGTGACACACTGTGTGCCGTAGTTAAGGTGACACACTGTGTGCCGTTGCTATGGTGACACACTGTATGCCGTTGTTTAGGTAACACACTGTGTGCCGTTGCTGTGGTAACACCCTGTGTGCCGTTGTTATGGTGACACACTGTGTGCCGTTGCTAAGGTAACACAATGTGTGCCGTTGTTATGGTGGCACACTGTGTGCCGTTGCTATGGTGACACACTGTATGCCGTTGCTATGGTGACACACTGTGTGCCGTTGGTATGGTGACACACTGTATGCCGTTGCTATGGTAACTCACTGTGTGCCGTTGCTATGGTGACGCACTGTGTGCCGTTGCTAAGGTAACGCACTGTTTGCCGTTGCTATGGCAACGCACTGTTTGCCGTTGCTATGCTGACACACTGTGTGCCTTTGCTAAGGTCACACACTGTGATCCGTTGCTATGGTGACACACTGTGTGCCGTTGCTAAGGTAACACCCTGTGTGCGGTTGCTATTTTGACACACTGTGTGCCGTTGCTATGGTGACACACTGTGTGCCGTTGCTAAGGTAACACACTGTGTGCCGTTGCTATGGTGACACACTGTGTGCCGTTGTTATGGTTGCACACTGTGTGCCGTTGCTATGGTGACACACTGTATGCCGTTGCTATGGTGACACACTGTGAGCCGTTGCTATGGTTACACTCTCTGTGCCGTTGCTATGGTAACGCACTGTGTGCCGTTGCTATTGTGACACACTGTATGCCGTTGCTATTGTAACACACTGTATGCCGTTGCTATGGTGACACACTGTGTGCCGTTGCTATGGTAACGCACTGTTTGCCGTTGCTATGGTGACACACTGTGAGCCGTTGTTAAGGTAACTCACTGTGTCCCGTTGCTAAAGTAACACACTGTTTGCCGTTGCTATGGTGACACACTGTGAGCCGTTGCTATGGTGATACCCTGTGTGCCGTTGCTAAGGTAACACCCTGTGTGCCGTTGCTAAGGTAACACCCTGTGTGCCGTTGCTATGGTGACACACTCTGTACCGTTGCTATGGTAACACACTGTGTGCCGTTGCTAAGGTAACTCCCTGTGTGCCGTTGCTATGGTAACACACTGTGGGCCGTTGCTATGGTGACACACTGTGTACCGTTGCTGTGGTAACGCATTGTGTGCCGTTGTTAAGGTAACGCACTGTGTGCCGTTGCTATGGTGACACTATGTGCCGTTGATATGGTGATACACTGTATGCCGTTTCTATGGTGACACACTGTATACCGTTGTAAAGGTAACACACTGCTTGCCGTCGCTATGGTGACACACTGTATGCCGTTGTTAAGGTAACACACTGCTTGCCGTCGCTATGTTGACACACTGTATGCCGTTGTTAAGGTGACACACTGTGTGCCGTTGCTATGGTGACACACTATATGCCGTTGCCATGGTGACACACTGTATGCCGTTGCCTTGGTAACACACTGTGTGCCGTTGCTATGGTAACACACTTGTTTGCCGTTGCTATTATAACACACTGTTTGCCGTTGCTAAGGTAACACACTATGTTCCGTTGCTATGGTAACAGACTGTGTGCCGTTGCTGTGGTAACACCCAGTGTGCCGTTGCTATGGTGACACACTGTGTGCCGTTGCTAAGGTAACACAGTGTGTGCCGTTGTTATGGTGGCACACTGTGTGCCGTTGCTATGGTGACACACTGTATGCCGTTGCTATGGTGACACTCTGTGTGCCGTTGCTATGGTGACACACTGTATGCCGTTGCTATGGTAACTCACTGTGTGCCGTTGCTATGGTGACGCACTGTGTGCCGTTGCTAAGGTAACGCACTGTGTGCCGTTGCTATGGCAACGCACTGTTTGCCGTTGCTATGCTGACACCCTGTGTGCCGTTGCTATGCTGACACACTGTGTGCCTTTGCTAAGGTCACACACTGTGATCCGTTGCTATGGTGACACACTGTGTGCCGTTGCTAAGGTAACACCCTGTGTGCCGTTGCTATTTTGACACACTGTGTGCCGTTGCTATGGTGACACACTGTGTGCCGTTGCTATGGTGACACACTGTGTGCCGTTGTTATGGTTGCTCACTGTGTGCCGTTGCTATGGTGACACACTGTATGCCGTTGCTATGGTGACACACTGTGAGCCGTTGCTAAGGTAACACACTGTGTGCCGTTGCTATGGTAGCGCACTGTGTGCCGTTGCTAAATTAACACACTGTTTGCCGTTGCTATGGTCACGCAAAGTGTGCCGTTGCTATGGTGACACACTGTGTGCCGTTGCTATGGTAACACACTGTGGGCCGTTGCTATGGCAACGCACTGTTTTCCGTTGCTATGGTAACACACTGTGTGCCGTTGCTAAGGTAACACACTGTGTCCCGTTGCTAAGGTAACCCACTGTGTGCCGTTGCTAAGGTAACACCCTGTGTGCCGTTGCTATGGTAACACACTGTGTGCCGTTGCTATGGTGACACACTGTGTGCCGTTGCTATGGTAACGCACTGTGTGCCGTTGTTAAGGTAACGCACTGTGTGCCGTTGCTATGGTGACACTGTGTGCCGTTGCTATAGTGATACACTGTATGCCATTTCTATGGTGACACACTGTATGCCGTTGTTAAGGTAACACATTGTGTGCCGTTGCTATGGTGACACACTGTATGCCGTTGTTAAGGTAACACCCTGTGTGCCGTTGCTATGGTAACACACTGTATGCGGTTGCTATGGTCACACAATGTATGCCGTTGCTATGGTGACACACTGTGTGCCGTTGCTAAGGTAACACACTGTGTGCCGTTGCTATGGTGACACACTGTATGCCGTTGCCTTGGTAACACACTGTGTGCCGTTGCTATGGTAACACACTTGTTTGCCGTTGCTATTATAACACACTGTTTGCCGTTGCTAAGGTAACACACTATGTTCCGTTGCTATGGTAACAGACTGTGTGCCGTTTCTGTGGTAACACCCTGTGTGCCGTTGCTATGGTGACACACTGTGTGCCGTTGCTAAGGTAACACAGTGTATGCCGTTGTTATGGTGGCACACTGTGTGCCGTTGCTATGGTGACACACTGTATGCCGTTGCTATGGTGACACACTGTGTGCCGTTGCTATGGTGACACACTGTATGCCGTTGCTATGGTAACTCACTGTGTGCCGTTGCTATGGTGACGCACTGTGTGCCGTTGCTAAGGTAACGCACTGTGTGCCGTTGCTATGGCAACGCACTGTTTGCCTTTGCTATGCTGACACCCTGTGTGCCGTTGCTATGCTGACACACTGTGTGCCTTTGCTAAGGTCACACACTGTGATCCGTTGCTATGGTGACACACTGTGTGCCGTTGCTAAGGTAACACCCTGTGTGCCGTTGCTATTTTGACACACTGTGTGCCGTTGCTATGGTGACACACTGTGTGCCGTTGCTAAGGTTACACACTGTGTGCCGTTGCTATGGTGACACACTGTGTGCCGTTGTTATGGTTGCACACTGTGTGCCGTTGCTATGGTGACACACTGTATGCCGTTGCTATGGTGACACACTGTGAGCCGTTGCTATGGTAACACACTCTGTGCCATTGCTATGGTAACGCACTGTGTGCCGTTGCTATAGTAACACTCTCTGTGCCGTTGCTATGGTAACGCACTGTGTGCTGTTGCTATGGTAACACACTCTGTGCCGTTGCTATGGTAACGCACTCGGTGCTGTTGCTATGGTAACACACTCTGTGCCGTTGATAAGGTAACTCACTATTTGCCGTTGCTATGGTAAAACACTGTTTGCCGTTGGTATGGTAACGCACTGTGTGCCGTTGCTATGGTAACACACTCTGTGCCGTTGCTATGGTAAGGCACTGTTTGCCGTTGCTATGGTAACACACTCTGTACCGTTGCTATGGTAACACACACTGTTTGCCGTTACTATGGTAACGCACTGTGTGCCGTTGCTATGGTAACACACTCTGTGCCGTTGCTATGGTAACGCACTGTTTGCCGTTGCTATGGTAACACACTCTGTGCCATTGCTATGGTAACGCACTGTGTGCCGTTGTTATGGTAACACACTCTGTTACGTTGCTGAGGTAACGCACTGTGTGCCGTTGCTATGGTGACACACTGTGAGCCGTTGTTAAAGTAACTCACTGTGTGCCGTTGCTAAGGTAACACACTGTGTGCCGATGCTATGGTGATACACTGTATGCCGTTGCCTTGGTAACACACTGTGTGCCGTTGCTATGTTAACACACTGTTTGCCGTTGCTATTATAACACACTGTTTACCGTTGCTAAGGTAACACACTATGTGTTGTTGCTATGGTAACACACTGTGTGCCGTTGCTGTGGTAACACCCTGTGTGCCGTTGCTATGGTGACACACTGTGTGCCGTTGCTAAGGTAACACACTGTGTGCCGTTGCTATGGTGACACACTGTGTGCCGTTGCTAAGGTAACACCGTGTGTGCCGTTGCTATTTTGACACACTGTGTGCCGTTGCTATGGTGACACACTGTGTGCCGTTGCTAAGGTGAAACACTGTATGCCGTTGCTATGGTGACACACTGTGAGCCGTTGCTATGGTGGCACACTGTGTGCCGTTGCTATGGTAACAGACTGTGTGCCGTTGCTGTGGAAACACCCTGTGTGCCGTTGCTATGGTGACACACTGTGTGCCTTTGCTATGGTAACGCACTGTGTGCCGTTGCTATGGTAACACACTGTGTGCCGTTGCAATGGTAACGCACTGTGTGCCGTTGCTATGGTGACACACTGTGTGCCGTTGCTAAGGTAACACACTGTGTGCCGTTGCTATGGTGACACACTGTGTGCCGTTGCTATGGTAACGCACTGTATGCCGTTGCTATGGTTACACACTGTATGCCGTTTCTATGGTGACACACTGTGTGCCGTCGCTATGGTAACGCACTGTTTGCTGTTGCTATGGTGTCACACTGTATGCCGTCGCTATGGTAACGCACAGTGAGCCGTTCCTATGGTAACGCACTGTGTGCCGTTGCTATGGTAACACACTGTGTGCCGTTGCTATGGTAACACACTGTGTGCCGATGCTATGGTAACGCACTGTATTCCGTTGCTATGGTAACGCACTGTGAGCCGGTGCTATGGTAACACACTGTATGCGGTTGCTATGGTCACACACTGTATGCCGTTGCTATGTTGACACACTGTGTGCCGTTGCTAAGGTAACACACTGTGTGCCGTTGCTATGGTAACACACTGTATGCCGTTGCCTTGGTAACACACTGTGTGCCGCTGCTATGGTAACACACCTGTTTGCCGTTGCTATTATAACACACTGTTTGCCGTTGCTAAGGTAACACACTATGTACCGTTGCTATGGTAACAGACTGTGTGCCGTTGCTGTGGTAACATCCTGTGTGCCGTTGCTATGGTGACACACTGTGTGCCGTTGCTATGGTGACACACTGTGTGCCGTTGCTAAGGTAGCACCGTGTGTGCCGTTGCTATTTTGACACACTGTGTGCCGTTGCTATGGTGACACACTGTGTGCCGTTGCTAAGGTAACACACTGTGTGCCGTTGCTATGGTGACACACTATGTGCCATTGTTATGGTGGCACACTGTGTGCCGTTGCTATGGTGACACACTGTATGCCGTTGCTATGGTGACACACTGTGTGCCGTTGCTATGGTGGCACACTGTGTGCCGTTGCTATGGTAACACGCTGTTTGCCGTTGTTATGGTGGCACACTGTGTGCCGTTGCTATGGTGACACACTGTTTGCCGTTGCTCTGGTGACACACTGTATGCCGTTGCTATGGTAACACACTGTATGCCGTTGCTATGGTAACACACTGTGTGCCATTGCTATGGTGACACACTCTGTGCCGTTGCTATGGTAACACACTGTGTGCTGTTGCTATGGTGACACACTGTTTGCCGTTGCTATGGTGACACAATGTATGCCGTTGCTATGGTAACACACTGTATGCCGTTGCTATGGTAACACACTGTATGCTGTTGCTATTTTGACGCACTGTGTGCCGTTGCTAAGGTAACACACTGTGTGCCGTTGCTATGGTGACACACTGTATGCCGTTGCCTTGGTAACACACTGTGTGCCGTTGCTATGTTAACACACTGTTTGCCGTTGCTATTATAACACACTGTTTACCGTTGCTAAGGTAACACACTATGTGTTGTTGCTATGGTAACACACTGTGTGCCGTTGCTGTGGTAACACCCTGTGTGCCGTTGCTATGGTGACACACTGTGTGCCGTTGCTAAGGTAACACACTGTGTGCCGTTGCTATGGTGACACACTGTGTGCCGTTGCTAAGGTAACACCGTGCGTGCCGTTGCTATTTTGACACACTGTGTGCCGTTGCTATGTTGACACACTGTGTGCCGTTGCTAAGGTAACACACTGTGTGCCGTTGCTATGGTGACACACTGTATGCCGTTGCTATGGTGACACACTGTGTGCCGTTGCTATGGTGGCACACTGTGTGCCGTTGCTATGGTAACACGCTGTGTGCCGTTGTTATGGTGGCACTCTGTGTGCCGTTGCTATGGTGACACACTGCATGCCGTAGCTATGGGGGCACACTGAATGCCGTTGGTATGGTGACACACTGTCTGCCGTTGCTATGGTAACTCACTGTGTGCCGTTGCTATGGTGACGCACTGTGTGCCGTTGCTAAGGTAACACACTGTTTGCCGTTGCTATGGTAACGCACTGTGTGCCGTTGCTATGGCAACGCACTGTTTGCCGTTGCTATGGTAACGCACTGTGTGCCGTTGCTAAGGTAACACTGTGTCCCGTTGCTAAGGTAACACACTGTGTGCCGTTGCTAAGGTAACTCCCTGTGTGCCGTTGCTATGGTAACACACTGTGGGCCGTTGCTATGGTGACACACTGTGTACCGTTGCTGTGTTAACGCATTGTGTGCCGTTGTTAAGGTAACGCACTGTGTGCCGTTGCTATGGTGACACTATGTGCCGTTGATATGGTGATACACTGTATGCCGTTTCTATGGTGACACACTGTATGCCGTTGTTAAGGTAACACACTGCTTGCCGTCGCTATGGTGACACACTGTATGCCGTTGTTAAGGTAACACACTGCTTGCCGTCGCTATGTTGACACACTGTATGCCGTTGTTAAGGTGACACACTGTGTGCCGTTGCTATGGTGACACACTGTATGCCGTTGCCATGGTGACACACTGTATGCCGTTGCCTTGGTAACACACTGTATGCCGTTGCTATGGTAACACACTTGTTTGCCGTTGCTATTATAACACACAGTTTGCCGTTGCTAAGGTAACACACTATGTTCCGTTGCTATGGTAACAGACTGTGTGCCGTTGCTGTGGTAACACCCTGTGTGCCGTTGCTATGGTGACACACTGTGTACCGTTGCTAAGGTAACACAGTGTGTGCCGTTGTTATGGTGGCACACTGTGTGCCGTTGCTATGGTGACACACTGTATGCCGTTGCTATGGTGACACACTGTGTGCCGTTGCTATGGTGACACACTGTATGCCGTTGCTATGGTAACTCACTGTGTGCCGTTGCTATGGTGACGCACTGTGTGCCGTTGCTAAGGTAACGCACTGTGTTCCGTTGCTATGGCAACGCACTGTTTGCCGTTGCTATGCTGACACCCTGTGTGCCGTTGCTATGCTGAAACATTGTGTGCCTTTGCTAAGGTCACATACTGTGATCCGTTGTTATGGTGACACACTGTGTGCCGTTGCTAAGGTAACACCCTGTGTGCCGTTGCTATTTTGACACACTGTGTGCCGTTGCTATGGTGACACACTGTGTGCCGTTGCTAAGGTAACACACTGTGTGCCGTTGCTATGGTGACACACTGTGTGCCGTTGTTATGGTTGCACACTGTGTGCCGTTGCTATGGTGACACACTGTATGCCGTAGCTATGGTGATACACTGTATGCCGTTTCTATGGTGACACACTGTATGCCGTTGTTAAGGTAACACACTGCTTGCCGTCGCGATGGTGACACACTGTATGCCGTTGTTAAGGTAACACACTGCTTGCCGTCGCTATGTTGACACACTGTATGCCGTTGTTAAGGTGACACACTGTGTGCCGTTGCTATGGTGACACACTGTATGCCGTTGTTAAGTGACACACTGTGTGCCGTTGCTATGGTGACACACTGTGTGCCGTAGTTAAGGTGACACACTGTGTGCCGTTGCTATGGTGACACACTGTATGCCGTTGTTTAGGTAACACACTGTGTGCCGTTGCTGTGGTAACACCCTGTGTGCCGTTGTTATGGTGACACACTGTGTGCCGTTGCTAAGGTAACACAATGTGTGCCGTTGTTATGGTGGCACACTGTGTGCCGTTGCTATGGTGACACACTGTATGCCGTTGCTATGGTGACACACTGTGTGCCGTTGGTATGGTGACACACTGTATGCCGTTGCTATGGTAACTCACTGTGTGCCGTTGCTATGGTGACGCACTGTGTGCCGTTGCTAAGGTAACGCACTGTGTGCCGTTGCTATGGCAACGCACTGTTTGCCGTTGCTATGCTGACACACTGTGTGCCTTTGCTAAGGTCACACACTGTGATCCGTTGCTATGGTGACACACTGTGTGCCGTTGCTAAGGTAACACCCTGTGTCCCGTGCTATTTTGACACACTGTGTGCCGTTGCTATGGTGACACACTGTGTGCCGTTGCTAAGGTAACACACTGTGTGCCGTTGCTATGGTGACACACTGTGTGCCGTTGTTATGGTTGCACACTGTGTGCCGTTGCTATGGTGACACACTGTATGCCGTTGCTATGGTAACACACTGTGAGCCGTTGCTATGGTTACACACTCTGTGCCATTGCTGTGGTAACGCACTGTTTGCCGTTGCTATGGTAACACTCTCTGTGCCGTTGCTATGGTAACGCACTGTGTGCCGTTGCTATTGTGACACACTGTATGCCGTTGCTATTGTAACACACTGTATGCCGTTGCTATGGTGACACACTGTGTGCCGTTGCTATGGTAACGCACTGTTTGCCGTTGCTATGGTGACACACTGTGAGCCGTTGTTAAGGTAACTCACTGTGTCCCGTTGCTAAGGTAACACACTGTTTGCCGTTGCTATGGTGACACACTGTGAGCCGTTGCTATGGTGATACCCTGTGTGCCGTTGCTAAGGTAACACCCTGTGTGCCGTTGCTAAGGTAACACCCTGTGTGCCGTTGCTATGGTGACACACTCTGTACCGTTGCTATGGTAACACACTGTGTGCCGTTGCTAAGGTAACTCCCTGTGTGCCGTTGCTATGGTAACACACTGTGGGCCGTTGCTATGGTGACACACTGTGTACCGTTGCTGTGGTAACGCATTGTGTGCCGTTGTTAAGGTAACGTACTGTGTGCCGTTGCTATGGTGACACACTGCTTGCCGTCGCGATGGTGACACACTGTATGCCGTTGTTAAGGTAACACACTGCTTGCCGTCGCTATGTTGACACACTGTATGCCGTTGTTAAGGTGACACACTGTGTGCCGTTGCTATGGTGACACACTGTATGCCGTTGTTAAGTGACACACTGTGTGCCGTTGCTATGGTGACACACTGTGTGCCGTAGTTAAGGTGACACACTGTGTGCCGTTGCTATGGTGACACACTGTATGCCGTTGTTTAGGTAACACACTGTGTGCCGTTGCTGTGGTAACACCCTGTGTGCCGTTGTTATGGTGACACACTGTGTGCCGTTGCTAAGGTAACACAATGTGTGCCGTTGTTATGGTGGCACACTGTGTGCCGTTGCTATGGTGACACACTGTATGCCGTTGCTATGGTGACACACTGTGTGCCGTTGGTATGGTGACACACTGTATGCCGTTGCTATGGTAACTCACTGTGTGCCGTTGCTATGGTGACGCACTGTGTGCCGTTGCTAAGGTAACGCACTGTGTGCCGTTGCTATGGCAACGCACTGTTTGCCGTTGCTATGCTGACACACTGTGTGCCTTTGCTAAGGTCACACACTGTGATCCGTTGCTATGGTGACACACTGTGTGCCGTTGCTAAGGTAACACCCTGTGTCCCGTGCTATTTTGACACACTGTGTGCCGTTGCTATGGTGACACACTGTGTGCCGTTGCTAAGGTAACACACTGTGTGCCGTTGCTATGGTGACACACTGTGTGCCGTTGTTATGGTTGCACACTGTGTGCCGTTGCTATGGTGACACACTGTATGCCGTTGCTATGGTAACACACTGTGAGCCGTTGCTATGGTTACACACTCTGTGCCATTGCTGTGGTAACGCACTGTTTGCCGTTGCTATGGTAACACTCTCTGTGCCGTTGCTATGGTAACGCACTGTGTGCCGTTGCTATTGTGACACACTGTATGCCGTTGCTATTGTAACACACTGTATGCCGTTGCTATGGTGACACACTGTGTGCCGTTGCTATGGTAACGCACTGTTTGCCGTTGCTATGGTGACACACTGTGAGCCGTTGTTAAGGTAACTCACTGTGTCCCGTTGCTAAGGTAACACACTGTTTGCCGTTGCTATGGTGACACACTGTGAGCCGTTGCTATGGTGATACCCTGTGTGCCGTTGCTAAGGTAACACCCTGTGTGCCGTTGCTAAGGTAACACCCTGTGTGCCGTTGCTATGGTGACACACTCTGTACCGTTGCTATGGTAACACACTGTGTGCCGTTGCTAAGGTAACTCCCTGTGTGCCGTTGCTATGGTAACACACTGTGGGCCGTTGCTATGGTGACACACTGTGTACCGTTGCTGTGGTAACGCATTGTGTGCCGTTGTTAAGGTAACGTACTGTGTGCCGTTGCTATGGTGACACTATGTGCCGTTGATATGGTGATACACTGTATGCCGTTTCTATGGTGACACACTGTATGCCGTTGTTAAGGTAACACACTGCTTGCCGTCGCTATGGTGACACACTGTATGCCGTTGTTAAGGTAACACACTGCTTGCCGTCGCTATGTTGACACACTGTATGCCGTTGTTAAGGTGACACACTGTGTGCCGTTGCTATGGTGACACACTGTATGCCGTTGCCATGGTG
This sequence comes from Hymenopus coronatus, assembly GCA_030762935.1. NCBI lineage: Eukaryota > Metazoa > Arthropoda > Insecta > Mantodea > Hymenopodidae > Hymenopus > Hymenopus coronatus. The sequence goes on along the minus strand of JAUKNX010000038.1, from coordinate 2,660,916 downwards.
ACACACTGTATGCCGTTGCCTTGGTAACACACTGTGTGCCGTTGCTATGGTAACACACTTGTTTGCCGTTGCTATTATAACACACTGTTTGCCGTTGCTAAGGTAACACACTATGTTCCGTTGCTAAGGTAACACACTATGTTCCGTTGCTATGGTAACAGACTGTGTGCCGTTGCTGTGGTAACACCCTGTGTGCCGTTGCTATGGTGACACACTGTATGCCGTTGCTATGGTGACACACTGTGTGCCGTTGCTATGGTGGCACACTGTGTGCCGTTGCTATGGTAACACGCTGTTTGCCGTTGTTATGGTGGCACACTGTGTGCCGTTGCTATGGTGACACACTGTTTGCCGTTGCTCTGGTGACACACTGTATGCCGTTGCTATGGTAACACACTGTATGCCGTTGCTATGGTAACACACTGTGTGCCATTGCTATGGTGACACACTCTGTGCCGTTGCTATGGTAACACACTGTGTGCTGTTGCTATGGTGACACACTGTTTGCCGTTGCTATGGTGACACAATGTATGCCGTTGCTATGGTAACACACTGTATGCCGTTGCTATGGTAACACACTGTATGCTGTTGCTATTTTGACGCACTGTGTGCCGTTGCTAAGGTAACACACTGTGTGCCGTTGCTATGGTGACACACTGTATGCCGTTGCCTTGGTAACACACTGTGTGCCGTTGCTATGTTAACACACTGTTTGCCGTTGCTATTATAACACACTGTTTACCGTTGCTAAGGTAACACACTATGTGTTGTTGCTATGGTAACACACTGTGTGCCGTTGCTGTGGTAACACCCTGTGTGCCGTTGCTATGGTGACACACTGTGTGCCGTTGCTAAGGTAACACACTGTGTGCCGTTGCTATGGTGACACACTGTGTGCCGTTGCTAAGGTAACACCGTGCGTGCCGTTGCTATTTTGACACACTGTGTGCCGTTGCTATGTTGACACACTGTGTGCCGTTGCTAAGGTAACACACTGTGTGCCGTTGCTATGGTGACACACTGTATGCCGTTGCTATGGTGACACACTGTGTGCCGTTGCTATGGTGGCACACTGTGTGCCGTTGCTATGGTAACACGCTGTGTGCCGTTGTTATGGTGGCACTCTGTGTGCCGTTGCTATGGTGACACACTGCATGCCGTAGCTATGGGGGCACACTGAATGCCGTTGGTATGGTGACACACTGTCTGCCGTTGCTATGGTAACTCACTGTGTGCCGTTGCTATGGTGACGCACTGTGTGCCGTTGCTAAGGTAACACACTGTTTGCCGTTGCTATGGTAACGCACTGTGTGCCGTTGCTATGGCAACGCACTGTTTGCCGTTGCTATGGTAACGCACTGTGTGCCGTTGCTAAGGTAACACTGTGTCCCGTTGCTAAGGTAACACACTGTGTGCCGTTGCTAAGGTAACTCCCTGTGTGCCGTTGCTATGGTAACACACTGTGGGCCGTTGCTATGGTGACACACTGTGTACCGTTGCTGTGTTAACGCATTGTGTGCCGTTGTTAAGGTAACGCACTGTGTGCCGTTGCTATGGTGACACTATGTGCCGTTGATATGGTGATACACTGTATGCCGTTTCTATGGTGACACACTGTATGCCGTTGTTAAGGTAACACACTGCTTGCCGTCGCTATGGTGACACACTGTATGCCGTTGTTAAGGTAACACACTGCTTGCCGTCGCTATGTTGACACACTGTATGCCGTTGTTAAGGTGACACACTGTGTGCCGTTGCTATGGTGACACACTGTATGCCGTTGCCATGGTGACACACTGTATGCCGTTGCCTTGGTAACACACTGTGTGCCGTTGCTATGGTAACACACTTGTTTGCCGTTGCTATTATAACACACAGTTTGCCGTTGCTAAGGTAACACACTATGTTCCGTTGCTATGGTAACAGACTGTGTGCCGTTGCTGTGGTAACACCCTGTGTGCCGTTGCTATGGTGACACACTGTGTACCGTTGCTAAGGTAACACAGTGTGTGCCGTTGTTATGGTGGCACACTGTGTGCCGTTGCTATGGTGACACACTGTATGCCGTTGCTATGGTGACACACTGTGTGCCGTTGCTATGGTGACACACTGTATGCCGTTGCTATGGTAACTCACTGTGTGCCGTTGCTATGGTGACGCACTGTGTGCCGTTGCTAAGGTAACGCACTGTGTTCCGTTGCTATGGCAACGCACTGTTTGCCGTTGCTATGCTGACACCCTGTGTGCCGTTGCTATGCTGACACATTGTGTGCCTTTGCTAAGGTCACATACTGTGATCCGTTGTTATGGTGACACACTGTGTGCCGTTGCTAAGGTAACACCCTGTGTGCCGTTGCTATTTTGACACACTGTGTGCCGTTGCTATGGTGACACACTGTGTGCCGTTGCTAAGGTAACACACTGTGTGCCGTTGCTATGGTGACACACTGTGTGCCGTTGTTATGGTTGCACACTGTGTGCCGTTGCTATGGTGACACACTGTATGCCGTAGCTATGGTGATACACTGTATGCCGTTTCTATGGTGACACACTGTATGCCGTTGTTAAGGTAACACACTGCTTGCCGTCGCGATGGTGACACACTGTATGCCGTTGTTAAGGTAACACACTGCTTGCCGTCGCTATGTTGACACACTGTATGCCGTTGTTAAGGTGACACACTGTGTGCCGTTGCTATGGTGACACACTGTATGCCGTTGTTAAGTGACACACTGTGTGCCGTTGCTATGGTGACACACTGTGTGCCGTAGTTAAGGTGACACACTGTGTGCCGTTGCTATGGTGACACACTGTATGCCGTTGTTTAGGTAACACACTGTGTGCCGTTGCTGTGGTAACACCCTGTGTGCCGTTGTTATGGTGACACACTGTGTGCCGTTGCTAAGGTAACACAATGTGTGCCGTTGTTATGGTGGCACACTGTGTGCCGTTGCTATGGTGACACACTGTATGCCGTTGCTATGGTGACACACTGTGTGCCGTTGGTATGGTGACACACTGTATGCCGTTGCTATGGTAACTCACTGTGTGCCGTTGCTATGGTGACGCACTGTGTGCCGTTGCTAAGGTAACGCACTGTGTGCCGTTGCTATGGCAACGCACTGTTTGCCGTTGCTATGCTGACACACTGTGTGCCTTTGCTAAGGTCACACACTGTGATCCGTTGCTATGGTGACACACTGTGTGCCGTTGCTAAGGTAACACCCTGTGTCCCGTGCTATTTTGACACACTGTGTGCCGTTGCTATGGTGACACACTGTGTGCCGTTGCTAAGGTAACACACTGTGTGCCGTTGCTATGGTGACACACTGTGTGCCGTTGTTATGGTTGCACACTGTGTGCCGTTGCTATGGTGACACACTGTATGCCGTTGCTATGGTAACACACTGTGAGCCGTTGCTATGGTTACACACTCTGTGCCATTGCTGTGGTAACGCACTGTTTGCCGTTGCTATGGTAACACTCTCTGTGCCGTTGCTATGGTAACGCACTGTGTGCCGTTGCTATTGTAACACACTGTATGCCGTTGCTATTGTAACACACTGTATGCCGTTGCTATGGTGACACACTGTGTGCCGTTGCTATGGTAACGCACTGTTTGCCGTTGCTATGGTGACACACTGTGAGCCGTTGTTAAGGTAACTCACTGTGTCCCGTTGCTAAGGTAACACACTGTTTGCCGTTGCTATGGTGACACACTGTGAGCCGTTGCTATGGTGATACCCTGTGTGCCGTTGCTAAGGTAACACCCTGTGTGCCGTTGCTAAGGTAACACCCTGTGTGCCGTTGCTATGGTGACACACTCTGTACCGTTGCTATGGTAACACACTGTGTGCCGTTGCTAAGGTAACTCCCTGTGTGCCGTTGCTATGGTAACACACTGTGGGCCGTTGCTATGGTGACACACTGTGTACCGTTGCTGTGGTAACGCATTGTGTGCGGTTGTTAAGGTAACGCACTGTGTGCCGTTGCTATGGTGACACTATGTGCCGTTGATATGGTGATACACTGTATGCCGTTTCTATGGTGACACACTGTATGCCGTTGTTAAGGTAACACACTGCTTGCCGTCGCTATGGTGACACACTGTATGCCGTTGTTAAGGTAACACACTGCTTGCCGTCGCTATGTTGACACACTGTATGCCGTTGTTAAGGTGACACACTGTGTGCCGTTGCTATGGTGACACACTGTATGCCGTTGCCATGGTGACACACTGTATGCCGTTGCCTTGGTAACACACTGTGTGCCGTTGCTATGGTAACACACTTGTTTGCCGTTGCTATTATAACACACTGTTTGCCGTTGCTAAGGTAACACACTATGTTCCGTTGCTAAGGTAACACACTATGTTCCGTTGCTATGGTAACAGACTGTGTGCCGTTGCTGTGGTAACACCCTGTGTGCCGTTGCTATGGTGACACACTGTGTGCCGTTGCTAAGGTAACACAGTGTGTGCCGTTGTTATGGTGGCACACTGTGTGCCGTTGCTATGGTGACACACTGTATGCCGTTGCTATGGTGACACTCTGAGTGCCGTTGCTATGGTGACACACTGTATGCCGTTGCTATGGTAACTCACTGTGTGCCGTTGCTATGGTGACGCACTGTGTGCCGTTGCTAAGGTAACGCACTGTGTGCCGTTGCTATGGCAACGCACTGTTTGCCGTTGCTATGCTGACACCCTGTGTGCCGTTGCTATGCTGACACACTGTGTGCCTTTGCTAAGGTCACACACTGTGATCCGTTGCTATGGTGACACACTGTGTGCCGTTGCTAAGGTAACACCCTGTGTGCCGTTGCTATTTTGACACACTGTGTGCCGTTGCTATGGTGACACACTGTGTGCCGTTGCTAAGGTAACACACTGTGTGCCGTTGCTATGGTGACACACTGTGTGCCGTTGTTATGGTTGCACACTGTGTGCCGTTGCTACTATGGTGACACACTGTATGCCGTTGCTATGGTGACACACTGTGAGCCGTTGCTATGGTAACACACTCTGTGCCATTGCTATGGTAACGCACTGTGTGCCGTTGCTATGGTAACACTCTCTGTGCCGTTGCTATGGTAACGCACTGTGTGCTGTTGCTATGGTAACACACTCTGTGCCGTTGCTATGGTAACGCACTCGGTGCCGTTGATAAGGTAACTCAATATTTGCCGTTGCTATGGTAAAACACTGTTTTCCGTTGCTATGGTAACGCACTGTGTGCCGTTGCTATGGTAACACACTCTGTGCCGTTGCTATGGTAACGCACTGTTTGCCGTTGCTATGGTAACACACTCTGTACCGTTGCTATGGTAACACACACTGTTTGCCGTTACTATGGTAACGCACTGTGTGCCTTTGCTATGGTAACACACTCTGTGCCGTTGCTATGGTAACGCACTGTTTGCCGTTGCTATGGTAACACACTCTGTGCCATTACTATGGTAACGCACTGAGTGCCGTTGCTATGGTAACACACTCTGTGACGTTGCTAAGGTAACGCACAGTTTGCCGTTGCTATGGTAACGCACTGTGTGCCGTTGCTATTGTGACACACTGTATGCCGTTGCTATTGTAACACACTGTATGCCGTTGCTATGGTGACACACTGTGTGCCGTTGCTATGGTAACGCACTGTGTGCCGTTGCTATGGTGACACACTGTGAGCCGTTGTTAAGGTAACTCACTGTGTGCCGTTGCTAAGGTAACACACTGTTTGCCGTTGCTATGGTGACACACTGTGAGCCGTTGCTATGGTGATACCCTGTGTGCCGTTGGTAAGGTAACACCCTGTGTGCCGTTGCTAAGGTAACACCCTGTGTGCCGTTGCTATGATGACACACTCTGTACCGTTGCTATGGTAACGAACTGTGTGCCGTTGCAATGGTGACACACTGTGTGTCGTTGCTATGGTGATAAACTGTGTGCCGTTGCTATGGTGACACACTGTGAGCCGTTGCTATGGTAACACACTGTGAGCCGTTGCTATGGTGACACACTGTGTTCCGTTTCTATGGTAACGCACTGTTTGCCGTTGCTATGGTGATACACTGTGTGCCTTTGCTATGGTAACGCACTGTGTGCCGTTGCTATGGTAACACACTGTGTGCCGTTGCAATGGTAACGCACTGTGTGCCGTTGCTATGGTGACACACTGTGTGCCGTTGCTAAGGTAACACACTGTGTGCCGTTGCTATGGTGACACACTGTGTGCCGTTGCTATGGTAACGCACTGTATGCCGTTGCTATGGTTACACACTGTATGCCGTTTCTATGGTGACACACTGTGTGCCGTCGCTATGGTAACGCACTGTTTGCTGTTGCTATGGTGTCACACTGTATGCCGTTGCTATGGTAACACACTGTGAGCCGTTGCTATGGTGACACACTGTGTGCCGTTGCTATGGTAACGCACTGTTTGCCGTTGCTATGGTGATACACTGTGTGCCTTTGCTATGGTAACGCACTGTGTGCCGTTGCTATGGTAACGCACTGTATACCGTTGCTATGGTAACGCACTGTGAGCCGTTGCTATGGTAACACACTGTATGCGGTTGCTATGGTCACACACTGTATGCCGTTGCTATGGTGACACACTGTGTGCCGTTGCTAAGGTAACACACTGTGTGCCGTTGCTATGGTGACACACTGTATGCCGTTGCCTTGGTAACACACTGTGTGCCGTTGCTATGGTAACACACTTGTTTGCCGTTGCTATTATAACACACTGATTGCCGTTGCTAAGGTAACACAGATTCTGTGCCGTTGCTGTGGTAACATCCTGTGTGCCGTTGCTATGGTGACACACTGTGTGCCGTAGCTATGGTGACACACTGTGTGCCGTTGCTAAGGTAGCACCGAGTGTGCCGTTGCTATTTTGACACACTGTGTGCCGTTGCTATGGTGACACACTGTGTGCCGTTGCTAAGGTAACACACTGTGTGCCATTGTTATGGTGGCACTCTGTGTGCGGTTGCTATGGTAACACACTGTATGCCGTTGCTATGGTGACACTCTGTGTGCCGTTGCAATGGTGGCACACTGTGTGCCGTTGCTATGGTAACACGCTGTTTGCCGTTGTTATGGTGGCACACTGTGTGCCGTTGCTATGGTGACACACTGTTTGCAGTTGCTCTGGTGACACACTGTATGCCGTTGCTATGGTAACACACTGTGTGCCATTGCTATGGTGACACACTCTGTGCCGTTGCTATGGTAACACACTGTGTGCTGTTGCTATGGTGACACACTGTTTGCCGTTGCTATGGTGACACAATGTATGCCGTTGCTATGGTAACACACTGTATGCCGTTGCTATGGTAACACACTGTATGCTGTTGCTATGGTGACGCACTGTGTGCCGTTGCTAAGGTAACACACTGTGTGCCGTTGCTATGGTGATACACTGTATGCCGTTGCCTTGGTAACACACTGTGTGCCGTTGCTATGTTAACACACTGTTTGCCGTTGCTATTATAACACACTGTTTACCGTTGCTAAGGTAACACACTATGTGTTGTTGCTATGGTAACACACTGTGTGCCGTTGCTCTGGTAACACCCTGTGTGCCGTTGCTATGGTGACACACTGTGTGCCGTTGCTAAGGTAACACACTGTGTGCCGTTGCTATGGTGACACACTGTGTGCCGTTGCTAAGGTAACACCCTGTGTGCCGTTGCTATGGTGACACACTGTGTGCCGTTGCTAAGGTGACACACTGTATGCCGTTGCTATGGTGACACTGTGAGCCGTTGCTATGGTGGCACACTGTGTGCCGTTGCTATGGTAACACGCTGTGTGCCGTTGTTATGGTGGCACACTGTGTGCCGTTGCTATGGTGACACACTGTATGCCGTTGCTATGGGGGCACACTGTGTGCCGTTGGTATGGTGACACACTGTATGCCGTTGCTATGGTAACTCACTCCGTGCCGTTGCTATGGTGACGCACTGTGTGCCGTTGCTAAGGTAACACACTGTTTGCCGTTGCTATGGTAACGCACTGTGTGCCGTTGCTATGGCAACGCACTGTTTGCCGTTGCTATGGTAACGCACTGTGTGCCGTTGCTAAGGTAACACTGTGTCCCGTTGCTAAGGTAACACACTGTGTGCCGTTGCTAAGGTAACACCCTGTGTGCCGTTGCTATGGTAACACACTGTGGGCCGTTGCTATGCTGACACACTGTGTACCGTTGCTGTGGTAACGCATTGTGCGCCGTTGTTAAGGTAACGCACTGTGTGCCGTTGCTATGGTGACATTATGTGCCGTTGCTATAATGATACACTGTATGCCGTTTCTATGGTGACACACTTTATGCCGTTGTTAAGGTAACACACTGCTTGCCGTCGCGATGGTGACACACTGTATGCCGTTGTTAAGGTAACACACTGCTTGCCGTCGCTATGTTGACACACTGTATGCCGTTGTTAAGGTGACACACTGTGTGCCGTTGCTATGGTGACACACTGTATGCCGTTGTTAAGTGACACACTGTGTGCCGTTGTTAAGGTAACACAATGTGTGCCGTTGTTATGGTGGCACACTGTGTGCCGTTGCTATGGTGACACACTGTATGCCGTTGCTATGGTGACACACTGTGAGCCGTTGCTATGGTGATACCCTGTGTGCCGTTGGTAAGGTAACACCCTGTGTGCCGTTGCTAAGGTAACACCCTGTGTGCCGTTGCTATGATGACACACTCTGTACCGTTGCTATGGTAACGAACTGTGTGCCGTTGCAATGGTGACACACTGTGTGTCGCTGCTATGGTGATAAACTGTGTGCCGTTGCTATGGTGACACACTGTGTGCCGTTGCTATGGTAACGCACTGTATGCCGTTGCTATGGTTACACACTGTATGCCGTTTCTATGGTGACACACTGTGTGCCGTCGCTATGGTAACGCACTGTTTGCTGTTGCTATGGTGTCACACTGTATGCCGTTGCTATGGTAACACACTGTGAGCCGTTGCTATGGTGACACACTGTGTGCCGTTGCTATGGTAACGCACTGTTTGCCGTTGCTATGGTGATACACTGTGTGCCTTTGCTATGGTAACGCACTGTGTGCCGTTGCTATGGTAACGCACTGTATACCGTTGCTATGGTAACGCACTGTGAGCCGTTGCTATGGTAACACACTGTATGCGGTTGCTATGGTCACAAACTGTATGCCGTTGCTATGGTGACACACTGTGTGCCGTTGCTAAGGTAACACACTGTGTGCCGTTGCTATGGTGACACACTGTATGCCGTTGCCTTGGTAACACACTGTGTGCTGTTGCTATGGTAACACACTTGTTTGCCGTTGCTATTATAACACACTGATTGCCGTTGCTAAGGTAACACACTATGTTCCGTTGCTATGGTAACAGACTCTGTGCCGTTGCTGTGGTAACATCCTGTGTGCCGTTGCTATGGTGACACACTGTGTGCCGTTGCTATGGTGACACACTGTGTGCCGTTGCTAAGGTAGCACCGAGTGTGCCGTTGCTATTTTGACACACTGTGTGCCGTTGCTATGGTGACACACTGTGTGCCGTTGCTAAGGTAACACACTGTGTGCCGTTGCTATGGTAACACACTGTGTGCCATTGTTATGGTGGCACTCTGTGTGCGGTTGCTATGGTAACACACTGTATGCCGTTGCTATGGTGACACTCTGTGTGCCGTTGCAATGGTGGCACACTGTGTGCCGTTGCTATGGTAACACGCTGTTTGCCGTTGTTATGGTGGCACACTGTGTGCCGTTGCTATGGTGACACACTGTTTGCAGTTGCTCTGGTGACACACTGTATGCCGGTGCTATGGTAACACACTGTGTGCCATTGCTATGGTGACACACTCTGTGCCGTTGCTATGGTAACACACTGTGTGCTGTTGCTATGGTGACACACTGTTTGCCGTTGCTATGGTAACACACTGTATGCCGTTGCTATGGTAACACACTGTATGCTGTTGCTATGGTGACGCACTGTGTGCCGTTGCTAAGGTAACACACTGTGTGCCGTTGCTATGGTGATACACTGTATGCCGTTGCCTTGGTAACACACTGTGTGCCGTTGCTATGTTAACACACTGTTTGCCGTTGCTATTATAACACACTGTTTACCGTTGCTAAGGTAACACACTATGTGTTTTTGCTATGGTAACACACTGTGTGCCGTTGCTCTGGTAACACCCTGTGTGCCGTTGCTATGGTGACACACTGTGTGCCGTTGCTAAGGTAACACACTGTGTGCCGTTGCTATGGTGACACACTGTGTGCCGTTGCTAAGGTAACACCCTGTGTGCCGTTGCTATGGTGACACACTGTGTGCCGTTGCTAAGGTGACACACTGTATGCCGTTGCTATGGTGACACACTGTGAGCCGTTGCTATGGTGGCACACTGTGTGCCGTTGCTATGGTAAAACGCTGTGTGCCGTTGTTATGGTGGCACACTGTGTGCCGTTGCTATGGTGACACACTGTATGCCGTTGCTATGGGGGCACACTGTGTGCCGTTGGTATGGTGACACACTGTATGCCGTTGCTATGGTAACTCACTCCGTGCCGTTGCTATGGTGACGCACTGTGTGCCGTTGCTAAGGTAACACACTGTTTGCCGTTGCTATGGTAACGCACTGTGTGCCGTTGCTATGGCAACGCACTGTTTGCCGTTGCTATGGTAACGCACTGTGTGCCGTTGCTAAGGTAACACTGTGTCCCGTTGCTAAGGTAACACACTGTGTGCCGTTGCTAAGGTAACACCCTGTGTGCCGTTGCTATGGTAACACACTGTGGGCCGTTGCTATGCTGACACACTGTGTACCGTTGCTGTGGTAACGCATTGTGTGCCGTTGTTAAGGTAACGCACTGTGTGCCGTTGCTATGGTGACACTATGTGCCGTTGCTATAATGATACACTGTATGCCGTTTCTATGGTGACACACTTTATGCCGTTGTTAAGGTAACACACTGCTTGCCGTCGCGATGGTGACACACTGTATGCCGTTGTTAAGGTAACACACTGCTTGCCGTCGCTATGTTGACACACTGTATGCCGTTGTTAAGGTGACACACTGTGTGCCGTTGCTATGGTGACACACTGTATGCCGTTGTGAAGTGACACACTGTGTGCCGTTGTTAAGGTAACACAATGTGTGCCGTTGTTATGGTGGCACACTGTGTGCCGTTGCTATGGTGACACACTGTATGCCGTTGCTATGGTGACACACTGTGTGCCGTTGGTATGGTGACACACTGTATGCCGTTGCTATGGTAACTCACTGTGTGCCGTTGCTATGGTGACGCACTGTGTGCCGTTGCTAAGGTAACGCACTGTGTGCCGTTGCTATGGCAACGCACTGTTTGCCGTTGCTATGCTGACACACTGTGTGCCTTTGCTAAGGTCACACACTGTGATTCGTTGCTATGGTGACACACTGTGTGCCGTTGCTAAGGTAACACCATGTGTGCCGTTGCTATTTTGACACACTGTGTGCCGTTGCTATGGTGACACACTGTGTGCCGTTGCTAAGGTAACACACTGTGTGCCGTTGCTATGGTGACACACTGTGTGCCGTTGTTATGGTTGCACACTGTGTGCCGTTGCTATGGTGACACACTGTATGCCGTTGCTATGGTGACACACTGTGAGCCGTTGCTATGGTTACACACTCTGTGCCATTGCTATGGTAACGCACTGTGTGCCGTTGCTATGGTAACACTCTCTGTGCCGTTGCTATGGTAACGCACTGTGTGCCGTTGCTATTGTGACACACTGTATGCCGTTGCTATTGTAACACACTGTATGCCGTTGCTATGGTGACACACTGTGTGCCGTTGCTATGGTAACGCACTGTTTGCCGTTGCTATGGTGACACACTGTGAGCCGTATTTAAGGTAACTCACTGTGTCCCGTTGCTAAGGTAACACACTGTTTGCCGTTGCTATGGTGACACACTGTGAGCCGTTGCTATGGTGATACCCTGTGTGCCGTTGCTAAGGTAACACCCTGTGTGCCGTTGCTAAGGTAACACCCTGTGTGCCGTTGCTATGGTGACACACACTGTACCGTTGCTATGGTAACGAACTGTGTGCCGTTGCAATGGTGACACACTGTGTGTCGTTGCTATGGTGATACACTGTGTGCCGTTGCTATGGTGACACACTGTGTGCCGTTGTTATGGTAACACACTGTGAGCCGTTGCTATTGTAACACACTGTGAGCCGTTGCTATGGTGACACACTGTGTGCCGTTGCTATGGTAACGCACTGTTTGCCGTTGCTATGGTGACACACTGTGTGCCTTTGCTATGGTAACGCACTGTGTGCCGTTGCTATGGTAACACACTGTGTGCCGTTGCAATGGTAACGCACTGTATGCCGTTGCTATGGTGACACAATGTGTGCCGTTGCTAAGGTAACACACTGTGTGCCGTTGCTATTGTGACACACTGTGTGCCGTTGCTATGGTAACGCACTGTATGCCGTTGCTATGGTTACACACTGTATGCCGTTTCTATGGTGACACACTGTGTGCCTTCGCTATGGTAACGCACTGTTTGCTGTTGCTATGGTGTCACACTGTATTCCGTTGCTATGGTAACACAATGTCAGCCGTTGCTATGGTAACACACTGTGAGCCGTTGCTATGGTGACACACTGTGTGCCGTTGCTATGGTAACGCACTGTTTGCCGTTGCTATGGTGATACACTGTGTGCCTTTGCTATGGTAACGCACTGTGTGCCGTTGCTATGGTAACGCACTGTATACCGTTGCTATGGTAACGCACTGTGAGCCGTTGCTATGGTAACACACTGTATGCGGTTGCTATGGTCACACACTGTATGCCGTTGCTATGGTGACACACTGTGTGCCGTTGCTATGGTAACACACTGTGTGCCGTTGCTATGGTAACACACTGTATGCCGTTGCCTTGGTAACACACTGTGTGCCGCTGCTATGGTAACACACTTGTTTGCCGTTGCTATTATAACACACTGTTTGCCGTTGCTAAGGTAACACACTGTGTGCCGTTGCTATGGTGACACACTGTGTGCCATTGTTATGATGGCACACTGGTTGCCGTTGCTATGGTGACACACTGTGTGCCGTTGCTATGGTGGCACACTGTGTGCCGTTGCTATGGTGACACACTGTTTGCCGTTGCTCTGGTGACACACTGTATGCCGTTGCTATGGTAACACACTGTATGCCGTTGCTATGGTAACACTCTGTGTGCCATTGCTATGGTGACACACTCTGTGCCGTTGCTATGGTAACACACTGTGTGCTGTTGCTATGGTGACACACTGTTTGCCGTTGCTATGGTGACCCAATGTATGCCGTTGCTATGGTAACACATTGTATGCCGTTGCTATGGTAACACACTGTATGCTGTTGCTATGGTGACGCACTGTGTGCCGTTGCTAAGGTAACTCACTGTGTGCCGTTGCTATGGTGACACACTGTATGCCGATGCCTTGGTAACACACTGTGTTACGTTGCTATGTTAACACACTGTTTGCCGTTGCTATTATAACACACTGTTTACCGTTGCTAAGGAAACACACTATGTGTTGTTGCTATGGTAACACACTGTGTGCCGTTGCTGTGGTAACACCCTGTGTGCCGTTGCTATGGTGACACACTGTGTGCCGTTGCTAAGGTAACACACTGTGTGCCGTTGCTATGGTAACACACTGTGTGCCGTTGCTAAGGTAACACCGTGTGTGCCGTTGCTATTTTGAAACACTGTGTGCCGTTGCTATGTTGACACACTGTGTGCCGTTGCTAAGGTAACACACTGTGTGCCGTTGCTATGGTAACACACTGTGTGCCATTGTTATGGTGGCACACTGTGTGCCGTTGCTATGGTGACACACTGTATGCCGTTGCTATGGTGACACACTGTGTGCCGTTGCTATGGTGGCACACTGTGTGCCGTTGATATGGTAACACGCTGTGTGCCGTTGTTATGGTGGCACACTGTGTGCCGTTGCTATGGTGACACACTGCATGCCGTAGCTATGGGGGCACACTGTGTGCCGTTGGTATGGTGACACACTGTATGCCGTTGCTATGGTAACTCACTGTGTGCCGTTGCTATGGTGACGCACTGTGTGCCTTTGCTAAGGTAACACACTGTTTGCCGTTGCTATGGTAACGCACTGTGTGCCGTTGCTATGGCAACGCACTGTTTGCCGTTGCTATGGTAACGCACTGTGTGCCGTTGCTAAGGTAACACTGTGTCCCGTTGCTAAGGTAACACACTGTGTGCCGTTGCTAAGGTAACACCCTGTGTGCCGTTCCTATGGTAACACACTGTGGGCCGTTGCTATGGTGACAACTGTGTACCGTTGCTGTGGTAACGCATTGTGTGCCGTTGTTAAGGTAACGCACTGTGTGCCGTTGCTATGGTGACACTATGTGCCGTTGCTATGGTGATACACTGTATGCCGTTTCTATGGTGACACACTGTATGCCGTTGTTAAGGTAACACACTGCTTGCCGTCGCTATGGTGACACACTGTATGCCGTTGTTAAGGTAACACACTGCTTGCCGTCGCTATGTTGACACACTGTATGCCGTTGTTAAGGTGACACACTGTGTGCCGTTGCTATGGTGACACACTGTATGCCGTTGTTAAGTGACACACTGTGTGCCGTTGCTATGGTGACACACTGTGTGCCGTAGTTTATGTGACACACTGTGTGCCGTTGCTATGGTGACACACTGTATGCCGTTGCTATGGTAACACACTGTATGCCGTTGCTATGGTAACACACTGTATGCCGTTGCTATGGTAACACACTGTGTTCCGTTGCTATGGTAACACACTGTATGCCGTTGCTATGGTGATACACTGTGAGCCGTTGCTATGGTAACACTCTGTGAGCCGTTGCTATGGTAACACACTGTATGCCGTTGCTATGGTAACACACTGTGTGCCATTGCTATGGTAACAAACTGTGAGCCGTTGCTATGGTAACTCACTCTGTGCCATTGCTATTGTAACACACTGTGTGCCGTTGCTATGGTAACACCCTGTTTGCCGTTGCTATGGTAACACCCTGTTTGCCGTTGCTATGGTAACACTCTCTGTGCCGTTGCTATGGTAACGCATTGTGTGCTGTTTCTATGGTGACACACTGTGTGCCGTTGCTAAGGTAACACACTGTGTGCCGTTGCTATGGTAACACACTGTATGCCGTTGCTAAGGTGACACACTGTGTGCCGTTGCTATGGTAACGCACTGTGTGCCGTTGCTATGGCAACGCACTGTTTGCCGTTGCTATGGCAACGCTCTGTTTGCCGTTGCTATGGTAACGCACTGTGTGCCGTTGCTAAGGTAACACTGTGTCCCGTTGCTAAGGTAACACACTGTGTGCCGTTGCTAAGGTAACACCCTGTGTGCCGTTGCTATGGTAACACACTGTGGGCCGTTGCTATGGTGACACACTGTGTACCGTTGCTGTGGTAACGCATTGTGTTCCGTTGTTAAGGTAACGCACTGTGTGCCGTTGCTATGGTGACAATATGTGCCGTTGCTATGGTGATACACTGTATGCCGTTTCTATGGTGACACACTGTATGGCGTTGTTAAGGTAACACACTGCTTGCCGTCGTTATGGTGACACACTGTATGCCGTTGTTAAGGTGTCACACTGTGTGCCGTTGCTATGGTGACACACTGTGTGCCGTAGTTAAGGTGACACACTGTGTGCCGTTGCTATGGTGACACACTGTATGCCGTTGTTTAGGTAACACACTGTGTGCCGTTGCTATGGTAACACACTGTATGCCGTTGCTATGGTAACACACTGTATGCCGTTGCTATGGTAACACACTGTGTTCCGTTGCTATGGTAACACACTGAATGCCGTTGCTATGGTGATACACTGTGAGCCGTTGCTATGGTAACACACTGTGAGCCGTTGCTATGGTAACACACTGTGTGCCGTTGCTATGGTAACACACTGTGTGCCATTGCTATGGTAACACTCTGTGAGCCGTTGCTATGGTAACACACTCTGTGCCATTGCTATGGTAACGCACTGTGTGCCCTTGCTATGGTAACACTCTCTGTGCCGTTGCTATGGTAACGCACTGTGTGCTGTTGCTATGGTGACACACTGTCTGCCGTTGCTAAGGTAACACACTGTGTGCCGTTGCTATGGTAACACACTGTATGCCGTTGCTAAGGTGACACACTGTGTGCCGTTGCTATGGTAACACACTGTGTACCGTTGCTATGGTAACACACTGTGTGCTGTTGCTATGGTGACACACTGTGTGCCGTTGCTATGGTAACACACTGTGTGCCGTTGCTATGGTGACACATGGTATGCCGTTGTTAAGGTGACCCACTGTGTGCCGTTGCTATGGTAACACACTGTATGCCGTTGCTATAGTAACACACTCTGTGCCGTTGCTATGGTGACACACTCTGTGCCGTTGCTATGGCAACGCACTGTATGCCGTTGCTATGGTTAAACACTGTGTGCCGTTGCTATGGTAACACACTGTGTGCCATTGCTATGGTGACACACTCTGTGCCGTTGCTATGGTAACACACTGTGTGCTGTTGCTATGGTACCACACTGTTTGCCGCTGCTATGGTGACACACTGTATGCCGTTGCTATGGTAACACACTGTATGCCGTTGCTATGGTAACACACTGTAATCCGTTGCTATGGTGACGCACTGTGTGCCGTTGCTAAGGTAACACACTGTGTGCCGTTGCTATGGTGACACACTGTATGCCGTTGCCTTGGTAACACACTGTGTGCCGTTGCTATGTTAACACACTGTTTGCCGTTGCTATTATAACACACTGTTTACCGTTGCTAAGGTAACACACTATGTGTTGTTGCTATGGTAACACACTGTGTGCCGTTGCTGTGGTAACAACCTGTGTGCCGTTGCTATGGTGACACACTGTGTGCCGTTGCTAAGGTAACACACTGTGTGCCGTTGCTATGCTGACACACTGTGTGCCGTTGCTAAGGTAACACCGTGTGTGCAGTTGCTATTTTGACACACTGTGTGCCGTTGCTATGGTGACACACTGTGTGCCGTTGCTAAGGTAACACACTGTGTGCCGTTGCTATGGTAACACACTGTTTGCCGTTGCTATGGTGACACACTGTATGCCGTTGCTATGGGGGCACACTGTGTGCCGTTGCTATGGTGACACACTGTATGCCGTTGCTATGGTAACTCACTGTGTGCCGTTGCTATGGTAGCGCACTGTGTGCCGTTGCTATGGTAACACACTCTGTGCCGTTGCTATGGTAACGCACTGTTTGCCGTTGCTATGGTAACACACTCTGTGCCATTGCTATGGTAACGCACTGTGTGCCGTTGCTATGGTAACACACTCTGTGACGTTGCTAAGGTAACGCACAGTTTGCCGTTGCTATGGTAACGCACTGTGTGCCGTTGCTATTGTAACACACTGTATGCCGTTGCTATGGTGACACACTGTGTGCCGTTGCTATGGTATGGCACTGTGTGCCGTTGCTATGGTGACACACTGTGAGCCGTTGTTAAGGTAACTCACTGTGTGCCGTTGCTAAGGTAACACACTGTTTGCCGTTGCTATGGTGACACACTGTGAGCCGTTGCTATGGTGATACCCTGTGTGCCGTTGGTAAGGTATAACACCCTGTGTGCCGTTGCTAAGGTAACACCCTGTGTGCCGTTGCTATGGTAACACACTCTGTACCGTTGCTATGGTAACGAACTGTGTGCCGTTGCAATGGTGACACACTGTGTGTCGTTGCTATGGTGATACACTGTGTGCCGTTGCTATGGTGACACACTGTGTGCCGTTGCTATGGTAACACACTGTGAGCCGTTGCTATGGTGATACACTGTGTGCCTTTGCTATGGTAACGCACTGTGTGCCGTTGCTATGGTAACACACTGTGTGCCGTTGCAATGGTAACGCACTGTGTGCCGTTGCTATGGTGACACACTGTGTGCCGTTGCTAAGGTAACACACTGTGTGCCGTTGCTATGGTGACACACTGTGAGCCGTTGCTATGGTAACGCACTGTATGCCGTTGCTATGGTTACACACTGTATGCCGTTTCTATGGTGACACACTGTGTGCCGTCGCTATGGTAACGCACTGTTTGCTGTTGCTATGGTGTCACACTGTATGCCGTTGCTATGGTAACACACTGTCAGCCGTTGCTATGGTAACACACTGTGAGCCGTTGCTATGGTGACACACTGTGTGCGTTGCTATGGTAACGCACTGTTTGCCGTTGCTATGATGATACACTGTGTGCCTTTGCTATGGTAACGCACTGTGTGCCGTTGCTATGGTAACGCACTGTATACCGTTGCTATGGTAACGCACTGTGAGCCGTTGCTATGGTAACACACTGTATGCGGTTGCTATGGTCACACACTGTATGCCGTTGCTATGGTGACACACTGTGTGCCGTTGCTAAGGTAACACACTGTGTGCCGTTGCTATGGTGACACACTGTATGCCGTTGCCTTGGTAACACACTGTGTGCCGTTGCTATGGTAACACACTTGTTTGCCGTTGCTATTATAACACACTGATTGCCGTTGCTAAGGTAACACACTATGTTCCGTTGCTATGGTAACAGACTGTGTGCCGTTGCTGTGCTAACATCCTGTGTGCCGTTGCTATGGTGACACACTGTGTGCCGTTGCTATGGTGACACACTGTGTGCCGTTGCTAAGGTAGCACCGTGTGTGCCGTTGCTATTTTGACACACTGTGTGCCGTTGCTATGGTGACACACTGTGTGCCGTTGCTAAGGTAACACACTGTGTGCCGTTGCTATGGTAACACACTGTGTGCCATTGTTATGGTGGCACACTGTGTGCCGTTGCTATGGTGACACACTGTATGCCGTTGCTATGGTGACACACTGTGTGCCGTTGCAATGGTGGCACACTGTGTGCCGTTGCTATGGTAGCACGCTGTTTGCCGTTGTTATGGTGGCACACTGTGTGCCGTTGCTATGGTGACACACTGTTTGCCGTTGCTCTGGTGACACACTGTATGCCGTTGCTATGGTAACACACTGTATGCCGTTGCTATGGTAACACACTGTATGCTGTTGCTATGGTGACGCACTGTGTGCCGTTGCTAAGGTAACACACTGTGTGCCGTTGTTATGGTGATACACTGTATGCCGTTGCCTTGGTAACACACTGTGTGCCGTTGCTATGTTAACACACTGTTTGCCGTTGCTATTATAACACACTGTTTACCGTTGCTAAGGTAACACACTATGTGTTGTTGCTATGGTAACACACTGTGTGCCGTTGCTGTGGTAACACCCTGTGTGCCGTTGCTATGGTGACACACTGTGTGCCGTTGCTAAGGTAACACACTGTGTGCCGTTGCTATTGTGACACACTGTGTGCCGTTGCTAAGGTAACACCCTGTGTGCCGTTGCTATGGTGACACACTGTGTGCCGTTGCTAAGGTGACACACTGTATGCCGTTGCTATGGTGACACACTGTGAGCCGTTGCTATGGTGGCACACCGTGTGCCGTTGCTATGGTAACACGCTGTGTGCCGTTGTTATGGTGGCACACTGTGTGCCGTTGCTATGGGGGCACACTGTGTGCCGTTGGTATGGTGACACACTGTATGCCGTTGCTATGGTAACTCACTCCGTGCCGTTGCTATGGTGACGCACTGTGTGCCGTTGCTAAGGTAACACACTGTTTGCCGTTGCTATGGTAACGCACTGTGTGCCGTTGCTATGGCAACGCACTCTTTGCCGTTGCTATGGTAACGCACTGTGTGCCGTTGCTAAGGTAACACTGTGTCCCGTTGCTAAGGTAACACACTGTGTGCCGTTGCTAAGGTAACACCCTGTGTGCCGTTGCTATGGTAACACACTGTGGGCCGTTGCTATGCTGACACACTGTGTACCGTTGCTGTGGTAACGCATTGTGTGCCGTTGTTAAGGTAACGCACTGTGTGCAGTTGCTATGGTGACACTATGTGCCGTTGCTATAATGATACACTGTATGCCGTTTCTATTGTGACACACTGTATGCCGTTGTTAAGGTAACACACTGCTTGCCGTCGCGATGGTGACACACTGTATGCCGTTGTTAAGGTAACACACTGCTTGCCGTCGCTATGTTGACACACTGTATGCCGTTGTTAAGGTGACACACTGTGTGCCGTTGCTATGGTGACACACTGTATGCCGTTGTTAAGTGACACACTGTGTGCCGTTGCTAAGGTAACACAATGTGTGCCGTTGCTATGGTGACACACTGTATGCCGTTGCTATGGTGACACACTGTGTGCCGTTGGTATGGTGACACACTGTATGCCGTTGCTATGGTAACTCACTGTGTGCCGTTGCTATGGTGACGCACTGTGTGCCGTTGCTAAGGTAACGCACTGTGTGCCGTTGCTATGGCAACGCACTGTTTGCCGTTGCTATGCTGACACACTGTGTGCCTTTGCTAAGGTCACACACTGTGATCCGTTGCTATGATGACACACTGTGTGCCGTTGCTAAGGTAACACCCTGTGTGCCGTTGCTATTTTGACACACTGTGTGCCGTTGCTATGGTGACACACTGTGTGCCGTTGCTAAGGTAACACACTGTGTGCCGTTGCTATGGTGACACACTGTGTGCCGTTGTTATGGTTGCACACTGTGTGCCGTTGCTATGGTGACACACTGTATGCCGTTGCTATGGTGACACACTGTGTGCCGTTGCTATGGTGACACACTGTGTGCCGTTGCTAAGGTAACACACTGTGTGCCGTTGCTATGGTGACACACTGTGTGCCGTTGCTAAGGTAACACCCTGTGTGCCGTTGCTATGGTGACACACTGTGTGCCGTTGCTAAGGTGACACACTGTATGCCGTTGCTATGGTGACACACTGTGAGCCGTTGCTATGGTGGCACACTGTGTGCCGTTGCTATGGTAAAACGCTGTGTGCCGTTGTTATGGTGGCACACTGTGTGCCGTTGCTATGGTGACACACTGTATGCCGTTGCTATGGGGGCACACTGTGTGCCGTTGGTATGGTGACACACTGTATGCCGTTGCTATGGTAACTCACTCCGTGCCGTTGCTATGGTGACGCACTGTGTGCCGTTGCTAAGGTAACACACTGTTTGCCGTTGCTATGGTAACGCACTGTGTGCCGTTGCTATGGCAACGCACTGTTTGCCGTTGCTATGGTAACGCACTGTGTGCCGTTGCTAAGGTAACACTGTGTCCCGTTGCTAAGGTAACACACTGTGTGCCGTTGCTAAGGTAACACCCTGTGTGCCGTTGCTATGGTAACACACTGTGGGCCGTTGCTATGCTGACACACTGTGTACCGTTGCTGTGGTAACGCATTGTGTGCCGTTGTTAAGGTAACGCACTGTGTGCCGTTGCTATGGTGACACTATGTGCCGTTGCTATAATGATACACTGTATGCCGTTTCTATGGTGACACACTTTATGCCGTTGTTAAGGTAACACACTGCTTGCCGTCGCGATGGTGACACACTGTATGCCGTTGTTAAGGTAACACACTGCTTGCCGTCGCTATGTTGACACACTGTATGCCGTTGTTAAGGTGACACACTGTGTGCCGTTGCTATGGTGACACACTGTATGCCGTTGTGAAGTGACACACTGTGTGCCGTTGTTAAGGTAACACAATGTGTGCCGTTGTTATGGTGGCACACTGTGTGCCGTTGCTATGGTGACACACTGTATGCCGTTGCTATGGTGACACACTGTGTGCCGTTGGTATGGTGACACACTGTATGCCGTTGCTATGGTAACTCACTGTGTGCCGTTGCTATGGTGACGCACTGTGTGCCGTTGCTAAGGTAACGCACTGTGTGCCGTTGCTATGGCAACGCACTGTTTGCCGTTGCTATGCTGACACACTGTGTGCCTTTGCTAAGGTCACACACTGTGATTCGTTGCTATGGTGACACACTGTGTGCCGTTGCTAAGGTAACACCATGTGTGCCGTTGCTATTTTGACACACTGTGTGCCGTTGCTATGGTGACACACTGTGTGCCGTTGCTAAGGTAACACACTGTGTGCCGTTGCTATGGTGACACACTGTGTGCCGTTGTTATGGTTGCACACTGTGTGCCGTTGCTATGGTGACACACTGTATGCCGTTGCTATGGTGACACACTGTGAGCCGTTGCTATGGTTACACACTCTGTGCCATTGCTATGGTAACGCACTGTGTGCCGTTGCTATGGTAACACTCTCTGTGCCGTTGCTATGGTAACGCACTGTGTGCCGTTGCTATTGTGACACACTGTATGCCGTTGCTATTGTAACACACTGTATGCCGTTGCTATGGTGACACACTGTGTGCCGTTGCTATGGTAACGCACTGTTTGCCGTTGCTATGGTGACACACTGTGAGCCGTATTTAAGGTAACTCACTGTGTCCCGTTGCTAAGGTAACACACTGTTTGCCGTTGCTATGGTGACACACTGTGAGCCGTTGCTATGGTGATACCCTGTGTGCCGTTGCTAAGGTAACACCCTGTGTGCCGTTGCTAAGGTAACACCCTGTGTGCCGTTGCTATGGTGACACACACTGTACCGTTGCTATGGTAACGAACTGTGTGCCGTTGCAATGGTGACACACTGTGTGTCGTTGCTATGGTGATACACTGTGTGCCGTTGCTATGGTGACACACTGTGTGCCGTTGTTATGGTAACACACTGTGAGCCGTTGCTATTGTAACACACTGTGAGCCGTTGCTATGGTGACACACTGTGTGCCGTTGCTATGGTAACGCACTGTTTGCCGTTGCTATGGTGACACACTGTGTGCCTTTGCTATGGTAACGCACTGTGTGCCGTTGCTATGGTAACACACTGTGTGCCGTTGCAATGGTAACGCACTGTATGCCGTTGCTATGGTGACACAATGTGTGCCGTTGCTAAGGTAACACACTGTGTGCCGTTGCTATTGTGACACACTGTGTGCCGTTGCTATGGTAACGCACTGTATGCCGTTGCTATGGTTACACACTGTATGCCGTTTCTATGGTGACACACTGTGTGCCTTCGCTATGGTAACGCACTGTTTGCTGTTGCTATGGTGTCACACTGTATTCCGTTGCTATGGTAACACAATGTCAGCCGTTGCTATGGTAACACACTGTGAGCCGTTGCTATGGTGACACACTGTGTGCCGTTGCTATGGTAACGCACTGTTTGCCGTTGCTATGGTGATACACTGTGTGCCTTTGCTATGGTAACGCACTGTGTGCCGTTGCTATGGTAACGCACTGTATACCGTTGCTATGGTAACGCACTGTGAGCCGTTGCTATGGTAACACACTGTATGCGGTTGCTATGGTCACACACTGTATGCCGTTGCTATGGTGACACACTGTGTGCCGTTGCTATGGTAACACACTGTGTGCCGTTGCTATGGTAACACACTGTATGCCGTTGCCTTGGTAACACACTGTGTGCCGCTGCTATGGTAACACACTTGTTTGCCGTTGCTATTATAACACACTGTTTGCCGTTGCTAAGGTAACACACTGTGTGCCGTTGCTATGGTGACACACTGTGTGCCATTGTTATGATGGCACACTGGTTGCCGTTGCTATGGTGACACACTGTGTGCCGTTGCTATGGTGGCACACTGTGTGCCGTTGCTATGGTGACACACTGTTTGCCGTTGCTCTGGTGACACACTGTATGCCGTTGCTATGGTAACACACTGTATGCCGTTGCTATGGTAACACTCTGTGTGCCATTGCTATGGTGACACACTCTGTGCCGTTGCTATGGTAACACACTGTGTGCTGTTGCTATGGTGACACACTGTTTGCCGTTGCTATGGTGACCCAATGTATGCCGTTGCTATGGTAACACATTGTATGCCGTTGCTATGGTAACACACTGTATGCTGTTGCTATGGTGACGCACTGTGTGCCGTTGCTAAGGTAACTCACTGTGTGCCGTTGCTATGGTGACACACTGTATGCCGATGCCTTGGTAACACACTGTGTGCCGTTGCTATGTTAACACACTGTTTGCCGTTGCTATTATAACACACTGTTTACCGTTGCTAAGGAAACACACTATGTGTTGTTGCTATGGTAACACACTGTGTGCCGTTGCTGTGGTAACACCCTGTGTGCCGTTGCTATGGTGACACACTGTGTGCCGTTGCTAAGGTAACACACTGTGTGCCGTTGCTATGGTGACACACTGTGTGCCGTTGCTAAGGTAACACCGTGTGTGCCGTTGCTATTTTGAAACACTGTGTGCCGTTGCTATGTTGACACACTGTGTGCCGTTGCTAAGGTAACACACTGTGTGCCGTTGCTATGGTAACACACTGTGTGCCATTGTTATGGTGGCACACTGTGTGCCGTTGCTATGGTGACACACTGTATGCCGTTGCTATGGTGACACACTGTGTGCCGTTGCTATGGTGGCACACTGTGTGCCGTTGATATGGTAACACGCTGTGTGCCGTTGTTATGGTGGCACACTGTGTGCCGTTGCTATGGTGACACACTGCATGCCGTAGCTATGGGGGCACACTGTGTGCCGTTGGTATGGTGACACACTGTATGCCGTTGCTATGGTAACTCACTGTGTGCCGTTGCTATGGTGACGCACTGTGTGCCTTTGCTAAGGTAACACACTGTTTGCCGTTGCTATGGTAACGCACTGTGTGCCGTTGCTATGGCAACGCACTGTTTGCCGTTGCTATGGTAACGCACTGTGTGCCGTTGCTAAGGTAACACTGTGTCCCGTTGCTAAGGTAACACACTGTGTGCCGTTGCTAAGGTAACACCCTGTGTGCCGTTCCTATGGTAACACACTGTGGGCCGTTGCTATGGTGACAACTGTGTACCGTTGCTGTGGTAACGCATTGTGTGCCGTTGTTAAGGTAACGCACTGTGTGCCGTTGCTATGGTGACACTATGTGCCGTTGCTATGGTGATACACTGTATGCCGTTTCTATGGTGACACACTGTATGCCGTTGTTAAGGTAACACACTGCTTGCCGTCGCTATGGTGACACACTGTATGCCGTTGTTAAGGTAACACACTGCTTGCCGTCGCTATGTTGACACACTGTATGCCGTTGTTAAGGTGACACACTGTGTGCCGTTGCTATGGTGACACACTGTATGCCGTTGTTAAGTGACACACTGTGTGCCGTTGCTATGGTGACACACTGTGTGCCGTAGTTTATGTGACACACTGTGTGCCGTTGCTATGGTGACACACTGTATGCCGTTGCTATGGTAACACACTGTATGCCGTTGCTATGGTAACACACTGTATGCCGTTGCTATGGTAACACACTGTGTTCCGTTGCTATGGTAACACACTGTATGCCGTTGCTATGGTGATACACTGTGAGCCGTTGCTATGGTAACACTCTGTGAGCCGTTGCTATGGTAACACACTGTATGCCGTTGCTATGGTAACACACTGTGTGCCATTGCTATGGTAACAAACTGTGAGCCGTTGCTATGGTAACTCACTCTGTGCCATTGCTATTGTAACACACTGTGTGCCGTTGCTATGGTAACACCCTGTTTGCCGTTGCTATGGTAACACCCTGTTTGCCGTTGCTATGGTAACACTCTCTGTGCCGTTGCTATGGTAACGCATTGTGTGCTGTTTCTATGGTGACACACTGTGTGCCGTTGCTAAGGTAACACACTGTGTGCCGTTGCTATGGTAACACACTGTATGCCGTTGCTAAGGTGACACACTGTGTGCCGTTGCTATGGTAACGCACTGTGTGCCGTTGCTATGGCAACGCACTGTTTGCCGTTGCTATGGCAACGCTCTGTTTGCCGTTGCTATGGTAACGCACTGTGTGCCGTTGCTAAGGTAACACTGTGTCCCGTTGCTAAGGTAACACACTGTGTGCCGTTGCTAAGGTAACACCCTGTGTGCCGTTGCTATGGTAACACACTGTGGGCCGTTGCTATGGTGACACACTGTGTACCGTTGCTGTGGTAACGCATTGTGTTCCGTTGTTAAGGTAACGCACTGTGTGCCGTTGCTATGGTGACAATATGTGCCGTTGCTATGGTGATACACTGTATGCCGTTTCTATGGTGACACACTGTATGGCGTTGTTAAGGTAACACACTGCTTGCCGTCGTTATGGTGACACACTGTATGCCGTTGTTAAGGTGTCACACTGTGTGCCGTTGCTATGGTGACACACTGTGTGCCGTAGTTAAGGTGACACACTGTGTGCCGTTGCTATGGTGACACACTGTATGCCGTTGTTTAGGTAACACACTGTGTGCCGTTGCTATGGTAACACACTGTATGCCGTTGCTATGGTAACACACTGTATGCCGTTGCTATGGTAACACACTGTGTTCCGTTGCTATGGTAACACACTGAATGCCGTTGCTATGGTGATACACTGTGAGCCGTTGCTATGGTAACACACTGTGAGCCGTTGCTATGGTAACACACTGTGTGCCGTTGCTATGGTAACACACTGTGTGCCATTGCTATGGTAACACTCTGTGAGCCGTTGCTATGGTAACACACTCTGTGCCATTGCTATGGTAACGCACTGTGTGCCCTTGCTATGGTAACACTCTCTGTGCCGTTGCTATGGTAACGCACTGTGTGCTGTTGCTATGGTGACACACTGTCTGCCGTTGCTAAGGTAACACACTGTGTGCCGTTGCTATGGTAACACACTGTATGCCGTTGCTAAGGTGACACACTGTGTGCCGTTGCTATGGTAACACACTGTGTACCGTTGCTATGGTAACACACTGTGTGCTGTTGCTATGGTGACACACTGTGTGCCGTTGCTATGGTAACACACTGTGTGCCGTTGCTATGGTGACACATGGTATGCCGTTGTTAAGGTGACCCACTGTGTGCCGTTGCTATGGTAACACACTGTATGCCGTTGCTATAGTAACACACTCTGTGCCGTTGCTATGGTGACACACTCTGTGCCGTTGCTATGGCAACGCACTGTATGCCGTTGCTATGGTTAAACACTGTGTGCCGTTGCTATGGTAACACACTGTGTGCCATTGCTATGGTGACACACTCTGTGCCGTTGCTATGGTAACACACTGTGTGCTGTTGCTATGGTACCACACTGTTTGCCGCTGCTATGGTGACACACTGTATGCCGTTGCTATGGTAACACACTGTATGCCGTTGCTATGGTAACACACTGTAATCCGTTGCTATGGTGACGCACTGTGTGCCGTTGCTAAGGTAACACACTGTGTGCCGTTGCTATGGTGACACACTGTATGCCGTTGCCTTGGTAACACACTGTGTGCCGTTGCTATGTTAACACACTGTTTGCCGTTGCTATTATAACACACTGTTTACCGTTGCTAAGGTAACACACTATGTGTTGTTGCTATGGTAACACACTGTGTGCCGTTGCTGTGGTAACAACCTGTGTGCCGTTGCTATGGTGACACACTGTGTGCCGTTGCTAAGGTAACACACTGTGTGCCGTTGCTATGCTGACACACTGTGTGCCGTTGCTAAGGTAACACCGTGTGTGCAGTTGCTATTTTGACACACTGTGTGCCGTTGCTATGGTGACACACTGTGTGCCGTTGCTAAGGTAACACACTGTGTGCCGTTGCTATGGTAACACACTGTTTGCCGTTGCTATGGTGACACACTGTATGCCGTTGCTATGGGGGCACACTGTGTGCCGTTGCTATGGTGACACACTGTATGCCGTTGCTATGGTAACTCACTGTGTGCCGTTGCTATGGTAGCGCACTGTGTGCCGTTGCTATGGTAACACACTCTGTGCCGTTGCTATGGTAACGCACTGTTTGCCGTTGCTATGGTAACACACTCTGTGCCATTGCTATGGTAACGCACTGTGTGCCGTTGCTATGGTAACACACTCTGTGACGTTGCTAAGGTAACGCACAGTTTGCCGTTGCTATGGTAACGCACTGTGTGCCGTTGCTATTGTAACACACTGTATGCCGTTGCTATGGTGACACACTGTGTGCCGTTGCTATGGTATGGCACTGTGTGCCGTTGCTATGGTGACACACTGTGAGCCGTTGTTAAGGTAACTCACTGTGTGCCGTTGCTAAGGTAACACACTGTTTGCCGTTGCTATGGTGACACACTGTGAGCCGTTGCTATGGTGATACCCTGTGTGCCGTTGGTAAGGTATAACACCCTGTGTGCCGTTGCTAAGGTAACACCCTGTGTGCCGTTGCTATGGTAACACACTCTGTACCGTTGCTATGGTAACGAACTGTGTGCCGTTGCAATGGTGACACACTGTGTGTCGTTGCTATGGTGATACACTGTGTGCCGTTGCTATGGTGACACACTGTGTGCCGTTGCTATGGTAACACACTGTGAGCCGTTGCTATGGTGATACACTGTGTGCCTTTGCTATGGTAACGCACTGTGTGCCGTTGCTATGGTAACACACTGTGTGCCGTTGCAATGGTAACGCACTGTGTGCCGTTGCTATGGTGACACACTGTGTGCCGTTGCTAAGGTAACACACTGTGTGCCGTTGCTATGGTGACACACTGTGAGCCGTTGCTATGGTAACGCACTGTATGCCGTTGCTATGGTTACACACTGTATGCCGTTTCTATGGTGACACACTGTGTGCCGTCGCTATGGTAACGCACTGTTTGCTGTTGCTATGGTGTCACACTGTATGCCGTTGCTATGGTAACACACTGTCAGCCGTTGCTATGGTAACACACTGTGAGCCGTTGCTATGGTGACACACTGTGTGCGTTGCTATGGTAACGCACTGTTTGCCGTTGCTATGATGATACACTGTGTGCCTTTGCTATGGTAACGCACTGTGTGCCGTTGCTATGGTAACGCACTGTATACCGTTGCTATGGTAACGCACTGTGAGCCGTTGCTATGGTAACACACTGTATGCGGTTGCTATGGTCACACACTGTATGCCGTTGCTATGGTGACACACTGTGTGCCGTTGCTAAGGTAACACACTGTGTGCCGTTGCTATGGTGACACACTGTATGCCGTTGCCTTGGTAACACACTGTGTGCCGTTGCTATGGTAACACACTTGTTTGCCGTTGCTATTATAACACACTGATTGCCGTTGCTAAGGTAACACACTATGTTCCGTTGCTATGGTAACAGACTGTGTGCCGTTGCTGTGCTAACATCCTGTGTGCCGTTGCTATGGTGACACACTGTGTGCCGTTGCTATGGTGACACACTGTGTGCCGTTGCTAAGGTAGCACCGTGTGTGCCGTTGCTATTTTGACACACTGTGTGCCGTTGCTATGGTGACACACTGTGTGCCGTTGCTAAGGTAACACACTGTGTGCCGTTGCTATGGTAACACACTGTGTGCCATTGTTATGGTGGCACACTGTGTGCCGTTGCTATGGTGACACACTGTATGCCGTTGCTATGGTGACACACTGTGTGCCGTTGCAATGGTGGCACACTGTGTGCCGTTGCTATGGTAGCACGCTGTTTGCCGTTGTTATGGTGGCACACTGTGTGCCGTTGCTATGGTGACACACTGTTTGCCGTTGCTCTGGTGACACACTGTATGCCGTTGCTATGGTAACACACTGTATGCCGTTGCTATGGTAACACACTGTATGCTGTTGCTATGGTGACGCACTGTGTGCCGTTGCTAAGGTAACACACTGTGTGCCGTTGTTATGGTGATACACTGTATGCCGTTGCCTTGGTAACACACTGTGTGCCGTTGCTATGTTAACACACTGTTTGCCGTTGCTATTATAACACACTGTTTACCGTTGCTAAGGTAACACACTATGTGTTGTTGCTATGGTAACACACTGTGTGCCGTTGCTGTGATAACACCCTGTGTGCCGTTGCTATGGTGACACACTGTGTGCCGTTGCTAAGGTAACACACTGTGTGCCGTTGCTATTGTGACACACTGTGTGCCGTTGCTAAGGTAACACCCTGTGTGCCGTTGCTATGGTGACACACTGTGTGCCGTTGCTAAGGTGACACACTGTATGCCGTTGCTATGGTGACACACTGTGAGCCGTTGCTATGGTGGCACACCGTGTGCCGTTGCTATGGTAACACGCTGTGTGCCGTTGTTATGGTGGCACACTGTGTGCCGTTGCTATGGGGGCACACTGTGTGCCGTTGGTATGGTGACACACTGTATGCCGTTGCTATGGTAACTCACTCCGTGCCGTTGCTATGGTGACGCACTGTGTGCCGTTGCTAAGGTAACACACTGTTTGCCGTTGCTATGGTAACGCACTGTGTGCCGTTGCTATGGCAACGCACTCTTTGCCGTTGCTATGGTAACGCACTGTGTGCCGTTGCTAAGGTAACACTGTGTCCCGTTGCTAAGGTAACACACTGTGTGCCGTTGCTAAGGTAACACCCTGTGTGCCGTTGCTATGGTAACACACTGTGGGCCGTTGCTATGCTGACACACTGTGTACCGTTGCTGTGGTAACGCATTGTGTGCCGTTGTTAAGGTAACGCACTGTGTGCAGTTGCTATGGTGACACTATGTGCCGTTGCTATAATGATACACTGTATGCCGTTTCTATTGTGACACACTGTATGCCGTTGTTAAGGTAACACACTGCTTGCCGTCGCGATGGTGACACACTGTATGCCGTTGTTAAGGTAACACACTGCTTGCCGTCGCTATGTTGACACACTGTATGCCGTTGTTAAGGTGACACACTGTGTGCCGTTGCTATGGTGACACACTGTATGCCGTTGTTAAGTGACACACTGTGTGCCGTTGCTAAGGTAACACAATGTGTGCCGTTGCTATGGTGACACACTGTATGCCGTTGCTATGGTGACACACTGTGTGCCGTTGGTATGGTGACACACTGTATGCCGTTGCTATGGTAACTCACTGTGTGCCGTTGCTATGGTGACGCACTGTGTGCCGTTGCTAAGGTAACGCACTGTGTGCCGTTGCTATGGCAACGCACTGTTTGCCGTTGCTATGCTGACACACTGTGTGCCTTTGCTAAGGTCACACACTGTGATCCGTTGCTATGATGACACACTGTGTGCCGTTGCTAAGGTAACACCCTGTGTGCCGTTGCTATTTTGACACACTGTGTGCCGTTGCTATGGTGACACACTGTGTGCCGTTGCTAAGGTAACACACTGTGTGCCGTTGCTATGGTGACACACTGTGTGCCGTTGTTATGGTTGCACACTGTGTGCCGTTGCTATGGTGACACACTGTATGCCGTTGCTATGGTGACACACTGTGAGCCGTTGCTATGGTTACACACTCTGTGCCATTGCTATGGTAACGCACTGTGTGCCGTTGCTATGGTAACACTCTCTGTGCCGTTGCTATGGTAACGCACTGTGTGCCGTTGCAATTGTGACACACTGTATGCCGTTGCTATTGTAACACACTGTATGCCGTTGCTATGTTGACACACTGTGTGCCGTTGCTATGGTAACGCACTGTTTGCCATTGCTATGGTGACACACTGTGAGCCGTTGTTAAGGTAACTCACTGTGTCCCGTTGCTAAGGTAACACACTGCTTGCCGTTGCTATGGTGACACACTGTGAGCCGTTGCTATGGTGATACCCTGTGTGCCGTTGCTAAGGTAACACCCTGTGTGCCGTTGCTAAGGTAACACCCTGTGTGCCGTTGCTATGGTGACACACTCTGTACCGTTGCTATAGTAACGAACTGTGTGCCGTTGCAATGGTGACACACTGTGTGTCGTTGCTATGGTGATACACTGTGTGCCGTTGCTATGGTGACACACTGTGTGCCGTTGCTATGGTAACACACTGTGAGCCGTTGCTATGGTAATACACTGTGAGCCGTTGCTATGGTGACACACTGTGTGCCGTTGCTATGGTAACGCACTGTTTGCCGTTGCTATGGTGACACACTGTGTGCCTTTGCTATGGTAACGCACTGTGTGCCGTTGCTATGGTAACACACTGTGTGCCGTTGCAATGGTAACGCACTGTATGCCGTTGCTATGGTGACACACTGTGTGCCGTTGCTAAGGTAACACACTGTGTGCCGTTGCTATTGTGACACACTGTGTGCCGTTGCTATGGTAACGCACTGTATGCCGTTGCTATGGTTACACACTGTATGCCGTTTCTATGGTGACACACTGTGTGCCTTCGCTATGGTAACGCACTGTTTGCTGTTGCTATGGTGTCACACTGTATGCCGTTGCTATGGTAACACACTGTCAGCCGTTGCTATGGTAACACACTGTGAGCCGTTGCTATGGTGACACACTGTGTGCCGTTGCTATGGTAACGCACTGTTTGCCGTTGCTATGGTGATACACTGTGTGCCTTTGCTATGGTAACGCACTGTGTGCCGTTGCTATGGTAACGCACTGTATACCGTTGCTATGGTAACGCACTGTGAGCCGTTGCTATGGTAACACACTGTATGCGGTTGCTATGGTCACACACTGTATGCCGTTGCTATGGTGACACACTGTGTGCCGTTGCTAAGGTAACACACTGTGTGCCGTTGCTATGGTAACACACTGTATGCCGTTGCCTTGGTAACACACTGTGTGCCGCTGCTATGGTAACACACTTGTTTGCCGTTGCTATTATAACACACTGTTTGCCGTTGCTAAGGTAACACACTGTGTGCCGTTGCTATGGTGACACACTGTGTGCCATTGTTATGGTGGCACACTGTGTGCCGTTGCTATGGTGACACACTGTGTCCCGTTGCTAAGGTAACACACTGTGTGCCGTTGCTATGGTGACACACTGTATGCCGTTGCCTTGGTAACACACTGTGTGCCGTTGCTATGGTAACACACTTGTTTCCCGTTGCTATTATAACACACTGATTGCCGTTGCTAAGGTAACACACTATGTTCCGTTGCTATGGTAACAGACTCTGTGCCGTTGCTGTGGTAACATCCTGTGTGCCGTTGCTATGGTGACACACTGTGTGCCGTTGCTATGGTGACACACTGTGTGCCGTTGCTAAGGTAGCACCGAGTGTGCCGTTGCTATTTTGACACACTGTGTGCCGTTGCTATGGTGACACACTGTGTGCCGTTGCTAAGGTAACACACTGTGTGCCGTTGCTATGGTAACACACTGTGTGCCATTGTTATGGTGGCACTCTGTGTGCGGTTGCTATGGTAACACACTGTATGCCGTTGCTATGGTGACATTCTGTGTGCCGTTGCAATGGTGGCACACTGTGTGCCGTTGCTATGGTAACACGCTGTTTGCCGTTGTTATGGTGGCACACTGTGTGCCGTTGCTATGGTGACACACTGTTTGCAGTTGCTCTGGTGACACACTGTATGCCGTTGCTATGGTAACACACTGTGTGCCATTGCTATGGTGACACACTCTGTGCCGTTGCTATGGTAACACACTGTGTGCTGTTGCTATGGTGACACACTGTTTGCCGTTGCTATGGTGACACAATGTATGCCGTTGCTATGGTAACACACTGTATGCGGTTGCTATGGTCACACACTGTATGCCGTTGCTATGGTGACACACTGTGTGCCGTTGCTAAGGTAACACACTGTGTGCCGTTGCTATGGTGACACACTGTATGCCGTTGCCTTGGTAACACACTGTGTGCCGTTGCTATGGTAACACACTTGTTTGCCGTTGCTATTATAACACACTGATTGCCGTTGCTAAGGTAACACACTATGTTCCGTTGCTATGGTAACAGACTGTGTGCCGTTGCTGTGGTAACATCCTGTGTGCCGTTGCTATGGTGACACACTGTGTGCCGTTGCTATGGTGACACACTGTGTGCCGTTGCTAAGGTAGCACCGTGTGTGCCGTTGCTATTTTGACACACTGTGTGCCGTTGCTATGGTGACACACTGTGTGCCGTTGCTAAGGTAACACACTGTGTGCCGTTGCTATGGTAACACACTGTGTGCCATTGTTATGGTGGCACACTGTGTGCCGTTGCTATGGTGACACACTGTATGCCGTTGCTATGGTGACACACTGTGTGCCGTTGCAATGGTGGCACACTGTGTGCCGTTGCTATGGTAGCACGCTGTTTGCCGTTGTTATGGTGGCACACTGTGTGCCGTTGCTATGGTGACACACTGTTTGCCGTTGCTCTGGTGACACACTGTATGCCGTTGCTATGGTAACACACTGTATGCCGTTGCTATGGTAACACACTGTATGCTGTTGCTATGGTGACGCACTGTGTGCCGTTGCTAAGGTAACACACTGTGTGCCGTTGCTATGGTGATACACTGTATGCCGTTGCCTTGGTAACACACTGTGTGCCGTTGCTATGTTAACACACTGTTTGCCGTTGCTATTATAACACACTGTTTACCGTTGCTAAGGTAACACACTATGTGTTGTTGCTATGGTAACACACTGTGTGCCGTTGCTGTGGTAACACCCTGTGTGCCGTTGCTATGGTGACACACTGTGTGCCGTTGCTAAGGTAACACACTGTGTGCCGTTGCTATTGTGACACACTGTGTGCCGTTGCTAAGGTAACACCCTGTGTGCCGTTGCTATGGTTACACACTGTGTGCCGTTGCTAAGGTGACACACTGTATGCCGTTGCTATGGTGACACACTGTGAGCCGTTGCTATGGTGGCACACCGTGTGCCGTTGCTATGGTAACACGCTGTGTGCCGTTGTTATGGTGGCACACTGTGTGCCGTTGCTATGGGGGCACACTGTGTGCCGTTGGTATGGTGACACACTGTATGCCGTTGCTATGGTAACTCACTCCGTGCCGTTGCTATGGTGACGCACTGTGTGCCGTTGCTAAGGTAACACACTGTTTGCCGTTGCTATGGTAACGCACTGTGTGCCGTTGCTATGGCAACGCACTGTTTGCCGTTGCTATGGTAACGCACTGTGTGCCGTTGCTAAGGTAACACTGTGTCCCGTTGCTAAGGTAACACACTGTGTGCCGTTGCTAAGGTAACACCCTGTGTGCCGTTGCTATGGTAACACACTGTGGGCCGTTGCTATGCTGACACACTGTGTACCGTTGCTGTGGTAACGCATTGTGTGCCGTTGTTAAGGTAACGCACTGTGTGCCGTTGCTATGGTGACACTATGTGCCGTTGCTATAATGATACACTGTATGCCGTTTCTATGGTGACACACTGTATGCCGTTGTTAAGGTAACACACTGCTTGCCGTCGCGATGGTGACACACTGTATGCCGTTGTTAAGGTAACACACTGCTTGCCGTCGCTATGTTGACACACTGTATGCCGTTGTTAAGGTGACACACTGTGTGCCGTTGCTATGGTGACACACTGTATGCCGTTGTTAAGTGACACACTGTGTGCCGTTGCTAAGGTAACACAATGTGTGCCGTTGCTATGGTGACACACTGTATGCCGTTGCTATGGTGACACACTGTGTGCCGTTGGTATGGTGACACACTGTATGCCGTTGCTATGGTAACTCACTGTGTGCCGTTGCTATGGTGACGCATAGTGTGCCGTTGCTAAGGTAACGCACTGTGTGCCGTTGCTATGGCAACGCACTGTTTGCCGTTGCTATGCTGACACACTGTGTGCCTTTGCTAAGGTCACACACTGTGATCCGTTGCTATGGTGACACACTGTGTGCCGTTGCTAAGGTAACACCCTGTGTGCCGTTGCTATTTTGACACACTGTGTGCCGTTGCTATGGTGACACACTGTGTGCCGTTGCTAAGGTAACACACTGTGTGCCGTTGCTATGGTGACACACTGTGTGCCGTTGTTATGGTTGCACACTGTGTGCCGTTGCTATGGTGACACACTGTATGCCGTTGCTATGGTGACACACTGTGAGCCGTTGCTATGGTTACACACTCTGTGCCATTGCTATGGTAACGCACTGTGTGCCGTTGCTATGGTAACACTCTCTGTGCCGTTGCTATGGTAACGCACTGTGTGCCGTTGCAATTGTGACACACTGTATGCCGTTGCTATTGTAACACACTGTATGCCGTTGCTATGTTGACACACTGTGTGCCGTTGCTATGGTAACGCACTGTTTGCCGTTGCTATGGTGACACACTGTGAGCCGTTGTTAAGGTAACTCACTGTGTCCCGTTGCTAAGGTAACACACTGTTTGCCGTTGCTATGGTGACACACTGTGAGCCGTTGCTATGGTGATACCCTGTGTGCCGTTGCTAAGGTAACACCCTGTGTGCCGTTGCTAAGGTAACACCCTGTGTGCCGTTGCTATGGTGACACACTCTGTACCGTTGCTATAGTAACGAACTGTGTGCCTTTGCAATGGTGACACACTGTGTGTCGTTGCTATGGTGATACACTGTGTGCCGTTGCTATGGTGACACACTGTGTGCCGTTGCTATGGTAACACACTGTGAGCCGTTGTTATGGTAACACACTGTGAGCCGTTGCTATGGTGACACTCTGTGTGCCGTTGCTATGGTAACGCACTGTTTGCCGTTGCTATGGTGACACACTGTGTGCCTTTGCTATGGTAACGCACTGTGTGCCGTTGCTATGGTAACACACTGTGTGCCGTTGCAATGGTAACGCACTGTATGCCGTTGCTATGGTGACACACTGTGTGCCGTTGCTAAGGTAACACACTGTGTGCCGTTGCTATTGTGACACACTGTGTGCCGTTGCTATGGTAACGCACTGTATGCCGTTGCTATGGTTACACACTGTATGCCGTTTCTATGGTGACACACTGTGTGCCTTCGCTATGGTAACGCACTGTTTGCTGTTGCTATGGTGTCACACTGTATGCCGTTGCTATGGTAACACACTCTCAGCCGTTGCTATGGTAACACACTGTGAGCCGTTGCTATGGTGACACACTGTGTGCCGTTGCTATGGTAACGCACTGTTTGCCGTTGCTATGGTGATACACTGTGTGCCTTTGCTATGGTAACGCACTGTGTGCCGTTGCTATGGTAACGCACTGTATACCGTTGCTATGGTAACGCACTGTGAGCCGTTGCTATGGTAACACACTGTATGCGGTTGCTATGGTCACACACTGTATGCCGTTGCTATGGTGACACACTGTGTGCCGTTGCTAAGGTAACACACTGTGTGCCGTTGCTATGGTAACACACTGTGTGCCGTTGCCTTGGTAACACACTGTGTGCCGCTGCTATGGTAACACACTTGTTTGCCGTTGCTATTATAACACACTGTTTGCCGTTGCTAAGGTAACACACTGTGTGCCGTTGCTATGGTGACACACTGTGTGCCATTGTTATGGTGGCACACTGTGTGCCGTTGCTATGGTGACACACTGTATGCCGTTGCTATGGTGACACACTGTGTGCCGTTGCTATGGTGGCACACTGTGTGCCGTTGCTATGGTAACACGCTGTTTACCGTTGTTATGGTGGCACACTGTGTGCCGTTGCTATGGTGACACACTGTTTGCCGTTGCTCTGATGACACACTGTATGCCGTTGCTATGGTAACACACTGTATGCCGTTGCTATGGTATCACTCTGTGTGCCATTGCTATGGTGACACACTCTGTGCCGTTGCTATGGTAACACACTGTTTGCCGTTGCTATGGTGATACACTGTGTGCCTTTGCTATGGTAACGCACTGTGTGCCGTTGCTATGGTAACGCACTGTATACCGTTGCTATGGTAACGCACTGTGAGCCGTTGCTATGGTAACACACTGTATGCGGTTGCTATGGTCACACACTGTATGCCGTTGCTATGGTGACACACTGTGTGCCGTTGCTAAGGTAACACACTGTGTGCCGTTGCTATGGTGACACACTGTATGCCGTTGCCTTGGTAACACACTGTGTGCCGTTGCTATGGTAACACACTTGTTTGCCGTTGCTATTATAACACACTGATTGCCGTTGCTAAGGTAACACACTATGTTCCGTTGCTATGGTAACAGACTCTGTGCCGTTGCTGTGGTAACATCCTGTGTGCCGTTGCTATGGTGACACACTGTGTGCCGTTGCTATGGTGACACACTGTGTGCCGTTGCTAAGGTAGCACCGAGTGTGCCGTTGCTATTTTGACACACTGTGTGCCGTTGCTATGGTGACACACTGTGTGCCGTTGCTAAGGTAACACACTGTGTGCCGTTGCTATGGTAACACACTGTGTGCCATTGTTATGGTGGCACTCTGTGTGCGGTTGCTATGGTAACACACTGTATGCCGTTGCTATGGTGACACTCTGTGTGCCGTTGCAATGGTGGCACACTGTGTGCCGTTGCTATGGTAACACGCTGTTTGCCGTTGTTATGGTGGCACACTGTGTGCCGTTGCTATGGTGACACACTGTTTGCAGTTGCTCTGGTGACACACTGTATGCCGTTGCTATGGTAACACACTGTGTGCCATTGCTATGGTGACACACTCTGTGCCGTTGCTATGGTAACACACTGTGTGCTGTTGCTATGGTGACACACTGTTTGCCGTTGCTATGGTGACACAATGTATGCCGTTGCTATGGTAACACACTGTATGCCGTTGCTATGGTAACACACTGTATGCTGTTGCTATGGTGACGCACTGTGTGCCGTTGCTAAGGTAACACACTGTGTGCCGTTGCTATGGTGATACACTGTATGCCGTTGCCTTGGTAACACACTGTGTGCCGTTGCTATGTTAACACACTGTTTGCCGTTGCTATTATAACACACTGTTTACCGTTGCTAAGGTAACACACTATGTGTTGTTGCTATGGTAACACACTGTGTGCCGTTGCTCTGGTAACACCCTGTGTGCCGTTGCTATGGTGACACACTGTGTGCCGTTGCTAAGGTAACACACTGTGTGCCGTTGCTATGGTGACACACTGTGTGCCGTTGCTAAGGTAACACCCTGTGTGCCGTTGCTATGGTGACACACTGTGTGCCGTTGCTAAGGTGACACACTGTATGCCGTTGCTATGGTGACACACTGTGAGCCGTTGCTATGGTGGAACACTGTGTGCCGTTGCTATGGTAACACGCTGTGTGCCGTTGTTATGGTGGCACACTGTGTGCCGTTGCTATGGTGACACACTGTATGCCGTTGCTATGGGGGCACACTGTGTGCCGTTGGTATGGTGACACACTGTATGCCGTTGCTATGGTAACTCACTCCGTGCCGTTGCTATGGTGACGCACTGTGTGCCGTTGCTAAGGTAACACACTGTTTGCCGTTGCTATGGTAACGCACTGTGTGCCGTTGCTATGGCAACGCACTGTTTGCCGTTGCTATGGTAACGCACTGTGTGCCGTTGCTAAGGTAACACTGTGTCCCGTTGCTAAGGTAACACACTGTGTGCCGTTGCTAAGGTAACACCCTGTGTGCCGTTGCTATGGTAACACACTGTGGGCCGTTGCTATGCTGACACACTGTGTACCGTTGCTGTGGTAACGCATTGTGTGCCGCTGTTAAGGTAACGCACTGTGTGCCGTTGCTATGGTGACACTATGTGCCGTTGCTATAATGATACACTGTATGCCGTTTCTATGGTGACACACTTTATGCCGTTGTTAAGGTAACACACTGCTTGCCGTCGCGATGGTGACACACTGTATGCCGTTGTTAAGGTAACGCACTGCTTGCCGTCGCTATGTTGACACACTGTATGCCGTTGTTAAGGTGACACACTGTGTGCCGTTGCTATGGTGACACACTGTATGCCGTTGTTAAGTGACACACTGTGTGCCGTTGTTAAGGTAACACAATGTGTGCCGTTGTTATGGTGGCACACTGTGTGCCGTTGCTATTGTGACACACTGTATGCCGTTGCTATGGTGACACACTGTGTGCCGTTGGTATGGTGACACACTGTATGCCGTTGCTATGGTAACTCACTGTGTGCCGTTGCTATGGTGACGCACTGTGTGCCGTTGCTAAGGTAACGCACTGTGTGCCGTTGCTATGGCAACGCACTGTTTGCCGTTGCTATGCTGACACACTGTGTGCCTTTGCTAAGGTCACACACTGTGATTCGTTGCTATGGTGACACACTGTGTGCCGTTGCTAAGGTAACACCATGTGTGCCGTTGCTATTTTGACACACTGTGTGCCGTTGCTATGGTGACACACTGTGTGCCGTTGCTAAGGTAACACACTGTGTGCCGTTGCTATGGTGACACACTGTGTGCCGTTGTTATGGTTGCACACTGTGTGCCGTTGCTATGGTGACACACTGTATGCCGTTGCTATGGTGACACACTGTGAGCCGTTGCTATGGTTACACTCTCTGTGCCATTGCTATGGTAACGCACTGTGTGCCGTTGCTATGGTAACACTCTCTGTGCCGTTGCTATGGTAACGCACTGTGTGCCGTTGCTATTGTGACACACTGTATGCCGTTGCTATTGTAACACACTGTATGCCGTTGCTATGGTGACACACTGTGTGCCGTTGCTATGGTAACGCACTGTTTGCCGTTGCTATGGTGACACACTGTGAGCCGTTGTTAAGGTAACTCACTGTGTCCCGTTGCTAAGGTAACACACTGTTTGCCGTTGCTATGGTGACACACTGTGAGCCGTTGCTATGGTGATACCCTGTGTGCCGTTGCTAAGGTAACACCCTGTGTGCCGTTGCTAAGGTAACACCCTGTGTGCCGTTGCTATGGTGACACACACTGTACCGTTGCTATGGTAACGAACTGTGTGCCGTTGCAATGGTGACACACTGTGTGTCGTTGCTATGGTGATACACTGTGTGCCGTTGCTATGGTGACACACTGTGTGCCGTTGTTATGGTAACACACTGTGAGCCGTTGCTATTGTAACACACTGTGAGCCGTTGCTATGGTGACACACTGTGTGCCGTTGCTATGGTAACGCACTGTTTGCCGTTGCTATGGTGACACACTGTGTGCCTTTGCTATGGTAACGCACTGTGTGCCGTTGCTATGGTAACACACTGTGTGCCGTTGCAATGGTAACGCACTGTATGCCGTTGCTATGGTGACACAATGTGTGCCGTTGCTAAGGTAACACACTGTGTGCCGTTGCTATGGTGACACACTGTGTGCCGTTGCTATGGTAACGCACTGTATGCCGTTGCTATGGTTACACACTGTATGCCGTTTCTATGGTGACACACTGTGTGCCTTCGCTATGGTAACGCACTGTTTGCTGTTGCTATGGTGTCACACTGTATGCCGTTGCTATGGTAACACAATGTCAGCCGTTGCTATGGTAACACACTGTGAGCCGTTGCTATGGTGACACACTGTGTGCCGTTGCTATGGTAACGCACTGTTTGCCGTTGCTATGGTGATACACTGTGTGCCTTTGCTATGGTAACGCACTGTGTGCCGTTGCTATGGTAACGCACTGTATACCGTTGCTATGGTAACGCACTGTGAGCCGTTGCTATGGTGATACCCTGTGTGCCGTTGGTAAGGTATAACACCCTGTGTGCCGTTGCTAAGGTAACACCCTGTGTGCCGTTGCTAAGGTAACACCCTGTGTGCCGTTGCTATGGTGACACACTCTGTACCGTTGCTATGGTAACGAACTGTGTGCCGTTGCAATGGTGACACACTGTGTGTCGTTGCTATGGTGATACACTGTGTGCCGTTGCTATGGTGACACACTGTGTGCCGTTGCTATGGTAACACACTGTGAGCCGTTGCTATGGTGATACACTGTGTGCCTTTGCTATGGTAACGCACTGTGTGCCGTTGCAATGGTAACGCACTGTGTGCCGTTGCTATGGTGACACACTGTGTGCCGTTGCTAAGGTAACACACTGTATGCCGTTGCTATGGTAACACACTGTATGCCGTTGCTATGGTAACACTCTGTGTGCCATTGCTATGGTGACACACTCTGTGCCGTTGCTATGGTAACACACTGTGTGCTGTTGCTATGGTGACACACTGTTTGCCGTTGCTATGGTGACCCAATGTATGCCGTTGCTATGGTAACACATTGTATGCCGTTGCTATGGTAACACACTGTATGCTGTTGCTATGGTGACGCACTGTGTGCCGTTGCTAAGGTAACTCACTGTGTGCCGTTGCTATGGTGACACACTGTATGCCGATGCCTTGGTAACACACTGTGTGCCGTTGCTATGTTAACACACTGTTTGCCGTTGCTATTATAACACACTGTTTACCGTTGCTAAGGAAACACACTATGTGTTGTTGCTATGGTAACACACTGTGTGCCGTTGCTGTGGTAACACCCTGTGTGCCGTTGCTATGGTGACACACTGTGTAACGTTGCTAAGGTAACACACTGTGTGCCGTTGCTATGGTGACACACTGTGTGCCGTTGCTAAGGTAACACCGTGTGTGCCGTTGCTATTTTGAAACACTGTGTGCCGTTGCTATGTTGACACACTGTGTGCCGTTGCTAAGGTAACACACTGTGTGCCGTTGCTATGGTAACACACTGTGTGCCATTGTTATGGTGGCACACTGTGTGCCGTTGCTATGGTGACACACTGTATGCCGTTGCTATGGTGACACACTGTGTGCCGTTGCTATGGTGGCACACTGTGTGCCGTTGATATGGTAACACGCTGTGTGCCGTTGTTATGGTGGCACACTGTGTGCCGTTGCTATGGTCACACACTGCATGCCGTAGCTATGGGGGCACACTGTGTGCCGTTGGTATGGTGACACACTGTATGCCGTTGCTATGGTAACTCACTGTGTGCCGTTGCTATGGTGACGCACTGTGTGCCTTTGCTAAGGTAACACACTGTTTGCCGTTGCTATGGTAACGCACTGTGTGCCGTTGCTATGGCAACGCACTGTTTGCCGTTGCTATGGTAACGCACTGTGTGCCGTTGCTAAGGTAACACTGTGTCCCGTTGCTAAGGTAACACACTGTGTGCCGTTGCTAAGGTAACACCCTGTGTGCCGTTCCTATGGTAACACACTGTGGGCCGTTGCTATGGTGACAACTGTGTACCGTTGCTGTGGTAACGCATTGTGTGCCGTTGTTAAGGTAACGCACTGTGTGCCGTTGCTATGGTGACACTATGTGCCGTTGCTATGGTGATACACTGTATGCCGTTTCTATGGTGACACACTGTATGCCGTTGTTAAGGTAACACACTGCTTGCCGTCGCTATGGTGACACACTGTATGCCGTTGTTAAGGTAACACACTGCTTGCCGTCGCTATGTTGACACACTGTATGCCGTTGTTAAGGTGACACACTGTGTGCCGTTGCTATGGTGACACACTGTATGCCGTTGTTAAGTGACACACTGTGTGCCGTTGCTATGGTGACACACTGTGTGCCGTAGTTAAGGTGACACACTGTGTGCCGTTGCTATGGTGACACACTGTATGCCGTTGCTATGGTAACACACTGTATGCCGTTGCTATGGTAACACACTGTATGCCGTTGCTATGGTAACACACTGTGTTCCGTTGCTATGGTAACACACTGTATGCCGTTGCTATGGTGATACACTGTGAGCCGTTGCTATGGTAACACTCTGTGAGCCGTTGCTATGGTAACACACTGTATGCCGTTGCTATGGTAACACACTGTGTGCCATTGCTATGGTAACAAACTGTGAGCCGTTGCTATGGTAACTCACTCTGTGCCATTGCTATTGTAACACACTGTGTGCCGTTGCTAT
This sequence comes from Hymenopus coronatus, assembly GCA_030762935.1. Lineage (NCBI taxonomy): Eukaryota > Metazoa > Arthropoda > Insecta > Mantodea > Hymenopodidae > Hymenopus > Hymenopus coronatus. Next base: position 2,617,338 of record JAUKNX010000038.1, on the reverse strand, counting down.
GGTAACACCCTGTTTGCCGTTGCTATGGTAACACCCTGTTTGCCGTTGCTATGGTAACACTCTCTGTGCCGTTGCTATGGTAACGCATTGTGTGCTGTTTCTATGGTGACACACTGTGTGCCGTTGCTAAGGTAACACACTGTGTGCCGTTGCTATGGTAACACACTGTATGCCGTTGCTAAGGTGACACACTGTGTGCCGTTGCTATGGTAACGCACTGTGTGCCGTTGCTATGGCAACGCACTGTTTGCCGTTGCTATGGCAACGCACTGTTTGCCGTTGCTATGGTAACGCACTGTGTGCCGTTGCTAAGGTAACACTGTGTCCCGTTGCTAAGGTAACACACTGTGTGCCGTTGCTAAGGTAACACCCTGTGTGCCGTTGCTATGGTAACACACTGTGGGCCGTTGCTATGGTGACACACTGTGTACCGTTGCTGTGGTAACGCATTGTGTTCCGTTGTTAAGGTAACGCACTGTGTGCCGTTGCTATGGTGACAATATGTGCCGTTGCTATGGTGATACACTGTATGCCGTTTCTATGGTGACACACTGTATGGCGTTGTTAAGGTAACACACTGCTTGCCGTCGTTATGGTGACACACTGTATGCCGTTATTAAGGTGACACACTGTGTGCCGTTGCTATGGTGACACACTGTGTGCCGTAGTTAAGGTGACACACTGTGTGCCGTTGCTATGGTGACACACTGTATGCCGTTGTTTAGGTAACACACTGTGTGCCGTTGCTATGGTAACACACTGTATGCCGTTGCTATGGTAACACACTGTATGCCGTTGCTATGGTAACACACTGTGTTCCGTTGCTATGGTAACACACTGAATGCCGTTGCTATGGTGATACACTGTGAGCCGTTGCTATGGTAACACACTGTGAGCCGTTGCTATGGTAACACACTGTGTGCCGTTGCTATGGTAACACACTGTGTGCCATTGCTATGGTAACACTCTGTGAGCCGTTGCTATGGTAACACACTCTGTGCCATTGCTATGGTAACGCACTGTGTGCCCTTGCTATGGTAACACTCTCTGTGCCGTTGCTATGGTAACGCACTGTGTGCTGTTGCTATGGAAACACACTGTCTGCCGTTGCTAAGGTAACACACTGTGTGCCGTTGCTATGGTAACACACTGTATGCCGTTGCTAAGGTGACACACTATGTGCCGTTGCTATGGTAACACACTGTGTACCGTTGCTATGGTAACACACTGTGTGCTGTTGCTATGGTGACACACTGTGTGCCGTTGCTATGGTAACACACTGTGTGCCGTTGCTATGGTGACACATGGTATGCCGTTGTTAAGGTGACCCACTGTGTGCCGTTGCTATGGTAACACACTGTATGCCGTTGCTATGGTAACACACTCTGTGCCGTTGCTATGGTGACACACTGTGTGCCGTTGCTATGGCAACGCACTGTATGCCGTTGCTATGGTTACACACTGTGTGCCGTTGCTATGGTAACACACTGTGTGCCATTGCTATGGTGACACACTCTGTGCCGTTGCTATGGTAACACACTGTGTGCTGTTGCTATGGTACCACACTGTTTGCCGCTGCTATGGTGACACACTGTATGCCGTTGCTATGGTAACACACTGTATGCCGTTGCTATGGTAACACACTGTAATCCGTTGCTATGGTGACGCACTGTGTGCCGTTGCTAAGGTAACACACTGTGTGCCGTTGCTATGGTGACACACTGTATGCCGTTGCCTTGGTAACACACTGTGTGCCGTTGCTATGTTAACACACTGTTTGCCGTTGCTATTATAACACACTGTTTACCGTTGCTAAGGTAACACACTATGTGTTGTTGCTATGGTAACACACTGTGTGCCGTTGCTGTGGTAACAACCTGTGTGCCGTTGCTATGTTGACACACTGTGTGCCGTTGCTAAGGTAACACACTGTGTGCCGTTGCTATGCTGACACACTGTGTGCCGTTGCTAAGGTAACACCGTGTGTGCAGTTGCTATTTTGACACACTGTGTGCCGTTGCTATGGTGACACACTGTGTGCCGTTGCTAAGGTAACACACTGTGTGCCGTTGCTATGGTAACACACTGTTTGCCGTTGCTATGGTGACACACTGTATGCCGTTGCTATGGGGGCACACTGTGTGCCGTTGCTATGGTGACACACTGTATGCCGTTGCTATGGTAACTCACTGTGTGCCGTTGCTATGGTAGCGCACTGTGTGCCGTTGCTATGGTAACACACTCTGTGCCGTTGCTATGGTAACGCACTGTTTGCCGTTGCTATGGTAACACACTCTGTGCCATTGCTATGGTAACGCACTGTGTGCCGTTGCTATGGTAACACACTCTGTGACGTTGCTAAGGTAACGCACAGTTTGCCGTTGCTATGGTGACACACTGTGAGCCGTTGTTAAGGTAACTCACTGTGTGCCGTTGCTAAGGTAACACACTGTTTGCCGTTGCTATGGTGACACACTGTGAGCCGTTGCTATGGTGATACCCTGTGTGCCGTTGGTAAGGTATAACACCCTGTGTGCCGTTGCTAAGGTAACACCCTGTGTGCCGTTGCTATGGTGACACACTCTGTACCGTTGCTATGGTAACGAACTGTGTGCCGTTGCAATGGTGACACACTGTGTGTCGTTGCTATGGTGATACACTGTGTGCCGTTGCTATGGTGACACACTGTGTGCCGTTGCTATGGTAACACACTGTGAGCCGTTGCTATGGTGATACACTGTGTGCCTTTGCTATGGTAACGCACTGTGTGCCGTTGCTATGGTAACACACTGTGTGCCGTTGCAATGGTAACGCACTGTGTGCCGTTGCTATGGTGACACACTGTGTGCCGTTGCTAAGGTAACACACTGTGTGCCGTTGCTATGGTGACACACTGTGAGCCGTTGCTATGGTAACGCACTGTATGCCGTTGCTATGGTTACACACTGTATGCCGTTTCTATGGTGACACACTGTGTGCCGTCGCTATGGTAACGCACTGTTTGCTGTTGCTATGGTGTCACACTGTATGCCGTTGCTATGGTAACACACTGTCAGCCGTTGCTATGGTAACACACTGTGAGCCGTTGCTATGGTGACACACTGTGTGCGTTGCTATGGTAACGCACTGTTTGCCGTTGCTATGGTGATACACTGTGTGCCTTTGCTATGGTAACGCACTGTGTGCCGTTGCTATGGTAACGCACTGTATACCGTTGCTATGGTAACGCACTGTGAGCCGTTGCTATGGTAACACACTGTATGCGGTTGCTATGGTCACACACTGTATGCCGTTGCTATGGTGACACACTGTGTGCCGTTGCTAAGGTAACACACTGTGTGCCGTTGCTATGGTGACACACTGTATGCCGTTGCCTTGGTAACACACTGTGTGCCGTTGCTATGGTAACACACTTGTTTGCCGTTGATATTATAACACACTGATTGCCGTTGCTAAGGTAACACACTATGTTCCGTTGCTATGGTAACAGACTGTGTGCCGTTGCTGTGGTAACATCCTGTGTGCCGTTGCTATGGTGACACACTGTGTGCCGTTGCTATGGTGACACACTGTGTGCCGTTGCTAAGGTAGCACCGTGTGTGCCGTTGCTATTTTGACACACTGTGTGCCGTTGCTATGGTGACACACTGTGTGCCGTTGCTAAGGTAACACACTGTGTGCCGTTGCTATGGTAACACACTGTCTGCCATTGTTATGGTGGCACACTGTGTGCCGTTGCTATGGTGACACACTGTATGCCGTTGCTATGGTGACACACTGTGTGCCGTTGCAATGGTGGCACACTGTGTGCCGTTGCTATGGTAGCACGCTGTTTGCCGTTGTTATGGTGGCACACTGTGTGCCGTTGCTATGGTGACACACTGTTTGCCGTTGCTCTGGTGACACACTGTATGCCGTTGCTATGGTAACACACTGTATGCCGTTGCTATGGTAACACACTGTATGCTGTTGCTATGGTGACGCACTGTGTGCCGTTGCTAAGGTAACACACTGTGTGCCGTTGGTATGGTGATACACTGTATGCCGTTGCCTTGGTAACACACTGTGTGCCGTTGCTATGTTAACACACTGTTTGCCGTTGCTATTATAACACACTGTTTACCGTTGCTAAGGTAACACACTATGTGTTGTTGCTATGGTAACACACTGTGTGCCTTTGCTAAGGTCACACACTGTGATCCGTTGCTATGGTGACACACTGTGTGCCGTTGCTAAGGTAACACCCTGTGTGCCGTTGCTATTTTGACACACTGTGTGCCGTTGCTATGGTGACACACTGTGTGCCGTTGCTAAGGTAACACACTGTGTGCCGTTGCTATGGTGACACACTGTGTGCCGTTGTTATGGTTGCACACTGTGTGCCGTTGCTATGGTGACACACTGTATGCCGTTGCTATGGTGACACACTGTGAGCCGTTGCTATGGTTACACACTCTGTGCCATTGCTATGGTAACGCACTGTGTGCCGTTGCTATGGTAACACTCTCTGTGCCGTTGCTATGGTAACGCACTGTGTGCCGTTGCAATTGTGACACACTGTATGCCGTTGCTATTGTAACACACTGTATGCCGTTGCTATGTTGACACACTGTGTGCCGTTGCTATGGTAACGCACTGTTTGCCGTTGCTATGGTGACACACTGTGAGCCGTTGTTAAGGTAACTCACTGTGTCCCGTTGCTAAGGTAACACACTGTTTGCCGTTGCTATGGTGACACACTGTGAGCCGTTGCTATGGTGATACCCTGTGTGCCGTTGCTAAGGTAACACCCTGTGTGCCGTTGCTAAGGTAACACCCTGTGTGCCGTTGCTATGGTGACACACTCTGTACCGTTGCTATAGTAACGAACTGTGTGCCGTTGCAATGGTGACACACTGTGTGTCGTTGCTATGGTGATACACTGTGTGCCGTTGCTATGGTGACACACTGTGTGCCGTTGCTATGGTAACACACTGTGAGCAGTTGCTATGGTAACACACTGTGAGCCGTTGCTATGGTGACACACTGTGTGCCGTTGCTATGGTAACGCACTGTTTGCCGTTGCTATGGTGACACACTGTGTGCCTTTGCTATGGTAACGCACTGTGTGCCGTTGCTATGGTAACACACTGTGTGCCGTTGCAATGGTAACGCACTGTATGCCGTTGCTATGGTGACACACTGTGTGCCGTTGCTAAGGTAACACACTGTGTGCCGTTGCTATTGTGACACACTGTGTGCCGTTGCTATGGTAACGCACTGAATGCCGTTGCTATGGTTACACACTGTATGCCGTTTCTATGGTGACACACTGTGTGCCTTCGCTATGGTAACGCACTGTTTGCTGTTGCTATGGTGTCACACTGTATGCCGTTGCTATGGTAACACACTGTCAGCCGTTGCTATGGTAACACACTGTGAGCCGTTGCTATGGTGACACACTGTGTGCCGTTGCTATGGTAACGCACTGTTTGCCGTTGCTATGGTGATACACTGTGTGCCTTTGCTATGGTAACGCACTGTGTGCCGTTGCTATGGTAACGCACTGTATACCGTTGCTATGGTAACGCACTGTGAGCCGTTGCTATGGTAACACACTGTATGCGGTTGCTATGGTCACACACTGTATGCCGTTGCTATGGTGACACACTGTGTGCCGTTGCTAAGGTAACACACTGTGTGCCGTTGCTATGGTAACACACTGTATGCCGTTGCCTTGGTAACACACTGTGTGCCGCTGCTATGGTAACACACTTGTTTGCCGTTGCTATTATAACACACTGTTTGCCGTTGCTAAGGTAACACACTGTGTGCCGTTGCTATGGTGACACACTGTGTGCCATTGTTATGGTGGCACACTGTGTGCCGTTGCTATGGTGACACACTGTATGCCGTTGCTATGGTGACACACTGTGTGCCGTTGCTATGGTGGCACACTGTGTGCCGTTGCTATGGTAACACGCTGTTTACCGTTGTTATGGTGGCACACTGTGTGCCGTTGCTATGGTGACACACTGTTTGCCGTTGCTCTGGTGACACACTGTATGCCGTTGCTATGGTAACACACTGTATGCCGTTGCTATGGTATCACTCTGTGTGCCATTGCTATGGTGACACACTCTGTGCCGTTGCTATGGTAACACACTGTGTGCTGTTGCTATGGTGACACACTGTTTGCCGTTGCTATGGTGACACAATGTATGCCGTTGCTATGGTAACACATTGTATGCGTTGCTATGGTAACACACTGTATGCTGTTGCTATGGTGACGCACTGTGTGCCGTTGCTAAGGTAACACACTGTGTGCCGTTGCTATGGTGACACACTGTATGCCGTTGCCTTGGTAACACACTGTGTGCCGTTGCTATGTTAACACACTGTTTGCCGTTGCTATTATAACACACTGTTTACCGTTGCTAAGGTAACACACTATGTGTTGTTGCTATGGTAACACACTGTGTGCCGTTGCTGTGGTAACACCCTGTGTGCCGTTGCTATGGTGACACACTGTGTGCCGTTGCTAAGGTAACACACTGTGTGCCGTTGCTATGGTGACACACTGTGTGCCGTTGCTAAGGTAACACCGTGTGTGCCGTTGCTATTTTGACACACTGTGTGCCGTTGCTATGTTGACACACTGTGTGCCGTTGCTAAGGTAACACACTGTGTGCCGTTGCTATGGTAACACACTGTGTGCCATTTTTATGGTGGCACACTGTGTGCCGTTGCTATGGTGACACACTGTATGCCGTTGCTATGGTGACACACTGTGTGCCGTTGCTATGGTGGCACACTGTGTGCCGTTGATATGGTAACACGCTGTGTGCCGTTGTTATGGTGGCACACTGTGTGCCGTTGCTATGGTGACACACTGCATGCCGTAGCTATGGGGGCACACTGTGTGCCGTTGGTATGGTGACACACTGTATGCCGTTGCTATGGTAACTCACTGTGTGCCGTTGCTATGGTGACGCACTGTGTGCCTTTGCTAAGGTAACACACTGTTTGCCGTTGCTATGGTAACGCACTGTGCGCCGTTGCTATGGCAACGCACTGTTTGCCGTTGCTATGGTAACGCACTGTGTGCCGTTGCTAAGGTAACACTGTGTCCCGTTGCTAAGGTAACACACTGTGTACCGTTGCTAAGGTAACACCCTGTGTGCCGTTCCTATGGTAACACACTGTGGGCCGTTGCTATGGTGACAACTGTGTACCGTTGCTGTGGTAACGCATTGTGTGCCGTTGTTAAGGTAACGCACTGTGTGCCGTTGCTATGGTGACACTATGTGCCGTTGCTATGGTGATACACTGTATGCCGTTTCTATGGTGACACACTGTATGCCGTTGTTAAGGTAACACACTGCTTGCCGTCGCTATGGTGACACACTGTATGCCGTTGTTAAGGTAACACACTGCTTGCCGTCGCTATGTTGACACACTGTATGCCGTTGTTAAGGTGACACACTGTGTGCCGTTGATATGGTGACACACTGTATGCCGTTGTTAAGTGACACACTGTGTGCCGTTGCTATGGTGACACACTGTGTGCCGTAGTTAAGGTGACACATTGTGTGCCGTTGCTATGGTGACACACTGTATGCCGTTGTTTAGGTAACACACTGTGTGCCGTTGCTATGGTGACACACTGTATGCCGTTGCTATGGTAACACACTGTATGCCGTTGCTATGGTAACACACTCTGTTCCGTTGCTATGGTAACACACTGTATGCCGTTGCTATGGTGATACACTGTGAGCCGTTGCTATGGTAACACTCTGTGAGCCGTTGCTATGGTAACACACTGTGTGCCGTTGCATGGTAACACACTGTTTGCCATTGCTATGGTAACAAACTGTGAGCCGTGGCTATGGTAACTCACTCTGTGCCATTGCTATTGTAACACACTGTGTGCCGTTACTATGGTAACGCATTGTGTGCTGTTTCTATGGTGACACACTGTGTGCCGTTGCTAAGGTAACACACTGTGTGCCGTTGCTATGGTAACACACTGTATGCCGTTGCTAAGGTGACACACTGTGTGCCGTTGCTATGGTAACGCACTGTGTGCCGTTGCTATGGTAACGCACTGTGTGCCGTTGCTAAGGTAACACTGTGTCCCGTTGCTAAGGTAACACACTGTGTGCCGTTGCTAAGGTAACACCCTGTGTGCCGTTGCTATGGTAACACACTGTGGGCCGTTGCTATGGTGACACACTGTGTACCGTTGCTGTGGTAACGCATTGTGTTCCGTTGTTAAGGTAACGCACTGTGTGCCGTTGCTATGGTGACAATCTGTGCCGTTGCTATGGTGATACACTGTATGCCGTTTCTATGGTGACACACTGTATGCCGTTGTTAAGGTAACACACTGCTTGCCGTCGTTATGGTGACACACTGTATGCCGTTGTTAAGGTGACACACTGTGTGCCGTTGCTAGGGTGACACACTGTGTGCCGTAGTTAAGGTGACACACTGTGTGCCGTTGCTATGGTGACACACTGTATGCCGTTGTTTAGGTAACACACTGTGTGCCGTTGCTATGGTAACACACTGTGTTCCGTTGCTATGGTAACACACTGAATGCCGTTGCTATGGTGATACACTGTGAGCCGTTGCTATGGTAACACACTGTGAGCCGTTGCTATGGTAACACACTGTGTGCCGTTGCTATGGTAACACACTGTGTGCCATTGCTATGGTAACACACTGTGAGCCGTTGCTATGGTAACACACTCTGGACCATTGCTATGGTAACGCACTGTGTGCCGTTGCTATGGTAACACTCTCTGTGCCGTTGCTATGGTAACGCACTGTGTGCTGTTGCTATGGTGACACACTGTCTGCCGTTGCTAAGGTAACACACTGTGTGCCGTTGCTATGGTAACACACTGTATGCCGTTGCTAAGGTGACACACTGTGTGCCGTTGCTATGGTAACACACTGTGTACCGTTGCTATGGTAACACACTGTGTGCTGTTGCTATGGTGACACACTGTGTGCCGTTGCTATGGTAACACACTGTGTGCCGTTGCTATGGTGACACTTGGTATGCCGTTGTTAAGGTGACCCACTGTGTGCCGTTGCTATGGTAACACACTGTATGCCGTTGCTATGGTAACACACTCTGTGCCGTTGCTATGGTGACACACTGTGTGCCGTTGCTATGGTAACGCACTGTATGCCGTTGCTATGGTTACACACTGTGTGCCGTTGCTATGGTAACACACTGTGTGCCATTGCTATGGTGACACACTCTGTGCCGTTGCTATGGTAACACACTGTGTGCTGTTGCTATGGTACCACACTGTTTGCCGCTGCTATGGTGACACACTGTATGCCGTTGCTATGGTAACACACTGTATGCCGTTGCTATGGTAACACACTGTATGCCGTTGCTATGGTGACGCACTGTATGCCGTTGCTAAGGTAACACACTGTGTGCCGTTGCTATGGTGACACACTGTATGCCGTTGCCTTGGTAACACACTGTGTGCCGTTGCTATGTTAACACACTGTTTGCCGTTGCTATTATAACACACTGTTTACCGTTGCTAAGGTAACACACTATGTGTTGTTGCTATGGTAACACACTGTGTGCCGTTGCTGTGGTAACACCCTGTGTGCCGTTGCTATGGTGACACACTGTGTGCCGTTGCTAAGGTAACACACTGTGTGCCGTTGCCATGCTGACACACTGTGTGCCGTTGCTAAGGTAACACCGTGTGTGCCGTTGCTATTTTGACACACTGTGTGCCGTTGCTATGGTGACACACTGTGTGCCGTTGCTAAGGTAACACACTGTGTGCCGTTGCTATGGTAACACACTGTTTGCCGTTGCTATGGTGACACACTGTATGCCGTTGCTATGGGGGCACACTGTGTGCCGTTGCTATGGTGACACACTGTATGCCGTTGCTATGGTAACTCACTGTTTGCCGTTGCTATGGTAACGCACTGTGTGCCGTTGCTATGGTAACACACTCTGTGCCGTTGCCATGGTAACGCACTGTTTGCCGTTGCTATGGTAACACACTCTGTGCCATTGCTATGGTAACGCACTGTGTGCCGTTGCTATGGTAACACACTCTGTGACGTTGCAAAGGTAACGCACAGTTTGCCGTTGCTATGGTAACGCACTGTGTGCCGTTGCTATTGTGACACACTGTATGCCGTTGCTATTGTAACACACTGTATGCCGTTGCTATGGTGACACACTGTGTGCCGTTGCTATGGTAACGCACTGTGTGCCGTTGCTATGGTGACACACTGTGAGCCGTTGTTAAGGTAACTCACTGTGTGCCGTTGGTAAGGTATAACACCCTGTGTGCCGTTGCTAAGGTAACACCCTGTGTGCCGTTGCTATGGTGACACACTCTGTACCGTTGCTATGGTAACGAACTGTGTGCCGTTGCAATGGTGACACACTGTGTGTCGTTGCTATGGTGATACACTGTGTGCCGTTGCTATGGTGACACACTGTGTGCCGTTGCTATGGTAACACACTGTGAGCCGTTGCTATGGTGATACACTGTGTGCCTTTGCTATGGTAACGCACTGTGTGCCGTTGCTATGGTAACACACTGTGTGCCGTTGCAATGGTAACGCACTGTGTGCCGTTGCTATGGTGACACACTGTGTGCCGTTGCTAAGGTACCACACTGTGTGCCGTTGCTATGGTGACACACTGTGAGCCGTTGCTATGGTAACGCACTGTATGCCGTTGCTATGGTTACACACTGTATGCCGTTTCTATGGTGACACACTGTGTGCCGTCGCTATGGTAACGCACTGTTTGCTGTTGCTATGGTGTCACACTGTATGCCGTTGCTATGGTAACACACTGTCAGCCGTTGCAATGGTAACACACAGTGAGCCGTTGCTATGGTGACACACTGTGTGCCGTTGCTATAGTAACGCACTGTTTGCCGTTGCTATGGTGATACACTGTGTGCCTTTGCTATATTAACGCACTGTGTGCCGTTGCTATGGTAACGCACTGTATACCGTTGCTATCGTAACGCACTGTGAGCCGTTGCTATGGTAACACACTGTATGCGGTTGCTATGGTCACACACTGTATGCCGTTGCTATGGTGACACACTGTGTGCCGTTGCTAAGGTAACACACTGTGTGCCGTTGCTATGGTGACACACTGTATGCCGTTGCCTTGGTAACACACTGTGTGCCGTTGCTATGGTAACACACTTGTTTGCCGTTGCTATTATAACACACTGATTGCCGTTGCTAAGGTAACACACTATGTTCCGTTGCTATGGTAACAGACTGTGTGCCGTTGCTGTGGTAACATCCTGTGTGCCGTTGCTATGGTGACACACTGTGTGCCGTTGCTATGGTGACACACTGTGTGCCGTTGCTAAGGTAGCACCGTGTGTGCCGTTGCTATTTTGACACACTGTGTGCCGTTGCTATGGTGACACACTGTGTGCCGTTGCTAAGGTAACACACTGTGTGCCGTTGCTATGGTAACACACTGTGTGCCATTGTTATGGTGGCACACTGTGTGCCGTTGCTATGGTGACACACTGTATGCCGTTGCAATGGTGGCACACTGTGTGCCGTTGCTATGGTAACACGCTGTTTGCCGTTGTTATGGTGGCACACTGTGTGCCGTTGCTATGGTGACACACTGTTTGCCGTTGCTCTGGTGACACACTGTATGCCGTTGCTATGGTAACACACTGTATGCCGTTGCTATGGTAACACACAGTATGCTGTTGCTATGGTGACGCACTGTGTGCCGTTGCTAAGGTAACACACTGTGTGCCGTTGCTATGGTGATACACTGTATGCCGTTGCCTTGGTAACACACTGTGTGCCGTTGCTATGTTAACACACTGTTTGCCGTTGCTATTATAACACACTGTTTACCGTTGCTAAGGTAACACACTATGTGTTGTTGCTATGGTAACACACTGTGGGCCGTTGCTATGGTGACACACTGTGTACCGTTGCTGTGGTAACGCATTGTGTGCCGTTGTTAAGGTAACGCACTGTGTGCCGTTGCTATGGTGACACTATGTGCCGTTGCTATGGTGATACACTGTATGCCGTTTCTATGGTGACACACTGTATGCCGTTGTTAAGGTAACACACTGCTTGCCGTCGCGATGGTGACACACTGTATGCCGTTGTTAAGGTAACACACTGCTTGCCGTCGCTATGTTGACACACTGTATGCCGTTGTTAAGGTGACACACTGTGTGCCGTTGCTATGGTGACACACTGTATGCCGTTGTTAAGTGACACACTGTGTGCCGTTGCTATGGTGACACACTGTGTGCCGTAGTTAAGGTGACACACTGTGTGCGTTTGCTATGGTGACACACTGTATGCCGTTGTTTAGGTAACACACTGTGTGCCGTTGGTGTGGTAACACCCTGTGTGCCGTTGCTATGGTGACACACTGTGTGCCGTTGCTAAGGTAACACAATGTGTGCCGTTGTTATGGTGGCACACTGTGTGCCGTTGCTATGGTGACACACTGTATGCCGTTGCTATGGTGACACACTGTGTGCCGTTGGTATGGTGACACACTGTATGCCGTTGCTATGGAGACTCACTGTGTGCCGTTGCTATGGTGACGCACTGTGTGCCGTTGCTAAGGTAACGCACTGTGTGCCGTTGCTATGGCAACGCACTGTTTGCCGTTGCTATGCTGACACCCTGTGTGCCGTTGCTATGCTGACACACTGTGTGCCTTTGCTAAGGTCACACACTGTGATCCGTTGCTATGGTGACACACTGTGTGCCGTTGCTAAGGTAACACCCTGTGTGCCGTTGCTATTTTGACACACTGTGTGCCGTTGCTATGGTGACACACTGTGTGCCGTTGCTAAGGTAACACACTGTGTGCCGTTGCTATGGTGACACACTGTGTGCCGTTGTTATGGTTGCACACTGTGTGCCGTTGCTATGGTGACACACTGTATGCCGTTGCTATGGTGACACACTGTGAGCCGTTGCTATGGTAACACACTCTGTGCCATTGCTATGGTAACGCACTGTGTGCCGTTGCTATGGTAACACTCTCTGTGCCGTTGCTATGGTAACGCAATGTGTGCCGTTGCTATTGTGACACACTGTATGCCGTTGCTTTTGTAACACACTGTATGCCGTTGCTATGGTGACACACTGTGTGCCGTTGCTATTGTAAACGCACTGTGTGCCGTTGCTATGGTGACACACTGTGAGCCGTTGTTAAGGTAACTCACTGTGTCCCGTTGCTAAGGTAACACACTGTTTGCCGTTGCTATGGTGACACACAGTGAGCCGTTGCTATGGTGATACCCTGTGTGCCGTTGCTAAGGTAACACCCTGTGTGCCGTTGCTAAGATAACACCCTGTGTGCCGTTGCTATGGTGACACACTCTGTACCGTTGCTATGGTAACGAACTGTGTGCCGTTGCAATGGTGACACACTGTGTGTCGTTGCTATGGTGATACACTGTGTGCCGTTGCTATGGTGACACACTGTGTGCCGTTGCTATGGTAACACACTGTGAGCCGTTGCTATGGTAACACACTGTGAGCCGTTGCTATGGTGACACACTGTGTGCCGTTGCTATGGTAACGCACTGTTTGCCGTTGCTATGGTGACACACTGTGTGCCTTTGCTATGGTAACGCACTGTGTGCCGTTGCTATGGTAACACAATGTGTGCCGTTGCAATGGTAACGCACTGTGTGCCGTTGCTATGGTGACACACTGTGTACCGTTGCTAAGGTAACACACTGTGTGCCGTTGCTATGGTGACACACTGTGTGCCGTTGCTATGGTAACGCACTGTATGCCGTTGCTATGAATACACACTGTATGCCGTTTCTATGGTGACACACTGTGTGCCGTCGCTATGGTAACGCACTGTTTGCTGTTGCTATGGTGTCACACTGTATGCCGTCGCTATGGTAACGCACAGTGAGCCGTTCCTATGGTAACGCACTGTGTGCCGTTGCTATGGTAACGCACTGTGTGCCGTTGCTATGGTAACACACTGTGTGCCGTTGCTATGGTAACACACAGTGTGTCGATGCTATGGTAACGCACTGTGTGCCGTTGCTATGGTAACCCACTGTATACCGTTGCTATGGTAACGCACTGTGAGCCGTTGCTATGGTAACACGCTGTATGCGGTTGCTATGGTCACACACTGTATGCCGTTGCTATGGTGACACACTGTGTGCCGTTGCTAAGGTAACACACTGTGTGCCGTTGCTATGGTAACACACTGTATGGCGTTGCCTTGGTAACACACTGTGTGCCGCTGCTATGGTAACACACTTGTTTGCAGTTGCTATTATAACACACTGTTTGCCGTTGCTAAGGTAACACACTATGTACCGTTGCTATGGTAACAGACTGTGTGCCGTTGCTGTGGTAACATGCTGTGTGCCGTTGCTATGGTGACACACTGTGTGCCGTTGCTATGGTGACACACTGTGTGCCGTTGCTAAGGTAGCACCGTGTGTGCCGTTGCTATTTTGACACACTGTGTGCCGTTGCTATGGTGACACACTGTGTGCCGTTGCTAAGGTAACACACTGTGTGCCGTTGCTATGGTGACACACTGTGTGCCATTGTTATGGTGGCACACTGTGTGCCGTTGCTATGGTGACACACTGTATGCCGTTGCTATGGTGACACACTGTGTGCCGTTGCTATGGTGGCACACTGTGTGCCGTTGCTATGGTAACACGCTGTTTGCCGTTGTTATGGTGGCACACTGTGTGCCGTTGCTATGGTGACACACTGTTTGCCGTTGCTCTGGTGACACACTGTATGCCGTTGCTATGGTAACACACTGTATGCCGTTGCTATGGTAACACACTGTATGCCGTTGCTAAGGTGACACACTGTGTGCCGTTGCTATGGTAACACACTGTGTACCGTTGCTATGGTAACACACTGTGTGCTGTTGCTATGGTGACACACTGTGTGCCGTTGCTATGGTAACACACTGTGTGCCGTTGCTATGGTGACACATGGTATGCCGTTGTTAAGGTGACCCACTGTGTGCCGTTGCTATGGTAACACACTGTATGCCGTTGCTATGGTAACACACTCTGTGCCGTTGCTATGGTGACACACTGTGTGCCGTTGCTATGGTAACGCACTGTATGCCGTTGCTATGGTTACACACTGTGTGCCGTTGTTAAGGTGACACACTGTGTGCCGTTGCTATGGTGACACACTGTATGCCGTTGTTAAGTGACACACTGTGTGCCGTTGCTATGGTGACACACTGTGAGCCGTTGCTATGGTAACACACTGTATGCCGTTGCTATGGTAACACACTGTGTTCCGTTGCTATGGTAACACACTGTATGCCGTTGCTATGGTGATACACTGTGAGCCGTTGCTATGGTAACACTCTGTGAGCCGTTGCTATGGTAACACACTGTGTGCCGTTGCTATGGTAACACACTGTGTGCCATTGCTATGGTAACAAACTGTGAGCCGTTGCTATGGTAACTCACTCTGTGCCATTGCTATTGTAACACACTGTGTGCCGTTGCTATGGTAACACCCTGTTTGCCGTTGCTATGGTAACTCTCTCTGTGCCGTTGCTATGGTAACGCATTGTGTGCTGTTTCTATGGTGACACACTGTGTGCCGTTGCTAAGGTAACACACTGTGTGCCGGCGCTATGGTAACACACTGTATGCCGTTGCTAAGGTGACACACTGTGTGCCGTTGCTATGGTAACGCACTGTGTGCCGTTGCTATGGCAACGCACTGTTTGCCGTTGCTATGGTAACGCACTGTGTGCCGTTGCTAAGGTAACACTGTGTCCCGTTGCTAAGTTAACACACTGTGTGCCGTTGCTAAGGTAACACCCTGTGTGCCGTTGCTATGGTAACACACTGTGGGCCGTTGCTATGGTGACACACTGTGTACCGTTGCTGTGGTAACGCATTGTGTTCCGTTGTTAAGGTAACGCACTGTGTGCCGTTGCTATGGTGACAATATGTGCCGTTGCTATGGTGATACACTGTGTGCCGTTGCTATGGTAACGCACTGTGTGCCGTTGCTATGGTGACACACTGTGAGCCGTTGTTAAGGTAACTCTCTGTGTCCCGTTGCTAAGGTAACACACTGTTTGCCGTTGCTATGGTGACACACAGTGAGCCGTTGCTATGGTGATACCCTGTGTGCCGTTGCTGAGGTAACACCCTGTGTGCCGTTGCTAAGATAACACCCTGTGTGCCGTTGCTATGGTGACACACTCTGTACCGTTGCTATGGTAACGATCTGTGTGCCGTTGCAATGGTGACACACTGTGTGTCGTTGCTATGGTGATACACTGTGTGCCGTTGCTATGGTGACACACTGTGTGCCGTTGCTATGGTGACACACTGTATGCCGTTGCCTTGGTAACACACTGTGTGCCGTTGCTATGTTAACACACTGTTTGCCGTTGCTATTATAACACACTGTTTACCGTTGCTAAGGTAACACACTATGTGTTGTTGCTATGGTAACACACTGTGTGCCGTTGCTGTGGTAACACCCTGTGTGCCGTTGCTATGGTGACACACTGTGTGCCGTTGCTAAGGTAACACACTGTGTGCCGTTGCTATGGTGACACACTGTGTGCCGTTGCTAAGGTAACACCGTGTGTGCCGTTGCTATTTTGACACACTGTGTGCCGTTGCTATGTTGACACACTGTGTGCCGTTGCTAAGGTAACACACTGTGTGCCGTTGCTATGTTGACACACTGTGTGCCGTTGCTAAGGTAACACACTGTTTGCCGTTGCTATGGTAACACACTGTGTGCCGTTGCTATGGTGGCACACTGTGTGCCGTTGCTATGGTAACACGCTGTGTGCCGTTGTTATGGTGGCACACTGTGTGCCGTTGCTATGGTGACACACTGCATGCCGTAGCTATGGGGGCACACTGTGTGCCGTTGGTATGGTGACACACTGTATGCCGTTGCTATGGTAACTCACTGTGTGCCGTTGCTATTGTGACGCACTGTGTGCCGTTGCTAAGGTAACACACTGTTTGCCGTTGCTATGGTAACGCACTGTGTGCCGTTGCTATGGCAACACACTGTTTGCCGTTGCTATGGTAACGCACTGTGTGCCGTTGCTAAGGTAACACTGTGTCCCGTTGCTAAGGTAACACACTGTGTGCCGTTGCTAAGGTAACACCCTGTGTGCCGTTGCTATGGTAACACACTGTGGGCCGTTGCTATGGTGACACACTGTGTACCGTTGCTGTGGTAACGCATTGTGTGCCGTTGTTAAGGTAACGCACTGTGTGCCGTTGCTATGGTGACAATATGTGCCGTTGCTATGGTGATACACTGTATGCCGTTTCTATGGTGACACACTGTATGCCGTTGTTAAGGTAACACACTGCTTGCCGTCGCTATGGTGACACACTGTATGCCGTTGTTAAGGTAACACACTGCTTGCCGTCGCTATGTTGACACACTGTATGCCGTTGTTAAGGTGACACACTGTGTGCCGTTGCTATGGTGACACACTGTATGCCGTTGTTAAGTGACACACTGTGTGCCGTTGCTATGGTGACACACTGTGTGCCGTAGTTAAGGTGACACACTGTGTGCCGTTGCTATGGTGACACACTGTATGCCGTTGTTTAGGTAACACACTGTGTGCCGTTGCTATGGTAACACACTGTATGCCGTTGCTATGGTAACACACTGTATGCCGTTGTTATGGTAACACACTGTGTTCCGTTGCTATGGTAACACACTGTATGCCGTTGCTATGGTGATACACTGTGAGCCGTTGCTATGGTAACACTCTGTGAGCCGTTGCTATGGTAACACACTGTGTGCCGTTGCTATGGTAACACACTGTGTGCCATTGCTATGGTAACAAACTGTGAGCCGTTGCTATGGTAACTCACTCTGTGCCATTGCTATTGTAACACACTGTGTGCCGTTGCTATGGTAACACACTGTTTGCCGTTGCTATGGTAACACTCTCTGTGCCGTTGCTATGGTAACGCATTGTGTGCTGTTGCTATGGTGACACACTGTGTGCCGTTGCTAAGGTAACACACTGTTTGCCGTTGCTATGGTAACACACAGTATGCCGTTGCTAAGGTGACACACTGTGTGCCGTTGCTATGGTAACGGACTGTGTGCCGTTGCTATGGCAACGCACTGTTTGCCGTTGCTATGGTAACGCACTGTGTGCCGTTGCTAAGGTAACACTGTGTCCCGTTGCTAAGGTAACACACTGTGTGCCGTTGCTAAGGTAACACCCTGTGTGCCGTTGCTATGGTAACACGCTGTGGGCCGTTGCTATGGTGACACACTGTGTACCGTTGCTGTGGTAACGCATTGTGTTCCGTTGTTAAAGTAACGCACTGTGTGCCGTTGCTATGGTGACAATATGTGCCGTTGCTATGGTGATACACTGTATGCCGTTTCTATGGTGACACACTGTATGCCGTTGTTAAGGTAACACACTGCTTGCCGTCGTTATGGTGACACACTGTATGCCGTTGTTAAGGTGAACACTGTGTGCCGTTGCTATGGTGACACATTGTATGCCGTTGTTAAGGTGACACACTGTGTGCCGTTGCTATGGTGACACACTGTGTGCCGTAGTTAAGGTGACACACTGTGTGCCGTTGCTATGGTGACACACTGTATGCCGTTGTTTAGGTAACACACTGTGTGCCGTTGCTATGGTAACACACTGTATGCCGTTGCTATGGTAACACACTGTATGCCGTTGCTATGGTAACACACTGTGTTCCGTTGCTATGGTAACGCACTGTATGCCGTTACTATGGTTACACACTGTGAGCCGTTGCTATAGTAACACACTGTGTGCCGTTGCTATGGTAACACACTGTGTGCCATTGCTATGGTAACACACTGTGAGCCGTTGCTATGGTAACACACTCTGTGCCATTGCTATGGTAACGCACTGTGTGCCGTTGATATGGTAACACTCTCTGTGCCGTTGCTATGGTAAAACACTGTGTGCTGTTGCTACGGTGACACACTGTGTGCCGTTGCTAAGGTAACACACTGTGTGCCGTTGCTATGGTAACACACTGTATGCCGTTGCTAAGGTGACACACTGTGTGCCGTTGCTATGGTAACACACTGTGTGCCGTTGCTATGGTGACACATGGTATGCCGTTGTTAAGGTGACCCACTGTGTGCCGTTGCTATGGTAACACACTGTATGCCGTTGCTATGGAAACACACTCTGTGCCGTTGCTATGGTGACACACTGTGTGCCGTTGCTATGGTAACGCACTGTATGCCGTTGCTATGGTTACACACTGTGTGCCGTTGTTAAGGTGACACACTGTGTGCCGTTGCTATGGAGACACACTGTATGCCGTTGTTAAGTGACGCACTGTGTGCCGTTGCTATGGTGACACACTGTGAGCCGTTCCTATGGTAACACACAGTATGCCGTTGCTATGGTAACACACTGTGTTCCGTTGCTATGGTAACACACTGTATGCCGTTGCTATGGTGATACACTGTGAGCCGTTGCTATGGTAACACTCTGTGAGCCGTTGCTATGGTAACACACTGTGTGCCGTTGCTATGGTAACACACTGTGTGCCATTGCTATGTAACAAACTGTGAGCCGTTGCTATGGTAACTCACTCTGTGCCATTGCTATTGTAACACACTGTGTGCCGTTGCTATGGTAACACCCTGTTTGCCGTTGCTATGGTAACTCTCTCTGTGCCGTTGCTATGGTAACGCATTGTGTGCTGTTTCTATGGTGACACACTGTGTGCCGTTGCTAAGGTAACACACTGTGTGCCGGCGCTATGGTAACACACTGTATGCCGTTGCTAAGGTGACACACTGTGTGCCGTTGCTATGGTAACGCACTGTGTGCCGTTGCTATGGCAACGCACTGTTTGCCGTTGCTATGGTAACGCACTGTGTGCCGTTGCTAAGGTAACACTGTGTCCCGTTGCTAAGGTAACACACTGTGTGCCGTTGCTAAGGTAACACCCTGTGTGCCGTTGCTATGGTAACACACTGTGGGCCGTTGCTATGGTGACACACTGTGTACCGTTGCTGTGGTAACGCATTGTGTTCCGTTGTTAAGGTAACGCACTGTGTGCCGTTGCTATGGTGACAATATGTGCCGTTGCTATGGTGATACACTGTGTGCCGTTGCTATGGTAACGCACTGTGTGCCGTTGCTATGGTGACACACTGTGAGCCGTTGTTAAGGTAACTCACTGTGTCCCGTTGCTAAGGTAACACACTGTTTGCCGTTGCTATGGTGACACACAGTGAGCCGTTGCTATGGTGATACCCTGTGTGCCGTTGCTAAGGTAACACCCTGTGTGCCGTTGCTAAGATAACACCCTGTGTGCCGTTGCTATGGTGACACACTCTGTACCGTTGCTATGGTAACGAACTGTGTGCCGTTGCAATGGTGACACACTGTGTGTCGTTGCTATGGTGATACACTGTGTGCCGTTGCTATGGTGACACACTGTGTGCCGTTGCTATGGTAACACACTGTGAGCCGTTGCTATGGTAACACACTGTGAGCCGTTGCTATGGTGACACACTGTGTGCCGTTGCTATGGTAACGCACTGTTTGCCGTTGCTATGGTGACACACTGTGTGCCTGTGCTATGGTAACGCACTGTGTGCCGTTGCTATGGTAACACAATGTGTGCCGTTGCAATGGTAACGCACTGTGTGCCGTTGCTATGGTGACACACTGTGTGCCGTTGCTAAGGTAACACACTGTGTGCCGTTGCTATGGTGACACACTGTGTGCCGTTGCTATGGTAACGCACTGTATGCCGTTGCTATGAATACACACTGTATGCCGTTTCTATGGTGACACACTGTGTGCCGTCGCTATGGTAACGCACTGTTTGCTGTTGCTATGGTGTCACACTGTATGCCGTCGCTATGGTAACGCACAGTGAGCCGTTCCTATGGTAACGCACTGTGTGCCGTTGCTATGGTAACGCACTGTGTGCCGTTGCTATGGTAACACACTGTGTGCCGTTGCTATGGTAATACACAGTGTGCCGATGCTATGGTAACACACTGTGTGCCGTTGCTATGGTGACACACTGTATGCCGTTGCCTTGGTAACACACTGTGTGCCGTTGCTATGTTAACACACTGTTTGCCGTTGCTATTATAACACACTGTTTACCGTTGCTAAGGTAACACACTATGTGTTGTTGCTATGGTAACACACTGTGTGCCGTTGCTGTGGTAACACCCTGTGTGCCGTTGCTATGGTGACACACTGTGTGCCGTTGCTAAGGTAACACACTGTGTGCCGTTGCTATGGTGACACACTGTGTGCCGTTGCTAAGGTAACACCGTGTGTGCCGTTGCTATTTTGACACACTGTGTGCCGTTGCTATGTTGACACACTGTGTGCCGTTGCTAAGGTAACACACTGTGTGCCGTTGCTATGTTGACACACTGTGTGCCGTTGCTAAGGTAACACACTGTTTGCCGTTGCTATGGTAACACACTGTGTGCCATTGTTATGGTGGCACACTGTGTGCCGTTGCTATGGTGACACACTGTATGCCGTTGCTATGGTTACACACTGTGTGCCGTTGCTATGGTGGCACACTGTGTGCCGTTGCTATGGTAACACGCTGTGTGCCGTTGCTATGGTGGCACACTGTGTGCCGTTGCTATGGTGACACACAACATGCCGTAGCTATGGGGGCACACTGTGTGCCGTTGGTATGGTGACACACTGTATGCCGTTGCTATGGTAACTCACTGTGTGCCGTTGCTATGGTGACGCACTGTGTGCCGTTGCTAAGGTAACACACTGTTTGCCGTTGCTATAGTAACGCACTGTGTGCCGTTGCTATGGCAACGCACTGTTTGCCGTTGCTATGGTAACGCACTGTGTGCCGTTGCTAAGGTAACACTGTGTCCCGTTGCTAAGGTAACACACTGTGTGCCGTTGCTAAGGTAACACCCTGTGTGCCGTTGCTATGGTAACACTCTGTGGGCCGTTGCTATGGTGACACACTGTGTACCGTTGCTGTGGTAACGCATTGTGTGCCGTTGTTAAGGTAACGCACTGTGTGCCGTTGCTATGGTGACAATATGTGCCGTTGCTATGGTGATACACTGTATGCCGTTTCTATGGTGACACACTGTATGCCGTTGTTAAGGTAACACACTGCTTGCCGTCGCTATGGTGACACACTGTATGCCGTTGTTAAGGTAACACACTGCTTGCCGTCGCTATGTTGACACACTGTATGCCGTTGTTAAGGTGACACACTGTGTGCCGTTGCTATAGTGACACACTGTATGCCGTTGTTAAGTGACACACTGTGTGCCGTTGCTATGGTGACACACTGTGTGCCGTAGTTAAGGTGACACACTGTGTGCCGTTGCTATGGTGACACACTGTATGCCGTTGTTTAGGTAACACACTGTGTGCCGTTGCTATGGTAACACACTGTATGCCGTTGCTATGGTAACACAATGTATGCCGTTGCTATGGTAACACACTGTGTTCCGTTGCTATGGTAACACACTGTATGCCGTTGCTATGGTGATACACTGTGAGCCGTTGCTATGGTAACACTCTGTGAGCCGTTGCTATGGTAACACACTGTGTGCCGTTGCTATGGTAACACACTGTGTGCCATTGCTATGGTAACAAACTGTGAGCCGTTGCTATGGTAACTCACTCTGTGCCATTGCTATTGTAACACACTGTGTGCCGTTGCTATGGTAACACACTGTTTGCCGTTGCTATGGTAACACTCTCTGTGCCGTTGCTATGGTAACGCATTGTGTGCTGTTGCTATGGTGACACACTGTGTGCCGTTGCTAAGGTAACACACTGTTTGCCGTTGCTATGGTAACACACAGTATGCCGTTGCTAAGGTGACACACTGTGTGCCGTTGCTATGGTAACGGACTGTGTGCCGTTGCTATGGCAACGCACTGTTTGCCGTTGCTATGGTAACGCACTGTGTGCCGTTGCTAAGGTAACACTGTGTCCCGTTGCTAAGGTAACACACTGTGTGCCGTTGCTAAGGTAACACCCTGTGTGCCGTTGCTATGGTAACACGCTGTGGGCCGTTGCTATGGTGACACACTGTGTACCGTTGCTGTGGTAACGCATTGTGTTCCGTTGTTAAAGTAACGCACTGTTGGCCGTTGCTATGGTGACAATATGTGCCGTTTCTATGGTGATACACTGTATGCCGTTTCTATGGTGACACACTGTATGCCGTTGTTAAGGTAACACACTGCTTGCCGTCGTTATGGTGACACACTGTATGCCGTTGTTAAGGTGAACACTGTGTGCCGTTGCTATGGTGACACATTGTATGCCGTTGTTAAGGTGACACACTGTGTGCCGTTGCTATGGTGACACACTGTGTGCCGTAGTTAAGGTGACACACTGTGTGCCGTTGCTATGGTGACACACTGTATGCCGTTGTTTAGGTAACACACTGTGTGCCGTTGCTATGGTAACACACTGTATGCCATTGCTATGGTAACACACTGTATGCCGTTGCTATGGTAACACACTGTGTTCCGTTGCTATGGTAACACACTGTATGCCGTTGCTATGGTGATACACTGTGAGCCGTTGCTATGGTAACACACTGTGAGCCGTTGCTATAGTAACACACTGTGTGCCGTTGCTATGGTAACACACTGTGTGCCATTGCTATGGTAACACACTGTGAGCCGTTGCTATGGTAACACACTCTATGCCATTTCTATGGTAACGCACTGTGTGCCGTTGATATGGTAACACTCTCTGTGCCGTTGCTATGGTAAAACACTGTGTGCTGTTGCTACGGTGACACACTGTGTGCCGTTGCTAAGGTAACACACTGTGTGCCGTTGCTATGGTAACACACTGTATGCCGTTGCTAAGGTGACACACTGTGTGCCGTTGCTATGGTAACACACTGTGTGCCGTTGCTATGGTGACACATGGTATGCCGTTGTTAAGGTGACCCACTGTGTGCCGTTGCTATGGTAACACACTGTATGCCGTTGCTATGGTAACACACTCTGTGCCGTTGCTATGGTGACACACTGTGTGCCGTTGCTATGGTAACGCACTGTATGCCGTTGCTATGGTTACACACTGTGTGCCGTTGTTATGGTGACACACTGTGTGCCGTTGCTATGGAGACACACTGTATGCCGTTGTTAAGTGACACACTGTGTGCCGTTGCTATGGTGACACACTGTGAGCCGTTGCTATGGTAACACACTGTATGCCGTTGCTATGGTAACACACTGTGTTCCGTTGCTATAGTAACACACTGTATGCCGTTGCTATGGTGATACACTGTGAGCCGTTGCTATGGTAACACTCTGTGAGCCGTTGCTATGGTAACACACTGTGTGCCGTTGCTATGGTAACACACTGTGTGCCATTGCTATGGTAACAAACTGTGAGCCGTTGCTATGGTAACTCACTCTGTGCCATTGCTATTGTAACACACTGTGTGCCGTTGCTATGGTAACACCCTGTTTGCCGTTGCTATGGTAACTCTCTCTGTGCCGTTGCTATGGTAACGCATTGTGTGCTGTTTCTATGGTGACACACTGTGTGCCGTTGCTAAGGTAACACACTGTGTGCCGGCGCTATGGTAACACACTGTATGCCGTTGCTAAGGTGACACACTGTGTGCCGTTGCTATGGTAACGCACTGTGTGCCGTTGCTATGGCAACGCACTGTTTGCCGTTGCTATGGTAACGCACTGTGTGCCGTTGCTAAGGTAACACTGTGTCCCGTTGCTAAGGTAACACACTGTGTGCCGTTGCTAAGGTAACACCCTGTGTGCCGTTGCTATGGTAACACACTGTGGGCCGTTGCTATGGTGACACACTGTGTACCGTTGCTGTGGTAACGCATTGTGTTCCGTTGTTAAGGTAACGCACTGTGTGCCGTTGCTATGGTGACAATATGTGCCGTTGCTATGGTGATACACTGTGTGCCGTTGCTATGGTAACGCACTGTGTGCCGTTGCTATGGTGACACACTGTGAGCCGTTGTTAAGGTAACTCACTGTGTCCCGTTGCTAAGGTAACACACTGTTTGCCGTTGCTATGGTGACACACAGTGAGCCGTTGCTATGGTGATACCCTGTGTGCCGTTGCTAAGGTAACACCCTGTGTGCCGTTGCTAAGATAACACCCTGTGTGCCGTTGCTATGGTGACACACTCTGTACCGTTGCTATGGTAACGAACTGTGTGCCGTTGCAATGGTGACACACTGTGTGTCGTTGCTATGGTGATACACTGTGTGCCGTTGCTATGGTGACACACTGTGTGCCGTTGCTATGGTAACACACTGTGAGCCGTTGCTATGGTAACACACTGTGAGCCGTTGCTATGGTGACACACTGTGTGCCGTTGCTATGGTAACGCACTGTTTGCCGTTGCTATGGTGACACACTGTGTGCCTGTGCTATGGTAACGCACTGTGTGCCGTTGCTATGGTAACACAATGTGTGCCGTTGCAATGGTAACGCACTGTGTGCCGTTGCTATGGTGACACACTGTGTGCCGTTGCTAAGGTAACACACTGTGTGCCGTTGCTATGGTGACACACTGTGTGCCGTTGCTATGGTAACGCACTGTATGCCGTTGCTATGAATACACACTGTATGCCGTTTCTATGGTGACACACTGTGTGCCGTCGCTATGGTAACGCACTGTTTGCTGTTGCTATGGTGTCACACTGTATGCCGTCGCTATGGTAACGCACAGTGAGCCGTTCCTATGGTAACGCACTGTGTGCCGTTGCTATGGTAACGCACTGTGTGCCGTTGCTATGGTAACACACTGTGTGCCGTTGCTATGGTAATACACAGTGTGCCGATGCTATGGTAACACACTGTGTGCCGTTGCTATGGTGACACACTGTATGCCGTTGCCTTGGTAACACACTGTGTGCCGTTGCTATGTTAACACACTGTTTGCCGTTGCTATTATAACACACTGTTTACCGTTGCTAAGGTAACACACTATGTGTTGTTGCTATGGTAACACACTGTGTGCCGTTGCTGTGGTAACACCCTGTGTGCCGTTGCTATGGTGACACACTGTGTGCCGTTGCTAAGGTAACACACTGTGTGCCGTTGCTATGGTGACACACTGTGTGCCGTTGCTAAGGTAACACCGTGTGTGCCGTTGCTATTTTGACACACTGTGTGCCGTTGCTATGTTGACACACTGTGTGCCGTTGCTAAGGTAACACACTGTGTGCCGTTGCTATGTTGACACACTGTGTGCCGTTGCTAAGGTAACACACTGTTTGCCGTTGCTATGGTAACACACTGTGTGCCATTGTTATGGTGGCACACTGTGTGCCGTTGCTATGGTGACACACTGTATGCCGTTGCTATGGTTACACACTGTGTGCCGTTGCTATGGTGGCACACTGTGTGCCGTTGCTATGGTAACACGCTGTGTGCCGTTGCTATGGTGGCACACTGTGTGCCGTTGCTATGGTGACACACAACATGCCGTAGCTATGGGGGCACACTGTGTGCCGTTGGTATGGTGACACACTGTATGCCGTTGCTATGGTAACTCACTGTGTGCCGTTGCTATGGTGACGCACTGTGTGCCGTTGCTAAGGTAACACACTGTTTGCCGTTGCTATAGTAACGCACTGTGTGCCGTTGCTATGGCAACGCACTGTTTGCCGTTGCTATGGTAACGCACTGTGTGCCGTTGCTAAGGTAACACTGTGTCCCGTTGCTAAGGTAACACACTGTGTGCCGTTGCTAAGGTAACACCCTGTGTGCCGTTGCTATGGTAACACTCTGTGGGCCGTTGCTATGGTGACACACTGTGTACCGTTGCTGTGGTAACGCATTGTGTGCCGTTGTTAAGGTAACGCACTGTGTGCCGTTGCTATGGTGACAATATGTGCCGTTGCTATGGTGATACACTGTATGCCGTTTCTATGGTGACACACTGTATGCCGTTGTTAAGGTAACACACTGCTTGCCGTCGCTATGGTGACACACTGTATGCCGTTGTTAAGGTAACACACTGCTTGCCGTCGCTATGTTGACACACTGTATGCCGTTGTTAAGGTGACACACTGTGTGCCGTTGCTATGGTGACACACTGTATGCCGTTGTTAAGTGACACACTGTGTGCCGTTGCTATGGTGACACACTGTGTGCCGTAGTTAAGGTGACACACTGTGTGCCGTTGCTATGGTGACACACTGTATGCCGTTGTTTAGGTAACACACTGTGTGCCGTTGCTATGGTAACACACTGTATGCCGTTGCTATGGTAACACAATGTATGCCGTTGCTATGGTAACACACTGTGTTCCGTTGCTATGGTAACACACTGTATGCCGTTGCTATGGTGATACACTGTGAGCCGTTGCTATGGTAACACTCTGTGAGCCGTTGCTATGGTAACACACTGTGTGCCGTTGCTATGGTAACACACTGTGTGCCATTGCTATGGTAACAAACTGTGAGCCGTTGCTATGGTAACTCACTCTGTGCCATTGCTATTGTAACACACTGTGTGCCGTTGCTATGGTAACACACTGTTTGCCGTTGCTATGGTAACACTCTCTGTGCCGTTGCTATGGTAACGCATTGTGTGCTGTTGCTATGGTGACACACTGTGTGCCGTTGCTAAGGTAACACACTGTTTGCCGTTGCTATGGTAACACACAGTATGCCGTTGCTAAGGTGACACACTGTGTGCCGTTGCTATGGTAACGGACTGTGTGCCGTTGCTATGGCAACGCACTGTTTGCCGTTGCTATGGTAACGCACTGTGTGCCGTTGCTAAGGTAACACTGTGTCCCGTTGCTAAGGTAACACACTGTGTGCCGTTGCTAAGGTAACACCCTGTGTGCCGTTGCTATGGTAACACGCTGTGGGCCGTTGCTATGGTGACACACTGTGTACCGTTGCTGTGGTAACGCATTGTGTTCCGTTGTTAAAGTAACGCACTGTTGGCCGTTGCTATGGTGACAATATGTGCCGTTTCTATGGTGATACACTGTATGCCGTTTCTATGGTGACACACTGTATGCCGTTGTTAAGGTAACACACTGCTTGCCGTCGTTATGGTGACACACTGTATGCCGTTGTTAAGGTGAACACTGTGTGCCGTTGCTATGGTGACACATTGTATGCCGTTGTTAAGGTGACACACTGTGTGCCGTTGCTATGGTGACACACTGTGTGCCGTAGTTAAGGTGACACACTGTGTGCCGTTGCTATGGTGACACACTGTATGCCGTTGTTTAGGTAACACACTGTGTGCCGTTGCTATGGTAACACACTGTATGCCATTGCTATGGTAACACACTGTATGCCGTTGCTATGGTAACACACTGTGTTCCGTTGCTATGGTAACACACTGTATGCCGTTGCTATGGTGATACACTGTGAGCCGTTGCTATGGTAACACACTGTGAGCCGTTGCTATAGTAACACACTGTGTGCCGTTGCTATGGTAACACACTGTGTGCCATTGCTATGGTAACACACTGTGAGCCGTTGCTATGGTAACACACTCTATGCCATTTCTATGGTAACGCACTGTGTGCCGTTGATATGGTAACACTCTCTGTGCCGTTGCTATGGTAAAACACTGTGTGCTGTTGCTACGGTGACACACTGTGTGCCGTTGCTAAGGTAACACACTGTGTGCCGTTGCTATGGTAACACACTGTATGCCGTTGCTAAGGTGACACACTGTGTGCCGTTGCTATGGTAACACACTGTGTGCCGTTGCTATGGTGACACATGGTATGCCGTTGTTAAGGTGACCCACTGTGTGCCGTTGCTATGGTAACACACTGTATGCCGTTGCTATGGTAACACACTCTGTGCCGTTGCTATGGTGACACACTGTGTGCCGTTGCTATGGTAACGCACTGTATGCCGTTGCTATGGTTACACACTGTGTGCCGTTGTTATGGTGACACACTGTGTGCCGTTGCTATGGAGACACACTGTATGCCGTTGTTAAGTGACACACTGTGTGCCGTTGCTATGGTGACACACTGTGAGCCGTTGCTATGGTAACACACTGTATGCCGTTGCTATGGTAACACACTGTGTTCCGTTGCTATAGTAACACACTGTATGCCGTTGCTATGGTGATACACTGTGAGCCGTTGCTATGGTAACACTCTGTGAGCCGTTGCTATGGTAACACACTGTGTGCCGTTGCTATGGTAACACACTGTGTGCCATTGCTATGGTAACAAACTGTGAGCCGTTGCTATGGTAACTCACTCTGTGCCATTGCTATTGTAACACACTGTGTGCCGTTGCTATGGTAACACCCTGTTTGCCGTTGCTATGGTAACTCTCTCTGTGCCGTTGCTATGGTAACGCATTGTGTGCTGTTTCTATGGTGACACACTGTGTGCCGTTGCTAAGGTAACACACTGTGTGCCGGCGCTATGGTAACACACTGTATGCCGTTGCTAAGGTGACACACTGTGTGCCGTTGCTATGGTAACGCACTGTGTGCCGTTGCTATGGCAACGCACTGTTTGCCGTTGCTATGGTAACGCACTGTGTGCCGTTGCTAAGGTAACACTGTGTCCCGTTGCTAAGGTAACACACTGTGTGCCGTTGCTAAGGTAACACCCTGTGTGCCGTTGCTATGGTAACACACTGTGGGCCGTTGCTATGGTGACACACTGTGTACCGTTGCTGTGGTAACGCATTGTGTTCCGTTGTTAAGGTAACGCACTGTGTGCCGTTGCTATGGTGACAATATGTGCCGTTGCTATGGTGATACACTGTGTGCCGTTGCTATGGTAACGCACTGTGTGCCGTTGCTATGGTGACACACTGTGAGCCGTTGTTAAGGTAACTCACTGTGTCCCGTTGCTAAGGTAACACACTGTTTGCCGTTGCTATGGTGACACACAGTGAGCCGTTGCTATGGTGATACCCTGTGTGCCGTTGCTAAGGTAACACCCTGTGTGCCGTTGCTAAGATAACACCCTGTGTGCCGTTGCTATGGTGACACACTCTGTACCGTTGCTATGGTAACGAACTGTGTGCCGTTGCAATGGTGACACACTGTGTGTCGTTGCTATGGTGATACACTGTGTGCCGTTGCTATGGTGACACACTGTGTGCCGTTGCTATGGTAACACACTGTGAGCCGTTGCTATGGTAACACACTGTGAGCCGTTGCTATGGTGACACACTGTGTGCCGTTGCTATGGTAACGCACTGTTTGCCGTTGCTATGGTGACACACTGTGTGCCTGTGCTATGGTAACGCACTGTGTGCCGTTGCTATGGTAACACAATGTGTGCCGTTGCAATGGTAACGCACTGTGTGCCGTTGCTATGGTGACACACTGTGTGCCGTTGCTAAGGTAACACACTGTGTGCCGTTGCTATGGTGACACACTGTGTGCCGTTGCTATGGTAACGCACTGTATGCCGTTGCTATGAATACACACTGTATGCCGTTTCTATGGTGACACACTGTGTGCCGTCGCTATGGTAACGCACTGTTTGCTGTTGCTATGGTGTCACACTGTATGCCGTCGCTATGGTAACGCACAGTGAGCCTTTCCTATGGTAACGCACTGTGTGCCGTTGCTATGGTAACGCACTGTGTGCCGTTGCTATGGTAACACACTGTGTGCCGTTGCTATGGTAATACACAGTGTGCCGATGCTATGGTAACACACTGTGTGCCGTTGCTATGGTGACACACTGTATGCCGTTGCCTTGGTAACACACTGTGTGCCGTTGCTATGTTAACACACTGTTTGCCGTTGCTATTATAACACACTGTTTACCGTTGCTAAGGTAACACACTATGTGTTGTTGCTATGGTAACACACTGTGTGCCGTTGCTGTGGTAACACCCTGTGTGCCGTTGCTATGGTGACACACTGTGTGCCGTTGCTAAGGTAACACACTGTGTGCCGTTGCTATGGTGACACACTGTGTGCCGTTGCTAAGGTAACACCGTGTGTGCCGTTGCTATTTTGACACACTGTGTGCCGTTGCTATGTTGACACACTGTGTGCCGTTGCTAAGGTAACACACTGTGTGCCGTTGCTATGTTGACACACTGTGTGCCGTTGCTAAGGTAACACACTGTTTGCCGTTGCTATGGTAACACACTGTGTGCCATTGTTATGGTGGCACACTGTGTGCCGTTGCTATGGTGACACACTGTATGCCGTTGCTATGGTTACACACTGTGTGCCGTTGCTATGGTGGCACACTGTGTGCCGTTGCTATGGTAACACGCTGTGTGCCGTTGTTATGGTGGCACACTGTGTGCCGTTGCTATGGTGACACACTGCATGCCGTAGCTATGGGGGCACACTGTGTGCCGTTGGTATGGTGACACACTGTATGCCGTTGCTATGGTAACTCACTGTGTGCCGTTGCTATGGTGACGCACTGTGTGCCGTTGCTAAGGTAACACACTGTTTGCCGTTGCTATGGTAACGCACTGTGTGCCGTTGCTATGGCAACGCACTGTTTGCCGTTGCTATGGTAACGCACTGTGTGCCGTTGCTAAGGTAACACTGTGTCCCGTTGCTAAGGTAACACACTGTGTGCCGTTGCTAAGGTAACACCCTGTGTTCCGTTGCTATGGTAACACACTGTGGGCCGTTGCTATGGTGACACACTGTGTACCGTTGCTGTGGTAACGCATTGTGTGCCGTTGTTAAGGTAACGCACTGTGTGCCGTTGCTATGGTGACAATATGTGCCGTTGCTATGGTGATACACTGTATGCCGTTTCTATGGTGACACACTGTATGCCGTTGTTAAGGTAACACACTGCTTGCCGTCGCTATGGTGAGACACTGTATGCCGTTGTTAAGGTAACACACTGCTTGCCGTCGCTATGTTGACACACTGTATGCCGTTGTTAAGGTGACACACTGTGTGCCGTTGCTATGGTGACACACTGTATGCCGTTGTTAAGTGACACACTGTGTGCCGTTGCTATGGTGACACACCGTGTGCCGTAGTTAAGGTGACACACTGTGTGCCGTTGCTATGGTGACACACTGTATGCCGTTGTTTAGGTAACACACTGTGTGCCGTTGCTATGGTAACACACTGTATGCCGTTGCTATGGTAACACACTGTGTTCCGTTGCTATGGTAACACACTGTATGCCGTTGCTATGGTGATACACTGTGAGCCGTTGCTATGGTAACACTCTGTGAGCCGTTGCTATGGTAACACACTGTGTGCCGTTGCTATGGTAACACACTGTGTGCCATTGCTATGGTAACAAACTGTGAGCCGTTGCTATGGTAACTCACTCTGTGCCATTGCTATTGTTACACACTGTGTGCCGTTGCTATGGTAACACACTGTTTGCCGTTGCTATGGTAACACTCTCTGTGCCGTTGCTATGGTAACGCATTGTGTGCTGTTGCTATGGTGACACACTGTGTGCCGTTGCTAAGGTAACACACTGTTTGCCGTTGCTATGGTAACACACTGTATGCCGTTGCTAAGGTGACACACTGTGTGCCGTTGCTATGGTAACACTGTGTCCCGTTGCTAAGGTAACACACTGTGTGCCGTTGCTAAGGTAACACCCTGTGTGCCGTTGCTATGGTAACACACTGTGGGCCGTTGCTATGGTGACACACTGTGTACCGTTGCTGTGGTAACGCATTGTGTTCCGTTGTTAAGGTAACGCACTGTGTGCCGTTGCTATGGTGACAATATGTGCCGTTGCTATGGTGATACACTGTATGCCGTTTCTATGGTGACACACTGTATGCCGTTGTTAAGGTAACACACTGCTTGCCGTCGTTATGGTGACACACTGTATGCCGTTGTTAAGGTGAACACTGTGTGCCGTTGCTATGGTGACACATTGTATGCCGTTGTTAAGGTGACACACTGTGTGCCGTTGCTATGGTGACACACTGTGTGCCGTAGTTAAGGTGACACACTGTGTGCCGTTGCTATGGTGACACACTGTATGCCGTTGTTTAGGTAACACACTGTGTGCCGTTGCTATGGTAACACACTGTATGCCGTTGCTATGGTAACACACTGTATGCCGTTGCTATGGTAACACACTGTGTTCCGTTGCTATGGTAACACACTGTATGCCGTTGCTATGGTGATACACTGTGAGCCGTTGCTATGGTAACACACTGTGAGCCGTTGCTATAGTAACACACTGTGTGCCGTTGCTGTGGTAACACCCTGTGTGCCGTTGCTATGGTGACACACTGTGTGCCGTTGCTAAGGTAACACACTGTGTGCCGTTGCTATGGTGACACACTGTGTGCCGTTGCTAAGGTAACACCGTGTGTGCCGTTGCTATTTTGACACACTGTGTGCCGTTGCTATGTTGACACACTGTGTGCCGTTGCTAAGGTAACACACTGTGTGCCGTTGCTATGTTGACACACTGTGTGCCGTTGCTAAGGTAACACACTGTTTGCCGTTGCTATGGTAACACACTGTGTGCCATTGTTATGGTGGCACACTGTGTGCCGTTGCTATGGTGACACACTGTATGCCGTTGCTATGGTTACACACTGTGTGCCGTTGCTATGGTGGCACACTGTGTGCCGTTGCTATGGTAACACGCTGTGTGCCGTTGCTATGGTGGCACACTGTGTGCCGTTGCTATGGTGACACACTGCATGCCGTAGCTATGGGGGCACACTGTGTGCCGTTGGTATGGTGACACACTGTATGCCGTTGCTATGGTAACTCACTGTGTGCCGTTGCTATGGTGACGCACTGTGTGCCGTTGCTAAGGTAACACACTGTTTGCCGTTGCTATAGTAACGCACTGTGTGCCGTTGCTATGGCAACGCACTGTTTGCCGTTGCTATGGTAACGCACTGTGTGCCGTTGCTAAGGTAACACTGTGTCCCGTTGCTAAGGTAACACACTGTGTGCCGTTGCTAAGGTAACACCCTGTGTGCCGTTGCTATGGTAACACTCTGTGGGCCGTTGCTATGGTGACACACTGTGTACCGTTGCTGTGGTAACGCATTGTGTGCCGTTGTTAAGGTAACGCACTGTGTGCCGTTGCTATGGTGACAATATGTGCCGTTGCTATGGTGATACACTGTATGCCGTTTCTATGGTGACACACTGTATGCCGTTGTTAAGGTAACACACTGCTTGCCGTCGCTATGGTGACACACTGTATGCCGTTGTTAAGGTAACACACTGCTTGCCGTCGCTATGTTGACACACTGTATGCCGTTGTTAAGGTGACACACTGTGTGCCGTTGCTATGGTGACACACTGTATGCCGTTGTTAAGTGACACACTGTGTGCCGTTGCTATGGTGACACACTGTGTGCCGTAGTTAAGGTGACACACTGTGTGCCGTTGCTATGGTGACACACTGTATGCCGTTGTTTAGGTAACACACTGTGTGCCGTTGCTATGGTAACACACTGTATGCCGTTGCTATGGTAACACACTGTGTTCCGTTGCTATGGTAACACACTGTATGCCGTTGCTATGGTGATACACTGTGAGCCGTTGCTATGGTAACACTCTGTGAGCCGTTGCTATGGTAACACACTGTGTGCCGTTGCTATGGTAACACACTGTGTGCCATTGCTATGGTAACAAACTGTGAGCCGTTGCTATGGTAACTCACTCTGTGCCATTGCTATTGTAACACACTGTGTGCCGTTGCTATGGTAACACACTGTTTGCCGTTGCTATGGTAACACTCTCTGTTCCGTTGCTATGGTAACGCATTGTGTGCTGTTGCTATGGTGACACACTGTGTGCCGTTGCTAAGGTAACACACTGTTTGCCGTTGCTATGGTAACACACAGTATGCCGTTGCTAAGGTGACACACTGTGTGCCGTTGCTATGGTAACGGACTGTGTGCCGTTGCTATGGCAACGCACTGTTTGCCGTTGCTATGGTAACGCACTGTGTGCCGTTGCTAAGGTAACACTGTGTCCCGTTGCTAAGGTAACACACTGTGTGCCGTTGCTAAGGTAACACCCTGTGTGCCGTTGCTATGGTAACACGCTGTGGGCCGTTGCTATGGTGACACACTGTGTACCGTTGCTGTGGTAACGCATTGTGTTCCGTTGTTAAAGTAACGCACTGTGTGCCGTTGCTATGGTGACAATATGTGCCGTTGCTATGGTGATACACTGTATGCCGTTTCTATGGTGACACACTGTATGCCGTTGTTAAGGTAACACACTGCTTGCCGTCGTTATGGTGACACACTGTATGCCGTTGTTAAGGTGAACACTGTGTGCCGTTGCTATGGTGACACATTGTATGCCGTTGTTAAGGTGACACACTGTGTGCCGTTGCTATGGTGACACACTGTGTGCCGTAGTTAAGGTGACACACTGTGTGCCGTTGCTATGGTGACACACTGTATGCCGTTGTTTAGGTAACACACTGTGTGCCGTTGCTATGGTAACACACTGTATGCCATTGCTATGGTAACACACTGTATGCCGTTGCTATGGTAACACACTGTGTTCCGTTGCTATGGTAACCTACTGTATGCCGTTGCTATGGTGATACACTGTGAGCCGTTGCTATGGTAACACACTGTGAGCCGTTGCTATAGTAACACACTGTGTGCCGTTGCTATGGTAACACACTGTGTGCCATTGCTATGGTAACACACTGTGAGCCGTTGCTATGGTAACACACTCTGTGCCATTTCTATGGTAACGCACTGTGTGCCGTTGATATGGTAACACTCTCTGTGCCGTTGCTATGGTAAAACACTGTGTGCTGTTGCTACGGTGACACACTGTGTGCCGTTGCTAAGGTAACACACTGTGTGCCGTTGCTATGGTAACACACTGTATGCCGTTGCTAAGGTGACACACTGTGTGCCGTTGCTATGGTAACACACTGTGTGCCGTTGCTATGGTGACACATGGTATGCCGTTGTTAAGGTGACCCACTGTGTGCCGTTGCTATGGTAACACACTGTATGCCGTTGCTATGGTAACACACTCTGTGCCGTTGCTATGGTGACACACTGTGTGCCGTTGCTATGGTAACGCACTGTATGCCGTTGCTATGGTTACACACTGTGTGCCGTTGTTAAGGTGACACACTGTGTGCCGTTGCTATGGAGACACACTGTATGCCGTTGTTAAGTGACACACTGTGTGCCGTTGCTATGGTGACACACTGTGAGCCGTTGCTATGGTAACACACTGTATGCCGTTGCTATGGTAACACACTGTGTTCCGTTGCTATGGTAACACACTGTATGCCGTTGCTATGGTGATACACTGTGAGCCGTTGCTATGGTAACACTCTGTGAGCCGTTGCTATGGTAACACACTGTGTGCCGTTGCTATGGTAACACACTGTGTGCCATTGCTATGGTAACAAACTGTGAGCCGTTGCTATGGTAACTCACTCTGTGCCATTGCTATTGTAACACACTGTGTGCCGTTGCTATGGTAACACCCTGTTTGCCGTTGCTATGGTAACTCTCTCTGTGCCGTTGCTATGGTAACGCATTGTGTGCTGTTTCTATGGTGACACACTGTGTGCCGTTGCTAAGGTAACACACTGTGTGCCGGCGCTATGGTAACACACTGTATGCCGTTGCTAAGGTGACACACTGTGTGCCGTTGCTATGGTAACGTACTGTGTGCCGTTGCTATGGCAACGCACTGTTTGCCGTTGCTATGGTAACGCACTGTGTGCCGTTGCTAAGGTAACACTGTGTCCCGTTGCTAAGGTAACACACTGTGTGCCGTTGCTAAGGTAACACCCTGTGTGCCGTTGCTATGGTAACACACTGTGGGCCGTTGCTATGGTGACACACTGTGTACCGTTGCTGTGGTAACGCATTGTGTTCCGTTGTTAAGGTAACGCACTGTGTGCCGTTGCTATGGTGACAATATGTGCCGTTGCTATGGTGATACACTGTGTGCCGTTGCTATGGTAACGCACTGTGTGCCGTTGCTATGGTGACACACTGTGAGCCGTTGTTAAGGTAACTCACTGTGTCCCGTTGCTAAGGTAACACACTGTTTGCCGTTGCTATGGTGACACACAGTGAGCCGTTGCTATGGTGATACCCTGTGTGCCGTTGCTAAGGTAACACCCTGT
This sequence comes from Hymenopus coronatus, assembly GCA_030762935.1. Taxonomy (NCBI): domain Eukaryota; kingdom Metazoa; phylum Arthropoda; class Insecta; order Mantodea; family Hymenopodidae; genus Hymenopus; species Hymenopus coronatus. Next base: position 2,580,232 of record JAUKNX010000038.1, on the reverse strand, counting down.
GTGCCGTTGCTAAGATAACACCCTGTGTGCCTTTGCTATGGTGACACACTCTGTACCGTTGCTATGATAACGAACTGTGTGCCGTTGCAATGGTGACACACTGTGTGTCGTTGCTATGGTGATACACTGTGTGCCGTTGCTATGGTGACACACTGTGTGCCGTTGCTATGGTAACACACTGTGAGCCGTTGCTATGGTAACACACTGTGAGCCGTTGCTATGGTGACACACTGTGTGCCGTTGCTATGGTAACGCACTGTTTGCCGTTGCTATGGTGACACACTGTGTGCCTGTGCTATGGTAACGCACTGTGTGCCGTTGCTATGGTAACACAATGTGTGCCGTTGTAATGGTAACGCACTGTGTGCCGTTGCTATGGTGACACACTGTGTGCCGTTGCTAAGGTAACACACTGTGTGCCGTTGCTATGGTGACACACTGTGTGCCGTTGCTATGGTAATGCACTGTATGCCGTTGCTATGAATACACACTGTATGCCGTTTCTATGGTGACACACTGTGTGCCGTCGCTATGGTAACGCACTGTTTGCTGTTGCTATGGTGTCACACTGTATGCCGTCGCTATGGTAACGCACAGTGAGCCGTTCCTATGGTAACGCACTGTGTGCCGTTGCTATGGTAACGCACTGTGTGCCGTTGCTATGGTAACACACTGTGTGCCGTTGCTATTATAATACACAGTGTGCCGATGCTATGGTAACACACTGTGTGCCGTTGCTATGGTGACACACTGTATGCCGTTGCCTTGGTAACACACTGTGTGCCGTTGCTATGTTAACACACTGTTTGCCGTTGCTATTATAACACACTGTTTACCGTTGCTAAGGTAACACACTATGTGTTGTTGCTATGGTAACACACTGTGTGCCGTTGCTGTGGTAACACCCTGTGTGCCGTTGCTATGGTGACACACTGTGTGCCGTTGCTAAGGTAACACACTGTGTGCCGTTGCTATGGTGACACACTGTGTGCCGTTGCTAAGGTAACACCGTGTGTGCCGTTGCTATTTTGACACACTGTGTGCCGTTGCTATGTTGACACACTGTGTGCCGTTGCTAAGGTAACACACTATGTGCCGTTGCTATGTTGACACACTGTGTGCCGTTGCTAAGGTAACACACTGTTTGCCGTTGCTATGGTAACACACTGTGTGCCATTGTTATGGTGGCACACTGTGTGCCGTTGCTATGGTGACACACTGTATGCCGTTGCTATGGTTACACACTGTGTGCCGTTGCTATGGTGGCACACTGTGTGCCGTTGCTATGGTAACACGCTGTGTGCCGTTGTTATGGTGGCACACTGTGTGCCGTTGCTATGGTGACACACTGCATGCCGTAGCTATGGGGGCACACTGTGTGCCGTTGGTATGGTGACACACTGTATGCCGTTGCTATGGTAACTCACTGTGTGCCGTTGCTATGGTGACGCACTGTGTGCCGTTGCTAAGGTAACACACTGTTTGCCGTTGCTATGGTAACGCACTGTGTGCCGTTGCTATGGCAACGCACTGTTTGCCGTTGCTATGGTAACGCACTGTGTGCCGTTGCTAAGGTAACACTGTGTCCCGTTGCTAAAGTAACACACTGTGTGCCGTTGCTAAGGTAACACCCTGTGTTCCGTTGCTATGGTAACACACTGTGGGCCGTTGCTATGGTGACACACTGTGTACCGTTGCTGTGGTAACGCATTGTGTGCCGTTGTTAAGGTAACGCACTGTGTGCCGTTGCTATGGTGACAATATGTGCCGTTGCTATGGTGATACACTGTATGCCGTTTCTATGGTGACACACTGTATGCCGTTGTTAAGGTAACACACTGCTTGCCGTCGCTATGGTGAGACACTGTATGCCGTTGTTAAGGTAACACACTGCTTGCCGTCGCTAAGTTGACACACTGTATGCCGTTGTTAAGGGGACACACTGTGTGCCGTTGCTATGGTGACACACTGTATGCCGTTGTTAAGTGACACACTGTGTGCCGTTGCTATGGTGACACACCGTGTGCCGTAGTTAAGGTGACACACTGTGTGCCGTTGCTATGGTGACACTCTGTATGCCGTTGTTTAGGTAACACACTGTGTGCCGTTGCTATGGTAACACACTGTATGCCGTTGCTATGGTAACACACTGTGTTCCGTTGCTATGGTAACACACTGTATGCCGTTGCTATGGTGATACACTGTGAGCCGTTGCTATGGTAACACTCTGTGAGCCGTTGCTATGGTAACACACTGTGTGCCGTTGCTATGGTAACACACTGTGTGCCATTGCTATGGTAACAAACTGTGAGCCGTTGCTATGGTAACTCACTCTGTGCCATTGCTATTGTAACACACTGTGTGCCGTTGCTATGGTAAAACACTGTTTGCCGTTGCTATGGTAACACTCTCTGTGCCGTTGCTATGGTAACGCATTGTGTGCTGTTGCTATGGTGACACACTGTGTGCCGTTGCTAAGGTAACACACTGTTTGCCGTTGCTATGGTAACACACTGTATGCCGTTGCTAAGGTGACACACTGTGTGCCGTTGCTATGGTAACGGACTGTGTGCCGTTGCTATGGCAACGCACTGTTTGCCGTTGCTATGGTAACGCACTGTGTGCCGTTGCTAAGGTAACACTGTGTCCCGTTGCTAAGGTAACACACTGTGTGCCGTTGCTAAGGTAACACCCTGTGTGCCGTTGCTATGGTAACACACTGTGGGCCGTTGCTATGGTGACACACTGTGTACCGTTGCTGTGGTAACGCATTGTGTTCCGTTGTTAAGGTAACGCACTGTGTGAAGTTGCTATGGTGACAATATGTGCCGTTGCTATGGTGATACACTGTATGCCGTTTCTATGGTGACACACTGTATGCCGTTGTTAAGGTAACACACTGCTTGCCGTCGTTATGGTGACACACTGTATGCCGTTGTTAAGGTGAACACTGTATGCCGTTGCTATGGTGACACATTGTATGCCGTTGTTAAGGTGACACACTGTGTGCCGTTGCTATGGTGACACACTGTGTGCCGTAGTTAAGGTGACACACTGTGTGCCGTTGCTATGGTGACACACTGTATGCCGTTGTTTAGGTAACACACTGTGTGCCGTTGCTATGGTAACACACTGTATGCCGTTGCTATGGTAACACACTGTATGCCGTTGCTATGGTAACACACTGTGTTCCGTTGCTATGGTAACACACTGTATGCCGTTGCTATGGTGATACACTGTGAGCCGTTGCTATGGTAACACACTGTGAGCCGTTGCTATAGTAACACACTGTGTGCCGTTGCTATGGTAACACACTGTGTGCCATTGCTATGGTAACACACTGTGAGCCGTTGCTATGGTAACACACTCTGTGCCATTGCTATGGTAACGCACTGTGTGCCGTTGATATGGTAACACTCTCTGTGCCGTTGCTATGGTAAAACACTGTGTGCTGTTGCTACGGTGACACACTGTGTGCCGTTGCTAAGGTAACACACTGTGTGCCGTTGCTATGGTAACACACTGTATGCCGTTGCTAAGGTGACACACTGTGTGCCGTTGCTATGGTAACACACTGTGTACCGTTGCTATGGTAACACACTGTGTGCTGTTGCTATGGTGACACACTGTGTGCCGTTGCTATGGTAACACACTGTGTGCCGTTGCTATGGTGACACATGGTATGCCGTTGTTAAGGTGACCCACTGTGTGCCGTTGCTATGGTAACACACTGTATGCCGTTGCTATGGTAACACACTCTGTGCCGTTGCTATGGTGACACACTGTGTGCCGTTGCTATGGTAACGCACAGTATGCCGTTGCTATGGTTACACACTGTGTGCCGTTGTTAATGTGACACACTGTGTGCCGTTGCTATGGTGACACACTGTATGCCGTTGTTAAGTGACACACTGTGTGCCGTTGCTATGGTGACACACTGTGAGCCGTTGCTATGGTAACACTCTGTATGCCGTTGCTATGGTAACACACTGTGTTCCGTTGCTATGGTAACACACTGTATGCCGTTGCTATGGTGATACACTGTGAGCCGTTGCTATGGTAACACTCTGTGAGCCGTTGCTATGGTAACACACTGTGTGCCGTTGCTATGGTAACACACTGTGTGCCATTGCTATGGTAACAAACTGTGAGCCGTTGCTATGGTAACTCACTCTGTGCCATTGCTATTGTAACACACTGTGTGCCGTTGCTATGGTAACACCCTGTTTGCCGTTGCTATGGTAACTCTCTCTGTGCCGTTGCTATGGTAACGCATTGTGTGCTGTTTCTATGGTGACACACTGTGTGCCGTTGCTAAGGTAACACACTGTGTGCCGGCGCTATGGTAACACACTGTATGCCGTTGCTAAGGTGACACACTGTGTGCCGTTGCTATGGTAACGCACTGTGTGCCGTTGCTATGGCAACGCACTGTTTGCCGTTGCTATGGTAACGCACTGTGTGCCGTTGCTAAGGTAACACTGTGTCCCGTTGCTAAGGTAACACACTGTGTGCCGTTGCTAAGGTAACACCCTGTGTGCCGTTGCTATGGTAACACACTGTGGGCCGTTGCTATGGTGACACACTGTGTACCGTTGCTGTGGTAACGCATTGTGTTCCGTTGTTAAGGTAACGCACTGTGTGCCGTTGCTATGGTGACAATATGTGCCGTTGCTATGGTGATACACTGTGTGCCGTTGCTATGGTAACGCACTGTGTGCCGTTGCTATGGTGACACACTGTGAGCCGTTGTTAAGGTAACTCACTGTGTCCCGTTGCTAAGGTAACACACTGTTTGCCGTTTCTATGGTGACACACAGTGAGCCGTTGCTATGGTGATACCCTGTGTGCCGTTGCTAAGGTAACACCCTGTGTGCCGTTGCTAAGATAACACCCTGTGTGCCGTTGCTATGGTGACACACTCTGTACCGTTGCTATGGTAACGAACTGTGTGCCGTTGCAATGGTGACACACTGTGTGTCGTTGCTATGGTGATACACTGTGTGCCGTTGCTATGGTGACACACTGTGTGCCGTTGCTATGGTAACACACTGTGAGCCGTTGCCATGGTAACACACTGTGAGCCGTTGCTATGGTGACACACTGTGTCCCGTTGCTATGGTAACGCACTGTTTGCCGTTGCTATGGTGACACACTGTGTGCCTTTGCTATGGTAACGCACTGTGTGCCGTTGCTATGGTAACACAATGTGTGCCGTTGCAATGGTAACGCACTGTGTGCCGTTGCTATGGTGACACACTGTGTGCCGTTGCTAAGGTAACACACTGTGTGCCGTTGCTATGGTGACACACTGTGTGCCGTTGCTATGGTAACGCACTGTATGCCGTTGCTATGAATACACACTGTATGCCGTTTCTATGGTGACACACCGTGTGCCGTCGCTATGGTAACGCACTGTATGCCGTTGCCTTGGTAACACACTGTGTGCCGCTGCTATGGTAACACACTTGTTTGCCGTTGCTATTATAACACACTGTTTGCCGTTGCTAAGGTAACACACTATGTACCGTTGCTATGGTAACAGACTGTGTACCGTTGCTGTGGTAACATGCTGTGTGCCGTTGCTATGGTGACACACTGTGTACCGTTGCTGTGGTAACGCATTGTGTTCCGTTGTTAAGGTAACGCACTGTGTGCCGTTGCTATGGTGACAATATGTGCCGTTGCTATGGTGATACACTGTGTGCCGTTGCTATGGTAACGCACTGTGTGCCGTTGCTATGGTGACACACTGTGAGCCGTTGTTAAGGTAACTCACTGTGTCCCGTTGCTAAGGTAACACACTGTTTGCCGTTTCTATGGTGACACACAGTGAGCCGTTGCTATGGTGATACCCTGTGTGCCGTTGCTAAGGTAACACCCTGTGTGCCGTTGCTAAGATAACACCCTGTGTGCCGTTGCTATGGTGACACACTCTGTACCGTTGCTATGGTAACGAACTGTGTGCCGTTGCAATGGTGACACACTGTGTGTCGTTGCTATGGTGATACACTGTGTGCCGTTGCTATGGTGACACACTGTGTGCCGTTGCTATGGTAACACACTGTGAGCCGTTGCCATGGTAACACACTGTGATCCGTTGCTATGGTGACACACTGTGTCCCGTTGCTATGGTAACGCACTGTTTGCCGTTGCTATGGTGACACACTGTGTGCCTTTGCTATGGTAACGCACTGTGTGCCGTTGCTATGGTAACAAAATGTGTGCCGTTGCAATGGTAACGCACTGTGTGCCGTTGCTATGGTGACACACTGTGTGCCGTTGCTAAGGTAACACACTGTGTGCCGTTGCTATGGTGACACACTGTGTGCCGTTGCTATGGTAACGCACTGTATGCCGTTGGTATGAATACACACTGTATGCCGTTTCTATGGTGACACACTGTGTGCCGTCGCTATGGTAACGCACTGTATGCCGTTGCCTTGGTAACACACTGTGTGCCGCTGCTATGGTAACACACTTGTTTGCCGTTGCTATTATAACACACTGTTTGCCGTTGCTAAGGTAACACACTATGTACCGTTGCTATGGTAACAGACTGTGTACCGTTGCTGTGGTAACATGCTGTGTGCCGTTGCTATGGTGACACACTGTGTGCCGTTGCTATGGTGACACACTGTGTGCCGTTGCTAAGGTAGCACCGTGTGTGCCGTTGCTATTTTGACACACTGTGTGCCGTTGCTATGGTGACACACTGTGTGCCGTTGCTAAGGTAACACACTGTGTGCCGTTGCTATGGTGACACACTGTGTGCCATTGTTAAGGTGGCACACTGTGTGCCGTTGCTATGGTGACACACTGTATGCCGTTGCTATGGTGACACACTGTGTGCCGTTGCTATGGTGGCACACTGTGTGCCGTTGCTATGGTAACACGCTGTTTGCCGTTGTTATGGTGGCACACTGTGTGCCGTTGCTATGGTGACACACTGTTTGCCGTTGCTCTGGTGACACACTGTATGCCGTTGCTATGGTAACACACTGTATGCCGTTGCTATGGTAACACTCTGTGTGCCATTGCTATGGTGACACACTCTGTGCCGTTGCTATGGTAACACACTGTGTGCCGTTGCTATGGTAACACACTGTATGCCGTTGCTATGGTAACACACTGTATGCTGTTGCTATGGTGACGCACTGTGTGCCGTTGCTAAGGTAACACACTGTGTGCCGTTGCTATGGTGACACACTGTATGCCGTTGCCTTGGTAACACACTGTGTGCCGTTGCTATGTTAACACACTGTTTGCCGTTGCTATTATAACACACTGTTTACCGTTGCTAAGGTAACACACTATGTGTTGTTGCTATGGTAACACACTGTGTGCCGTTGCTGTGGTAACACCCTGTGTGCCGTTGCTATGGTGACACACTGTGTGCCGTTGCTAAGGTAACACACTGTGTGCCGTTGCTATGGTGACACACTGTGTGCCGTTGCTAAGGTAACACCGTGTGTGCCGTTGCTATTTTGACACACTGTGTGCCGTTGCTATGTTGACACACTGTGTGCCGTTGCTAAGGTAACACACTGTGTGCCGTTGCTATGTTGACACACTGTGTGCCGTTGCTAAGGTAACACACTGTTTGCCGTTGCTATGGTAACACACTGTGTGCCATTGTTATGGTGGCACACTGTGTGCCGTTGCTATGGTGACACACTGTATGCCGTTTCTATGGTGACACACTGTGTGCCGTTGCTATGGTGGCACACTGTGTGCCGTTGCTATGGTAACACGCTGTGTGCCGTTGTTATGGTGGTACACTGTGTGCCGTTGCTATGGTGACACACTGCATGCCGTAGCTATGGGGGCACACTGTGTGCCGTTGGTATGGTGACACACTGTATGCCGTTGCTATGGTAACTCACTGTGTGCCGTTGCTATGGTGACGCACTGTGTGCCGATGCTAAGGTAACACACTGTTTGCCGTTGCTATGGTAACGCACTGTGTGCCGTTGCTATGGCAACGCACTGTTTGCCGTTGCTATGGTAACGCACTGTGTGCCGTTGCTAAGGTAACACTGTGTCCCATTGTTAAGGTAGCACACTGTGTGCCGTTGCTAAGGTAACACACTGTGTGCCGTTGCTATGGTAACACACTGTGTGCCGTTGCTATGGTAACACACTGTGGGCCGTTGCTATGGTGACACACTGTGTACCGTTGCTGTGGTAACGCATTGTGTGCCGTTGTTAAGGTAACGCACTGTGTGCCGTTGCTATGGTGACACTATGTGCCGTTGCTATGGTGATACACTGTATGCCGTTTCTATGGTGACACACTGTATGCCGTTGCTATGGTGACACACTCTGTACCGTTGCTATGGTAACGAACTGTGTGCCGTTGCAATGGTAACACACTGTATGCCGTTGCTATGGTGATACACTGTGAGCCGTTGCTATGGTAACACTCTGTGAGCCGTTGCTATGGTAACACAATGTGTGCCGTTGCAATGGTAACGCACTGTGTGCCGTTGCTATGGTGACACACTGTGTGCCGTTGCTATGGTGACACACTGTGTGCCGTTGCTAAGGTAACACACTGTGTGCCGTTGCTATGGTGACACACTGTGTGCCGTTGCTATGGTAACACTCTCTGTGCCGTTGCTATGGTAACACACTGTGTGCCGTTGCTATGGTAACACACTGTGTGCCATTGCTATGGTAACAAACTGTGAGCCGTTGCTATGGTAACTCACTCTGTGCCATTGCTATTGTAACACACTGTGTGCCGTTGCTATGGTAACACACTGTTTGCCGTTGCTATGGTAACACTCTCTGTGCCGTTGCTATGGTAACGCATTGTGTGCTGTTGCTATGGTGACACACTGTGTGCCGTTGCTAAGGTAACACACTGTTTGCCGTTGCTATGGTAACACACTGTGTGCCGTTGCTAAGGTAACACCCTGTGTGCCGTTGCTATGGTAACACACTGTGGGCCGTTGCTATTGTGACACACTGTGTACCGTTGCTGTGGTAACGCATTGTGTTCCGTTGTTAAGGTAACGCACTGTGTGCCGTTGCTATGGTGACAATATGTGCCGTTGCTATGGTGATACACTGTATGCCGTTTCTATGGTGACACACTGTATGCCGTTGTTAAGGTAACACACTGCTTGCCGTCGTTATGGTGACACACTGTATGCCGTTGTTAAGGTGAACACTGTGTGCCGTTGCTATGGTGACACATTGTATGCCGTTGTTAAGGTGACACACTGTGTGCCGTTGCTATGGTGACACCCTGTGTGCCGTTGCTAAGATAACACCCTGTGTGCCGTTGCTATGGTGACACACTCTGTACCGTTGCTATGGTAACGAACTGTGTGCCGTTGCAATGGTGACACACTGTGTGTCGTTGCTATGGTGATACACTGTGTGCCGTTGCTATGGTGACACACTGTGTGCCGTTGCTATGGTAACACACTGTGAGCCGTTGCTATGGTAACACACTGTGAGCCGTTGCTATGGTGACACACTGTGTGCCGTTGCTATGGTAACGCACTGTTTGCCGTTGCTATGGTGACACACTGTGTGCCTGTGCTATGGTAACGCACTGTGTGCCGTTGCTATGGTAACACAATGTGTGCCGTTGCAATGGTAACGCACTGTGTGCCGTTGCTATGGTGACACACTGTGTGCCGTTGCTAAGGTAACACACTGTGTGCCGTTGCTATGGTGACACACTGTGTGCCGTTGCTATGGTAACGCACTGTATGCCGTTGCTATGAATACACACTGTATGCCGTTTCTATGGTGACACACTGTGTGCCGTCGCTATGGTAACGCACTGTTTGCTGTTGCTATGGTGTCACACTGTATGCCGTCGCTATGGTAACGCACAGTGAGCCTTTCCTATGGTAACGCACTGTGTGCCGTTGCTATGGTAACGCACTGTGTGCCGTTGCTATGGTAACACACTGTGTGCCGTTGCTATGGTAATACACAGTGTGCCGATGCTATGGTAACACACTGTGTGCCGTTGCTATGGTGACACACTGTATGCCGTTGCCTTGGTAACACACTGTGTGCCGTTGCTATGTTAACACACTGTTTGCCGTTGCTATTATAACACACTGTTTACCGTTGCTAAGGTAACACACTATGTGTTGTTGCTATGGTAACACACTGTGTGCCGTTGCTGTGGTAACACCCTGTGTGCCGTTGCTATGGTGACACACTGTGTGCCGTTGCTAAGGTAACACACTGTGTGCCGTTGCTATGGTGACACACTGTGTGCCGTTGCTAAGGTAACACCGTGTGTGCCGTTGCTATTTTGACACACTGTGTGCCGTTGCTATGTTGACACACTGTGTGCCGTTGCTAAGGTAACACACTGTGTGCCGTTGCTATGTTGACACACTGTGTGCCGTTGCTAAGGTAACACACTGTTTGCCGTTGCTATGGTAACACACTGTGTGCCATTGTTATGGTGGCACACTGTGTGCCGTTGCTATGGTGACACACTGTATGCCGTTGCTATGGTTACACACTGTGTGCCGTTGCTATGGTGGCACACTGTGTGCCGTTGCTATGGTAACACGCTGTGTGCCGTTGTTATGGTGGCACACTGTGTGCCGTTGCTATGGTGACACACTGCATGCCGTAGCTATGGGGGCACACTGTGTGCCGTTGGTATGGTGACACACTGTATGCCGTTGCTATGGTAACTCACTGTGTGCCGTTGCTATGGTGACGCACTGTGTGCCGTTGCTAAGGTAACACACTGTTTGCCTTTGCTATGGTAACGCACTGTGTGCCGTTGCTATGGCAACGCACTGTTTGCCGTTGCTATGGTAACGCACTGTGTGCCGTTGCTAAGGTAACACTGTGTCCCGTTGCTAAGGTAACACACTGTGTGCCGTTGCTAAGGTAACACCCTGTGTTCCGTTGCTATGGTAACACACTGTGGGCCGTTGCTATGGTGACACACTGTGTACCGTTGCTGTGGTAACGCATTGTGTGCCGTTGTTAAGGTAACGCACTGTGTGCCGTTGCTATGGTGACAATATGTGCCGTTGCTATGGTGATACACTGTATGCCGTTTCTATGGTGACACACTGTATGCCGTTGTTAAGGTAACACACTGCTTGCCGTCGCTATGGTGAGACACTGTATGCCGTTGTTAAGGTAACACACTGCTTGCCGTCGCTATGTTGACACACTGTATGCCGTTGTTAAGGTGACACACTGTGTGCCGTTGCTATGGTGACACACTGTATGCCGTTGTTAAGTGACACACTGTGTGCCGTTGCTATGGTGACACACCGTGTGCCGTAGTTAAGGTGACACACTGTGTGCCGTTGCTATGGTGACACACTGTATGCCGTTGTTTAGGTAACACACTGTGTGCCGTTGCTATGGTAACACACTGTATGCCGTTGCTATGGTAACACACTGTGTTCCGTTGCTATGGTAACACACTGTATGCCGTTGCTATGGTGATACACTGTGAGCCGTTGCTATGGTAACACTCTGTGAGCCGTTGCTATGGTAACACACTGTGTGCCGTTGCTATGGTAACACACTGTGTGCCATTGCTATGGTAACAAACTGTGAGCCGTTGCTATGGTAACTCACTCTGTGCCATTGCTATTGTTACACACTGTGTGCCGTTGCTATGGTAACACACTGTTTGCCGTTGCTATGGTAACACTCTCTGTGCCGTTGCTATGGTAACGCATTGTGTGCTGTTGCTATGGTGACACACTGTGTGCCGTTGCTAAGGTAACACACTGTTTGCCGTTGCTATGGTAACACACTGTATGCCGTTGCTAAGGTGACACACTGTGTGCCGTTGCTATGGTAACACTGTGTCCCGTTGCTAAGGTAACACACTGTGTGCCGTTGCTAAGGTAACACCCTGTGTGCCGTTGCTATGGTAACACACTGTGGGCCGTTGCTATGGTGACACACTGTGTACCGTTGCTGTGGTAACGCATTGTGTTCCGTTGTTAAGGTAACGCACTGTGTGCCGTTGCTATGGTGACAATATGTGCCGTTGCTATGGTGATACACTGTATGCCGTTTCTATGGTGACACACTGTATGCCGTTGTTAAGGTAACACACTGCTTGCCGTCGTTATGGTGACACACTGTATGCCGTTGTTAAGGTGAACACTGTGTGCCGTTGCTATGGTGACACATTGTATGCCGTTGTTAAGGTGACACACTGTGTGCCGTTGCTATGGTGACACACTGTGTGCCGTAGTTAAGGTGACACACTGTGTGCCGTTGCTATGGTGACACACTGTATGCCGTTGTTTAGGTAACACACTGTGTGCCGTTGCTATGGTAACACACTGTATGCCGTTGCTATGGTAACACACTGTATGCCGTTGCTATGGTAACACACTGTGTTCCGTTGCTATGGTAACACACTGTATGCCGTTGCTATGGTGATACACTGTGAGCCGTTGCTATGGTAACACACTGTGAGCCGTTGCTATAGTAACACACTGTGTGCCGTTGCTGTGGTAACACCCTGTGTGCCGTTGCTATGGTGACACACTGTGTGCCGTTGCTAAGGTAACACACTGTGTGCCGTTGCTATGGTGACACACTGTGTGCCGTTGCTAAGGTAACACCGTGTGTGCCGTTGCTATTTTGACACACTGTGTGCCGTTGCTATGTTGACACACTGTGTGCCGTTGCTAAGGTAACACACTGTGTGCCGTTGCTATGTTGACACACTGTGTGCCGTTGCTAAGGTAACACACTGTTTGCCGTTGCTATGGTAACACACTGTGTGCCATTGTTATGGTGGCACACTGTGTGCCGTTGCTATGGTGACACACTGTATGCCGTTGCTATGGTTACACACTGTGTGCCGTTGCTATGGTGGCACACTGTGTGCCGTTGCTATGGTAACACGCTGTGTGCCGTTGCTATGGTGGCACACTGTGTGCCGTTGCTATGGTGACACACTGCATGCCGTAGCTATGGGGGCACACTGTGTGCCGTTGGTATGGTGACACACTGTATGCCGTTGCTATGGTAACTCACTGTGTGCCGTTGCTATGGTGACGCACTGTGTGCCGTTGCTAAGGTAACACACTGTTTGCCGTTGCTATAGTAACGCACTGTGTGCCGTTGCTATGGCAACGCACTGTTTGCCGTTGCTATGGTAACGCACTGTGTGCCGTTGCTAAGGTAACACTGTGTCCCGTTGCTAAGGTAACACACTGTGTGCCGTTGCTAAGGTAACACCCTGTGTGCCGTTGCTATGGTAACACTCTGTGGGCCGTTGCTATGGTGACACACTGTGTACCGTTGCTGTGGTAACGCATTGTGTGCCGTTGTTAAGGTAACGCACTGTGTGCCGTTGCTATGGTGACAATATGTGCCGTTGCTATGGTGATACACTGTATGCCGTTTCTATGGTGACACACTGTATGCCGTTGTTAAGGTAACACACTGCTTGCCGTCGCTATGGTGACACACTGTATGCCGTTGTTAAGGTAACACACTGCTTGCCGTCGCTATGTTGACACACTGTATGCCGTTGTTAAGGTGACACACTGTGTGCCGTTGCTATGGTGACACACTGTATGCCGTTGTTAAGTGACACACTGTGTGCCGTTGCTATGGTGACACACTGTGTGCCGTAGTTAAGGTGACACACTGTGTGCCGTTGCTATGGTGACACACTGTATGCCGTTGTTTAGGTAACACACTGTGTGCCGTTGCTATGGTAACACACTGTATGCCGTTGCTATGGTAACACACTGTATGCCGTTGCTATGGTAACACACTGTGTTCCGTTGCTATGGTAACACACTGTATGCCGTTGCTATGGTGATACACTGTGAGCCGTTGCTATGGTAACACTCTGTGAGCCGTTGCTATGGTAACACACTGTGTGCCGTTGCTATGGTAACACACTGTGTGCCATTGCTATGGTAACAAACTGTGAGCCGTTGCTATGGTAACTCACTCTGTGCCATTGCTATTGTAACACACTGTGTGCCGTTGCTATGGTAACACACTGTTTGCCGTTGCTATGGTAACACTCTCTGTTCCGTTGCTATGGTAACGCATTGTGTGCTGTTGCAATTTGACACACTGTGTGCCGTTGCTAAGGTAACACACTGTTTGCCGTTGCTATGGTAACACACAGTATGCCGTTGCTAAGGTGACACACTGTGTGCCGTTGCTATGGTAACGGACTGTGTGCCGTTGCTATGGCAACGCACTGTTTGCCGTTGCTATGGTAACGCACTGTGTGCCGTTGCTAAGGTAACACTGTGTCCCGTTGCTAAGGTAACACACTGTGTGCCGTTGCTAAGGTAACACCCTGTGTGCCGTTGCTATGGTAACACGCTGTGGGCCGTTGCTATGGTGACACACTGTGTACCGTTGCTGTGGTAACGCATTGTGTTCCGTTGTTAAAGTAACGCACTGTGTGCCGTTGCTATGGTGACAATATGTGCCGTTGCTATGGTGATACACTGTATGCCGTTTCTATGGTGACACACTGTATGCCGTTGTTAAGGTAACACACTGCTTGCCGTCGTTATGGTGACACACTGTATGCCGTTGTTAAGGTGAACACTGTGTGCCGTTGCTATGGTGACACATTGTATGCCGTTGTTAAGGTGACACACTGTGTGCCGTTGCTATGGTGACACACTGTGTGCCGTAGTTAAGGTGACACACTGTGTGCCGTTGCTATGGTGACACACTGTATGCCGTTGTTTAGGTAACACACTGTGTGCCGTTGCTATGGTAACACCCTGTATGCCATTGCTATTGTAACACACTGTATGCCGTTGCTATGGTAACACACTGTGTTCCGTTGCTATGGTAACACACTGTATGCCGTTGCTATGGTGATACACTGTGAGCCGTTGCTATGGTAACACACTGTGAGCCGTTGCTATAGTAACACACTGTGTGCCGTTGCTATGGTAACACACTGTGTGCCATTGCTATGGTAACACACTGTGAGCCGTTGCTATGGTAACACACTCTGTGCCATTTCTATGGTAACGCACTGTGTGCCGTTGATATGGTAACACTCTCTGTGCCGTTGCTATGGTAAAACACTGTGTGCTGTTGCTACGGTGACACACTGTGTGCCGTTGCTAAGGTAACACACTGTGTGCCGTTGCTATGGTAACACACTGTATGCCGTTGCTAAGGTGACACACTGTGTGCCGTTGCTATGGTAACACACTGTGTGCCGTTGCTATGGTGACACATGGTATGCCGTTGTTAAGGTGACCCACTGTGTGCCGTTGCTATGGTAACACACTGTATGCCGTTGCTATGGTAACACACTCTGTGCCGTTGCTATGGTGACACACTGTGTGCCGTTGCTATGGTAACGCACTGTATGCCGTTGCTATGGTTACACACTGTGTGCCGTTGTTAAGGTGACACACTGTGTGCCGTTGCTATGGAGACACACTGTATGCCGTTGTTAAGTGACACACTGTGTGCCGTTGCTATGGTGACACACTGTGAGCCGTTGCTATGGTAACACACTGTATGCCGTTGCTATGGTAACACACTGTGTTCCGTTGCTATGGTAACACACTGTATGCCGTTGCTATGGTGATACACTGTGAGCCGTTGCTATGGTAACACTCTGTGAGCCGTTGCTATGGTAACACACTGTGTGCCGTTGCTATGGTAACACACAGTGTGCCATTGCTATATTAACAAACTGTGAGCCGTTGCTATGGTAACTCACTCTGTGCCATTGCTATTGTAACACACTGTGTGCCGTTGCTATGGTAACACCCTGTTTGCCGTTGCTATGGTAACTCTCTCTGTGCCGTTGCTATGGTAACGCATTGTGTGCTGTTTCTATGGTGACACACTGTGTGCCGTTGCTAAGGTAACACACTGTGTGCCGGCGCTATGGTAACACACTGTATGCCGTTGCTAAGGTGACACACTGTGTGCCGTTGCTATGGTAACGTACTGTGTGCCGTTGCTATGGCAACGCACTGTTTGCCGTTGCTATGGTAACGCACTGTGTGCCGTTGCTAAGGTAACACTGTGTCCCGTTGCTAAGGTAACACACTGTGTGCCGTTGCTAAGGTAACACCCTGTGTGCCGTTGCTATGGTAACACACTGTGGGCCGTTGCTATGGTGACACACTGTGTACCGTTGCTGTGGTAACGCATTGTGTTCCGTTGTTAAGGTAACGCACTGTGTGCCGTTGCTATGGTGACAATATGTGCCGTTGCTATGGTGATACACTGTGTGCCGTTGCTATGGTAACGCACTGTGTGCCGTTGCTATGGTGACACACTGTGAGCCGTTGTTAAGGTAACTCACTGTGTCCCGTTGCTAAGGTAACACACTGTTTGCCGTTGCTATGGTGACACACAGTGAGCCGTTGCTATGGTGATACCCTGTGTGCCGTTGCTAAGGTAACACCCTGTGTGCCGTTGCTAAGATAACACCCTGTGTGCCTTTGCTATGGTGACACACTCTGTACCGTTGCTATGGTAACGAACTGTGTGCCGTTGCAATGGTGACACACTGTGTGTCGTTGCTATGGTGATACACTGTGTGCCGTTGCTATGGTGACACACTGTGTGCCGTTGCTATGGTAACACACTGTGAGCCGTTGCTATGGTAACACACTGTGAGCCGTTGCTATGGTGACACACTGTGTGCCGTTGCTATGGTAACGCACTGTTTGCCGTTGCTATGGTGACACACTGTGTGCCTGTGCTATGGTAACGCACTGTGTGCCGTTGCTATGGTAACACAATGTGTGCCGTTGTAATGGTAACGCACTGTGTGCCGTTGCTATGGTGACACACTGTGTGCCGTTGCTAAGGTAACACACTGTGTGCCGTTGCTATGGTGACACACTGTGTGCCGTTGCTATGGTAATGCACTGTATGCCGTTGCTATGAATACACACTGTATGCCGTTTCTATGGTGACACACTGTGTGCCGTCGCTATGGTAACGCACTGTTTGCTGTTGCTATGGTGTCACACTGTATGCCGTCGCTATGGTAACGCACAGTGAGCCGTTCCTATGGTAACGCACTGTGTGCCGTTGCTATGGTAACGCACTGTGTGCCGTTGCTATGGTAACACACTGTGTGCCGTTGCTATTATAATACACAGTGTGCCGATGCTATGGTAACACACTGTGTGCCGTTGCTATGGTGACACACTGTATGCCGTTGCCTTGGTAACACACTGTGTGCCGTTGCTATGTTAACACACTGTTTGCCGTTGCTATTATAACACACTGTTTACCGTTGCTAAGGTAACACACTATGTGTTGTTGCTATGGTAACACACTGTGTGCCGTTGCTGTGGTAACACCCTGTGTGCCGTTGCTATGGTGACACACTGTGTGCCGTTGCTAAGGTAACACACTGTGTGCCGTTGCTATGGTGACACACTGTGTGCCGTTGCTAAGGTAACACCGTGTGTGCCGTTGCTATTTTGACACACTGTGTGCCGTTGCTATGTTGACACACTGTGTGCCGTTGCTAAGGTAACACACTGTGTGCCGTTGCTATGTTGACACACTGTGTGCCGTTGCTAAGGTAACACACTGTTTGCCGTTGCTATGGTAACACACTGTGTGCCATTGTTATGGTGGCACACTGTGTGCCGTTGCTATGGTGACACACTGTATGCCGTTGCTATGGTTACACACTGTGTGCCGTTGCTATGGTGGCACACTGTGTGCCGTTGCTATGGTAACACGCTGTGTGCCGTTGTTATGGTGGCACACTGTGTGCCGTTGCTATGGTGACACACTGCATGCCGTAGCTATGGGGGCACACTGTGTGCCGTTGGTATGGTGACACACTGTATGCCGTTGCTATGGTAACTCACTGTGTGCCGTTGCTATGGTGACGCACTGTGTGCCGTTGCTAAGGTAACACACTGTTTGCCGTTGCTATGGTAACGCACTGTGTGCCGTTGCTATGGCAACGCACTGTTTGCCGTTGCTATGGTAACGCACTGTGTGCCGTTGCTAAGGTAACACTGTGTCCCGTTGCTAAGGTAACACACTGTGTGCCGTTGCTAAGGTAACACCCTGTGTTCCGTTGCTATGGTAACACACTGTGGGCCGTTGCTATGGTGACACACTGTGTACCGTTGCTGTGGTAACGCATTGTGTGCCGTTGTTAAGGTAACGCACTGTGTGCCGTTGCTATGGTGACAATATGTGCCGTTGCTATGGTGATACACTGTATGCCGTTTCTATGGTGACACACTGTATGCCGTTGTTAAGGTAACACACTGCTTGCCGTCGCTATGGTGAGACACTGTATGCCGTTGTTAAGGTAACACACTGCTTGCCGTCGCTAAGTTGACACACTGTATGCCGTTGTTAAGGTGACACACTGTGTGCCGTTGCTATGGTGACACACTGTATGCCGTTGTTAAGTGACACACTGTGTGCCGTTGCTATGGTGACACACCGTGTGCCGTAGTTAAGGTGACACACTGTGTGCCGTTGCTATGGTGACACACAGTATGCCGTTGTTTAGGTAACACACTGTGTGCCGTTGCTATGGTAACACACTGTATGCCGTTGCTATGGTAACACACTGTGTTCCGTTGCTATGGTAACACACTGTATGCCGTTGCTATGGTGATACACTGTGAGCCGTTGCTATGGTAACACTCTGTGAGCCGTTGCTATGGTAACACACTGTGTGCCGTTGCTATGGTAACACACTGTGTGCCATTGCTATGGTAACAAACTGTGAGCCGTTGCTATGGTAACTCACTCTGTGCCATTGCTATTGTAACACACTGTGTGCCATTGCTATGGTAAAACACTGTTTGCCGTTGCTATGGTAACACTCTCTGTGCCGTTGCTATGGTAACGCATTGTGTGCTGTTGCTATGGTGACACACTGTGTGCCGTTGCTAAGGTAACACACTGTTTGCCGTTGCTATGGTAACACACTGTATGCCGTTGCTAAGGTGACACACTGTGTGCCGTTGCTATGGTAACGGACTGTGTGCCGTTGCTATGGCAACGCACTGTTTGCCGTTGCTATGGTAACGCACTGTGTGCCGTTGCTAAGGTAACACTGTGTCCCGTTGCTAAGGTAACACACTGTGTGCCGTTGCTAAGGTAACACCCTGTGTGCCGTTGCTATGGTAACACACTGTGGGCCGTTGCTATGGTGACACACTGTGTACCGTTGCTGTGGTAACGCATTGTGTTCCGTTGTTAAGGTAACGCACTGTGTGCCGTTGCTATGGTGACAATATGTGCCGTTGCTATGGTGATACACTGTATGCCGTTTCTATGGTGACACACTGTATGCCGTTGTTAAGGTAACACACTGCTTGCCGTCGTTATGGTGACACACTGTATGCCGTTGTTAAGGTGAACACTGTGTGCCGTTGCTATGGTGACACATTGTATGCCGTTGTTAAGGTGACACACTGTGTGCCGTTGCTATGGTGACACACTGTGTGCCGTAGTTAAGGTGACACACTGTGTGCCGTTGCTATGGTGACACACTGTATGCCGTTGTTTAGGTAACACACTGTGTGCCGTTGCTATGGTAACACACTGTATGCCGTTGCTATGGTAACACACTGTATGCCGTTGCTATGGTAACACACTGTGTTCCTTTGCTATGGTAACACACTGTATGCCGTTGCTATGGTGATACACTGTGAGCCGTTGCTATGGTAACACACTGTGAGCCGTTGCTATAGTAACACACTGTGTGCCGTTGCTATGGTAACACACTGTGTGCCATTGCTATGGTAACACACTGTGAGCCGTTGCTATGGTAACACACTCTGTGCCATTGCTATGGTAACGCACTGTGTGCCGTTGATATGGTAACACTCTCTGTGCCGTTGCTATGGTAAAACACTGTGTGCTGTTGCTACGGTGACACACTGTGTGCCGTTGCTAAGGTAACACACTGTGTGCCGTTGCTATGGTAACACACTGTATGCCGTTGCTAAGGTGACACACTGTGTGCCGTTGCTATGGTAACACACTGTGTACCGTTGCTATGGTAACACACTGTGTGCTGTTGCTATGGTGACACACTGTGTGCCGTTGCTATGGTAACACACTGTGTGCCGTTGCTATGGTGACACATGGTATGCCGTTGTTAAGGTGACCCACTGTGTGCCGTTGCTATGGTAACACACTGTATGCCGTTGCTATGGTAACACACTCTGTGCCGTTGCTATGGTGACACACTGTGTGCCGTTGCTATGGTAACGCACAGTATGCCGTTGCTATGGTTACACACTGTGTGCCGTTGTTAATGTGACACACTGTGTGCCGTTGCTATGGTGACACACTGTATGCCGTTGTTAAGTGACACACTGTGTGCCGTTGCTATGGTGACACACTGTGAGCCGTTGCTATGGTAACACTCTGTATGCCGTTGCTATGGTAACACACTGTGTTCCGTTGCTATGGTAACACACTGTATGCCGTTGCTATGGTGATACACTGTGAGCCGTTGCTATGGTAACACTCTGTGAGCCGTTGCTATGGTAACACACTGTGTGCCGTTGCTATGGTAACACACTGTGTGCCATTGCTATGGTAACATACTGTGAGCCGTTGCTATGGTAACTCACTCTGTGCCATTGCTATTGTAACACACTGTGTGCCGTTGCTATGGTAACACCCTGTTTGCCGTTGCTATGGTAACTCTCTCTGTGCCGTTGCTATGGTAACGCATTGTGTGCTGTTTCTATGGTGACACACTGTGTGCCGTTGCTAAGGTAACACACTGTGTGCCGGCGCTATGGTAACACACTGTATGCCGTTGCTAAGGTGACACACTGTGTGCCGTTGCTATGGTAACGCACTGTGTGCCGTTGCTATGGCAACGCACTGTTTGCCGTTGCTATGGTAACGCACTGTGTGCCGTTGCTAAGGTAACACTGTGTCCCGTTGCTAAGGTAACACACTGTGTGCCGTTGCTAAGGTAACACCCTGTGTGCCGTTGCTATGGTAACACACTGTGGGCCGTTGCTATGGTGACACACTGTGTACCGTTGCTGTGGTAACGCATTGTGTTCCGTTGTTAAGGTAACGCACTGTGTGCCGTTGCTATGGTGACAATATGTGCCGTTGCTATGGTGATACACTGTGTGCCGTTGCTATGGTAACGCACTGTGTGCTGTTGCTATGGTGACACACTGTGAGCCGTTGTTAAGGTAACTCACTGTGTCCCGTTGCTAAGGTAACACACTGTTTGCCGTTTCTATGGTGACACACAGTGAGCCGTTGCTATGGTGATACCCTGTGTGCCGTTGCTAAGGTAACACCCTGTGTGCCGTTGCTAAGATAACACCCTGTGTGCCGTTGCTATGGTGACACACTCTGTACCGTTGCTATGGTAACGAACTGTGTGCCGTTGCAATGGTGACACACTGTGTGTCGTTGCTATGGTGATACACTGTGTGCCGTTGCTATGGTGACACACTGTGTGCCGTTGCTATGGTAACACACTGTGAGCCGTTGCCATGGTAACACACTGTGAGCCGTTGCTATGGTGACACACTGTGTCCCGTTGCTATGGTAACGCACTGTTTGCCGTTGCTATGGTGACACACTGTGTGCCTTTGCTATGGTAACGCACTGTGTGCCGTTGCTATGGTAACACAATGTGTGCCGTTGCAATGGTAACGCACTGTGTGCCGTTGCTATGGTGACACACTGTGTGCCGTTGCTAAGGTAACACACTGTGTGCCGTTGCTATGGTGACACACTGTGTGCCGTTGCTATGGTAACGCACTGTATGCCGTTGCTATGAATACACACTGTATGCCGTTTCTATGGTGACACACTGTGTGCCGTCGCTATGGTAACGCACTGTATGCCGTTGCCTTGGTAACACACTGTGTGCCGCTGCTATGGTAACACACTTGTTTGCCGTTGCTATTATAACACACTGTTTGCCGTTGCTAAGGTAACACACTATGTACCGTTGCTATGGTAACAGACTGTGTACCGTTGCTGTGGTAACATGCTGTGTGCCGTTGCTATGGTGACACACTGTGTGCCGTTGCTATGGTGACACACTGTGTGCCGTTGCTAAGGTAGCACCGTGTGTGCCGTTGCTATTTTGACACACTGTGTGCCGTTGCTATGGTGACACACTGTGTGCCGTTGCTAAGGTAACACACTGTGTGCCGTTGCTATGGTGACACACTGTATGCCGTTGCTATGGTGACACACTGTGTGCCGTTGCTATGGTGGCACACTGTGTGCCGTTGCTATGGTAACACGCTGTTTGCCGTTGTTATGGTGGCACACTGTGTGCCGTTGCTATGGTGACACACTGTTTGCCGTTGCTCTGGTGACACACTGTATGCCGTTGCTATGGTAACACACTGTATGCCGTTGCTATGGTAACACTCTGTGTGCCATTGCTATGGTGACACACTCTGTGCCGTTGCTATGGTAACACACTGTGTGCCGTTGCTATGGTAACACACTGTATGCCGTTGCTATGGTAACACACTGTATGCTGTTCCTATGGTGACGCACTGTGTGCCGTTGCTAAGGTAACACACTGTGTGCCGTTGCTATGGTGACACACTGTATGCCGTTGCCTTGGTAACACACTGTGTGCCGTTGCTATGTTAACACACTGTTTGCCGTTGCTATTATAACACACTGTTTACCGTTGCTAAGGTAACACACTATGTGTTGTTGCTATGGTAACACACTGTGTGCCGTTGCTGTGGTAACACCCTGTGTGCCGTTGCTATGGTGACACACTGTGTGCCGTTGCTAAGGTAACACACTGTGTGCCGTTGCTATGGTGACACACTGTGTGCCGTTGCTAAGGTAACACCGTGTGTGCCGTTGCTATTTTGACACACTGTGTGCCGTTGCTATGTTGACACACTGTGTGCCGTTGCTAAGGTAACACACTGTGTGCCGTTGCTATGTTGACACACTGTGTGCCGTTGCTAAGGTAACACACTGTTTGCCGTTGCTATGGTAACACACTGTGTGCCATTGTTATGGTGGCACACTGTGTGCCGTTGCTATGGTGACACACTGTATGCCGTTGCTATGGTGACACACTGTGTGCCGTTGCTATGGTGGCACACTGTGTGCCGTTGCTATGGTAACACGCTGTGTGCCGTTGTTATGGTGGCACACTGTGTGCCGTTGCTATGGTGACACACTGCATGCCGTAGCTATGGGGGCACACTGTGTGCCGTTGGTATGGTGACACACTGTATGCCGTTGCTATGGTAACTCACTGTGTGCCGTTGCTATGGTGACGCACCGTGTGCCGTTGCTAAGGTAACACACTGTTTGCCGTTGCTATGGTAACGCACTGTGTGCCGTTGCTATGGCAACGCACTGTTTGCCGTTGCTATGGTAACGCACTGTGTGCCGTTGCTAAGGTAACACTGTGTCCCATTGCTAAGGTAACACACTGTGTGCCGTTGCTAAGGTAACACACTGTGTGCCGTTGCTATGGTAACACACTGTGTGCCGTTGCTATGGTAACACACTGTGGGCCGTTGCTATGGTGACACACTGTGTACCGTTGCTGTGGTAACGCATTGTGTGCCGTTGTTAAGGTAACGCACTGTGTGCCGTTGCTATGGTGACACTATGTGCCGTTGCTATGGTGATACACTGTATGCCGTTTCTATGGTGACACACTGTATGCCGTTGCTATGGTGACACACTCTGTACCGTTGCTATGGTAACGAACTGTGTGCCGTTGCAATGGTAACACACTGTATGCCGTTGCTATGGTGATACACTGTGAGCCGTTGCTATGGTAACACTCTGTGAGCCGTTGCTATGGTAACACAATGTGTGCCGTTGCAATGGTAACGCACTGTGTGCCGTTGCTATGGTGACACACTGTGTGCCGTTGCTATGGTGACACACTGTGTGCCGTTGCTAAGGTAACACACTGTGTGCCGTTGCTATGGTGACACACTGTGTGCCGTTGTTATGGTTGCACACTGTGTGCCGTTGCTATGGTGACACACTGTATGCCGTTGCTATGGTGACACACTGTGAGCCGTTGCTATGGTAACACACTCTGTGCCATTGCTATGGTAACGCACTGTGTGCCGTTGCTATGGTAACACTCTCTGTGCCGTTGCTATGGTAACACACTGTGTGCCGTTGCTATGGTAACACACTGTGTGCCATTGCTATGGTAACAAACTGTGAGCCGTTGCTATGGTAACTCACTCTGTGCCATTGCTATTGTAACACACTGTGTGCCGTTGCTATGGTAACACACTGTTTGCCGTTGCTATGGTAACACTCTCTGTGCCGTTGCTATGGTAACGCATTGTGTGCTGTTGCTATGGTGACACACTGTGTGCCGTTGCTAAGGTAACACACTGTTTGCCGTTGCTATGGTAACACACTGTGTGCCGTTGCTAAGGTAACACCCTGTGTGCCGTTGCTATGGTAACACACTGTGGGCCGTTGCTATTGTGACACACTGTGTACCGTTGCTGTGGTAACGCATTGTGTTCCGTTGTTAAGGTAACGCACTGTGTGCCGTTGCTATGGTGACAATATGTGCCGTTGCTATGGTGATACACTGTATGCCGTTTCTATGGTGACACACTGTATGCCGTTGTTAAGGTAACACACTGCTTGCCGTCGTTATGGTGACACACTGTATGCCGTTGTTAAGGTGAACACTGTGTGCCGTTGCTATGGTGACACATTGTATGCCGTTGTTAAGGTGACACACTGTGTGCCGTTGCTATGGTGACACACTGTGTGCCGTAGTTAAGGTGACACACTCTGTGCCGTTGCTATGGTGACACACTGTATGCCGTTGTTTAGGTAACACACTGTGTGCCGTTGCTATGGTAAAACACTGTATGCCGTTGCTATGGTAACACACTGTATGCCGTTGCTATGGTAACACACTGTGTTCCGTTGCTATGGTAACACACTGTATGCCGTTGCTATGGTGATACACTGTGAGCCGTTGCTATGGTAACACACTGTGAGCCGTTGCTATAGTAACACACTGTGTGCCGTTGCTATGGTAACACACTGTGTGCCATTGCTATGGTAACACACTGTGAGCCGTTGCTATGGTAACACACTCTGTGCCATTGCTATGGTAACGCACTGTGTGCCGTTGCTATGGTAACACTCTCTGTGCCGTTGCTATGGTAACGCACTGTGTGCTGTTGCTACGGTGACACACTGTGTGCCGTTGCTAAGGTAACACACTGTGTGCCGTTGCTATGGTAACACACTGTATGCCGTTGCTAAGGTGACACACTGTGTGCCGTTGCTATGGTAACACACTGTGTACCGTTGCTATGGTAACACACTGTGTGCTGTTGCTATGGTGACACACTGTGTGCCGTTGCTATGGTAACACACTGTGTGCCGTTGCTATGGTGACACATGGTATGCCATTGTTAAGGTGACCCAATGTGTGCCGTTGCTATGGTAACACACTGTATGCCGTTGCTATGGTAACACACTCTGTGCCGTTGCTATGGTGACACACTGTGTGCCGTTGCTATGGTAACGCACTGTATGCCGTTGCTATGGTTACACACTGTGTGCCGTTGTTAAGGTGACACACTGTGTGCCGTTGCTATGGTGACACACTGTATGCCGTTGTTAAGTGACACACTGTGTGCCGTTGCTATGGTGACACACTGTGTGCCGTAGTTAAGGTGACACACTGTGTGCCGTTGCTATGGTGACACACTGTATGCCGTTGTTTAGGTAACACACTGTGTGCCGTTGCTATGGTAACACTGTGTATGCCGTTGCTATGGTAACACACTGTATGCCGTTGCTATGGTAACACACTGTGTTCCGTTGCTATGGTAACACACTGTATGCCGTTGCTATGGTGATACACTGTGAGCCGTTGCTATGGTAACACTCTGTGAGCCGTTGCTATGGTAACACACTGTGTGCCGTTGCTATGGTAACACACTGTGTGCCATTGCTATGGTAACAAACTGTGAGCCGTTGCTATGGTAACTCACTCTGTGCCATTGCTATTGTAACACACTGTGTGCCGTTGCTATGGTAACACCCTGTTTGCCGTTGCTATGGTAACACTCTCTGTGCCGTTGCTATGGTAACGCATTGTGTGCTGTTTCTATGGTGACACACTGTGTGCCGTTGCTAAGGTAACACACCGTGTGCCGTTGCTATGGTAACACACTGTATGCCGTTGCTAAGGTGACACACTGTGTGCCGTTGCTATGGTAACGCACTGTGTGCCGTTGCTATGGCAACGCACTGTTTGCCGTTGCTATGGTAACGCACTGTGTGCCGTTGCTAAGGTAACACTGTGTCCCGTTGCTAAGGTAACACACTGTGTGCCGTTGCTAAGGTAACACCCTGTGTGCCGTTGCTATGGTAACACACTGTGGGCCGTTGCTATGGTGACACACTGTGTACCGTTGCTGTGGTAACGCATTGTGTTCCGTTGTTAAGGTAACGCACTGTGTGCCGTTGCAATGGTGACAATATGTGCCGTTGCTATGGTGATACACTGTATGCCGTTTCTATGGTGACACACTGTATGCCGTTGTTAAGGTAACACATTGCTTGCCGTCGTTATGGTGACACACTGTATGCCGTTGTTAAGGTGACACACTATGTGCCGTTGCTATGGTGACACACTGTGTGCCGTAGTTAAGGTGACACACTGTGTGCCGTTGCTAAGATAACACCCTGTGTGCCGTTGCTATGGTGACACACTCTGTACCGTTGCTATGGTAACGAACTGTGTGCCGTTGCAATGGTGACACACTGTGTGTCGTTGCTATGGTGATACACTGTGTGCCGTTGCTATGGTGACACACTGTGTGCCGTTGCTATGGTAACACACTGTGAGCCGTTGCTATGGTAACACACTGTGAGCCGTTGCTATGGTGACACACTGTGTGCCGTTGCTATGGTAACGCACTGTTTGCCGTTGCTATGGTGACACACTGTGTGCGTTTGCTATGGTAACGCACTGTGTGCCGTTGCTATGGTAACACAATGTGTGCCGTTGCAATGGTAACGCACTGTGTGCCGTTGCTATGGTGACACACTGTGTGCCGTTGCTAAGGTAACACACTGTGTGCCGTTGCTATGGTGACACACTGTGTGCCGTTGCTATGGTAACGCACTGTATGCCGTTGCTATGAATACACAGTGTATGCCGTTTCTATGGTGACACACTGTGTGCCGTCGCTATGGTAACAAACTGTTTGCTGTTGCTATGGTGTCACACTGTATGCCGTCGCTATGGTAACGCACAGTGTGCCGTTCCTATGGTAACGCACTGTGTGCCGTTGCTATGGTAACGCACTGTGTGCCGTTGCTATGGTAACACACTGTGTGCCGTTGCTATGGTAACACACAGTGTGCCGATGCTATGGTAACGCACTGTATGCCGTTGCTATGGTGACACACTGTGTGCCGTTGCTAAGGTAACACACTGTGTGCCGTTGCTATGGTAACACACTGTATGCCGTTGCCTTGGTAACACACTGTGTGCCGCTGCTATGGTAACACACTTGTTTGCCGTTGCTATTATAACACACTGTTTGCCGTTGCTAAGGTAACACACTATGTACCGTTGCTAAGGTAACAGACTGTGTGCCGTTGCTGTGGTAACATGCTGTGTGCCGTTGCTATGGTGACACACTGTGCCGTTGCTATGGTGACACACTGTGTGCCGTTGCTAAGGTAGCACCGTGTGTGCCGTTGCTATTTTGACACACTGTGTGCCGTTGCTATGGTGACACACTGTGTGCCGTTGCTAAGGTAACACACTGTGTGCCATTGCTATGGTGACACACTGTGTGCCATTGTTATGGTGGCACACTGTGTGCCGTTGCTATGGTGACACACTGTATGCCGTTGCTATAGTGACACACTGTGTGCCGTTGCTATGGTGGCACACTGTGTGCCGTTGCTATGGTAACACGCTGTTTGCCGTTGTTATGGTGGCACACTGTGTGCCGTTGCTATGGTGACACACTGTTTGCCGTTGCTCTGGTGACACACTGTATGCCGTTGCTATGGTAACACACTGTATGCCGTTGCTATGGTAACACACTGTGTGCCATTGCTATGGTGACACACTCTGTGCCGTTGCTATGGCAACACACTGTGTGCTGTTGCTATGGTGACACACTGTTTGCCGTTGCTATGGTGACACAATGTATGCCGTTGCTATGGTAACACACTGTATGCCGTTGCTATGGTAACACACTGTATGCCGTTGCTATGTTAACACACTGTTTGCCGTTGCTATTATAACACACTGTTTACCGTTGCTAAGGTAACACACTATGTGTTGTTGCTATGGTAACACACTGTGTGCCGTTGCTGTGGTAACACCCTGTGTGCCGTTGCTATGGTGACACACTGTGTGCCGTTGCTAAGGTGACACACTGTGTGCCGTTGCTATGGTAACACACTGTGTACCGTTGCTATGGTAACACACTGTGTGCTGTTGCTATGGTGACACACTGTGTGCCGTTGCTATGGTAACACACTGTGTGCCGTTGCTATGGTGACACATGGTATGCCATTGTTAAGGTGACCCAATGTGTGCCGTTGCTATGGTAACACACTGTATGCCGTTGCTATGGTAACACACTCTGTGCCGTTGCTATGGTGACACACTGTGTGCCGTTGCTATGGTAACGCACTGTATGCCGTTGCTATGGTTACACACTGTGTGCCGTTGTTAAGGTGACACACTGTGTGCCGTTGCTATGGTGACACACTGTATGCCGTTGTTAAGTGACACACTGTGTGCCGTTGCTATGGTGACACACTGTGTGCCGTAGTTAAGGTGACACACTGTGTGCCGTTGCTATGGTGACACACTGTATGCCGTTGTTTAGGTAACACACTGTGTGCCGTTGCTATGGTAACACTGTGTATGCCGTTGCTATGGTAACACACTGTATGCCGTTGCTATGGTAACACACTGTGTTCCGTTGCTATTGTAACACACTGTATGCCGTTGCTATGGTGATACACTGTGAGCCGTTGCTATGGTAACACTCTGTGAGCCGTTGCTATGGTAACACACTGTGTGCCGTTGCTATGGTAACACACTGTGTGCCATTGCTATGGTAACAAACTGTGAGCCGTTGCTATGGTAACTCACTCTGTGCCATTGCTATTGTAACACACTGTGTGCCGTTGCTATGGTAACACCCTGTTTGCCGTTGCTATGGTAACACTCTCTGTGCCGTTGCTATGGTAACGCATTGTGTGCTGTTTCTATGGTGACACACTGTGTGCCGTTGCTAAGGTAACACACCGTGTGCCGTTGCTATGGTAACACACTGTATGCCGTTGCTAAGGTGACACACTGTGTGCCGTTGCTATGGTAACGCACTGTGTGCCGTTGCTATGGCAACGCACTGTTTGCCGTTGCTATGGTAACGCACTGTGTGCCGTTGCTAAGGTAACACTGTGTCCCGTTGCTAAGGTAACACACTGTGTGCCGTTGCTAAGGTAACACCCTGTGTGCCGTTGCTATGGTAACACACTGTGGGCCGTTGCTATGGTGACACACTGTGTACCGTTGCTGTGGTAACGCATTGTGTTCCGTTGTTAAGGTAACGCACTGTGTGCCGTTGCAATGGTGACAATATGTGCCGTTGCTATGGTGATACACTGTATGCCGTTTCTATGGTGACACACTGTATGCCGTTGTTAAGGTAACACATTGCTTGCCGTCGTTATGGTGACACACTGTATGCCGTTGTTAAGGTGACACACTGTGTGCCGTTGCTATGGTGACACACTGTGTGCCGTAGTTAAGGTGACACACTGTGTGCCGTTGCTAAGATAACACCCTGTGTGCCGTTGCTATGGTGACACACTCTGTACCGTTGCTATGGTAACGAACTGTGTGCCGTTGCAATGGTGACACACTGTGTGTCGTTGCTATGGTGATACACTGTGTGCCGTTGCTATGGTGACACACTGTGTGCCGTTGCTATGGTAACACACTGTGAGCCGTTGCTATGGTAACACACTGTGAGCCGTTGCTATGGTGACACACTGTGTGCCGTTGCTATGGTAACGCACTGTTTGCCGTTGCTATGGTGACACACTGTGTGCGTTTGCTATGGTAACGCACTGTGTGCCGTTGCTATGGTAACACAATGTGTGCCGTTGCAATGGTAACGCACTGTGTGCCGTTGCTATGGTGACACACTGTGTGCCGTTGCTAAGGTAACACACTGTGTGCCGTTGCTATGGTGACACACTGTGTGCCGTTGCTATGGTAACGCACTGTATGCCGTTGCTATGAATACACAGTGTATGCCGTTTCTATGGTGACACACTGTGTGCCGTCGCTATGGTAACAAACTGTTTGCTGTTGCTATGGTGTCACACTGTATGCCGTCGCTATGGTAACGCACAGTGTGCCGTTCCTATGGTAACGCACTGTGTGCCGTTGCTATGGTAACGCACTGTGTGCCGTTGCTATGGTAACACACTGTGTGCCGTTGCTATGGTAACACACAGTGTGCCGATGCTATGGTAACGCACTGTATGCCGTTGCTATGGTGACACACTGTGTGCCGTTGCTAAGGTAACACACTGTGTGCCGTTGCTATGGTAACACACTGTATGCCGTTGCCTTGGTAACACACTGTGTGCCGCTGCTATGGTAACACACTTGTTTGCCGTTGCTATTATAACACACTGTTTGCCGTTGCTAAGGTAACACACTATGTACCGTTGCTAAGGTAACAGACTGTGTGCCGTTGCTGTGGTAACATGCTGTGTGCCGTTGCTATGGTGACACACTGTGCCGTTGCTATGGTGACACACTGTGTGCCGTTGCTAAGGTAGCACCGTGTGTGCCGTTGCTATTTTGACACACTGTGTGCCGTTGCTATGGTGACACACTGTGTGCCGTTGCTAAGGTAACACACTGTGTGCCATTGCTATGGTGACACACTGTGTGCCATTGTTATGGTGGCACACTGTGTGCCGTTGCTATGGTGACACACTGTATGCCGTTGCTATAGTGACACACTGTGTGCCGTTGCTATGGTGGCACACTGTGTGCCGTTGCTATGGTAACACGCTGTTTGCCGTTGTTATGGTGGCACACTGTGTGCCGTTGCTATGGTGACACACTGTTTGCCGTTGCTCTGGTGACACACTGTATGCCGTTGCTATGGTAACACACTGTATGCCGTTGCTATGGTAACACACTGTGTGCCATTGCTATGGTGACACACTCTGTGCCGTTGCTATGGCAACACACTGTGTGCTGTTGCTATGGTGACACACTGTTTGCCGTTGCTATGGTGACACAATGTATGCCGTTGCTATGGTAACACACTGTATGCCGTTGCTATGTTAACACACTGTTTGCCGTTGCTATTATAACACACTGTTTACCGTTGCTAAGGTAACACACTATGTGTTGTTGCTATGGTAACACACTGTGTGCCGTTGCTGTGGTAACACCCTGTGTGCCGTTGCTATGGTGACACACTGTGTGCCGTTGCTAAGGTAACACACTGTGTGCCGTTGCTATGGTGACACACTGTGTGCCGTTGCTAAGGTAACACCGTGTGTGCCGTTGCTATTTTGACACACTGTGTGCCGTTGCTATGTTGACACACTGTGTGCCGTTGCTAAGGTAACACACTGTGTGCCGTTGCTATGTTGACACACTGTGTGCCGTTGCTAAGGTAACACACTGTTTGCCGTTGCTATGGTATCACACTGTGTGCCATTGTTATGGTGGCACACTGTGTGCCGTTGCTATGGTGACACACTGTATGCCGTTGCTATGGTGACACACTGTGTGCCGTTGCTATGGTGGCACACTGTGTGCCGTTGCTATGGTAACACGCTGTGTGCCGTTGTTATGGTGGCACACTGTGTGCCGTTGTTAAGGTGACACACTGTGTGCCGTTGCTATGGTGACACACTGTATGCCGTTGTTAAGTGACACACTGTGTGCCGTTGCTATGGTGACACACTGTGTGCCGTAGTTAAGGTGACACACTGTGTGCCGTTGCTATGGTGACACACTGTATGCCGTTGTTTAGGTAACACACTGTGTGCCGTTGCTATGGTAACACACTGTATGCCGTTGCTATGGTAACACACTGTATGCCGTTGCTATGGTAACACACTGTGTTCCGTTGCTATGGTAACACACTGTATGCCGTTGCTATGGTGATACACTGTGAGCCGTTGCTATGGTAACACTCTGTGAGCCGTTGCTATGGTAACACACTGTGTGCCGTTGCTATGGTAACACACTGTGTGCCATTGCTATGGTAACAAACTGTGAGCCGTTGCTATGGTAACTCACTCTGTGCCATTGCTATTGTAACACACTGTGTGCCGTTGCTATGGTAACACACTGTTTGCCGTTGCTATGGTAACACTCTCTGTGCCGTTGCTATGGTAACGCATTGTGTGCTGTTGCTATGGTGACACACTGTGTGCCGTTGCTAAGGTAACACACTGTTTGCCGTTGCTATGGTAACACACTGTATGCCGTTGCTAAGGTGACACACTGTGTGCCGTTGCTATGGTAACGCACTGTGTGCCGTTGCTATGGCAACGCACTGTTTGCCGTTGCTACGGTAACGCACTGTGTGCCGTTGCTAAGGTAACACTGTGTCCCGTTGCTAAGGTAACACACTGTGTGCCGTTGCTAAGGTAACACCCTGTGTGCCGTTGCTATGGTAACACACTGTGGGCCGTTGCTATGGTGACACACTGTGTACCGTTGCTGTGGTAACGCATTGTGTTCCGTTGTTAAGGTAACGCACTGTGTGCCGTTGCTATGGTGACAATATGTGCCGTTGCTATGGTGATACACTGTATGCCGTTTCTATGGTGACACACTGTATGCCGTTGTTAAGGTAACACACTGCTTGCCGTCGTTATGGTGACACACTGTATGCCGTTGTTAAGGTGAACACTGTGTGCCGTTGCTATGGTGACACATTGTATGCCGTTGTTAAGGTGACACACTGTGTGCCGTTGCTATGGTGACACACTGTGTGCCGTAGTTAAGGTGACACACTCTGTGCCGTTGCTATGGTGACACACTGTATGCCGTTGTTTAGGTAACACACTGTGTGCCGTTGCTATGGTAACACACTGTATGCCGTTGCTATGGTAACACACTGTATGCCGTTGCTATGGTAACACACTGTGTTCCGTTGCTATGGTAACACACTGTATGCCGTTGCTATGGTGATAGACTGTGAGCCGTTGTTATGGTAACACACTGTGAGCCGTTGCTATAGTAACACACTGTGTGCCGTTGCTATGGTAACACACTGTGTGCCATTGCTATGGTAACACACTGTGAGCCGTTGCTATGGTAACACACTCTGTGCCATTGCTATGGTAACGCACTGCGTGCCGTTGCTATGGTAACACTCTCTGTGCCGTTGCTATGGTAACGCACTGTGTGCTGTTGCTACGGTGACACACTGTGTGCCGTTGCTAAGGTAACACACTGTGTGCCGTTGCTATGGTAACACACTGTATGCCGTTGCTAAGGTGACACACCTTGTGCCGTTGCTATGGTAACACACTGTGTACCGTTGCTATGGTAACACACTGTGTGCTGTTGCTATGGTGACACACTGTGTGCCGTTGCTATGGTAATACACTGTGTGCCGTTGCTATGGTGACACATGGTATGCCGTTGTTAAGGTGACCCACTCTGTGCCGTTGCTATGGTAACACACTGTATGCCGTTGCTATGGTAACACACTCTGTGCCGTTGCTATGGTGACACACTGTGTGCCGTTGCTATGGTAACGCACTGTATTCCGTTGCTATGGTTACACACTGTGTGCCGTTGTTAAGGTGACACACTGTGTGCCGTTGCTATGGTGACACACTGTATGCCGTTGTTAAGTGACACACTGTGTGCCGTTGCTATGGTGACACACTGTGTGCCGTAGTTAAGGTGACACACTGTGTGCCGTTGCTATGGTGACACACTGTATGCCGTTGTTTAGGTAACACACTGTGTGCCGTTGCTATGGTAACACACTGTATGCCGTTGCTATGGTAACACACTGTATGCCGTTGCTAAGGTGACACACTGTGTGCCGTTGCTATGGTAACGCACTGTGTGCCGTTGCTATGGCAACGCACTGTTTGCCGTTGCTATGGTAACGCACTGTGTGCCGTTGCTAAGGTAACACTGTGTCCCGTTGCTAAGGTAACACACTGTGTGCCGTTGCTAAGGTAACACCCTGTGTGCCGTTGCTATGGTAACACACTGTGGGCCGTTGCTATGGTGACACACTGTGTACCGTTGCTGTGGTAACGCATTGTGTTCCGTTGTTAAGGTAACGCACTGTGTGCCGTTGCAAGTGTGACAATATGTGCCGTTGCTATGGTGATACACTGTATGCCGTTTCTATGGTGACACACTGTATGCCGTTGTTAAGGTAACACATTGCTTGCCGTCGTTATGGTGACACACTGTATGCCGTTGTTAAGGTGACACACTGTGTGCCGTTGCTATGGTGACACACTGTGTGCCGTAGTTAAGGTGACACACTGTGTGCCGTTGCTAAGATAACACCCTGTGTGCCGTTGCTATGGTGACACACTCTGTACCGTTGCTATGGTAACGAACTGTGTGCCGTTGCAATGGTGACACACTGTGTGTCGTTGCTATGGTGATACACTGTGTGCCGTTGCTATGGTGACACACTGTGTGCCGTTGCTATGGTAACACACTGTGAGCCGTTGCTATGGTAACACACTGTGAGCCGTTGCTATGGTGACACACTGTGTGCCGTTGCTATGGTAACGCACTGTTTGCCGTTGCTATGGTGACACACTGTGTGCGTTTGCTATGGTAACGCACTGTGTGCCGTTGCTATGGTAACACAATGTGTGCCGTTGCAATGGTAACGCACTGTGTGCCGTTGCTATGGTGACACACTGTGTGCCGTTGCTAAGGTAACACACTGTGTGCCGTTGCTATGGTGACACACTGTGTGCCGTTGCTATGGTAACGCACTGTATGCCGTTGCTATGAATACACAGTGTATGCCGTTTCTATGGTGACACACTGTGTGCCGTCGCTATGGTAACAAACTGTTTGCTGTTGCTATGGTGTCACACTGTATGCCGTCGCTATGGTAACGCACAGTGTGCCGTTCCTATGGTAACGCACTGTGTGCCGTTGCTATGGTAACGCACTGTGTGCCGTTGCTATGGTAACACACTGTGCGCCGTTGCTATGGTAACACACAGTGTGCCGATGCTATGGTAACGCACTGTATGCCGTTGCTATGGTGACACACTGTGTGCCGTTGCTAAGGTAACACACTGTGTGCCGTTGCTATGGTAACACACTGTATGCCGTTGCCTTGGTAACACACTGTGTGCCGCTGCTATGGTAACACACTTGTTTGCCGTTGCTATTATAACACACTGTTTGCCGTTGCTAAGGTAACACACTATGTACCGTTGCTAAGGTAACAGACTGTGTGCCGTTGCTGTGGTAACATGCTGTGTGCCGTTGCTATGGTGACACACTGTGCCGTTGCTATGGTGACACACTGTGTGCCGTTGCTAAGGTAGCACCGTGTGTGCCGTTGCTATTTTGACACACTGTGTGCCGTTGCTATGGTGACACACTGTGTGCCGTTGCTAAGGTAACACACTGTGTGCCATTGCTATGGTGACACACTGTGTGCCATTGTTATGGTGGCACACTGTGTGCCGTTGCTATGGTGACACACTGTATGCCGTTGCTATAGTGACACACTGTGTGCCGTTGCTATGGTGGCACACTGTGTGCCGTTGCTATGGTAACACGCTGTTTGCCGTTGTTATGGTGGCACACTGTGTGCCGTTGCTATGGTGACACACTGTTTGCCGTTGCTCTGGTGACACACTGTATGCCGTTGCTATGGTAACACACTGTATGCCGTTGCTATGGTAACACACTGTGTGCCATTGCTATGGTGACACACTCTGTGCCGTTGCTATGGCAACACACTGTGTGCTGTTGCTATGGTGACACACTGTTTGCCGTTGCTATGGTGACACAATGTATGCCGTTGCTATGGTAACACACTGTATGCCGTTGCTATGGTAACACACTGTATGCTGTTGCTATGGTGACGCACTGTGTGCCGTTGCTAAGGTAACACACTGTGTGCCGTTGCTATGGTGAGACACTGTATGCCGTTGCCTTGGTAACACACTGTGTGCCGTTGCTATGTTAACACACTGTTTGCCGTTGCTATTATAACACACTGTTTACCGTTGCTAAGGTAACACACTATGTGTTGTTGCTATGGTAACACACTGTGTGCCGTTGCTGTGGTAACACCCTGTGTGCCGTTGCTATGGTGACACACTGTGTGCCGTTGCTAAGGTAACACACTGTGTGCCGTTGCTATGGTGACACACTGTGTGCCGTTGCTAAGGTAACACCGTGTGTGCCGTTGCTATTTTGACACACTGTGTGCCGTTGCTATGTTGACACACTGTGTGCCGTTGCTAAGGTAACACACTGTGTGCCGTTGCTATGTTGACACACTGTGTGCCGTTGCTAAGGTAACACACTGTTTGCCGTTGCTATGGTATCACACTGTGTGCCATTGTTATGGTGGCACACTGTGTGCCGTTGCTATGGTGACACACTGTATGCCGTTGCTATGGTGACACACTGTGTGCCGTTGCTATGGTGGCACACTGTGTGCCGTTGCTATGGTAACACGCTGTGTGCCGTTGTTATGGTGGCACACTGTGTGCCGTTGTTAAGGTGACACACTGTGTGCCGTTGCTATGGTGACACACTGTATGCCGTTGTTAAGTGACACACTGTGTGCCGTTGCTATGGTGACACACTGTATGCCGTTGTTTAGGTAACACACTGTGTGCCGTTGCTATGGTAACACACTGTATGCCGTTGCTATGGTAACACACTGTATGCCGTTGCTATGGTAACACACTGTGTTCCGTTGCTATGGTAACACACTGTATGCCGTTGCTATGGTGATACACTGTGAGCCGTTGCTATGGTAACACTCTGTGAGCCGTTGCTATGGTAACACACTGTGTGCCGTTGCTATGGTAACACACTGTGTGCCATTGCTATGGTAACAAACTGTGAGCCGTTGCTATGGTAACTCACTCTGTGCCATTGCTATTGTAACACACTGTGTGCCGTTGCTATGGTAACACACTGTTTGCCGTTGCTATGGTAACACTCTCTGTGCCGTTGCTATGGTAACGCATTGTGTGCTGTTGCTATGGTGACACACTGTGTGCCGTTGCTAAGGTAACACACTGTTTGCCGTTGCTATGGTAACACACTGTATGCCGTTGCTAAGGTGACACACTGTGTGCCGTTGCTATGGTAACGCACTGTGTGCCGTTGCTATGGCAACGCACTGTTTGCCGTTGCTACGGTAACGCACTGTGTGCCGTTGCTAAGGTAACACTGTGTCCCGTTGCTAAGGTAACACACTGTGTGCCGTTGCTAAGGTAACACCCTGTGTGCCGTTGCTATGGTAACACACTGTGGGCCGTTGCTATGGTGACACACTGTGTACCGTTGCTGTGGTAACGCATTGTGTTCCGTTGTTAAGGTAACGCACTGTGTGCCGTTGCTATGGTGACAATATGTGCCGTTGCTATGGTGATACACTGTATGCCGTTTCTATGGTGACACACTGTATGCCGTTGTTAAGGTAACACACTGCTTGCCGTCGTTATGGTGACACACTGTATGCCGTTGTTAAGGTGAACACTGTGTGCCGTTGCTATGGTGACACATTGTATGCCGTTGTTAAGGTGACACACTGTGTGCCGTTGCTATGGTGACACACTGTGTGCCGTAGTTAAGGTGACACACTCTGTGCCGTTGCTATGGTGACACACTGTATGCCGTTGTTTAGGTAACACACTGTGTGCCGTTGCTATGGTAACACACTGTATGCCGTTGCTATGGTAACACACTGTATGCCGTTGCTATGGTAACACACTGTGTTCCGTTGCTATGGTAACACACTGTATGCCGTTGCTATGGTGATAGACTGTGAGCCGTTGTTATGGTAACACACTGTGAGCCGTTGCTATAGTAACACACTGTGTGCCGTTGCTATGGTAACACACTGTGTGCCATTGCTATGGTAACACACTGTGAGCCGTTGCTATGGTAACACACTCTGTGCCATTGCTATGGTAACGCACTGCGTGCCGTTGCTATGGTAACACTCTCTGTGCCGTTGCTATGGTAACGCACTGTGTGCTGTTGCTACGGTGACACACTGTGTGCCGTTGCTAAGGTAACACACTGTGTGCCGTTGCTATGGTAACACACTGTATGCCGTTGCTAAGGTGACACACCTTGTGCCGTTGCTATGGTAACACACTGTGTACCGTTGCTATGGTAACACACTGTGTGCTGTTGCTATGGTGACACACTGTGTGCCGTTGCTATGGTAATACACTGTGTGCCGTTGCTATGGTGACACATGGTATGCCGTTGTTAAGGTGACCCACTCTGTGCCGTTGCTATGGTAACACACTGTATGCCGTTGCTATGGTAACACACTCTGTGCCGTTGCTATGGTGACACACTGTGTGCCGTTGCTATGGTAACGCACTGTATTCCGTTGCTATGGTTACACACTGTGTGCCGTTGTTAAGGTGACACACTGTGTGCCGTTGCTATGGTGACACACTGTATGCCGTTGTTAAGTGACACACTGTGTGCCGTTGCTATGGTGACACACTGTGTGCCGTAGTTAAGGTGACACACTGTGTGCCGTTGCTATGGTGACACACTGTATGCCGTTGTTTAGGTAACACACTGTGTGCCGTTGCTATGGTAACACACTGTATGCCGTTGCTATGGTAACACACTGTATGCCGTTGCTAAGGTGACACACTGTGTGCCGTTGCTATGGTAACGCACTGTGTGCCGTTGCTATGGCAACGCACTGTTTGCCGTTGCTATGGTAACGCACTGTGTGCCGTTGCTAAGGTAACACTGTGTCCCGTTGCTAAGGTAACACACTGTGTGCCGTTGCTAAGGTAACACCCTGTGTGCCGTTGCTATGGTAACACACTGTGGGCCGTTGCTATGGTGACACACTGTGTACCGTTGCTGTGGTAACGCATTGTGTTCCGTTGTTAAGGTAACGCACTGTGTGCCGTTGCAATGGTGACAATATGTGCCGTTGCTATGGTGATACACTGTATGCCGTTTCTATGGTGACACACTGTATGCCGTTGTTAAGGTAACACATTGCTTGCCGTCGTTATGGTGACACACTGTATGCCGTTGTTAAGGTGACACACTGTGTGCCGTTGCTATGGTGACACACTGTGTGCCGTAGTTAAGGTGACACACTGTGTGCCGTTGCTAAGATAACACCCTGTGTGCCGTTGCTATGGTGACACACTCTGTACCGTTGCTATGGTAAAGAACTGTGTGCCGTTGCAATGGTGACACACTGTGTGTCGTTGCTATGGTGATACACTGTGTGCCGTTGCTATGGTGACACACTGTGTGCCGTTGCTATGGTAACACACTGTGAGCCGTTGCTATGGTAACACACTGTGAGCCGTTGCTATGGTGACACACTGTGTGCCGTTGCTATGGTAACGCACTGTTTGCCGTTGCTATGGTGACACACTGTGTGCGTTTGCTATGGTAACGCACTGTGTGCCGTTGCTATGGTAACACAATGTGTGCCGTTGCAATGGTAACGCACTGTGTGCCGTTGCTATGGTGACACACTGTGTGCCGTTGCTAAGGTAACACACTGTGTGCCGTTGCTATGGTGACACACTGTGTGCCGTTGCTATGGTAACGCACTGTATGCCGTTGCTATGAATACACAGTGTATGCCGTTTCTATGGTGACACACTGTGTGCCGTCGCTATGGTAACAAACTGTTTGCTGTTGCTATGGTGTCACACTGTATGCCGTCGCTATGGTAACGCACAGTGTGCCGTTCCTATGGTAACGCACTGTGTGCCGTTGCTATGGTAACGCACTGTGTGCCGTTGCTATGGTAACACACTGTGCGCCGTTGCTATGGTAACACACAGTGTGCCGATGCTATGGTAACGCACTGTATGCCGTTGCTATGGTGACACACTGTGTGCCGTTGCTAAGGTAACACACTGTGTGCCGTTGCTATGGTAACACACTGTATGCCGTTGCCTTGGTAACACACTGTGTGCCGCTGCTATGGTAACACACTTGTTTGCCGTTGCTATTATAACACACTGTTTGCCGTTGCTAAGGTAACACACTATGTACCGTTGCTAAGGTAACAGACTGTGTGCCGTTGCTGTGGTAACATGCTGTGTGCCGTTGCTATGGTGACACACTGTGCCGTTGCTATGGTGACACACTGTGTGCCGTTGCTAAGGTAGCACCGTGTGTGCCGTTGCTATTTTGACACACTGTGTGCCGTTGCTATGGTGACACACTGTGTGCCGTTGCTAAGGTAACACACTGTGTGCCATTGCTATGGTGACACACTGTGTGCCATTGTTATGGTGGCACACTGTGTGCCGTTGCTATGGTGACACACTGTATGCCGTTGCTATAGTGACACACTGTGTGCCGTTGCTATGGTGGCACACTGTGTGCCGTTGCTATGGTAACACGCTGTTTGCCGTTGTTATGGTGGCACACTGTGTGCCGTTGCTATGGTGACACACTGTTTGCCGTTGCTCTGGTGACACACTGTATGCCGTTGCTATGGTAACACACTGTATGCCGTTGCTATGGTAACACACTGTGTGCCATTGCTATGGTGACACACTCTGTGCCGTTGCTATGGCAACACACTGTGTGCTGTTGCTATGGTGACACACTGTTTGCCGTTGCTATGGTGACACAATGTATGCCGTTGCTATGGTAACACACTGTATGCCGTTGCTATGGTAACACACTGTATGCTGTTGCTATGGTGACGCACTGTGTGCCGTTGCTAAGGTAACACACTGTGTGCCGTTGCTATGGTGAGACACTGTATGCCGTTGCCTTGGTAACACACTGTGTGCCGTTGCTATGTTAACACACTGTTTGCCGTTGCTATTATAACACACTGTTTACCGTTGCTAAGGTAACACACTATGTGTTGTTGCTATGGTAACACACTGTGTGCCGTTGCTGTGGTAACACCCTGTGTGCCGTTGCTATGGTGACACACTGTGTGCCGTTGCTAAGGTAACACACTGTGTGCCGTTGCTATGGTGACACACTGTGTGCCGTTGCTAAGGTAACACCGTGTGTGCCGTTGCTATTTTGACACACTGTGTGCCGTTGCTATGTTGACACACTGTGTGCCGTTGCTAAGGTAACACACTGTGTGCCGTTGCTATGTTGACACACTGTGTGCCGTTGCTAAGGTAACACACTGTTTGCCGTTGCTATGGTATCACACTGTGTGCCATTGTTATGGTGGCACACTGTGTGCCGTTGCTATGGTGACACACTGTATGCCGTTGCTATGGTGACACACTGTGTGCCGTTGCTATGGTGGCACACTGTGTGCCGTTGCTATGGTAACACGCTGTGTGCCGTTGTTATGGTGGCACACTGTGTGCCGTTGTTAAGGTGACACACTGTGTGCCGTTGCTATGGTGACACACTGTATGCCGTTGTTAAGTGACACACTGTGTGCCGTTGCTATGGTGACACACTGTGTGCCGTAGTTAAGGTGACACACTGTGTGCCGTTGCTATGGTGACACACTGTATGCCGTTGTTTAGGTAACACACTGTGTGCCGTTGCTATGGTAACACACTGTATGCCGTTGCTATGGTAACACACTGTATGCCGTTGCTATGGTAACACACTGTGTTCCGTTACTATGGTAACACACTGTATGCCGTTGCTATGGTGATACACTGTGAGCCGTTGCTATGGTAACACTCTGTGAGCCGTTGCTATGGTAACACACTGTGTGCCGTTGCTATGGTAACACACTGTGTGCCATTGCTATGGTAACAAACTGTGAGCCGTTGCTATGGTAACTCACTCTGTGCCATTGCTATTGTAACACACTGTGTGCCGTTGCTATGGTAACACACTGTTTGCCGTTGCTATGGTAACACTCTCTGTGCCGTTGCTATGGTAACGCATTGTGTGCTGTTGCTATGGTGACACACTGTGTGCCGTTGCTAAGGTAACACACTGTTTGCCGTTGCTATGGTAACACACTGTATGCCGTTGCTAAGGTGACACACTGTGTGCCGTTGCTATGGTAACGCACTGTGTGCCGTTGCTATGGCAACGCACTGTTTGCCGTTGCTACGGTAACGCACTGTGTGCCGTTGCTAAGGTAACACTGTGTCCCGTTGCTAAGGTAACACACTGTGTGCCGTTGCTAAGGTAACACCCTGTGTGCCGTTGCTATGGTAACACACTGTGGGCCGTTGCTATGGTGACACACTGTGTACCGTTGCTGTGGTAACGCATTGTGTTCCGTTGTTAAGGTAACGCACTGTGTGCCGTTGCTATGGTGACAATATGTGCCGTTGCTATGGTGATACACTGTATGCCGTTTCTATGGTGACACACTGTATGCCGTTGTTAAGGTAACACACTGCTTGCCGTCGTTATGGTGACACACTGTATGCCGTTGTTAAGGTGAACACTGTGTGCCGTTGCTATGGTGACAAATTGTATGCCGTTGTTAAGGTGACACACTGTGTGCCGTTGCTATGGTGACACACTGTATGCCGTTGTTTAGGTAACACACTGTGTGCCGTTGCTATGGTAACACACTGTATGCCGTTGCTAAGGTAACACACTGTATGCCGTTGCTATGGTAACACACTGTGTTCCGTTGCTATGGTAACACACTGTATGCCGTTGCTATGGTGATAGACTGTGAGCCGTTGTTATGGTAACACACTGTGAGCCGTTGCTATAGTAACACACTGTGTGCCGTTGCTATGGTAACACACTGTGTGCCATTGCTATGGTAACACACTGTGAGCCGTTGCTATGGTAACACACTCTGTGCCATTGCTATGGTAACGCACTGTGTGCCGTTGCTATGGTAACACTCTCTGTGCCGTTGCTATGGTAACGCACTGTGTGCTGTTGCTACGGTGACACACTGTGTGCCGTTGCTAAGGTAACACACTGTGTGCCGTTGCTATGGTAACACACTGTATGCCGTTGCTAAGGTGACACACCTTGTGCCGTTGCTATGGTAACACACTGTGTACCGTTGCTATGGTAACACACTGTGTGCTGTTGCTATGGTGACACACTGTGTGCCGTTGCTATGGTAATACACTGTGTGCCGTTGCTATGGTGACACATGGTATGCCGTTGTTAAGGTGACCCACTCTGTGCCGTTGCTATGGTAACACACTGTATGCCGTTGCTATGGTAACACACTCTGTGCCGTTGCTATGGTGACACACTGTGTGCCGTTGCTATGGTAACGCACTGTATTCCGTTGCTATGGTTACACACTGTGTGCCGTTGTTAAGGTGACACACTGTGTGCCGTTGCTATGGTGACACACTGTATGCCGTTGTTAAGTGACACACTGTGTGCCGTTGCTATGGTGACACACTGTGTGCCGTAGTTAAGGTGACACACTGTGTGCCGTTGCTATGGTGACACACTGTATGCCGTTGTTTAGGTAACACACTGTGTGCCGTTGCTATGGTAACACACTGTATGCCGTTGCTATGGTAACACACTGTATGCCGTTGCTATGGTAACACACTGTGTTCCGTTGCTATGGTAACACACTGTATGCCGTTGCTATGGTGATACACTGTGAGCCGTTGCTATGGTAACACCCTGTGAGCCGTTGCTATGGTAACACACTGTGTGCCGTTGCTATGGTAACACACTGTGTGCCATTGCTATGGTAACAAACTGTGAGCCGTTGCTATGGTAACTCACTCTGTGCCATTGCTATTGTAACACACTGTGTGCCGTTGCTATGGTAACACCCTGTTTGCCGTTGCTATGGTAACACTCTCTGTGCCGTTGCTATGGTAACGCATTGTGTGCTGTTTTTATGGTGACACACTGTGTGCCGTTGCTAAGGTAACACACTGTGTGCCGTTGCTATGGTAACACACTGTATGCCGTTGCTAAGGTGACACACTGTGTGCCGTTCCTATGGTAACGCACTGTGTGCCGTTGCTATGGCAACGCACTGTTTGCCGTTGCTATGTAAACGCACTGTGTGCCGTTGCTAAGGTAACACTGTGTCCCGTTGCTAAGGTAACACACAGTGTGCCGTTGCTAAGGTAACACCCTGTGTGCCGTTGCTATGGTAACACACTGTGGGCCGTTGCTATGGTGACACACTGTGTACCGTTGCTGTGGTAACGCATTGTGTTCCGTTGTTAAGGTAACGCACTGTGTGCCGTTGCTATGGTGACAATATGTGCCGTTGCTATGGTGATACACTGTATGCCGTTTCTATGGTGACACACTGTATGCCGTTGTTAAGGTAACACACTGCTTGCCGTCGTTATGGTGACACACTGTATGCCGTTGTTAAGGTGACACACTGTGTGCCGTTGCTATGGTGACACACTGTGTGCCGTAGTTAAGGTGACACACTGTGTGCCGTTGCTATGGTGACACACTGTATGCCGTTGTTTAGGTAACACACTGTGTGCCGTTGCTATGG
Source organism: Hymenopus coronatus (assembly GCA_030762935.1). Taxonomy (NCBI): domain Eukaryota; kingdom Metazoa; phylum Arthropoda; class Insecta; order Mantodea; family Hymenopodidae; genus Hymenopus; species Hymenopus coronatus. The sequence goes on along the minus strand of JAUKNX010000038.1, from coordinate 2,535,587 downwards.
TAACACACTGTATGCCGTTGCTATGGTAACACACTGTATGCCGTTGCTATGGTAACACACTGTGTTCCGTTGCTATGGTAACACACTGAATGCCGTTGCTATGGTGATACACTGTGAGCCGTTGCTATGGTAACACACTGTGAGCCGTTGCTATGGCAACACACTGTGTGCCGTTGCTATGGTAACACACTGTGTGCCATTGCTATGGTAACACACTGTGAGCCGTTGCTATGGTAACACACTCTGTGCCATTGCTATGGTAACGCACTGTGTGCCGTTGCTATAGTAACACTCTCTGTGCCGTTGCTATGGTAACGCACTGTGTGCTGTTGCTATGGTGACACACTGTCTGCCGTTGCTAAGGTAACACACTGTGTGCCGTTGCTATGGTAACACACTGTATGCCGTTGATAAGGTGACACACTGTGTGCCGTTGCTATGGTAACACCCTGTGTACCGTTGCTATGGTAACACACTGTGTGCTGTTGCTATGGTGACACACTGTGTGCCGTTGCTATGGTAACACACTGTGTGCCGTTGCTATGGTGACACATGGTATGCCGTTGTTAAGGTGACCCACTGTGTGCCGTTGCTATGGTAACACACTGTATGCCGTTGCTATGGTAACACACTCTGTGCCGTTGCTATGGTGACACACTGTGTGCCGTTGCTATGGTAACGCACTGTATGCCGTTGCTATGGTTACACACTGTGTGCCGTTGCTATGGTAACACACTGTGTGCCATTGCTATGGTGACACACTCTGTGCCGTTGCTATGGTAACACACTGTGTGCTGTTGCTTTGGTACCACACTGTTTGCCGCTGCTATGGTGACACACTAAATGCCGTTGCTATGGTAACACACTGTATGCCGTTGCTATGGTAACACACTGTATGCCGTTGCTATGGTGACGCACTGTGTGCCGTTGCTAAGGTAACACACTGTGTGCCGTTGCTATGGTGACACACTGTATGCCGTTGCCTTGGTAACACACTGTGTGCCGTTGCTATGTTAACACACTGTTTGCCGTTGCTATTATAACACACTTTTTACCGTTGCTAAGGTAACACACTATGTGTTGTTGCTATGGTAACACACTGTGTGCCGTTGCTGTGGTAACACCCTGTGTGCCGTTGCTATGCTGACACACTGTGTGCCGTTGCTAAGGTAACACCGTGTGTGCCGTTGCTATTTTGACACACTGTGTGCCGTTGCTATGGTGACACACTGTGTGCCGTTTCTAAGGTAACACACTGTGTGCCGTTGCTATGGTAACACACTGTTTGCCGTTGCTATGGTGACACACTGTATGCCGTTGCTATGGGGGCACACTGTGTGCCGTTGCTATGGTGACACACTATGCCGTTGCTATGGTAACTCACTGTGTGCCGTTGCTATGGTAACGCACTGTGTGCCGTTGCTATGGTAACACACTCTGTGCCGTTGCTATGGTAACGCACTGTTTGCCGTTGCTATGGTAACACACTCTGTGCCATTGCTATGGTAACGCACTGTGTGCCGTTGCTATGGTAACACACTCTGTGACGTTGCTAAGGTAACGCACAGTTTGCCGTTGCTATGGTAACGCACTGTGTGCCGTTGCTATTGTGACACAGTGTATGCCGTTGCTATTGTTACACACTGTATGCCGTTGCTATGGTGACACACTGTGTGCCGTTGCTATGGTAACGCACTGTGTGCCGTTGCTATGGTGACACACTGTGAGCCGTTGTTAAGGTAACTCACTGTGTGCCGTTGCTAAGGTAACACACTGTTTGCCGTTGCTATGGTGACACAATGTGAGCCGTTGCTATGGTGATACCCTGTGTGCCGTTGGTAAGGTATAACACCCTGTGTGCCGTTGCTAAGGTAACACCCTGTGTGCCATTGCTATGGTGACACACTCTGTACCGTTGCTATGGTAACGAACTGTGTGCCGTTGCAATGGTGACACACTGTGTGTCGTTGCTATGGTGATACACTGTGTGCCGTTGCTATGGTGACACACTGTGTTTCGTTGCTATGGTAACACACTGTGAGCCGTTGCTATGGTAACACACTGTGAGCCGTTGCTATGGTGATACACTGTGTGCCTTTGCTATGGTAACGCACTGTGTGCCGTTGCTATGGTAACACACTGTGTGCCGTTGCAATGGTAACGCACTGTGTGCCGTTGCTATGGTGACACACTGTGTGCCGTTGCTAAGGTAACACACTGTGTGCCGTTGCTATGGTGACACACTGTGAGCCGTTGCTATGGTAACGCACTGTATGCCGTTGCTATGGTTACACACTGTATGCCGTTTCTATGGTGACACACTGTGTGCCGTCGCTATGGTAACGCACTGTTTGCTGTTGCTATGGTGTCACACTGTATGCCGTTGCTATGGTAACACACTGTCAGCCGTTGCTATGGTAACACACTGTGAGCCGTTGCTATGGTGACACACTGTGTGCCGTTGCTATGGTAACGCACTGTTTGCCGTTGCTATGGTGATACACTGTGTGCCTTTGCTATGGTAACGCACTGTGTGCCGTTGCTATGGTAACGCACTGTATACCGTTGCTATGATAACGCACTGTGAGCCGTTGCTATGGTAACACACTGTATGCGGTTGCAATGGTCACACACTGTATGCCGTTGCTATGGTGACACACTGTGTGCCGTTGCTAAGGTAACACACTGTGTGCCGTTGCTATGGTGACACACTGTATGCCGTTGCCTTGGTAACACACTGTGTGCCGTTGCTATGGTAACACACTTGTTTGCCGTTGCTATTATAACACACTGATTGCCGTTGCTAAGGTAACACACTATGTTCCGTTGCTATGGTAACAGACTGTGTGCCGTTGCTGTGGTAACATCCTGTGTGCCGTTGCTATGGTGACACACTGTGTGCCGTTGCTATGGTGACACACTGTGTGCCGTTGCTAAGTTAGCACCGTGTGTGCCGTTGCTATTTTGACACACTGTGTGCCGTTGCTATGGTGACACACTGTGTGCCGTTGCTAAGGTAACACACTGTGTGCCGTTGCTATGGTAACACACTGTGTGCCATTGTTATGGTGGCACACTGTGTGCCGTTGCTATGGTGACACACTGTATGCCGTTGCTATGGTGACACACTGTGTGCCGTTGCAATGGTGGCACACTGTGTGCCGTTGCTATGGTAACACGCTGTTTGCCGTTGTTATGGTGGCACACTGTGTGCCGTTGCTATGGTGACACACTGTTTGCCGTTGCTCTGGTGACACACTGTATGCCGTTGCTATGGTAACACACTGTATGCCGTTGCTATGGTAACACACTGTATGCTGTTGCTATGGTGACGCACTGTGTGCCGTTGCTATGGTGATACACTGTATGCCGTTGCCTTGGTAACACACTGTGTGCCGTTGCTATGTTAACACACTGTTTGCCGTTGCTATTATAACACACTGTTTACCGTTGCTAAGGTTACACACTATGTGTTGTTGCTATGGTAACACACTGTGGGCCGTTGCTATGGTGACACACTGTGTACCGTTGCTGTGGTAACGCATTGTGTGCCGTTGTTAAGGTAACGCACTGTGTGCCGTTGCTATGGTGACACTATGTGCCGTTGCTATGGTGATACACTGTATGCCGTTTCTATGGTGACACACTGTATGCCGTTGTTAAGTGACACACTGTGTGCCGTTGCTATGGTGACACACTGTGTGCCGTAGTTAAGGTGACACACTGTGTGCCGTTGCTATGGTGACACACTGTATGCCGTTGTTTAGGTAACACACTGTGTGCCGTTGCCGTGTAAACACCCTGTGTGCCGTTGCTATGGTGACACACTGTGTGCCGTTGCTAAGGTAACACAATGTGTGCCGTTGTTATGGTGGCACACTGTGTGCCGTTGCTATGGTGACACACTGTATGCCGTTGCTATGGTGACACACTGTGTGCCGTTGGTATGGTGACACACTGTATGCCGTTGCTATGGAGACCCACTGTGTGCCGTTGCTATGGTGACGCACTGTGTGCCGTTGCTAAGGTAACGCACTGTGTGCCGTTGCTATGGCAACGCACTGTTTGCCGTTGCTATGCTGACACCCTGTGTGCCGTTGCTATGCTGACACACTGTGTGCCTTTGCTAAGGTCACACACTGTGATCCGTTGCTATGGTGACACACTGTGTGCCGTTGCTAAGGTAACACCCTGTGTGCCGTTGCTATTTTGACACACTGTGTGCCGTTGCTATGGTGACACACTGTGTGCCGTTGCTAAGGTAACACACTGTGTGCCGTTGCTATGGTGACACACTGTGTGCCGTTGTTATGGTTGCACACTGTGTGCCGTTGCTATGGTGACACACTGTATGCCGTTGCTATGGTGACACACTGTGAGCCGTTGCTATGGTAACACACTCTGTGCCATTGCTATGGTAACGCACTGTGTGCCGTTGCTATGGTAACACTCTCTGTGCCGTTGCTATGGTAACACACTGTGTGCCGTTGCTATGGTAACACACTGTGTGCCATTGCTATGGTAACAAACTGTGAGCCGTTGCTATGGTAACTCACTCTGTGCCATTGCTATTGTATCACACTGTGTGCCGTTGCTATGGTAACACACTGTTTGCCGTTGCTATGGTAACACTCTCTGTGCCGTTGCTATGGTAACGCATTGTGTGCTGTTGCTATGGTGACACACTGTGTGCCGTTGCTAAGGTAACACACTGTTTGCCGTTGCTATGGTAACACACTGTGTGCCGTTGCTAAGGTAACACCCTGTGTGCCGTTGCTATGGTAACACACTGTGGGCCGTTGCTATGGTGACACACTGTGTACCGTTGCTGTGGTAACGCATTGTGTTCCGTTGTTAAGGTAACGCACTGTGTGCCGTTGCTATGGTGACAATATGTGCCGTTGCTATGGTGATACACTGTATGCCGTTTCTATGGTGACACACTGTATGCCGTTGTTAAGGTAACACACTGCTTGCCGTCGTTATGGTGACACACTGTATGCCATTGTTAAGGTGAACACTGTGTGCCGTTGCCATGGTGACACATTGTATGCCGTTGTTAAGGTGACACACTGTGTGCCGTTGCTATGGTGACACACTGTGTGCCGTAGTTAAGGTGACAAACTGTGTGCCGTTGCTATGGTGACACACTGTATGCCGTTGTTTAGGTAACACACTGTGTGCCGTTGCTATGGTAACACACTGTATGCCGTTGCTATGGTAACACACTGTATGCCGTTGCTATGGTAACACACTGTGTTCCGTTGCTATGGTAACACACTGTATGCCGTTGCTATTGTGATACACTGTGAGCCGTTGCTATGGTAACACACTGTGAGCCGTTGCTATAGTAACACACTGTGTGCCGTTGCTATGGTAACACACTGTGTGCCATTGCTATGGTAACACACTGTGAGCCGTTGCTATGGTAACACACTCTGTGCCATTGCTATGGTAACGCACTGTGTGCCGTTGCTATGGTAACACTCTCTGTGCCGTTGCTATGGTAACGCACTGTGTGCTGTTGCTACGGTGACACACTGTGTGCCGTTGCTAAGGTAACACACTGTGTGCCGTTGCTATGGTAACACACTGTATGCCGTTGCTAAGGTGACACACTGTGTGCCGTTGCTATGGTAACACACTGTGTACCGTTGCTATGGTAACACACTGTGTGCTGTTGCTATGGTGACACACTGTGTGCCGTTGCTATGGTAACACACTGTGTGCCGTTGCTATGGTGACACATGGTATGTCATTGTTAAGGTGACCCACTGTGTGCCGTTGCTATGGTAACACACTGTATGCCGTTGCTATGGTAACACGCTCTGTGCCGTTGCTATGGTGACACACTGTGTGCCGTTGCTATGGTAACGCACTGTATGCCGTTGCTATGGTTACACACTGTGTGCCGTTGTTAAGGTGACACACTGTGTGCCGTTGCTATGGTGACACACTGTATGCCGTTGTTAAGTGACACACTGTGTGCCGTTGCTATGGTGACACACTGTGTGCCGTAGTTAAGGTGACACACTGTGTGCCGTTGCTATGGTGACACACTGTATGCCGTTGTTTAGGTAACACACTGTGTGCCGTTGCTATGGTAACACACTGTATGCCGTTGCTATGGTAACACACTGTATGCCGTTGCTATGGTAACACACTGTGTCCCGTTGCTATGGTAACACACTGTATGCCGTTGCTATGGTGATACACTGTGAGCCGTTGCTATGGTAACACTCTGTGAGCCGTTGCTATGGTAACACACTGTGTGCCGTTGCTATGGTAACACACTGTGTGCCATTGCTATGGTAACAAACTGTGAGCCGTTGCTATGGTAACTCACTCTGTGCCATTGCTATTGTAACACACTGTGTGCCGTTGCTATGGTAACACCCTGTTTGCCGTTGCTATGGTAACACTCTCTGTGCCGTTGCTATGGTAACGCATTGTGTGCTGTTTCTATGGTGACACACTGTGTGCCGTTGCTAAGGTAACACACTGTGTGCCGTTGCTATGGTAACACACTGTATGCCGTTGCTAAGGTGACACACTGTGTGCCGTTGCTATGGTAACGCACTGTGTGCCGTTGCTATGGCAACGCACTGTTTGCCGTTGCTATGGTAACGCACTGTGTGCCGTTGCTAAGGTAACACTGTGTCCCGTTGCTAAGGTAACACACTGTGTGCCGTTGCTAAGGTAACACCCTGTGTGCCGTTGCTATGGTAACACACTGTGGGCCGTTGCTATGGTGACACACTGTGTACCGTTGCTGTGGTAACGCATTGTGTTCCGTTGTTAAGGTAACGCACTGTGTGCCGTTGCTATGGTGACAATATGTGCCGTTGCTATGGTGATACACTGTATGCCGTTTCTATGGTGACACACTGTATGCCGTTGTTAAGGTAACACACTGCTTGCCGTCGTTATGGTGACACACTGTATGCCGTTGTTAAGGTGACACACTGTGTGCCGTTGCTATGGTGACACACTGTGTGCCGTAGTTAAGGTGACACACTGTGTGCCGTTGCTAAGATAACACCCTGTGTGCCGTTGCTATGGTGACACACTCTGTACCGTTGCTATGGTAACGAACTGTGTGCCGTTGCAATGGTGACACACTGTGTGTCGTTGCTATGGTGATACACTGTGTGCCGTTGCTATGGTGACACACTGTGTGCCGTTGCTATGGTAACACACTGTGAGCCGTTGCTATGGTAACACACTGTGAGCCGTTGCTATGGTGACACACTGTGTGCCGTTGCTATGGTAACGCACTGTTTGCCGTTGCTATGGTGACACACTGTGTGCCTTTGCTATGGTAACGCACTGTGTGCCGTTGCTATGGTAACACAATGTGTGCCGTTGCAATGGTAACGCACTGTGTGCCGTTGCTATGGTGACACACTGTGTGCCGTTGCTAAGGTAACACACTGTGTGCCGTTGCTATGGTGACACACTGTGTGCCGTTGCTATGGTAACGCACTGTATGCCGTTGCTATGAATACACAGTGTATGCCGTTTCTATGGTGACACACTGTGTGCCGTCGCTATGGTAACAAATTGTTTGCTGTTGCTATGGTGTCACACTGTATGCCGTCGCTATGGTAACGCACAGTGTGCCGTTCCTATGGTAACGCACTGTGTGCCGTTGCTATGGTAACGCACTGTGTGCCGTTGCTATGGTAACACACTGTGTGCCGTTGCTATGGTAACACACAGTGTGCCGATGCTATGGTAACGCACTGTATGCCGTTGCTATGGTGACACACTGTGTGCCGTTGCTAAGGTAACACACTGTGTGCCGTTGCTATGGTAACACACTGTATGCCGTTGCCTTGGTAACACACTGTGTGCCGCTGCTATGGTAACACACTTGTTTGCCGTTGCTATTATAACACACTGTTTGCCGTTGCTAAGGTAACACACTATGTACCGTTGCTATGGTAACAGACTGTGTGCCGTTGCTGTGGTAACATGCTGTGTGCCGTTGCTATGGTGACACACTGTGCCGTTGCTATGGTGACACACTGTGTGCCGTTGCTAAGGTAGCACCGTGTGTGCCGTTGCTATTTTGACACACTGTGTGCCGTTGCTATGGTGACACACTGTGTGCCGTTGCTAAGGTAACACACTGTGTGCCGTTGCTATAGTGACACACTGTGTGCCGTTGCTATGGTGGCACACTGTGTGCCGTTGCTATGGTAACACGCTGTTTGCCGTTGTTATGGTGGCACACTGTGTGCCGTTGCTTTGGTGACACACTGTTTGCCGTTGCTCTGGTGACACACTGTATGCCGTTGCTATGGTAACACACTGTATGCCGTTGCTATGGTAACACACTGTGTGCCATTGCTATGGTGACACACTCTGTGCCGTTGCTATGGTAACACACTGTGTGCTGTTGCTATGGTGACACACTGTTTGCCGTTGCTATGGTGACACAATGTATGCCGTTGCTATGGTAACACACTGTATGCCGTTGCTATGGTAACACACTGTATGCTGTTGCTATGGTGACGCACTGTGTGCCGTTGCTAAGGTAACACACTGTGTGCCGTTGCTATGGTGACACACTGTATGCCGTTGCCTTGGTAACACACTGTGTGCCGTTGCTATGTTAACACACTGTTTGCCGTTGCTATTATAACACACTGTTTACCGTTGCTAAGGTAACACACTATGTGTTGTTGCTATGGTAACACACTGTGTGCCGTTGCTGTGGTAACACCCTGTGTGCCGTTGCTATGGTGACACACTGTGTGCCGTTGCTAAGGTAACACACTGTGTGCCGTTGCTATGGTGACACACTGTGTGCCGTTGCTAAGGTAACACCGTGTGTGCCGTTGCTATTTTGACACACTGTGTGCCGTTGCTATGTTGACACACTGTGTGCCGTTGCTAAGGTAACACACTGTGTGCCGTTGCTATGTTGACACACTGTGTGCCGTTGCTAAGGTAACACACTGTTTGCCGTTGCTATGGTAACACACTGTGTGCCATTGTTATGGTGGCACACTGTGTGCCGTTGCTATGGTGACACACTGTATGCCGTTGCTATGGTGACACACTGTGTGCCGTTGCTATGGTGGCACACTGTGTGCCGTTGCTATGGTAACACGCTGTGTGCCGTTGTTATGGTGGCACACTGTGTGCCGTTGCTATGGTGACACACTGCATGCCGTAGCTATGGGGGCACACTGTGTGCCGTTGGTATGGTGACACACTGTATGCCGTTGCTATGGTAACTCACTGTGTGCCGTTGCTATGGTGACGCACTGTGTGCCGTTGCTAAGGTAACACACTGTTTGCCGTTGCTATGGTAACGCACTGTGTGCCGTTGCTATGGCAACGCACTGTTTGCCGTTGCTATGGTAACGCACTGTGTGCCGTTGCTAAGGTAACACTGTGTCCCGTTGCTAAGGTAACACACTGTGTGCCGTTGCTAAGGTAACACCCTGTGTGCCGTTGCTATGGTAACACACTGTGGGCCGTTGCTATGGTGACACACTGTGTACCGTTGCTGTGGTAACGCATTGTGTGCCGTTGTTAAGGTAACGCACTGTGTGCCGTTGCTATGGTGACACTATGTGCCGTTGCTATGGTGATACACTGTATGCCGTTTCTATGGTGACACACTGTATGCCGTTGTTAAGGTAACACACTGCTTGCCGTCGCTATGGTGACACACTGTATGCCGTTGTTAAGGTAACACACTGCTTGCCGTCGCTATGTTGACACACTGTATGTCGTTGTTAAGGTGACACACTGTGTGCCGTTGCTATGGTGACACACTGTATGCCGTTGTTAAGTGACACACTGTGTGCCGTTGGTATGGTGACACACTAAGTGCCGTAGTTAAGGTGACACACTGTGTGCCGTTGCTATGGTGACACACTGTATGCCGTGGTTTAGGTAACACACTGTGTGCCGTTGCTATGGTAACACACTGTATGCCGTTGCTATGGTAACACACTGTATGCCGTTGCTATGGTAACACACTGTGTTCCGTTGCTATGGTAACACACTGTATGCCGTTGCTATGGTGATACACTGTGAGCCGTTGCTATGGTAACACTCTGTGAGCCGTTGCTATGGTAACACACTGTGTGCCGTTGCTATGGTAACACACTGTGTGCCATTGCTATGGTAACAAACTGTGAGCCGTTGCTATGGTAACTCACTCTGTGCCATTGCTATTGTAACACACTGTGTGCCGTTGCTATGGTAACACACTGTTTGCCGTTGCTATGGTAACACTCTCTGTGCCGTTGCTATGGTAACGCATTGTGTGCTGTTGCTATGGTGACACACTGTGTGCCGTTGCTAAGGTAACACACTGTTTGCCGTTGCTATGGTAACACACTGTATGCCGTTGCTAAGGTGACACACTGTGTGCCGTTGCTATGGTAACGCACTGTGTGCCGTTGCTATGGCAACGCACTGTTTGCCGTTGCTACGGTAACGCACTGTGTGCCGTTGCTAAGGTAACACTGTGTCCCGTTGCTAAGGTAACACACTGTGTGCCGTTGCTAAGGTAACACCCTGTGTGCCGTTGCTATGGTAACACACTGTGGGCCGTTGCTATGGTGACACACTGTGTACCGTTGCTGTGGTAACGCATTGTGTTCCGTTGTTAAGGTAACGCACTGTGTGCCGTTGCTATGGTGACAATATGTGCCGTTGCTATGGTGATACACTGTATGCCGTTTCTATGGTGACACACTGTATGCCGTTGTTAAGGTAACACACTGCTTGCCGTCGTTATGGTGACACACTGTATGCCGTTGTTAAGGTGAACACTGTGTGCCGTTGCTATGGTGACACATTGTATGCCGTTGTTAAGGTGACACACTGTGTGCCGTTGCTATGGTGACACACTGTGTGCCGTAGTTAAGGTGACACACTCTGTGCCGTTGCTATGGTGACACACTGTATGCCGTTGTTTAGGTAACACACTGTGTGCCGTTGCTATGGTAACACACTGTATGCCGTTGCTATGGTAACACACTGTATGCCGTTGCTATGGTAACACACTGTGTTCCGTTGCTATGGTAACAAACTGTATGCCGTTGCTATGGTGATACACTGTGAGCCGTTGCTATGGTAACACACTGTGAGCCGTTGCTATAGTAACACACTGTGTGCCGTTGCTATGGTAACACACTGTGTGCCATTGCTATGGTAACACACTGTGAGCCGTTGCTATGGTAACACACTCTGTGCCATTGCTATGGTGATACACTGTGTGCCGTTGCTATGGTAACACTCTCTGTGCCGTTGCTATGGTAACGCACTGTGTGCTGTTGCTACGGTGACACACTGTGTGCCGTTGCTAAGGTAACACACTGTGTGCCGTTGCTATGGTAACACACTGTATGCCGTTGCTAAGGTGACACACTGTGTGCCGTTGCTATGGTAACACACTGTGTACCGTTGCTATGGTAACACACTGTGTGCTGTTGCTATGGTGACACACTGTGTGCCGTTGCTATGGTAACACACTGTGTGCCGTTGCTATGGTGACACATAGTATGCCGTTGTTAAGGTGACCCACTGTGTGCCGTTGCTATGGTAACACACTGTATGCCGTTGCTATGGTAACACACTCTGTGCCGTTGCTATGGTGACACACTGTGGGCCGTTGCTATGGTAACGCACTGTATGCCGTTGCTATGGTTACACACTGTGTGCCGTTGCTATGGTAACACACTGTGTGCCATTGCTATGGTGACACACTCTGTGCCGTTGCTAAGGTAACACACTGTGTGCTGTTGCTATGGTAACACACTGTATGCCGTTGCTATGGTAACACACTGTATGCCGTTGCTATGGTGACGCACTGTGTGCCGTTGCTAAGGTAACACACTGTGTGCCGTTGCTATGGTGACACACTGTATACCGTTGCCTTGGTAACACACTGTGTGCCGTTGCTATTTTAACACACTGTTTGCCGTTGCTATTATAACACACTGTTTACCGTTGCTAAGGTAACACACTATGTGTTGTTGCTATGGTAACACACTGTGTGCCGTTGCTGTGGTAACACCCTGTGTGCCGTTGCTATGGTGACACACTGTGAGCCGTTGCTAAGGTAACACACTGTGTGCAGTTGCTATGCTGACACACTGTGTGCCGTTGCTAAGGTAACACCGTGTGTGCCGTTGCTATTTTGACACACTGTGTGCCGTTGCTATGGTGACACACTGTGTGCCGTTGCTAAGGTAACACACTGTGTGCCGTTGCTATGGTAACACACTGTTTGCCGTTGCTATGGTGACACACTGTATGCCGTTGCTATGGGGGCACACTGTGTGCCGTTGCTATGGTGACACACTGTATGCCGTTGCTATGGTAACTCACTGTGTGCCGTTGCTATGGTAACGCACTGTGTGCCGTTGCTATGGTAACACACTCTGTGCCGTTGCTATGGTAACGCACTGTTTGCCGTTGCTATGGTAACACACTCTGTGCCATTGATATGTTAACGCACTGTGTGCCGTTGCTATGGTAACACACTCTGTGACGTTGCTAAGGTAACGCACAGTTTGCCGTTGCTATGGTAACGCACTGTGTGCCGTTGCTATTGTGACACACTGTATGCCGTTGCTATTGTAACACACTGTATGCCGTTGCTATGGTGACACACTGTGTGCCGTTGCTATGGTAACGCACTGTGTGCCGTTGCTATGGTGACACACTGTAAGCCGTTGTTAAGGTAACTCACTGTGTGCCGTTGCTAAGGTAACACACTGTTTGCCGTTGCTATGGTGACACACTGTGAGCCGTTGCTATGGTGATACCCTGTGTGCCGTTGGTAAGGTAACACCCTGTGTGCCGATGCTAAGGTAACACCCTGTGTGCCGTTGCTATGGTGACACACTCTGTACCGTTGCTATGGTAACGAACTGTGTGCCGTTGCAATGGTGACACACTGTGTGTCGTTGCTATGGTGATACACTGTGTGCCGTTGCTATGGTGACACACTGTGTGCCGTTGCTATGGTAACACACTGTGAGCCGTTGCTATGGTAACACACTGTGAGCCGTTGCTATGGTGACACACTGTGTGCCGTTTCTATGGTAACGCACTGTTTGCCGTTGCTATGGTGATACACTGTGTGCCTTTGCTATGGTAACGCACTGTGTGCCGTTGCTATGGTAACACACTGTGTGCCGTTGCAATGGTAACGCACTGTGTGCCGTTGCTATGGTGATACACTGTGTGCCGTTGCTAAGGTAACACACTGTGTGCCGTTGCTATGGTGGCACACTGTGAGCCGTTGCTATGGTAACGCACTGTATGCCGTTGCTATGGTTACACACTGTATGCCGTTTCTATGGTGACACACTGTGTGCCGTCGCTATGGTAACGCACTGTTTGCTGTTGCTATTGTGTCACACTGTATGCCGTTGCTATGGTAACACACTGTCAGCTGTTGCTATGGTAACACACTGTGAGCCGTTGCTATGGTGACACACTGTGTGCCGTTGCTATGGTAACGCACTGTTTGCCGTTGCTATGGTGATACACTGTGTGCCTTTGCTATGGTAACGCACTGTGGGCCGTTGCTATGGTGACACACTGTGTACCGTTGCTGTGGTAACGCATTGTGTGCCGTTGTTAAGGTAACGCACTGTGTGCCGTTGCTATGGTGACACTATGTGCCGTTGCTATGGTGATACACTGTATGCCGTTTCTATGGTGACACACTGTATGCCGTTGTTAAGGTAACACACTGCTTGCCGTCGCTATGGTGACACACTGTATGCCGTTGTTAAGGTAACACACTGCTTGCCGTCGCTATGTTGACACACTGTATGCCGTTGTTAGGGTGACACACTGTGTGCCGTTGCTATGGTGACACACTGTATGCCGTTGTTAAGTGACACACTGTGTGCCGTTGCTATGGTGACACACTGTGTGCCGTAGTTAAGGTGACACACTGTGTGCCGTTGCTATGGTGACACACTGTATGCCGTTGTTTAGGTAACACACTGTGTGCCGTTGCTATGGTAACACACTGTATGCCGTTGCTATGGTAACACACTGTATGCCGTTGCTATGGTAACACACTGTGTTCCGTTGCTATGGTAACACACTGTATGCCGTTGCTATGGTGATACACTGTGAGCCGTTGCTATGGTAACACTCTGTGAGCCGTTGCTATGGTAACACACTGTGTGCCGTTGCTATGGTAACACACTGTGTGCCATTGCTATGGTAACAAACTGTGAGCCGTTGCTATGGTAACTCACTCTGTGCCATTGCTATTGTAACACACTGTGTGCCGTTGCTATGGTAACACACTGTTTGCCGTTGCTATGGTAACACTCTCTGTGCCGTTGCTATGGTAACGCATTGTGTGCTGTGGCTATGGTGACACACTGTGTGCCGTTGCTAAGGTAACACACTGTTTGCCGTTGCTATGGTAACACACTGTATGCCGTTGCTAAGGTGACACACTGTGTGCCGTTGCTATGGTAACGCACTGTGTGCCGTTGCTAGGGCAACGCACTGTTTGCCGTTGCTATGGTAACGCACTGTGTGCCGTTGCTAAGGTAACACTGTGTCCCGTTGCTAAGGTAACACACTGTGTGCCGTTGCTAAGGTAACACCCTGTGTGCCGTTGCTATGGTAACACACTGTGGGCCGTTGCTATGGTGACACACTGTGTACCGTTGCTGTGGTAACGCATTGTGTTCCGTTGTTAAGGTAACGCACTGTGTGCCGTTGCTATGGTGACAATATGTGCCGTTGCTATGGTGATACACTGTATGCCGTTTCTATGGTGACACACTGTATGCCGTTGTTAAGGTAACACACTGCTTGCCGTCGTTATGGTGACACACTGTATGCCGTTGTTAAGGTGAACACTGTGTGCCGTTGCTATGGTGACACATTGTATGCCGTTGTTAAGGTGACACACTGTGTGCCGTTGCTATGGTGACACACTGTGTGCCGTAGTTAAGGTGACACACTGTGTGCCGTTGCTATGGTGACACACTGTATGCCGTTGTTTAGGTAACACACGGTGTGCCGTTGCTATGGTAACACACTGTATGCCATTGCTATGGTAACACACTGTATGCCGTTGCTATAGTAACACACTGTGTTCCGTTGCTATGGTAACACACTGTATGCCGTTGCTATGGTGATACACTGTGAGCCGTTGTTATGGTAACACACTGTGAGCCGTTGCTAAAGTAACACACTGTGTGCCGTTGCTATGGTAACACACTGTGTGCCATTGCTATGGTAACACACTGTGAGCCGTTGCTATGGTAACACACTTTGTGCCATTGCTATGGTAACGCACTGTGTGCCGTTGCTATGGTAACACTCTCTGTGCCGTTGCTATGGTAACGCACTGTGTGCTGTTGCTACGGTGACACACTGTGTGCCGTTGCTAAGGTAACACACTGTGTGCCGTTGCTATGGTAACACACTGTATGCCGTTGCTAAGGTGACACACTGTGTGCCGTTGCTATGGTAACACACTGTGTACCGTTGCTATGGTAACACACTGTGTGCTGTTGCTATGGTGACACAATGCGTGCCGTTGCTATGGTAACACACTGTGTGCCGTTGCTATGGTGACACATGGTATGCCGTTGTTAAGGTGACCCACTGTGTGCCGTTGCTATGGTAACACACTGTATGCCGTTGCTATGGTAACACACTCTGTGCCGTTGCTATGGTGACACACTGTGGGCCGTTGCTATGGTAACGCACTGTATGCCGTTGCTATGGTTACACACTGTGTGCCGTTGCTATGGTAACACACTGTGTGCCATTGCTATGGTGACACACTCTGTGCCGTTGCTAAGGTAACACACTGTGTGCTGTTGCTATGGTGACACACTGTTTGCCGCTGCTATGGTGACACACTGTATGCCGTTGCTATGGTAACACACTGTATGACGTTGCTATGGTAACACACTGTATGCCGTTGCTATGGTGACGCACTGTGTGCCGTTGCTAAGGTAACACACTGTGTGCCGTTGCTATGGTGACACACTGTATACCGTTGCCTTGGTAACACACTGTGTGCCGTTGCTATGTTAACACACTGTTTGCCGTTGCTATTATAACACACTGTTTACCGTTGCTAAGGTAACACACTATGTGTTGTTGCTATGGTAACACACTGTGTGCCGTTGCTGTGGTAACACCCTGTGTGCCGTTGCTATGGTGACACACTGTGTGCCGTTGCTAAGGTAACACACTGTGTGCCGTTGCTATGCTGACACACTGTGTGCCGTTGCTAAGGTAACACCGTGTGTGCCGTTGCTATTTTGACACACTGTGTGCCGTTGCTATGGTGACACACTGTGTGCCGTTGCTAAGGTAACACACTGTGTGCCGTTGCTATGGTAACACACTGTTTGCCATTGCTATGGTGACACACTATATGCCGTTGCTATGGGGGCACACTGTGTGCCGTTGCTATGGTGACACACTGTATGCCGTTGCTATGGTAACTCACTGTGTGCCGTTGCTATGGTAACGCACTGTGAGCCGTTGCTATGGTAACACACTCTGTGCCGTTGCTATGGTAACGCACTGTTTGCCGTTGCTATGGCAACACACTCTGTGCCATTGCTATGTTAACGCACTGTGTGCCGTTGCTATGGTAACACACTCTGTGACGTTGCTAAGGTAACGCACAGTTTGCCGTTGCTATGGTAACGCACTGTGTGCCGTTGCTATTGTGACACACTGTATGCCGTTGCTATTGTAACACACTGTATGCCGTTGCTATGGTGACACACTGTGTGCCGTTGCTATGGTAACGCACTGTGTGCCGTTACTATGGTGACACACTGTGAGCCGTTGTTAAGGTAACTCACTGTGTGCCGTTGCTAAGGTAACACACTGTTTGCCGTTGCTATGGTGACACACTGTGAGCCGTTGCTATGGTGATACCCTGTGTGCCGTTGGTAAGGTAACACCCTGTGTGCCGTTTCTAAGGTAACACCCTGTGTGCCGTTGCTATGGTGACACACTCTGTACCGTTGCTATGGTAACGAACTGTGTGCCGTTGCAATGGTGACACACTGTGTGTCGTTGCTATGGTGATACACTGTGTGCCGTTGCTATGGTGACACACTGTGTGCCGTTGCTATGGTAACACACTGTGAGCCGTTGCTATGGTAACACACTGTGAGCCGTTGCTATGGTGACACACTGTGTGCCGTTTCTATGGTAACGCACTGTTTGCCGTTGCTATGGTGATACACTGTGTGCCTTTGCTATGGTAACGCACTGTGTGCCGTTGCTATGGTAACACACTGTGTGCCGTTGCAATGGTAACGCACTGTGTGCCGTTGCTATGGTGACACACTGTGTGCCGTTGCTAAGGTAACACACTGTGTGCCGTTGCTATGGTGGCACACTGTGAGCCGTTGCTATGGTAACGCACTGTATGCCGTTGCTATGGTTACACACTGTATGCCGTTTCTATGGTGACACACTGTGTGCCGTCGCTATGGTAACGCACTGTTTGCTGTTGCTATTGTGTCACACTGTATGCCGTTGCTAAGGTAACACACTGTCAGCTGTTGCTATGGTAACACACTGTGAGCCGTTGCTATGGTGACACACTGTGTGCCGTTGCTATGGTAACGCACTGTTTGCCGTTGCTATGGTGATACACTGTGTGCCTTTGCTATGGTAACGCACTGTGGGCCGTTGCTATGGTGACACACTGTGTACCGTTGCTGTGGTAACGCATTGTGTGCCGTTGTTAAGGTAACGCACTGTGTGCCGTTGCTATGGTGACACTATGTGCCGTTGCTATGGTGATACACTGTATGCCGTTTCTATGGTGACACACTGTATGCCGTTGTTAAGGTAACACACTGCTTGTCGTTGCTATGGAGACACACTGTATGCCGTTGTTAAGGTAACACACTGCTTGCCGTCGCTATGTTGACACACTGTATGCCGTTGTTAAGGTGACACACTGTGTGCCGTTGCTATAGTGACACACTGTATGCCGTTGCTATGGTAACACACTGTATGCCGTTGCTATGGTGACGCACTGTGTGCCGTTGCTAAGGTAACACACTGTGTGCCGTTGCTATGGTGACACACTGTATACCGTTGCCTTGGTAACACACTGTGTGCCGTTGCTATGTTAACACACTGTTTGCCGTTGCTATTATAACACACTGTTTACCGTTGCTAAGGTAACACACTATGTGTTGTTGCTATGGTGACACACTGTGTGCCGTTGCTAAGGTAACACACTGTGTGCCGTTGCTATGCTGACACACTGTGTGCCGTTGCTAAGGTAACACCGTGTGTGCCGTTGCTATTTTGACACACTGTGTGCCGTTGCTATGGTGACACACTGTGTGCCGTTGCTAAGGTAACACACTGTGTGCCGTTGCTATGGTAACACACTGTTTGCCGTTGCTATGGTGACACACTGTATGCCGTTGCTATGGGGGCACACTGTGTGCCGTTGCTATGGTGACACACTGTATGCCGTTGCTATGGTAACTCACTGTGTGCCGTTGCTATGGTAACGCACTGTGTGCCGTTGCTATGGTAACACACTCTGTGCCGTTGCTATGGTAACGCACTGTTTGCCGTTGCTATGGTAACACACTCTGTGCCATTGCTATCTTAACGCACTGTGTGCCGTTGCTATGGTAACACACTCTGTGACGTTGCTAAGGTAACGCACAGTTTGCCGTTGCTATGGTAACGCACTGTGTGCCGTTGCTATTGTGACACACTGTATGCCGTTGCTATTGTAACACAATGTATGCCGTTGCTATGGTGACACACTGTGTGCCGTTGCTATGGTAACGCACTGTGTGCCGTTGCTATGGTGACACACTGTGAGCCGTTGTTAAGGTAACTCACTGTGTGCCGTTGTTAAGGTAACACACTGTTTGCCGTTGCTATGGTGACACACTGTGAGCCGTTGCTATGGTGATACCCTGTGTGCCGTTGGTAAGGTAACACCCTGTGTGCCGTTGCTAAGGTAACACCCTGTGTGCCGTTGCTATGGTGACACACTCTGTACCGTTGCTATGGTAACGAACTGTGTGCCGTTGCAATGGTGACACACTGTGTGTCGTTGCTATGGTGATACACTGTGTGCCGTTGCTATGGTGACACACTGTGTGCCGTTGCTATGGTAACACACTGTGAGCCGTTGCTATGGTAACACACTGTGAGCCGTTGCTATGGTGACACACTGTGTGCCGTTTCTATGGTAACGCACTGTTTGCCGTTGCTATGGTGATACACTGTGTGCCTTTGCTATGGTAACGCACTGTGTGCCGTTGCTATGGTAACACACTGTGTGCCGTTGCAATGGTAACGCACTGTGTGCCGTTGCTATGGTGACACACTGTGTGCCGTTGCTAAGGTAACACACTGTGTGCCGTTGCTATGGTGGCACACTGTGAGCCGTTGCTATGGTAACGCACTGTATGCCGTTGCTATGGTTACACACTGTATGCCGTTTCTATGGTGACACACTGTGTGCCGTCGCTATGGTAACGCACTGTTTGCTGTTGCTATTGTGTCACACTGTATGCCGTTGCTATGGTAACACACTGTCAGCTGTTGCTTGGTAACACACTGTGAGCCGTTGCTATGGTGACACACTGTGTGCCGTTGCTATGGTAACGCACTGTTTGCCGTTGCTATGGTGATACACTGTGTGCCTTTGCTATGGTAACGCACTGTGGGCCGTTGCTATGGTGACACACTGTGTACCGTTGCTGCGGTAACGCATTGTGTGCCGTTGTTAAGGTAACGCACTGTGTGCCGTTGCTATGGTGACACTATGTGCCGTTGCTATGGTGATACACTGTATGCCGTTTCTATGGTGACACACTGTATGCCGTTGTTAAGGTAACACACTGCTTGCCGTCGCTATGGTGACACACTGTATGCCGTTGTTAAGGTAACACACTGCTTGCCGTCGCTATGTTGACACACTGTATGCCGTTGTTAAGGTGACACACTGTGTGCCGTTGCTATGGTGACACACTGTATGCCGTTGTTAAGTGACACACTGTGTGCCGTTGCTATGGTGACACACTGTGTGCCGTAGTTAAGGTGACACACTGTGTGCCGTTGCTATGGTGACACACTGTATGCCGTTGTTTAGGTAACACACTGTGTGCCGTTGCTATGGTAACACACTGTATGCCGTTGCTATGGTAACACACTGTATGCCGTTGCTATGGTAACACACTGTGTTCCGTTGCTATGGTAACACACTGTATGCCGTTGCTATGGTGATACACTGTGAGCCGTTGCTATGGTAACACTCTGTGAGCCGTTGCTATGGTAACACACTGTGTGCCGTTGCTATGGTAACACACTGTGTGCCATTGCTATGGTAACAAACTGTGAGCCGTTGCTATGGTAACTCACTCTGTGCCATTGCTATTGTAACACACTGTGTGCCGTTGCTATGGTAACACACTGTTTGCCGTTGCTATGGTAACACTTTCTGTGCCGTTGCTATGGTAACGCATTGTGTGCTGTTGCTATGGTGACACACTGTGTGCCGTTGCTAAGGTAACACACTGTTTGCCGTTGCTATGGTAACACACTGTATGCCGTTGCTAAGGTGACACACTGTGTGCCGTTGCTATGGTAACGCACTGTGTGCCGTTGCTAGGGCAACGCACTGTTTGCCGTTGCTATGGTAACGCACTGTGTGCCGTTGCTAAGGTAACACTGTGTCCCGTTGCTAAGGTAACACACTGTGTGCCGTTGCTAAGGTAACACCCTGTGTGCCGTTGCTATGGTAACACACTGTGGGCCGTTGCTATGGTGACACACTGTGTACCGTTGCTGTGGTAACGCATTGTGTTCCGTTGTTAAGGTAACGCACTGTGTGCCGTTGCTATGGTGACAATATGTGCCGTTGCTATGGTGATACACTGTATGCCGTTTCTATGGTGACACACTGTATGCCGTTGTTAAGGTAACACACTGCTTGCCGTCGTTATGGTGACACACTGTATGCCGTTGTTAAGGTGAACACTGTGTGCCGTTGCTATGGCGACACATTGTATGCCGTTGTTAAGGTGACACACTGTGTGCCGTTGCTATGGTGACACACTGTGTGCCGTAGTTAAGGTGACACACTGTGTGCCGTTGCTATGGTGACACACTGTATGCCGTTGTTTAGGTAACACACTGTGTGCCGTTGCTATGGTAACACACTGTATGCCGTTGCTATGGTAACACACTGTATGCCGTTGCTATGGTAACACACTGTGTTCCGTTGCTATGGTAACACACTGTATGCCGTTGCTATGGTGATACACTGTGAGCCGTTGCTATGGTAACACACTGTGAGCCGTTGCTATAGTAACACACTGTGTGCCGTTGCTATGGTAACACACTGTGTGCCATTGCTATGGTAACACACTGTGAGCCGTTGCTATGGTAACACACTCTGTGCCATTGCTATGGTAACGCACTGTGTGCCGTTGCTATGGTAACAATCTCTGTGACGTTGCTATGGTAACGCACTGTGTGCTGTTGCTACGGTGACACACTGTGTGCCGTTGCTAAGGTAACACTCTGTGTGCCGTTGCTATGGTAACACACTGTATGCCGTTGCTAAGGTGACACACTGTGTGCCGTTGCTATGGTAACACACTGTGTACCGTTGCTATGGTAACACACTGTGTGCTGTTGCTATGGTGACACACTGTGTGCCGTTGCTATGGTAACACACTGTGTGCCGTTGCTATGGTGACACATGGTATGCCGTTGTTAAGGTGACCCACTGTGTGCCGTTGCTATGGTAACACACTGTATGCCGTTGCTATGGTAACACACTCTATGCCGTTGCTATGGTGACACACTGTGGGCCATTGCTATGGTAACGCACTGTATGCCGTTGCTATGGTTACACACTCTGTGCCGTTGCTAAGGTAACACACTGTGTGCTGTTGCTATGGTGACACACATTTTGCCGCTGCTATGGTGACACACTGTATGCCGTTGCTATGGTAACACACTGTATGCCGTTGCTATGGTAACACACTGTATGCCGTTGCTATGGTGTCGCACTGTGTGCCGTTGCTAAGGTAACACACTGTGTGCCGTTGCTATGGTGACACACTGTATACCGTTGCCTTGGTAACACACTGTGTGCCGTTGCTATGTTAACACACTGTTTGCCGTTGCTATTATAACACACTGTTTACCGTTGCTAAGGTAACACACTATGTGTTGTTGCTATGGTAACACACTGTGTGCCGTTGCTGTGGTAACACCCTGTGTGCCGTTGCTATGGTGACACACTGTGTGCCGTTGCTAAGGTAACACACTGTGTGCCGTTGCTATGCTGACACACTGTGTGCCGTTGCTAAGGTAACACCGTGTGTGCCGTTGCTATTTTGACACACTGTGTGCCGTTGCTATGGTAACGCACTGTGGGCCGTTGCTATGGTGAAACACTGTGTGCCGTTGCTAAGGTAACACACTGTGTGCCGTTGCTATGGTAACACACTGTGTGCCGTTGCTATGGTGACACACTCTGTACCGTTGCTATGGTAACGAACTGTGTGCCGTTGCAATGGTGACACACTGTGTGTCGTTGCTATGGTGATACACTGTGTGCCGTTGCTATGGTGACACACTGTGTGCCGTTGCTATGGTAACACACTGTGAGCCGTTGCTATGGTAACACACTGTGAGCCGTTGCTATGGTGACACACTGTGTGCCGTTTCTATGGTAACGCACTGTTTGCCGTTGCTATGGTGATACACTGTGTGCCTTTGCTATGGTAACGCACTGTGTGCCGTTGCTATGGTAACACACTGTGTGCCGTTGCAATGGTAACGCACTGTGTGCCGTTGCTATGGTGACACACTGTGTGCCGTTGCTAAGGTAACACACTGTGTGCCGTTGCTATGGTGGCACACTGTGAGCCGTTGCTATGGTAACGCACTGTATGCCGTTGCTATGGTTACACACTGTATGCCGTTTCTATGGTGACACACTGTGTGCCGTCGCTATGGTAACGCACTGTTTGCTGTTGCTATTGTGTCACACTGTATGCCGTTGCTATGGTAACACACTGTCAGCTGTTGCTTGGTAACACACTGTGAGCCGTTGCTATGGTGACACACTGTGTGCCGTTGCTATGGTAACGCACTGTTTGCCGTTGCTATGGTGATACACTGTGTGCCTTTGCTATGGTAACGCACTGTGGGCCGTTGCTATGGTGACACACTGTGTACCGTTGCTGCGGTAACGCATTGTGTGCCGTTGTTAAGGTAACGCACTGTGTGCCGTTGCTATGGTGACACTATGTGCCGTTGCTATGGTGATACACTGTATGCCGTTTCTATGGTGACACACTGTATGCCGTTGTTAAGGTAACACACTGCTTGCCGTCGCTATGGTGACACACTGTATGCCGTTGTTAAGGTAACACACTGCTTGCCGTCGCTATGTTGACACACTGTATGCCGTTGTTAAGGTGACACACTGTGTGCCGTTGCTATGGTGACACACTGTATGCCGTTGTTAAGTGACACACTGTGTGCCGTTGCTATGGTGACACACTGTGTGCCGTAGTTAAGGTGACACACTGTGTGCCGTTGCTATGGTGACACACTGTATGCCGTTGTTTAGGTAACACACTGTGTGCCGTTGCTATGGTAACACACTGTATGCCGTTGCTATGGTAACACACTGTATGCCGTTGCTATGGTAACACACTGTGTTCCGTTGCTATGGTAACACACTGTATGCCGTTGCTATGGTGATACACTGTGAGCCGTTGCTATGGTAACACTCTGTGAGCCGTTGCTATGGTAACACACTGTGTGCCGTTGCTATGGTAACACACTGTGTGCCATTGCTATGGTAACAAACTGTGAGCCGTTGCTATGGTAACTCACTCTGTGCCATTGCTATTGTAACACACTGTGTGCCGTTGCTATGGTAACACACTGTTTGCCGTTGCTATGGTAACACTTTCTGTGCCGTTGCTATGGTAACGCATTGTGTGCTGTTGCTATGGTGACACACTGTGTGCCGTTGCTAAGGTAACACACTGTTTGCCGTTGCTATGGTAACACACTGTATGCCGTTGCTAAGGTGACACACTGTGTGCCGTTGCTATGGTAACGCACTGTGTGCCGTTGCTAGGGCAACGCACTGTTTGCCGTTGCTATGGTAACGCACTGTGTGCCGTTGCTAAGGTAACACTGTGTCCCGTTGCTAAGGTAACACACTGTGTGCCGTTGCTAAGGTAACACCCTGTGTGCCGTTGCTATGGTAACACACTGTGGGCCGTTGCTATGGTGACACACTGTGTACCGTTGCTGTGGTAACGCATTGTGTTCCGTTGTTAAGGTAACGCACTGTGTGCCGTTGCTATGGTGACAATATGTGCCGTTGCTATGGTGATACACTGTATGCCGTTTCTATGGTGACACACTGTATGCCGTTGTTAAGGTAACACACTGCTTGCCGTCGTTATGGTGACACACTGTATGCCGTTGTTAAGGTGAACACTGTGTGCCGTTGCTATGGCGACACATTGTATGCCGTTGTTAAGGTGACACACTGTGTGCCGTTGCTATGGTGACACACTGTGTGCCGTAGTTAAGGTGACACACTGTGTGCCGTTGCTATGGTGACACACTGTATGCCGTTGTTTAGGTAACACACTGTGTGCCGTTGCTATGGTAACACACTGTATGCCGTTGCTATGGTAACACACTGTATGCCGTTGCTATGGTAACACACTGTGTTCCGTTGCTATGGTAACACACTGTATGCCGTTGCTATGGTGATACACTGTGAGCCGTTGCTATGGTAACACACTGTGAGCCGTTGCTATAGTAACACACTGTGTGCCGTTGCTATGGTAACACACTGTGTGCCATTGCTATGGTAACACACTGTGAGCCGTTGCTATGGTAACACACTCTGTGCCATTGCTATGGTAACGCACTGTGTGCCGTTGCTATGGTAACAATCTCTGTGCCGTTGCTATGGTAACGCACTGTGTGCTGTTGCTACGGTGACACACTGTGTGCCGTTGCTAAGGTAACACTCTGTGTGCCGTTGCTATGGTAACACACTGTATGCCGTTGCTAAGGTGACACACTGTGTGCCGTTGCTATGGTAACACACTGTGTACCGTTGCTATGGTAACACACTGTGTGCTGTTGCTATGGTGACACACTGTGTGCCGTTGCTATGGTAACACACTGTGTGCCGTTGCTATGGTGACACATGGTATGCCGTTGTTAAGGTGACCCACTGTGTGCCGTTGCTATGGTAACACACTGTATGCCGTTGCTATGGTAACACACTCTATGCCGTTGCTATGGTGACACACTGTGGGCCATTGCTATGGTAACGCACTGTATGCCGTTGCTATGGTTACACACTCTGTGCCGTTGCTAAGGTAACACACTGTGTGCTGTTGCTATGGTGACACACATTTTGCCGCTGCTATGGTGACACACTGTATGCCGTTGCTATGGTAACACACTGTATGCCGTTGCTATGGTAACACACTGTATGCCGTTGCTATGGTGTCGCACTGTGTGCCGTTGCTAAGGTAACACACTGTGTGCCGTTGCTATGGTGACACACTGTATACCGTTGCCTTGGTAACACACTGTGTGCCGTTGCTATGTTAACACACTGTTTGCCGTTGCTATTATAACACACTGTTTACCGTTGCTAAGGTAACACACTATGTGTTGTTGCTATGGTAACACACTGTGTGCCGTTGCTGTGGTAACACCCTGTGTGCCGTTGCTATGGTGACACACTGTGTGCCGTTGCTAAGGTAACACACTGTGTGCCGTTGCTATGCTGACACACTGTGTGCCGTTGCTAAGGTAACACCGTGTGTGCCGTTGCTATTTTGACACACTGTGTGCCGTTGCTATGGTAACGCACTGTGGGCCGTTGCTATGGTGAAACACTGTGTGCCGTTGCTAAGGTAACACACTGTGTGCCGTTGCTATGGTAACACACTGTGTGCCATTGTTATGGTGGCACACTGTGTGCCGTTGCTATGGTGACACACTGTATGCCGTT
This sequence comes from Hymenopus coronatus, assembly GCA_030762935.1. Classification (NCBI taxonomy): domain Eukaryota; kingdom Metazoa; phylum Arthropoda; class Insecta; order Mantodea; family Hymenopodidae; genus Hymenopus; species Hymenopus coronatus. The sequence goes on along the minus strand of JAUKNX010000038.1, from coordinate 2,509,513 downwards.
GCTATGGTGACACACTGTGTGCCGTTGCAATGGTGGCACACTGTGTGCCGTTGCTATGGTAACACGCTGTTTGCCGTTGTTATGGTGGCACACTGTGCCGTTGCTATGGTGACACACTGTTTGCCGTTGCTCTGGTGACACACTGTATGCCGTTGCTATGGTAACACACTGTGTGCCATTGCTATGGTGACACACTCTGTGCCGTTGCTATGGTAACACACTGTGTGCTGTTGCTATGGTGACACTCTGTTTGCCGTTGCTATGGTTACACAATGTATGCCGTTGCTATGGTAACACACTGTATGCCGTTGCTATGGTAACACACTGTATGCTGTTGCTATGGTGACGCACTGTGTGCCGTTGCTAAGGTAACACACTGTGTGCCGTTGCTATGGTGATACACTGTATGCCGTTGCCTTGGTAACACACTGTGTGCCGTTGCTATGTTAACACACTGTTTGCCGTTGCTATTATAACACACTGTTTACCGTTGCTAAGGTAACACACTATGTGTTGTTGCTATGGTAACACACTGTGTGCCGTTGCTGTGGTAACACCCTGTGTGCCGTTGCTATGGTGACACACTGTGTGCCGTTGCTAAGGTAACACACTGTGTGCCGTTGCTATGGTGACACACTGTGTGCCGTTGCTAAGGTAACACCGTGTGTGCCGTTGCTATTTTGACACACTGTGTGCCGTTGCTATGGTGACACACTGTGTGCCGTTGCTAAGGTGACACACTGTATGCCGTTGCTATGGTGACACACTGTGAGCCGTTGCTATGGTGGCACACTGTGTGCCGTTGCTATGGTAACACGCTGTGTGCCGTTGTTATGGTGGCACACTGTGTGCCGTTGCTATGGTGACACACTGTATGCCGTTGCTATGGGGGCACACTGTGTGCCGTTGGTATGGTGACACACTGTATGCCGTTGCTATGGTAACTCACTGTGTGCCGTTGCTATGGTGACGCACTGTGTGCCGTTGCTAAGGTAACACACTGTTTGCCGTTGCTATGCTAACGCACTGTGTGCCGTTGCTATGGCAACGCACTGTTTGCCGTTGCTATGGTAACGCACTGTGTGCCGTTGCTAAGGTAACACTGTGTCCCGTTGCTAAGGTAACACACTGTGTGCCGTTGCTAAGGTAACATCCTGTGTGCCGTTGCTATGGTAACACACTGTGGACCGTTGCTATGGTGACACACTGTGTACCGTTGCTGTGGTAACGCATTGTGTGCCGTTGTTAAGGTAACGCACTGCTTGCCGTCGCGATGGTGACACACTGTATGCCGTTGTTAAGGTAACACACTGCTTGCCGTCGCTATGTTGACACACTGTACGCCGTTGTTAAGGTGACACACTGTGTGCCGTTGCTATGGTGACACACTGTATGCCGTTGTTAAGTGACACGCTGTGTGCCGTTGCTATGGTGACACACTGTGTGCCGTAATTAAGGTGACACACTGTATGCCGTTGCTATGGTGACACACTGTATGCCGTTGTTTAGGTAACACACTGTGTGCCGTTGCTGTGGTAACACCCTGTGTGCCGTTGCTATGGTGACACACTGTGTGCCGTTGCTAAGGTAACACAATGTGTGCCGTTGTTATGGTGGCACACTGTGTGCCGTTGCTATGGTGACACACTGTATGCCGTTGCTATGGTGACACACTGTATGCCGTTGCCATGGTAACTCACTGTGTGCCGTTGCTATGGTGACGCACTGTGTGCCGTTGCTAAGGTAACGCACTGTGTGCCGTTGCTATGGCAACGCACTGTTTGCCGTTGCTATGCTGACACCCTGTGTGCCGTTGCTATGCTGACACACTGTGTGCCTTTGCTAAGGTCACACAATGTGATCCGTTGCTATGGTGACACACTGTGTGCCGTTACTAAGGTAACACCCTGTGTGCCGTTGCTATTTTGACACACTGTGTGCCGTTGCTATGGTGACACACTGTGTGCCGTTGCTAAGGTAACACACTGTGTGCCGTTGCTATGGTGACACACTGTGTGCCGTTGTTATGGTTGCACACTGTGTGCCGTTGCTATGGTGACACACTGTATGCCGTTGCTATGGTGACACACTGTGAGCCGTTGCTATGGTAACACACTCTGTGCCATTGCTATGGTAACGCACTGTGTGCCGTTGCTATGGTAACACTCTCTGTACCGTTGCTATGGTAACGCACAGTGTGCCGTTGCTATTGTGACACACTGTATGCCATTGCTATTGTAACACACTGTATGCCGTTGCTATGGTGACACACTGTGTGCCGTTGCTATGGTAACGCACTGTGTGCCGTTGCTATGGTGACACACTGTGAGCCGTTGTTAAGGTAACTCACTGTGTCCTGTTGCTAAGGTAACACACTGTTTGCCGTTGCTATGGTGACACACTGTGAGCCGTTGCTATGGTGATACCCTGTGTGCCGTTGCTAAGGTAACACCCTGTGTGCCGTTGCTAAGGTAACACCCTGTGTGCCGTTGCTATGGTGACACACTCTGTACCGTTGCTATGGTAACGAACTGTGTGCCGTTGCAATGGTGACACACTGTGTGTCGTTGCTATGGTGATACACTGTGTGCCGTTGCTATGGTGACACACTGTGTGCCGTTGCTATGGTAACACATTGTGAGCCGTGGCTATGGTAACACACTGTGAGCCGTTGCTATGGTGACACACTGTGTGCCTTTGCTATGGTAACGCACTCTTTGCCGTTGCAATGGTGACACACTGTGTGCCTTTGCTATGGTAACGCACTGTGTGCCGTTGCTATGGTAACACACTGTGTGCCGTTGCAATGGTAACGCACTGTGTGCCGTTGCTATGGTGACGCACTGTGTGCCGTTGCTAAGGTAACACACTGTGTGCCGTTGCTATGGTGACACACTGTGTGCCGTTGCTATGGTAACGCACTGTATGCCGTTGCTATGGTTACACACTGTATGCCGTTTCTATGGTGACACACTGTGTGCCGTCGCTATGGTAACGCACTGTTTGCTGTTGCTATGGTGTCACACTGTATGCCGTCGCTATGGTAACGCACAGTGAGCCGTTCCTATGGTAACGCACTGTGTGCCGTTGCTATGGTAACGCACTGTGTGCCGTTGCTATGGTAACGCACTGTGTGCCGTTGCTATGGTAACACCCTGTGTGCCGTTGCTATGGTAACACACTGTGGGCCGTTGCTATGGTGACACACTGTGTACCGTTGCTGTGATAACGCATTGTATTCCGTTGTTAAGGTAACGCACTGTGTGCCGTTGCTATGGTGACAATATGTGCCGTTGCTATGGTGATAAACTGTATGCCGTTTCTATGGTGACACACTGTATGTCGTTGTTAAGGTAACACACTGCTTGCCGTCGTTATGGTGACACACTGTATGCCGTTGTTAAGGTGGCACACTGTGTGCCGTTGCTATTGTGACACACTGTATGCCGTTGCTATTGTAACACAATGTATGCCGTTGCTATGGTGACACACTGTGTGCCGTTGCTATGGTAACGCACTGTGTGCCGTTGCTATGGTGACACACTGTGAGCCGTTGTTAAGGTAACTCACTGTGTGCCGTTGTTAAGGTAACACACTGTTTGCCGTTGCTATGGTGACACACTGTGAGCCGTTGCTATGGTGATACCCTGTGTGCCGTTGGTAAGGTAACACCCTGTGTGCCGTTGCTAAGGTAACACCCTGTGTGCCGTTGCTATGGTGACACACTCTGTACCGTTGCTATGGTAACGAACTGTGTGCCGTTGCAATGGTGACACACTGTGTGTCGTTGCTATGGTGATACACTGTGTGCCGTTGCTATGGTGACACACTGTGTGCCGTTGCTATGGTAACACACTGTGAGCCGTTGCTATGGTAACACACTGTGAGCCGTTGCTATGGTGACACACTGTGTGCCGTTTCTATGGTAACGCACTGTTTGCCGTTGCTATGGTGATACACTGTGTGCCTTTGCTATGGTAACGCACTGTGTGCCGTTGCTATGGTAACACACTGTGTGCCGTTGCAATGGTAACGCACTGTGTGCCGTTGCTATGGTGACACACTGTGTGCCGTTGCTAAGGTAACACACTGTGTGCCGTTGCTATGGTGGCACACTGTGAGCCGTTGCTATGGTAACGCACTGTATGCCGTTGCTATGGTTACACACTGTATGCCGTTTCTATGGTGACACACTGTGTGCCGTCGCTATGGTAACGCACTGTTTGCTGTTGCTATTGTGTCACACTGTATGCCGTTGCTATGGTAACACACTGTCAGCTGTTGCTTGGTAACACACTGTGAGCCGTTGCTATGGTGACACACTGTGTGCCGTTGCTATGGTAACGCACTGTTTGCCGTTGCTATGGTGATACACTGTGTGCCTTTGCTATGGTAACGCACTGTGGGCCGTTGCTATGGTGACACACTGTGTACCGTTGCTGTGGTAACGCATTGTGTGCCGTTGTTAAGGTAACGCACTGTGTGCCGTTGCTATGGTGACACTATGTGCCGTTGCTATGGTGATACACTGTATGCCGTTTCTATGGTGACACACTGTATGCCGTTGTTAAGGTAACACACTGCTTGCCGTCGCTATGGTGACACACTGTATGCCGTTGTTAAGGTAACACACTGCTTGCCGTCGCTATGTTGACACACTGTATGCCGTTGTTAAGGTGACACACTGTGTGCCGTTGCTATGGTGACACACTGTATGCCGTTGTTAAGTGACACACTGTGTGCCGTTGCTATGGTGACACACTGTGTGCCGTAGTTAAGGTGACACACTGTGTGCCGTTGCTATGGTGACACACTGTATGCCGTTGTTTAGGTAACACACTGTGTGCCGTTGCTATGGTAACACACTGTATGCCGTTGCTATGGTAACACACTGTATGCCGTTGCTATGGTAACACACTGTGTTCCGTTGCTATGGTAACACACTGTATGCCGTTGCTATGGTGATACACTGTGAGCCGTTGCTATGGTAACACTCTGTGAGCCGTTGCTATGGTAACACACTGTGTGCCGTTGCTATGGTAACACACTGTGCCATTGCTATGGTAACAAACTGTGAGCCGTTGCTATGGTAACTCACTCTGTGCCATTGCTATTGTAACACACTGTGTGCCGTTGCTATGGTAACACACTGTTTGCCGTTGCTATGGTAACACTTTCTGTGCCGTTGCTATGGTAACGCATTGTGTGCTGTTGCTATGGTGACACACTGTGTGCCGTTGCTAAGGTAACACACTGTTTGCCGTTGCTATGGTAACACACTGTATGCCGTTGCTAAGGTGACACACTGTGTGCCGTTGCTATGGTAACGCACTGTGTGCCGTTGCTAGGGCAACGCACTGTTTGCCGTTGCTATGGTAACGCACTGTGTGCCGTTGCTAAGGTAACACTGTGTCCCGTTGCTAAGGTAACACACTGTGTGCCGTTGCTAAGGTAACACCCTGTGTGCCGTTGCTATGGTAACACACTGTGGGCCGTTGCTATGGTGACACACTGTGTACCGTTGCTGTGGTAACGCATTGTGTTCCGTTGTTAAGGTAACGCACTGTGTGCCGTTGCTATGGTGACAATATGTGCCGTTGCTATGGTGATACACTGTATGCCGTTTCTATGGTGACACACTGTATGCCGTTGTTAAGGTAACACACTGCTTGCCGTCGTTATGGTGACACACTGTATGCCGTTGTTAAGGTGAACACTGTGTGCCATTGCTATGGCGACACATTGTATGCCGTTGTTAAGGTGACACACTGTGTGCCGTTGCTATGGTGACACACTGTGTGCCGTAGTTAAGGTGACACACTGTGTGCCGTTGCTATGGTGACACACTGTATGCCGTTGTTTAGGTAACACACTGTGTGCCGTTGCTATGTTAACACACTGTATGCCGTTGCTATGGTAACACACTGTATGCCGTTGCTATAGTAACACACTGTGTTCCGTTGCTATGGTAACACACTGTATGCCGTTGCTATGGTGATACACTGTGAGCCGTTGCTATGGTAACACACTGTGTGCCGTTGCTATGGTAACACACTGTGTGCCATTGCTATGGTAACACACTGTGAGCCGTTGCTATGGTAACACACTCTGTGCCATTGCTATGGTAACGCACTGTGTGCCGTTGCTATGGTAACAATCTCTGTGCCGTTGCTATGGTAACGCACTGTGTGCTGTTGCTACGGTGACACACTGTGTGCCGTTGCTAAGGTAACACTCTGTGTGCCGTTGCTATGGTAACACACTGTATGCCGTTGCTAAGGTGACACACTGTGTGCCGTTGCTATGGTAACACACTGTGTACCGTTGCTATGGTAACACACTGTGTGCTGTTGCTATGGTGACACACTGTGTGCCGTTGCTATGGTAACACACTGTGTGCCGTTGCTATGGTGACACATGGTATGCCGTTGTTAAGGTGACCCACTGTGTGCCGTTGCTATGGTAACACACTGTATGCCGTTGCTATGGTAACACACTCTATGCCGTTGCTATGGTGACACACTGTGGGCCATTGCTATGGTAACGCACTGTATGCCGTTGCTATGGTTACACACTCTGTGCCGTTGCTAAGGTAACACACTGTGTGCTGTTGCTATGGTGACACACATTTTGCCGCTGCTATGGTGACACACTGTATGCCGTTGCTATGGTAACACACTGTATGCCGTTGCTATGGTAACACACTGTATGCCGTTGCTATGGTGTCGCACTGTGTGCCGTTGCTAAGGTAACACACTGTGTGCCGTTGCTATGGTGACACACTGTATACCGTTGCCTTGGTAACACACTGTGTGCCGTTGCTATGTTAACACACTGTTTGCCGTTGCTATTATAACACACTGTTTACCGTTGCTAAGGTAACACACTATGTGTTGTTGCTATGGTAACACACTGTGTGCCGTTGCTATGCTGACACACTGTGTGCCGTTGCTAAGGTAACACCGTGTGTGCCGTTGCTATTTTGACACACTGTGTGCCGTTGCTATAGTAACGCACTGTGGGCCGTTGCTATGGTGAAACACTGTGTGCCGTTGCTAAGGTAACACACTGTGTGCCGTTGCTATGGTAACACACTGTTTACCGTTGCTAAGGTAACACACTATGTGTTGTTGCTATGGTAACACACTGTGTGCCGTTGCTGTGGTAACACCCTGTGTGCCGTTGCTATGGTGACACACTGTGTGCCGTTGCTAAGGTAACACACTGTGTGCCGTTGCTATGCTGACACACTGTGTGCCGTTGCTAAGGTAACACCGTGTGTGCCGTTGCTATTTTGACACACTGTGTGCCGTTGCTATGGTAACGCACTGTGGGCCGTTGCTATGGTGAAACACTGTGTGCCGTTGCTAAGGTAACACACTGTGTGCCGTTGCTATGGTAACACACTGTGTGCCATTGTTATGGTGGCACACTGTGTGCCGTTGCTATGGTGACACACTGTATGCCGTTGCTATGGTGACACACTGTGTGCCGTTGCAATGGTGGCACACTGTGTGCCGTTGCTATGGTAACACGCTGTTTGCCGTTGTTATGGTGGCACACTGTGCCGTTGCTATGGTGACACACTGTTTGCCGTTGCTCTGGTGACACACTGTATGCCGTTGCTATGGTAACACACTGTGTGCCATTGCTATGGTGACACACTCTGTGCCGTTGCTATGGTAACACACTGTGTGCTGTTGCTATGGTGACACTCTGTTTGCCGTTGCTATGGTGACACAATGTATGCCGTTGCTATGGTAACACACTGTATGCCGTTGCTATGGTAACACACTGTATGCTGTTGCTATGGTGACGCACTGTGTGCCGTTGCTAAGGTAACACACTGTGTGCCGTTGCTATGGTGATACACTGTATGCCGTTGCCTTGGTAACACACTGTGTGCCGTTGCTATGTTAACACACTGTTTGCCGTTGCTATTATAACACACTGTTTACCGTTGCTAAGGTAACACACTATGTGTTGTTGCTATGGTAACACACTGTGTGCCGTTGCTGTGGTAACACCCTGTGTGCCGTTGCTATGGTGACACACTGTGTGCCGTTGCTAAGGTAACACACTGTGTGCCGTTGCTATGGTGACACACTGTGTGCCGTTGCTAAGGTAACACCGTGTGTGCCGTTGCTATTTTGACACACTGTGTGCCGTTGCTATGGTGACACACTGTGTGCCGTTGCTAAGGTGACACACTGTATGCCGTTGCTATGGTGACACACTGTGAGCCGTTGCTATGGTGGCACACTGTGTGCCGTTGCTATGGTAACACGCTGTGTGCCGTTGTTATGGTGGCACACTGTGTGCCGTTGCTATGGTGACACACTGTATGCCGTTGCTATGGGGGCACACTGTGTGCCGTTGGTATGGTGACACACTGTATGCCGTTGCTATGGTAACTCACTGTGTGCCGTTGCTATGGTGACGCACGGTGTGCCGTTGCTAAGGTAACACACTGTTTGCCGTTGCTATGCTAACGCACTGTGTGCCGTTGCTATGGCAACGCACTGTTTGCCGTTGCTATGGTAACGCACTGTGTGCCGTTGCTAAGGTAACACTGTGTCCCGTTGCTAAGGTAACACACTGTGTGCCGTTGCTAAGGTAACATCCTGTGTGCCGTTGCTATGGTAACACACTGTGGACCGTTGCTATGGTGACACACTGTGTACCGTTGCTGTGGTAACGCATTGTGTGCCGTTGTTAAGGTAACGCACTGCTTGCCGTCGCGATGGTGACACACTGTATGCCGTTGTTAAGGTAACACACTGCTTGCCGTCGCTATGTTGACACACTGTACGCCGTTGTTAAGGTGACACACTGTGTGCCGTTGCTATGGTGACACACTGTATGCCGTTGTTAAGTGACACGCTGTGTGCCGTTGCTATGGTGACACACTGTTTGCCGTAATTAAGGTGACACACTGTGTGCCGTTGCTATGGTGACACACTGTATGCCGTTGTTTAGGTAACACACTGTGTGCCGTTGCTGTGGTAACACCCTGTGTGCCGTTGCTATGGTGACACACTGTGTGCCGTTGCTAAGGTAACACAATGTGTGCCGTTGTTATGGTGGCACACTGTGTGCCGTTGCTATGGTGACACACTGTATGCCGTTGCTATGGTGACACACTGTATGCCGTTGCCATGGTAACTCACTGTGTGCCGTTGCTATGGTGACGCACTGTGTGCCGTTGCTAAGGTAACGCACTGTGTGCCGTTGCTATGGCAACGCACTGTTTGCCGTTGCTATGCTGACACCCTGTGTGCCGTTGCTATGCTGACACACTGTGTGCCTTTGCTAAGGTCACACAATGTGATCCGTTGCTATGGTGACACACTGTGTGCCGTTACTAAGGTAACACCCTGTGTGCCGTTGCTATTTTGACACACTGTGTGCCGTTGCTATGGTGACACACTGTGTGCCGTTGCTAAGGTAACACACTGTGTGCCGTTGCTATGGTGACACACTGTGTGCCGTTGTTATGGTTGCACACTGTGTGCCGTTGCTATGGTGACACACTGTATGCCGTTGCTATGGTGACACACTGTGAGCCGTTGCTATGGTAACACACTCTGTGCCATTGCTATGGTAACGCACTGTGTGCCGTTGCTATGGTAACACTCTCTGTACCGTTGCTATGGTAACGCACAGTGTGCCGTTGCTATTGTGACACACTGTATGCCATTGCTATTGTAACACACTGTATGCCGTTGCTATGGTGACACACTGTGTGCCGTTGCTATGGTAACGCACTGTGTGCCGTTGCTATGGTGACACACTGTGAGCCGTTGTTAAGGTAACTCACTGTGTCCTGTTGCTAAGGTAACACACTGTTTGCCGTTGCTATGGTGACACACTGTGAGCCGTTGCTATGGTGATACCCTGTGTGCCGTTGCTAAGGTAACACCCTGTGTGCCGTTGCTAAGGTAACACCCTGTGTGCCGTTGCTATGGTGACACACTCTGTACCGTTGCTATGGTAACGAACTGTGTGCCGTTGCAATGGTGACACACTGTGTGTCGTTGCTATGGTGATACACTGTGTGCCGTTGCTATGGTGACACACTGTGTGCCGTTGCTATGGTAACACATTGTGAGCCGTTGCTATGGTAACACACTGTGAGCCGTTGCTATGGTGACACACTGTGTGCCTTTGCTATGGTAACGCACTCTTTGCCGTTGCAATGGTGACACACTGTGTGCCTTTGCTATGGTAACGCACTGTGTGCCGTTGCTATGGTAACACACTGTGTGCCGTTGCAATGGTAACGCACTGTGTGCCGTTGCTATGGTGACGCACTGTGTGCCGTTGCTAAGGTAACACACTGTGTGCCGTTGCTATGGTGACACACTGTGTGCCGTTGCTATGGTAACGCACTGTATGCCGTTGCTATGGTTACACACTGTATGCCGTTTCTATGGTGACACACTGTGTGCCGTCGCTATGGTAACGCACTGTTTGCTGTTGCTATGGTGTCACACTGTATGCCGTCGCTATGGTAACGCACAGTGAGCCGTTCCTATGGTAACGCACTGTGTGCCGTTGCTATGGTAACGCACTGTGTGCCGTTGCTATGGTAACGCACTGTGTGCCGTTGCTATGGTAACACCCTGTGTGCCGTTGCTATGGTAACACACTGTGGGCCGTTGCTATGGTGACACACTGTGTACCGTTGCTGTGATAACGCATTGTATTCCGTTGTTAAGGTAACGCACTGTGTGCCGTTGCTATGGTGACAATATGTGCCGTTGCTATGGTGATAAACTGTATGCCGTTTCTATGGTGACACACTGTATGCCGTTGTTAAGGTAACACACTGCTTGCCGTCGTTATGGTGACACACTGTATGCCGTTGTTAAGGTGGCACACTGTGTGCCGTTGCTATGGTGACACACTGTATGCCGTTGTTTAGGTAACACACTGTGTGCCGTTGCTATGGTAACACACTGTATGCCGTTGCTATGGTAACACACCGTATGCATTTGCTATGGTAACACACTGTGTTCCGTTGCTATGGTAACACACTGTATGCCGTTGCTATGGTGATACACTGTGAGCCGTTGCTATGGTAACACACTGTGAGCCGTTGCTATGGTAACACACTGTGTGCCGTTGCTATGGTAACACACTGTGTGCCATTGCTATGGTAACACACTGTGAGCCGTTGCTATGGTAACACACTCTGTGCCATTGCTATGGTAACGCACTGTGTGCCGTGTCTATGGTAACACTCTCTGTGCCGTTGCTATGGTAACGGACTGTGTGCTGTTGCTATGGTGACACACTGTGTGCCGTTGCTAAGGTAACACACTGTGTGCCGTTGCTATGGTAACACACTGTATGCCGTTGCTAAGGTGACACACTGTGTGCCGTTGCTATGGTAACACACTGTGTACCGTTGCTATGGTAACACACTGTGTGCTGTTGCTATGGTGACACACTGTGTGCCGTTGCTATGGTAACACACTGTGTGCCGTTGCTATGGTGACACATGGTATGCCGTTATTAAGGTGACCCACTGTGTGCCGTTGCTATGGTAACACACTGTATGCCGTTGCTATGGTAACACACTCTGTGCCGTTGCTATGGTGACACACTGTGTGCCGTTGCTATGGTAACGCACTGTATGCCGTTACTATGGTTACACACTGTGTGCCGTTGCTATGGTAACACACTGTGTGCCATTGCTATGGTGACACACTCTGTGCCGTTGCTATGGTAACACACTGTGTGCTGTTGCTATGGTGACACACTGTTTGCCGCTGCTATGGTGACACACTGTATGCCGTTGCTATGGTAACACACTGTATGGCGTTGCTATGGTAACACACTGTATGCCGTTGCTATGGTGACGCACTGTGTGCCGTTGCTAAGGTAACACATTGTGTGCCGTTGCTATGGTGACACACTGTATGCCGTTGCCTTGGTAACACACTGTGTGCCGTTGCTATGTTAACACACTGTTTGCCGTTGCTATTATAACACACTGTTTACCGTTGCTAAGGTAACACACTATGTGTTGTTGCTATGGTAACACACTGTGTGCCATTGCTATGGTAACAAACTGTGAGCCGTTGCTATGGTAACTCACTCTGTGCCATTGCTATTGTAACACACTGTGTGCCGTTGCTATGGTAACACACTGTGTGCCGTTGCTATGGTAACACTCTCTGTGCCGTTGCTATGGTAACGCATTGTGTGCTGTTGCTATGGTGACACAATGTGTGCCGTTGCTAAGGTAACACACTGTGTGCCGTTGCTATGGTAACACACTGTATGCCGTTGCTAAGGTGACACACTGTGTGCCGTTGCTATGGTAACGCACTGTGTGCCGTTGCTATGGCAACGCACTGTTTGCCGTTGCTATGGTAACGCACTGTGTGCCGTTGCTAAGGTAACACTGTGTCCCGTTGCTAAGGTAACACACTGTGTGCCGTTGCTAAGGTAACACCCTGTGTGCCGTTGCTATGGTAACACACTGTGGGCCGTTGCTATGGTGACACACTGTGTACCGTTGCTGTGATAACGCATTGTATTCCGTTGTTAAGGTAACGCACTGTGTGCCGTTGCTATGGTGACAATATGTGCCGTTGCTATGGTGATAAACTGTATGCCGTTTCTATGGTGACACACTGTATGCCGTTGTTAAGGTAACACACTGCTTGCCGTCGTTATGGTGACACACTGTATGCCGTTGTTAAGGTGGCACACTGTGTGCCGTTGCTATGGTGACACACTGTATGCCGTTGTTTAGGTAACACACTGTGTGCCGTTGCTATGGTAACACACTGTATGCCGTTGCTATGGTAACACACCGTATGCCGTTGCTATGGTAACACACTGTGTTCCGTTGCTATGGTAACACACTGTATGCCGTTGCTATGGTGATACACTGTGAGCCGTTGCTATGGTAACACACTGTGAGCCGTTGCTATGGTAACACACTGTGTGCCGTTGCTATGGTAACACACTGTGTGCCATTGCTATGGTAACACACTGTGAGCCGTTGCTATGGTAACACACTCTGTGCCATTGCTATGGTAACGCACTGTGTGCCGTTGCTATGGTAACACTCTCTGTGCCGTTGCTATGGTAACGCACTGTGTGCTGTTGCTATGGTGACACACTGTGTGCCGTTGCTAAGGTAACACACTGTGTGCCGTTGCTATGGTAACACACTGTATGCCGTTGCTAAGGTGACACACTGTGTGCCGTTGCTATGGTAACACACTGTACCGTTGCTATGGTAACACACTGTGTGCTGTTGCTATGGTGACACACTGTGTGCCGTTGCTATTGTAACACACTGTGTGCCGTTGCTATGGTGACACATGGTATGCCGTTGTTAAGGTGACCCACTGTGCGCCGTTGCTATGGTAACACACTGTATGCCGTTGCTATGGTAACACACTCTGTGCCGTTGCTATGGTGACACACTGTGTGCCGTTGCTATGGTAACGCACTGTATGCCGTTGCTATGGTTACACACTGTGTGCCGTTGCTATGGTAACACACTGTGTGCCATTGCTATGGTGACACACTCTGTGCCGTTGCTATGGTAACACACTGTGTGCTGTTGCTATGGTGACACACTGTTTGCCACTGCTATGGTGACACACTGTATGCGGTTGCTATGGTAACACACTGTATGGCGTTGCTATGGTAACACACTGTATGCCGTTGCTATGGTGACGCACTGTGTGCCGTTGCTAAGGTAACACACTGTGGGCCGTTGCTATGGTGACACACTGTATGCCGTTGCCTTGGTAACACACTGTGTGCCGTTGCTATGTTAACACCCTGTTTGCCGTTGCTATTATAACACACTGTTTAGCGTTGCTAAGGTAACACACAATGTGTTGCTGCTATGGTAACACACTGTGTGCCGTTGCTGTGGTAACACCCTGTGTGCCGTTGCTATGGTGACACACTGTGTGCCGTTGCTAAGGTAACACACTGTGTGCCGTTGCTATGCTGACACACTGTGTGCCGTTGCTAAGGTAACACCGTGTGTGCCGTTGCTATTTTGACACACTGTTTGCCGTTGCTATGGTGACACACTGTGTGCCGTTACTAAGGTAACACACTGTGTGCCGTTGCTATGGTAACACACTGTTTGCCGTTGCTATGGTGACACACTGTATGCCGTTGCTATGGGGGCACACTATGTGCCGTTGCTATGGTGACACACTGTATGCCGTTGCTATGGTAACTCACTGTGGCCGTTGCTATGGTGACGCACGTGTGCCGTTGCTAAGGTAACACACTGTTTGCCGTTGCTATGGTAACGCACTGTGTGCCGTTGCTATGGCAACGCACTGTTTGCCGTTGCTATGGTAACGCACTGTGTGCCGTTGCTAAGGTAACACTGTGTCCCGTTGCTAAGGTAACACACTGTGTGCCGTTGCTAAGGTAACACCCTGTGTGCCGTTGCTATGGTAACACACAGTGTGCCGTTGCTATGGTGACACACTGTGTACAGTTGCTGTGGTAACGCATTGTGTGCCGTTGTTAAGGTAACGCACTGTGTGCCGTTGCTATGGTGACACTATGTGCCGTTGCTATGGTGATACACTGTATGCCGTTTCTATGGTGACACACTGTATGCCGTTGTTAAGGTAACACACTGCTTGCCGTCGCTATGGTGACACACTGTATGCCGTTGTTCAGGTGACACACTGTGTGCCGTTGCTATGGTGACACACTGTATGCCGTTGTTAAGGTGACACACTGTGTGCCGTTGCTATGGTGACACACTGTATGCCGGTATTTAGGTAACACACTGTGTGCCGTTGCTATGGCGACACACTGTATGCCGTTGTTAAGGTGACACACGCTGTGCCGTTGCTATGGTGACACACTGTGTGCCGTTGTTATGGTGACACACTGTATGCCGTTGCTATGGTGACACACTGTGTGCCGTTGTTAAGGTAACACACTGTGTGCCGTTGCTATGGTAACACACTGTCTGCCGTTGTTATTGTAACACACTGTATGCCGTTGCTATGGTAACACACTGTGTGCCGTTGCTATGGTAACATAATGTGTGCCGTTGCTATGGTGATACACTGTGTGCCGTTTCTATGGTAACACACTGTGTGCCGTTGCTATAATGACACACTGTGTGCCGTTGCTAAGGTAACACCCTGTGTGCCGTTGTTAAGGTGACACACTGAGTGCCGTTGCTAAGGTTACACCCTGTGTTCAGTTGCTATGGTAACACACTCTGTGCTGTTGCTATGGTAACGCACTGTGTGCCGTTGCTATGGTAACACACTGTGAGCCGATGCTATGGTAGCACACTGTGTGCCGTTGCTATGGTATCACACTGTGTGCCGTTGCTATGGTAACACACTGTGAGCCTTTGCTATGGTAACACACTGTGAGCCGTTGCTATGTTAACACACTGTAGGCCGTTGCTATGGTAACACACTGTGAGCTGTTGCTATGGTAACACACTGTGTGCCGTTGCTATGGTAACACACTGTGTGCCGTTGCTATGGTAACACACTGTGAGCCGTTGCTATGGTAACACACTCTGTGCCATAGCTATGGTAACGCACTGTGTGCTGTTGCTATGGTAACACACTCTGTGCCGTTGCTATGGTAACGCACTCGGTGCTGTTGCTATGGTAACAAACTCTGTGCCGTTGATAAGGTAACTCACTATTTGCCGTTGCTATGGTAAAGCACTGTGTGCCGTTGCCATGGTAACACACTCTGTGCCGTTGCTATGGTAACGCACTGTGTGCCGTTGCTATGGTAACACACTGTGCCGTTGCTATGGTAACGCACTGTTTGCCGTTGCTATGGTAACACACTCTGTGCCATTGCTATGGTAACGCACTGTGTGCCGTTGCTATGGTAACACACTCTGTGCCGTTGCTAAGGTAACGCACAGTTTGCCGTTGCTATGGTAACGCACTGTGTGCCGTTGCTATTGTGACACACTGTATGCCGTTGCTATTGTAACACACTGTATGCCGTTGCTATGGTGACACACTGTGTGCCATTGCTATGGTAACGCACTGTGTGCCGTTGCTAAGGTGACACACTGTGAGCCGTTGTTAAGGTAACTCACTGTGTGCCGTTGCTCAGGTAACACACTGTTTGCCGTTGCTATGGTGACACACTGTGAGCCGTTGCTATGGTGATACACTGTGTGCCGTTGCTAAGGTAACACACTGTTTGCCGTTTCTAAGGTAACACAATGTTTGCCGTTGCTATTGTGATAAACTGTGTGCCGTTGCTAAGGTAACACACTGTGTGCCTTTGTTAAGGTAACACACTGTTTCCCGTTGCTAAGGTAACACACTGTGTGCCGTTGCTAAGGTAACACACTGTGTGCCGTTGCTAAGGTAACACACTGTTTGCCGTTGTTAAGGTAGCACACTGTGTGCCGTTGCTAAGGAACACACTGTGTGCCGTTGTTAAAGTAACGCACTGTGTCCAGTTGCTAAGGTAACACACTATGAGCCGTTGCTATGGTGACACACTATATGACGTATCTATGCTGACACACTGTGTGCCGTTGCTATGGTGAGACACTATATGACGTTGCTATGGTGACACACTGTGAGCCGTTGCTAAGGTAACACCCTGTGTGCCGTTGCTATTTTGGCACACTGTGTGCCGTTGCTATGGTGACACACTGTGTGCCGTTGCTAAGGTAACACATTGTGTGCCGTTGTTATGGTGGCACACTGTGTGCCGTTGCTATGGTGACACGCTGTATGCCGTTGCTATGGTGACACACTGTGTGCCGTTGCTATGGTGGCACACTGTGTGCCGTTGCTATGGTAACACACTGTGTGCCGTTGTTATGGTGGCACACTGTGTGCCGTTGGCATGGTGACACACTGTATGCCGTTGCTATGGTGGCACACTGTGTGCTTTTGCTATGGTGACACACTGTATGCCGTTTCTATGGTAACACACTGTGTGCCGTTACTATGGTGACGCACTGTGTGCCGTTGCTAAGGTAACACACTGTTTGCCGTTGCTATGGTAACGCACTGTGTGCCGTTGCTAAGGTAAGCTACTGTGTGCCGTTGCTATGGTAACGCACTGTGTGCCGTTGCTAAGGTAACACACTGTTTGCCGTTGCTATGGTCACGCAATGTGTGCCGTTGCTATGGTGACACACTGTGTGCCGTTGCTATGGTAACACACTGCCGTTGCAATGGTGACACACTGTGTGCCGTTGCTATGGTGACACACTCTATGCCGTTGCTATGGTAACTCACTGTGTGCCGTTGCTATGGTGACGCACTGTGTGCCGTTGCTAAGGTAACACCCTGTGTGCCGTTGCTATTTTGGCACACTGTGTGCCGTTGCTATGGTGACACACTGTGTGCCGTTGCTAAGGTAACACATTGTGTGCCGTTGTTATGGTGGCACACTGTGTGCCGTTGCTATGGTGACACGCTGTATGCCGTTGCTATGGTGACACACTGTGTGCCGTTGCTATGGTGGCACACTGTGTGCCGTTGCTATGGTAACACACTGTGTGCCGTTGTTATGGTGGCACACTGTGTGCCGTTGGCATGGTGACACACTGTATGCCGTTGCTATGGTGGCACACTGTGTGCTTTTGCTATGGTGACACACTGTATGCCGTTTCTATGGTAACACACTGTGTGCCGTTACTATGGTGACGCACTGTGTGCCGTTGCTAAGGTAACACACTGTTTGCCGTTACTATGGTAACGCACTGTGTGCCGTTGCTAAGGTAAGCTACTGTGTGCCGTTGCTATGGTAACGCACTGTGTGCCGTTGCTAAGGTAACACACTGTTTGCCGTTGCTATGGTCACGCAATGTGTGCCGTTGCTATGGTGACACACTGTGTGCCGTTGCTATGGTAACACACTGTGGGCCGTTGCTAAGGTAACACACTGTGTGCCGTTGCTAAGGTAACACCCTGTGTGCCGTTGCTATGGTAACACACTGTGTGCCGTTGCTATGGTGACACACTGTGTGCCGTTGTTAAGGTAACGCACTGTGTGCCGTTGCTATGGTGACACTGTGTGCCGTTGCTATGGTGATACACTGTATGCCGTTTCTATGGTGACACATGGTATGCCGTTGTTAAGGTAACACACTGTGTGCCGTTGCTATGGTGACACACTGTATGCCGTTGTTAAGGTAACACCCTGTGTGCCGTTGCTATGGTAACACACTGTATGCGGTTGCTATGGTCACACACTGTATGCCGTTGCTATGGTGACACACTGTGTGCCGTTGCTAAGGTAACACACTGTGTGCCGTTGCTATGGTGACACACTGTATGCCGTTGCCTTGGTAACACACTGTGTGCCGTTGCTATGGTAACACACTTGTTTGCCATTGCTATTATAAAACACTGTTTGCCGTTGCTAAGGTAACGCACTATGTTCCGTTGCTATGGTAACAGACTGTGTGCCGTTGCTATGGTAACACACTGTGTGCCGTTGCTATGGTAACACACTGTGAGCCGTTGCTATGGTAACACACTCTGTGCCATTGCTATGGTAACGCACTGTGTGCTGTTGCTATGGTAACACACTCTGTGCCGTTGCTATGGTAACGCACTCGGTGCTGTTGCTATGGTAACAAACTCTGTGCCGTTGATAAGGTAACTCACTATTTGCCGTTGCTATGGTAAAGCACTGTGTGCCGTTGCCATGGTAACACACTCTGTGCCGTTGCTATGGTAACGCACTGTGTGCCGTTGCTATGGTAACACACTGTGCCGTTGCTATGGTAACGCACTGTTTGCCGTTGCTATGGTAACACACTCTGTGCCATTGCTATGGTAACGCACTGTGTGCCGTTGCTATGGTAACACACTCTGTGCCATAGCTATGGTAACGCACTGTGTGCTGTTGCTATGGTAACACACTCTGTGCCGTTGCTATGGTAACGCACTCGGTGCTGTTGCTATGGTAACAAACTCTGTGCCGTTGATAAGGTAACTCACTATTTGCCGTTGCTATGGTAAAGCACTGTGTGCCGTTGCCATGGTAACACACTCTGTGCCGTTGCTATGGTAACGCACTGTGTGCCGTTGCTATGGTAACACACTGTGCCGTTGCTATGGTAACGCACTGTTTGCCGTTGCTATGGTAACACACTCTGTGCCATTGCTATGGTAACGCACTGTGTGCCGTTGCTATGGTAACACACTCTGTGCCGTTGCTAAGGTAACGCACAGTTTGCCGTTGCTATGGTAACGCACTGTGTGCCGTTGCTATTGTGACACACTGTATGCCGTTGCTATTGTAACACACTGTATGCCGTTGCTATGGTGACACACTGTGTGCCATTGCTATGGTAACGCACTGTGTGCCGTTGCTAAGGTGACACACTGTGAGCCGTTGTTAAGGTAACTCACTGTGTGCCGTTGCTCAGGTAACACACTGTTTGCCGTTGCTATGGTGACACACTGTGAGCCGTTGCTATGGTGATACACTGTGTGCCGTTGCTAAGGTAACACACTGTTTGCCGTTTCTAAGGTAACACAATGTTTGCCGTTGCTATTGTGATAAACTGTGTGCCGTTGCTAAGGTAACACACTGTGTGCCTTTGTTAAGGTAACACACTGTTTCCCGTTGCTAAGGTAACACACTGTGTGCCGTTGCTAAGGTAACACACTGTGTGCCGTTGCTAAGGTAACACACTGTTTGCCGTTGTTAAGGTAGCACACTGTGTGCCGTTGCTAAGGAACACACTGTGTGCCGTTGTTAAAGTAACGCACTGTGTCCAGTTGCTAAGGTAACACACTATGAGCCGTTGCTATGGTGACACACTATATGACGTATCTATGCTGACACACTGTGTGCCGTTGCTATGGTGAGACACTATATGACGTTGCTATGGTGACACACTGTGAGCCGTTGCTAAGGTAACACACTGTGTGCCGTTGCTATGGTAACGCACTGTGTGCCGTTTTAAGGTAACACACTGTGTGCCGTAGCTAAGGTAACACCCTGTGTGCCGTTGCTATGGTAATACCCTGTGTGCCGTTGCTAAGATAACACCCTGTGTGCCGTTGCTAAGGTAACACCCTGTGTGCCGTTGCTATGGTGACACACTCTGTACCGTTGCTATGGTAACGAACTGTGTGCCGTTGCAATGGTGACACACTGTGTGCCGTTGCTATGGTGACACACTCTATGCCGTTGCTATGGTAACTCACTGTGTGCCGTTGCTATGGTGACGCACTGTGTGCCGTTGCTAAGGTAACACCCTGTGTGCCGTTGCTATTTTGGCACACTGTGTGCCGTTGCTATGGTGACACACTGTGTGCCGTTGCTAAGGTAACACATTGTGTGCCGTTGTTATGGTGGCACACTGTGTGCCGTTGCTATGGTGACACGCTGTATGCCGTTGCTATGGTGACACACTGTGTGCCGTTGCTATGGTGGCACACTGTGTGCCGTTGCTATGGTAACACACTGTGTGCCGTTGTTATGGTGGCACACTGTGTGCCGTTGGCATGGTGACACACTGTATGCCGTTGCTATGGTGGCACACTGTGTGCTTTTGCTATGGTGACACACTGTATGCCGTTTCTATGGTAACACACTGTGTGCCGTTACTATGGTGACGCACTGTGTGCCGTTGCTAAGGTAACACACTGTTTGCCGTTGCTATGGTAACGCACTGTGTGCCGTTGCTAAGGTAAGCTACTGTGTGCCGTTGCTATGGTAACGCACTGTGTGCCGTTGCTAAGGTAACACACTGTTTGCCGTTGCTATGGTCACGCAATGTGTGCCGTTGCTATGGTGACACACTGTGTGCCGTTGCTATGGTAACACACTGCCGTTGCAATGGTGACACACTGTGTGCCGTTGCTATGGTGACACACTCTATGCCGTTGCTATGGTAACTCACTGTGTGCCGTTGCTATGGTGACGCACTGTGTGCCGTTGCTAAGGTAACACCCTGTGTGCCGTTGCTATTTTGGCACACTGTGTGCCGTTGCTATGGTGACACACTGTGTGCCGTTGCTAAGGTAACACATTGTGTGCCGTTGTTATGGTGGCACACTGTGTGCCGTTGCTATGGTGACACGCTGTATGCCGTTGCTATGGTGACACACTGTGTGCCGTTGCTATGGTGGCACACTGTGTGCCGTTGCTATGGTAACACACTGTGTGCCGTTGTTATGGTGGCACACTGTGTGCCGTTGGCATGGTGACACACTGTATGCCGTTGCTATGGTGGCACACTGTGTGCTTTTGCTATGGTGACACACTGTATGCCGTTTCTATGGTAACACACTGTGTGCCGTTACTATGGTGACGCACTGTGTGCCGTTGCTAAGGTAACACACTGTTTGCCGTTACTATGGTAACGCACTGTGTGCCGTTGCTAAGGTAAGCTACTGTGTGCCGTTGCTATGGTAACGCACTGTGTGCCGTTGCTAAGGTAACACACTGTTTGCCGTTGCTATGGTCACGCAATGTGTGCCGTTGCTATGGTGACACACTGTGTGCCGTTGCTATGGTAACACACTGTGGGCCGTTGCTAAGGTAACACACTGTGTGCCGTTGCTAAGGTAACACCCTGTGTGCCGTTGCTATGGTAACACACTGTGTGCCGTTGCTATGGTGACACACTGTGTGCCGTTGTTAAGGTAACGCACTGTGTGCCGTTGCTATGGTGACACTGTGTGCCGTTGCTATGGTGATACACTGTATGCCGTTTCTATGGTGACACATGGTATGCCGTTGTTAAGGTAACACACTGTGTGCCGTTGCTATGGTGACACACTGTATGCCGTTGTTAAGGTAACACCCTGTGTGCCGTTGCTATGGTAACACACTGTATGCGGTTGCTATGGTCACACACTGTATGCCGTTGCTATGGTGACACACTGTGTGCCGTTGCTAAGGTAACACACTGTGTGCCGTTGCTATGGTGACACACTGTATGCCGTTGCCTTGGTAACACACTGTGTGCCGTTGCTATGGTAACACACTTGTTTGCCATTGCTATTATAAAACACTGTTTGCCGTTGCTAAGGTAACGCACTATGTTCCGTTGCTATGGTAACAGACTGTGTGCCGTTGCTATGGTAACACACTGTGTGCCGTTGCTATGGTAACACACTGTGAGCCGTTGCTATGGTAACACACTCTGTGCCATTGCTATGGTAACGCACTGTGTGCTGTTGCTATGGTAACACACTCTGTGCCGTTGCTATGGTAACGCACTCGGTGCTGTTGCTATGGTAACAAACTCTGTGCCGTTGATAAGGTAACTCACTATTTGCCGTTGCTATGGTAAAGCACTGTGTGCCGTTGCCATGGTAACACACTCTGTGCCGTTGCTATGGTAACGCACTGTGTGCCGTTGCTATGGTAACACACTGTGCCGTTGCTATGGTAACGCACTGTTTGCCGTTGCTATGGTAACACACTCTGTGCCATTGCTATGGTAACGCACTGTGTGCCGTTGCTATGGTAACACACTCTGTGCCGTTGCTAAGGTAACGCACAGTTTGCCGTTGCTATGGTAACGCACTGTGTGCCGCTGCTATTGTGACACACTGTATGCCGTTGCTATTGTAACACACTGTATGCCGTTGCTATGGTGACACACTGTGTGCCATTGCTATGGTAACGCACTGTGTGCCGTTGCTAAGGTGACACACTGTGAGCCGTTGTTAAGGTAACTCACTGTGTGCCGTTGCTCAGGTAACACACTGTTTGCCGTTGCTATGGTGACACACTGTGAGCCGTTGCTATGGTGATACACTGTGTGCCGTTGCTAAGGTAACACACTGTTTGCCGTTTCTAAGGTAACACAATGTTTGCCGTTGCTATTGTGATAAACTGTGTGCCGTTGCTAAGGTATCACACTGTGTGCCTTTGTTAAGGTAACACACTGTTTCCCGTTGCTAAGGTAACACACTGTGTGCCGTTGCTAAGGTAACACACTGTGTGCCGTTGCTAAGGTAACACACTGTTTGCCGTTGTTAAGGTAGCACACTGTGTGCCGTTGCTAAGGAACACACTGTGTGCCGTTGTTAAAGTAACGCACTGTGTCCAGTTGCTAAGGTAACACACTATGAGCCGTTGCTATGGTGACACACTATATGACGTATCTATGCTGACACACTGTGTGCCGTTGCTATGGTGAGACACTATATGACGTTGCTATGGTGACACACTGTGAGCCGTTGCTAAGGTAACACACTGTGTGCCGTTGCTATGGTAACGCACTGTGTGCCGTTTTAAGGTAACACACTGTGTGCCGTAGCTAAGGTAACACCCTGTGTGCCGTTGCTGTGGTAATACCCTGTGTGCCGTTGCTAAGATAACACCCTGTGTGCCGTTGCTAAGGTAACACCCTGTGTGCCGTTGCTATGGTGACACACTCTGTACCGTTGCTATGGTAACGAACTGTGTGCCGTTGCAATGGTGACAAACTGTGTGCCGTTGCTATGGTGACACACTCTATGCCGTTGCTATGGTAACTCACTGTGTGCCGTTGCTATGGTGACGCACTGTGTGCCGTTGCTAAGGTAACACCCTGTGTGCCGTTGCTATTTTGGCACACTGTGTGCCGTTGCTATGGTGACACACTGTGTGCCGTTGCTAAGGTAACACATTGTGTGCCGTTGTTATGGTGGCACACTGTGTGCCGTTGCTATGGTGACACGCTGTATGCCGTTGCTATGGTGACACACTGTGTGCCGTTGCTATGGTGGCACACTGTGTGCCGTTGCTATGGTAACACACTGTGTGCCGTTGTTATGGTGGCACACTGTGTGCCGTTGGCATGGTGACACACTGTATGCCGTTGCTATGGCTGCACACTGTGTGCTTTTGCTATGGTGACACACTGTATGCCGTTTCTATGGTAACACACTGTGTGCCGTTACTATGGTGACGCACTGTGTGCCGTTGCTAAGGTAACACACTGTTTGCCGTTGCTATGGTAACGCACTGTGTGCCGTTGCTAAGGTAAGCTACTGTGTGCCGTTGCTATGGTAACGCACTGTGTGCCGTTGCTAAGGTAACACACTGTTTGCCGTTGCTATGGTCACGCAATGTGTGCCGTTGCTATGGTGACACACTGTGTGCCGTTGCTATGGTAACACACTGTGGGCCGTTGCTAAGGTAACACACTGTGTGCCGTTGCTAAGGTAACACCCTGTGTGCCGTTGCTATGGTAACACACTGTGTGCCGTTGCTATGATGACACACTGTGTGCCGTTGTTAAGGTAACGCACTGTGTGCCGTTGCTATGGTGACACTGTGTGCCGTTGCTATGGTGATACACTGTATGCCGTTTCTATGGTGACACACTGTATGCCGTTGTTAAGGTAACACACTGTGTGCCGTTGCTATGGTGACACACTGTATGCCGTTGTTAAGGTAACACCCTGTGTGCCGTTGCTATGGTAACACACTGTATGCGGTTGCTATGGTCACACACTGTATGCCGTTGCTATGGTGACACACTGTGTGCCGTTGCTAAGGTAACACACTGTGTGCCGTTGCTATGGTGACACACTGTATGCCGTTGCCTTGGTAACACACTGTGTGCCGTTGCTATGGTAACACACTTGTTTGCCATTGCTATTATAAAACACTGTTTGCCGTTGCTAAGGTAACGCACTATGTTCCGTTGCTATGGTAACAGACTGTGTGCCGTTGCTGTGGTAACACACTGTGTGCCGTTGGCATGGTGACACACTGTATGCCGTTGCTATGGCTGCACACTGTGTGCTTTTGCTATGGTGACACACTGTATGCCGTTTCTATGGTAACACACTGTGTGCCGTTGCTAAGGTAACGCAGTGTGTGCCGTTGTTATGGTGGCACACTGTGTGCCGTTGCTATGGTGACACACTGTATGCCGTTGCTATGGTGACACACTGTGTGCCGTTGCTATGGTGACACACTGTATGCCGTTGCTATGGTAACCCACTGTGTGCCGTTGCTATGGTGACGCACTGTGTGCCGTTGCTAAGGTAACACACTGTGTGCCGTTGCTATGGTGACACACTGTACGCCGTTGCCCTGGTAACACACTGTGTGCCGTTGCTATGGTAACACACTGTTTGCCGTTGCTATTATAACACACTGTTTACCGTTGCTAAGGTAACACGCTATGTGCCGTTGCTATGGTAACACATTGTGTGCCGTTGCTGTGGTAACACCCTGTGTGCCGTTGCTATGCTGACACACTGTGTGCCTTTGCTAAGGTCACACACTGTGATCCGTTGCTATGGTGACATACTGTGTGCCGTGGCTAAGGTAACACCCTGTGTGCCGTTGCTATTTTGACACACTGTGTGCCGTTGCTATGGTGACACACTGTGTGCCGTTGCTAAGGTAACACACTGTGTGCCGTTGCTATGGTGACACACTGTGTGCCGTTGTTATGGTTGCACACTGTGTGCCGTTGCTATGGTGACACACTGTATGCCGTTGCTATGGTGACACACTGTGAGCCGTTGCTATGGTAACACACTGTGAGCCGATGCTATGGTAGCACACTGTGTGCCGTTGCTATGGTATCACACTGTGTGCCGTTGCTATGGTAACACACTGTGAGCCTTTGCTATGGTAACACACTGTGAGCCGTTGCTATGTTAACACACTGTAGGCCGTTGCTATGGTAACACACTGTGAGCTGTTGCTATGGTAACACACTGTGTGCCGTTGCTATGGTAACACACTGTGTGCCGTTGCTATGGTAACACACTGTGAGCCGTTGCTATGGTAACACACTCTGTGCCGTTGCTATGGTAACGCACTCGGTGCTGTTGCTATGGTAACAAACTCTGTGCCGTTGATAAGGTAACTCACTATTTGCCGTTGCTATGGTAAAGCACTGTGTGCCGTTGCCATGGTAACACACTCTGTGCCGTTGCTATGGTAATGCACTGTTTGCCGTTGCTATGGTAACATACTCTGTACCGTTGCTATGGTAACACACACTGTTTGCCGTTACTATGGTAACGCACTGTGTGCCGTTGCTATGGTAACACACTGTGCCGTTGCTATGGTAACGCACTGTTTGCCGTTGCTATGGTAACACACTCTGTGCCATTGCTATGGTAACGCACTGTGTGCCGTTGCTATGGTAACACACTCTGTGCCGTTGCTAAGGTAACGCACAGTTTGCCGTTGCTATGGTAACGCACAGTGTGCGGTTGCTATTGTGACACACTGTATGCCGTTGCTATTGTAACACACTGTATGCCGTTGCTATGGTGACACACTGTGTGCCATTGCTATGGTAACGCACTGTGTGCCGTTGCTAAGGTGACACACTGTGAGCCGTTGTTAAGGTAACTCACTGTGTGCCGTTGCTCAGGTAACACACTGTTTGCCGTTGCTATGGTGACACACTGTGAGCCGTTGCTATGGTGATACACTGTGTGCCGTTGCTAAGGTAACACACTGTTTGCCGTTTCTAAGGTAACACAATGTTTGCCGTTGCTATTGTGATAAACTGTGTGCCGTTGCTAAGGTAACACACTGTGTGCCTTTGTTAAGGTAACACACTGTTTCCCGTTGCTAAGGTAACACACTGTGTGCCGTTGCTAAGGTAACACACTGTGTGCCGTTGCTAAGGTAACACACTGTTTGCCGTTGTTAAGGTAGCACACTGTGTGCCGTTGCTAAGGAACACACTGTGTGCCGTTGTTAAAGTAACGCACTGTGTCCAGTTGCTACGGTAACACACTATGAGCCGTTGCTATGGTGACACACTATATGACGTATCTATGCTGACACACTGTGTGCCGTTGCTATGGTGAGACACTATATGACGTTGCTATGGTGACACACTGTGAGCCGTTGCTAAGGTAACACACTGTGTGCCGTTGCTATGGTAACGCACTGTGTGCCGTTTTAAGGTAACACACTGTGTGCCGTAGCTAAGGTAACACCCTGTGTGCCGTTGCTATGGTAATACCCTGTGTGCCGTTGCTAAGATAACACCCTGTGTGCCGTTGCTAAGGTAACACCCTGTGTGCCGTTGCTATGGTGACACACTCTGTACCGTTGCTATGGTAACGAACTGTGTGCCGTTGCAATGGTGACACACTGTGTGCCGTTGCTATGGTGACACACTCTATGCCGTTGCTATGGTAACTCACTGTGTGCCGTTGCTATGGTGACGCACTGTGTGCCGTTGCTAAGGTAACACCCTGTGTGCCGTTGCTATTTTGGCACACTGTGTGCCGTTGCTATGGTGACACACTGTGTGCCGTTGCTAAGGTAACACATTGTGTGCCGTTGTTATGGTGGCACACTGTGTGCCGTTGTTATGGTGGCACACTGTGTGCCGTTGCTATGGTGACACGCTGTATGCCGTTGCTATGGTGACACACTGTGTGCCGTTGCTATGGTGGCACACTGTGTGCCGTTGCTATGGTAACACACTGTGTGCCGTTGTTATGGTGGCACACTGTGTGCCGTTGGCATGGTGACACACTGTATGCCGTTGCTATGGTGGCACACTGTGTGCTTTTGCTATGGTGACACACTGTATGCCGTTTCTATGGTAACACACTGTGTGCCGTTACTATGGTGACGCACTGTGTGCCGTTGCTAAGGTAACACACTGTTTGCCGTTACTATGGTAACGCACTGTGTGCCGTTGCTAAGGTAAGCTACTGTGTGCCGTTGCTATGGTAACGCACTGTGTGCCGTTGCTAAGGTAACACACTGTTTGCCGTTGCTATGGTCACGCAATGTGTGTCGTTGCTATGGTGACACACTGTGTGCCGTTGCTATGGTAACACACTGTGGGCCGTTGCTAAGGTAACACACTGTGTGCCGTTGCTAAGGTAACACCCTGTGTGCCGTTGCTATGGTAACACACTGTGTGCCGTTGCTATGGTGACACACTGTGTGCCGTTGTTAAGGTAACGCACTGTGTGCCGTTGCTATGGTGACACTGTGTGCCGTTGCTATGGTGATACACTGTATGCCGTTTCTATGGTGACACACTGTATGCCGTTGTTAAGGTAACACACTGTGTGCCGTTGCTATGGTGACACACTGTATGCCGTTGTTAAGGTAACACCCTGTGTGCCGTTGCTATGGTAACACACTGTATGCGGTTGCTATGGTCACACACTGTATGCCGTTGCTATGGTGACACACTGTGTGCCGTTGCTAAGGTAACACACTGTGTGCCGTTGCTATGGTGACACACTGTATGCCGTTGCCTTGGTAACACACTGTGTGCCGTTGCTATCGTAACACACTTGTTTGCCATTGCTATTATAAAACACTGTTTGCCGTTGCAAAGGTAACGCACTATGTTCCGTTGCTATGGTAACAGACTGTGTGCCGTTGCTGTGGTAACACCCTGTGTGCCGTTGCTATGGTGACACACTGTGTGCCGTTGCTAAGGTAACGCAGTGTGTGCCGTTGTTATAGTGGCACACTGTGTGCCGTTGCTATGGTGACACACTGTATGCCGTTGCTATGGTGACACACTGTGTGCCGTTGCTATGGTGACACACTGTATGCCGTTGCTATGGTAACTCACTGTGTGCCGTTGCTATGGTGACGCACTGTGTGCCGTTGCTAAGGTAACACACTGTGTGCCGTTGCTATGGTGACACACTGTACGCCGTTGCCCTGGTAACACACTGTGTGCCGTTGCTATGGTAACACACTGTTTGCCGTCGCTATTATAACACACTGTTTACCGTTGCTAAGGTAACACGCTATGTGCCGTTGCTATGGTAACACATTGTGTGCCGTTGCTGTGGTAACACCCTGTGTGCCGTTGCTATGCTGACACACTGTGTGCCTTTGCTAAGGTCACACACTGTGATCCGTTGCTATGGTGACATACTGTGTGCCGTGGCTAAGGTAACACCCTGTGTGCCGTTGCTATTTTGACACACTGTGTGCCGTTGCTATGGTGACACACTGTGTGCCGTTGCTAAGGTAACACTCTGTGTGCCGTTGCTATGGTGACACACTGTGTACCGTTGTTATGGTTGCACACTGTGTGCCGTTGCTATGGTGACACACTGTATGCTGTTGCTATGGTGACACACTGTGAGCCGTTGCTATGGTAACACACTCTGTGCCATTGCTATAGTAACGCACTGTGTGCCGTTGCTATGGTAACACTCTCTGTGCCGTTGCTATGGTAACGCACTGTCTGCTGTTGCTATGGTAACACACTCTGTGCCGTTGCTATGGTAACGCACTCGGTGCTGTTGCTATGGTGACACACTGTGTGCCGTTGCTAAGGTAACACAGTGTGTGCCATTGTTATGGTGGCACACTGTGTGCCGTTGCTATGGTAACGCACGGTGTGCCGTTGCTATGGTAACGCACTGTGTGCCGTTGCTATGGTAACACACTCTGTGCCGTTGCTATGGTAACGCACTGTTTGCCGTTGCTATGGTAACACACTCTGTACCGTTGCTATGGTAACACACAATGTTTGCCGTTACTATGGTAACGCACTGTGTGCCGTTGCTATGGTAACACACTCTGTGCCGTTGCTATGGTAACGCACTGTTTGCCGTTGCTATGGTAACACACTCTGTGCCATTGCTATGGTAACGCACTGTGTGCCGTTGCTATGGTAACACACTCTGTGACGTTGCTAAGGTAACGCACAGTTTGCCGTTGCTATGGTAACGCACTGTGTGCCGTTGCTATTGTGACACACTGTATGCCGTTGCTATTGTAACACACAGTATGCCGTTGCTATGGTGACACACTGTATGCCGTTGCTATGGTAACGCACTGTGTGCCGTTGCTATGGTGACACACTGTGAGCCGTTGTTAAGGTAACTCACTGTGTGCCGTTGCTAAGGTAACACACTGTGTGCCGTTGCAATGGTAACGCACTGTGTGCCGTTGCTATGGTGACACACTGTGTGCCGTTGCTAAGGTAACTCACCGTGTGCCGTTGCTATGGTGACACACTGTGTGCCGTTGCTATAGTAACGCACTGTATGCCGTTGCTATGGTTACACACTGTATGCCGTTTCTATGGTGACACACTGTGTGCCGTCGCTATGGTAACGCACTGTTTGCTGTTGCTATGGTGTCACACTGTATGCCGTCGCTATGGTAACGCACAGTGAGCCGTTCCTATGGTAACGCACTGTGTGCCGTTGCTATGGTAACGCACTGTGTGCCGTTGTGTGCCGTTGCTATGGTGACAGACTGTGTGCCGTTGCTATGGTAACGCACTGTGTGCCGTTGCTATGGTAACGCACTGTATACCGTTGCTATGGTAACGCACTGTGAGCCGTTGTTATGGTAACACACTGTATGCGGTTGCTATGGTCACACACTGTATGACGTTGCTATGGTGACAAAATGTGTGCCGTTTCTAAGGTAACACACTGTGTGCCGTTGCTATGGTGACAGACTGTATGCCGTTGCCTTGGTAACACACTGTGTGCCGTTGCTATGGTAACACACTTGTTTGCCGTTGCTATTATAACACACTGTTTGCCGTTGCTAAGGTAACACACTATGTTCCGTTGCTATGGTAACAGACTGTGTGCCGTTGCTGTGGTAACATCCTGTGTGCCGTTGCTATGGTGACACACTGTGTGCCGTTGCTATGGTGACACACTGTGTGCCGTTGCTAAAGTAGCACCGTCGGTGCCGTTGCTATTTTGACACACTGTGTGCCGTTGCTATGGTGACATACTGTGTGCCGTTGCTAAGGTAGCACACTGTGTGCCGTTGCTATGGTAACACATTGTGTGCCATTGTTATGGTGGCACACTGTGTGCCGTTGCTATGGTGACACACTGTATGCCGTTGCTATGGTGACACACTGTGTGCCGTTGCTATGGTGGCACACTGTGTGCCGTTGCTATGGTAACACGCTGTGTGCCGTTGTTATGGTGGCACACTGTGTGCCGTTGCTATGGTGACACACTGTTTGCCGTTGCTCTGGTGACACACTCTATGCCGTTGCTATGGTAACACACTGTATGCCGTTGCTATGGTAACACACTGTGTGCCAATGCTATGGTGACACACTCTGTGCCGTTGCTATGGTAACACACTGTGTGCTGTTGCTATGGTGACACACTGTTTGCCGTTGCTATGGTGACACAATGTATGCGGTTGCTATGGTAACACACTCTATGCCGTTGCTATGGTAACACACTGTATGCTGTTGCTATGGTGACGCACTGTGTGCCGTTGCTAAGGTAACACACTGTGTGCCGTTGCTATGGTGACACACTGTATGCCTTTGCCTTGGTAACATACTGTGTGCCGTTGCTATGTTAACACACTGTTTGCCGTTGCTATTATAACACAGTGTTTACCGTTGCTAAGGTAACACACTGTGTGCCGTTGCTGTGGTAACACCCTGTGTGCCGTTGCTATGGTGACACACTGTGTGCCGTTGCTAAGGTAACACACTGTGTGCCGTTGCTATGGTGACACACTGTGTGCCGTTGCTAAGGTAACACCGTGTGTGCCGTTGCTATGGTGACACACTGTATGCCGTTGCTATGGTGACACACTGTGTGCCGTTGCTATGGTGGCACACTGTGTGCCGTTGCTATGGTAACACGCTGTGTGCCGTTGCTATGGTGACACACTGTATGCCGTTGCTATGGGGGCACACTGTGTGCCGTTGGTATGGTGACACACTGTATGCCGTTGCTATGGTAACTCACTGTGTGCCGTTGCTATGGTGACGCACTGTGTGCCGTTGCTAAGGTAACACACTGTTTGCCGTTGCTATGGTAACACCCTGTGTGCCGTTGCTGTGGTGACACACTGTGTGCCGTTGCTAAGGTAACACACTGTGTGCCGTTGCTATGGAAACACACTGTGTGCCATTGTTATGGTGGCACACTGTGTGCCGTTGCTATGGTGACACACTGTATGCCGTTGCTATGGTGACACACTGTGTGCCGTTGCTATGGTGGCACACTGTGTGCCGTTGCTATGGTAACACGCTGTGTGCCGTTGCTATGGTGACACACTGTATGCCGTTGCTATGGGGGCACACTGTGTGCCGTTGGTATGGTGACACACTGTATGCCGCTGCTATGGTAACTCACTGTGTGTCGTTGCTATGGTGACGCACTGTGTGCCGTTGCTAAGGTAACACACTGTTTGCCGTTGCTATGGTAACGCACTGTGTGCCGTTGCTATGGCAACACACTGTTTGCCGTTGCTATGGTAACGCACTGTGTGCCGTTGCTAAGGTAACACTGTGTCCCGTTGCTAAGGTAACACACTGTGTGCCGTTGCTAAGGTAACACCCTGTGTGCCGTTGCTATGGTAACACACTGTGGGCCGTTGCTATGGTGACACACTGTGTACCGTTGCTGTGGTAACGCATTGTGTGCCGTTGTTAAGGTATGCAACTGTGTGCCGTTGCTATGGTGACACTATGTGCCGTTGCTATGGTGATACACTGTATGCCGTTTCTATGGTGACACACTGTATGCCGTTGTTAAGGTAACACACTGCTTGCCGTCGCTATGGTGACACACTGTATGCCGTTGTTAAGGTAACACACTGCTTGCCGTCGCTATGGTGACACACTGTATGCCGTTGTTAAGGTGACACACTGTGTGCCGTTGCTATGGTGACACACTGTATGCCGTTGTTAAGTGACACACTGTGTGCCGTTGCTATGGTGACACACTGTGTGCCGTAGTAAAGGTGACACACTGTGTGCCGTTGCTATGGTGACACACTGTATGCCGTTGTTTAGGTAACACACTGTGTGCCGTTGCTATGGTAACACACTGTGTGCCGTCGTTATGGTAACGCACTGTTTGCTCTTGCTATGGTGTCACACTGTATGCCGTCGCTATGGTAACGCACAGTGAGCCGTTCCTATGGTAACGCACTGTGTGCCGTTGATATGGTAACGCACTGTGTGCCGTTGCTATGGTAACTCACTGTGTGCCGTTGCTATGGTGACACTGTGTGCCGTTGCTATGGTGATACACTGTATGCCGTTTCTATGGTGACACACTGTATGCCGTTGTTAAGGTAACACACTGTGTGCCGTTGCTATGGTGACACACTGTATGCCGTTGTTAAGGTAACACCCTGTGTGCCGTTGCTATGGTAACACACTGTATGCGGTTGCTATGGTCACACACTATATGCCGTTGCTATGGTGACACACTGTGTGCCGTTGCTAAGGTAACACAGTGTGTGCCGTTGCTATGGTGACACACTGTATGCCGTTGCCTTGGTAACACACTGTGTGCCGTTGCTATGTTAACACACTGTTTGCCGTTGCTATTATAACACACTGTTTACCGTTGCTAAGGTAACACACTATGTGTTGTTGCTATGGTAACACACTGTGTGCCGTTGCTGTGGTAACACCCTGTGTGCCGTTGCTATGGTGACACACTGTGTGCCGTTGCTAAGGTTACACACTGTGTGCCGTTGCTATGGTGACACACTGTGTGCCGTTGCTAAGGTAACACCGTGTGTGCCGTTGCTATTTTGACACACTGTGTGCCGTTGCTATGGTGACACACTGTGTGCCGTTGCTAAGGTAACACACTGTGTGCCGTTGCTATGGTAACACACTGTGTGCCATTGTTATGGTGGCACACTGTGTGCCGTTGCTATGGTGACACACTGTATGCCGTTGCTATGGTGACACACTGTGTGCCGTTGCTATGGTGGCACACTGTGTGCCGTTGCTATGGTAACACGCTGTGTGCCGTTGTTATGGTGGCACACTGTGTGCCGTTGCTATGGTGACACACTGTATGCCGTTGCTATGGGGGCACACTGTGTGCCGTTGGTATGGAGACACACTGTATGCGGTTGCTATGGTAACTCACTGTGTGCCGTTGCTATGGTGACGCACTGTGTGCCGTTGCTAAGGTAACACACTGTTTGCCGTTGCCATGGTAACGCACTGTGTGCCGTTGCTATGGCAACGCACTGTTTGCCGTTGCTATGGTAACGCACTGTGTGCCGTTGCTAAGGTAACACTGTGTCCCGTTGCTAAGGTAACACACTGTGTGCCGTTGCTAAGGTAACACCCTGTGTGCCGTTGCTATGGTAACACACTGTGGGCCGTTGCTATGGTGACACACTGTGTACCGTTGCTGTGGTAACGCATTGTGTGCCGTTGTTAAGGTAACGCACTGTGTGCCGTTGCTATGGTGACACTATGTGCCGTTGCTATGGTGATACACTGTATGCCGTTTCTATGGTGACACTGTATGCCGTTGTTAAGGTAACACACTGCTTGCCGTCGCTATGGTGACACACTGTATGCCGTTGTTAAGGTAACACACTGCATGCCGTCGCTATGGTGACACACTGTATGCCGTTGTTAAGGTGACACACTGTGTGCCGTTGCTATGGTGACACACTGTATGCCGTTGTTAAGTGACACACTGTGTGCCGTTGCTATGGTGACACACTGTGTGCCGTAGTTAAGGTGACACACTGTGTGCCGTTGCTATGGTGACACACTGTATGCCGTTGTTTAGGTAACACACTGTGTGCCGTTGCTATGGTAACACACTGTATGCCGTTGCTATTATAACACACTGTATGCCGATGCTATGGTAACACACTGTGTTCCGTTGCTATGGTAATACACTGTATGCCGTTGCTATGGTGATACGCTGTGAGCCGTTGCTATGGTAACACACTGTGAGCCGTTGCTATGGTAACACACTGTGTGCCGTTGCTATGGTAACACACTGTGTGCCATTGCTATGGTAACAAACTGTGAGCCGTTGCTATGGTAACTCACTCTGTGCCATTGCTATGGTAACACACTGTATGCCGTTGCTATGGTAACACACTGTGTGCCGTTGCTATGGTAAAACTCTCTGTGCCGTTGCTATGGTAACGCACTGTGTGCTGTTGCTATGGTGACACACTGTGTGCCGTTGCTAAGGTAACACACTGTGTGCCGTTGCTATGGTAACACACTGTATGCCGTTGCTAAGGTGACACACTGTGTGCCGTTGCTATGGTAACACACTGTGTGCCGTTGCTATGGTAACACACTGTGTGCTGTTGCTATGGTGACACACTGTGTGCCGTTGCTATGGTAACACACTGTGTGCCGTTGCTATGGTGACACATGGTATGCCGTTGTTAAGGTGACCCACTGTGTGCCGTTGCTATGGTAACGCACTGTATGCCGTTGCTATGGTTACACACTGTATGCCGTTGCTAAGGTGACACACTGTGTGCCGTTGCTATGGTAACACACTGTGTGCCGTTGCTATGGTAACACACTGTGTGCCGTTGCTATGGTGACACATGGTATGCCGTTGTTAAGGTGACACACTGTGTGCCGTCGCTATGGTAACGCACTGTTTGCTGTTGCTATGGTGTCACATTGTATGCCGTCGCTATGGTAACGCACTGTGTGCCGTTGCTATGGTAACACACTGTGTGCCGTTGCTATGGTGACAGACTGTGTGCCGTTGCTATGGTAACGCACTGTGTGCCGTTGCTATGGTAACGCACTGTATACCGTTGCTATGGTAACGCACTGTGAGCCGTTGCTATGGTAACACACTGTATGCGGTTGCTATGGTCACACACTGTATGACGTTGCTATGGTGACACACTGTGTGCCGTTTCTAAGGTAACACACTGTGTGCCGTTGCTATGGTGACACACTGTATGCCGTTGCCTTGGTAACACACTGTGTGCCGTTGCTATGGTAACACACTTGTTTGCAGTTGCTATTATAACACACTGTTTGCCGTTGCTAAGGTAACACACAATGTTCCGTTGCTATGGTAACAGACTGTGGGCCGTTGCTGTGGTAACATCCTGTGTGCCGTTGCTATGGTGACACACTGTGTGCCGTTGCTATGGTGACACACTGTGTGCCGTTGCTAAAGTAGCACCGTCGGTGCCGTTGCTATTTTGACACACTGTGTGCCGTTGCGATGGTGACACACTGTGTGCCGTTGCTAAGGTAACACACTGTGTGCCGTTGCTATGGTAACACACTATGTGCCATTGTTATGGTGGCACACTGTGTGCCGGTCCTATGGTGACACACTGTATGCCGTTGCTATGGTGACACACTGTGTGCCGTTGCTATGGTGGCACACTGTGTGCCGTTGCTATGGTAACACGCTGTGTGCCGTTGTTATGGTGGCACACTGTGTGCCGTTGCTATGGTGACACACCGTTTGCCGTTGCTCTGGTGACACATGGTATGCCGTTGCTATGGTAACACACTGTATGCCGTTGCTATGGTAACACACTGTGTGCCAATGCTATGGTGACACACTCTGTGCCGTTGCTATGGTAACACACTGTGTGCTGTTGCTATGGTGACACACTGTTTGCCGTTGCTATGGTGACACAATGTATGCCGTTGCTATGGTAACACACTCTATGCCGTTGCTATGGTATCACACTGTATGCTGTTGCTATGGTGACGCACTGTGTGCCGTTGCTAAGGCAAACACACTGTGTGCCGTTGCTATGGTGACACACTGTATGCCTTTGCCTTGGTAACATACTGTGTGCCATTGCTATGTTAACACACTGTTTGCCGTTGCTATTATAACACACTGTTTACCGTTGCTAAGGTAACACACTATGTGTTGTTGCTATGGTAACACACTGTGTGCCGTTGCTGTGGTAACACCCTGTGTGCCGTTGCTATGGTGACACACTGTGTGCCGTTGCTAAGGTAACACACTGTGTGCCGTTGCTATGGTGACACACTGTGTGCCGTTGCTAAGGTAACACCGTGTGTGCCGTTGCTATGGTAACACACTGTGTGCCATTGTTATGGTGGCACACTGTGTGCCGTTGCTATGGTGACACACTGTATGCCGTTGCTATGGTGACACACTGTGTGCCGTTGCTATGGTGGCACACTGTGTGCCGTTGCTATGATAACACGCTGTGTGCCGTTGTTATGGTGGCACACTGTGTGCCGTTGCTATGGTGACACACTGTATGCCGTTGCTATGGGGGCACACTGTGTGCCGTTGGTATCGTGACACACTGTATGCCGTTGCTATGGTAACTCACTGTGTGCCGTTGCTATGGTGACGCACTGTGTGCCGTTGCTAAGGTAACACACTGTTTGCCGTTGCTATGGTAACGCACTGTGTGCCGTTGCTATGGCAACGCACTGTTTGCCGTTGCTATGGTAACGCACTGTGTGCCGTTGCTAAGGTAACACTGTGTCCCGTTGCTAAGGTAACACACTGTGTGCCGTTGCTAAGGTAACACCCTGTGTGCCGTTGCTATGGTAACACACTGTGGGCCGTTGCTATGGTGACACACTGTGTACCGTTGCTGTGGTAACGCATTGTGTGCCGTTGTTAAGGTAACGCACTGTGTGCCGTTGCTATGGTGACACTATATGCCGTTGCTATGGTGATACACTGTATGCCGTTTCTATGGTGACACACTGTATGCCGTTGTTAAGGTAACACACTGCTTGCCGTCGCTATGGTGACACACTGTATGCCGTTGTTAAGGTAACACACTGTTTGCCGTCGCTATGGTGAAACACTGTATGCCGTTGTTAAGGTGACACACTGTGTGCCGTAGCTATGGTGACACACTGTATGCCGTTGTTAAGTGACACACTGTGTGCCGTTGCTATGGTGACACACTGTGTGCCGTAGTTAAGGTTACACACTGTGTGCCGTTGCTGTGGTGACACACTGTATGCCGTTGTTTAGGTAACACACTGTGTGCCGTTGCTATGGTAACACACTGTATGCCGTTGCTATTATAACACACTGTATGCCGATGATATGGTAACACACTGTGTTCCGTTGCTATGGTAATACACTGTATGCCGTTGCTATGGTGATACGCTGTGAGCCGTTGCTATGGTAACACACTGTGAGCCGTTGCTATGGTAACACACTGTGTGCCGTTGCTATGGTAACACACTGTGTGCCATTGCTATGGTAACAAACTGTGAGCCGTTGCTATGGTAACTCATTCTGTGCCATTGCTATGGTAACACACTGTATGCCGTTGCTATGGTAACACACTGTGTGCCGTTGCTATGGTAAAACTCTCTGTGCCGTTGCTATGGTAACGCACTGTGTGCTGTTGCTATGGTGACACACTGTGTGCCGTTGCTAAGGTAACACACTGTGTTCCGTTGCTATGGTAACACACTGTATGCCGTTGCTAAGGTGACACACTGTGTGCCGTTGCTATGGTAACACACTGTGTGCTGTTGCTATGGTGACACACTGTGTGCCGTTGCTATGGTAACACACTGTGTGCCGTTGCTATGGTGACACATGGTATGCCGTTCTTAAGGTGACCCACTGTGTGCCGTTGCTATGGTAACACACTGTATGCCGTTGCTATGGTAACACACTGTGTGCCGTTGCTATGGTTACACACTGTGTGCCGTTGCTAAGGTAACACACTGTGTGCCGTTGCTATGGTGACACACTGTGTGCCGTTGCTATGGTAACGCACTGTATGCCGTTGCTATGGTTACACACTGTATGCCGTTTCTATGGTGACACACTGTGTGCCGTCGCTATGGTAACGCACTGTTTGCTGTTGCTATGGTGTCACACTGTATGCCGTCGCTATGGTAACGCACAGTGAGCCGTTCCTATGGTAACGCACTGTGTGCCGTTGCTATGGTAACGCACTGTGTGCCGTTGCTATGGTAACACACTGTGTGCCGTTGCTATGGTGACAGACTGTGTGCCGTTGCTATGGTAACGCACTGTGTGCCGTTGCTATGGTAACGCACTGTATACCGTTGCTATGGTAACGCACTGTGAGCCGTTGCTATGGTAACACACTGTATGCGGTTGCTATGGTCACACACTGTATGACGTTGCTATGGTGACACACTGTGTGCCGTTTCTAAGGTAACACACTGTGTGCCGTTGCTATGGTGACACACTGTATGCCGTTGCCTTGGTAACACACTGTGTGCCGTTGCTATGGTAACACACTTGTTTGCAGTTGCTATTATAACACACTGTTTGCCGTTGCTAAGGTAACACACAATGTTCCGTTGCTATGGTAACAGACTGTGGGACGTTGCTGTGGTAACATCCTGTGTGCCGTTGCTATGGTGACACACTGTGTGCCGTTGCTATGGTGACACACTGTGTGCCATTGCTAAGGTAACACACTGTGTGCCGTTGCTATGGTAACACACTGTGTGCCATTGTTATGGTGGCACACTGTGTGCCGTTGCTATGGTGACACACTGTAAGCCGTTGCTATGGTGACACACTGTGTGCCGTTGCTATGGTGGCACACTGTGTGCCGTTGCTATGGTAACACGCTGTGTGCCGTTGTTATGGTGACACACTGTTTGCCGTTGCTCTGGTGACACACTGTATGCCGTTGCTATGGTAACACACTGTATGCCGTTGCTATGGTAACACACTGTGTGCCAATGCTATGGTGACACACTCTGTGCCGTTGCTATGGTAACACACTGTGTGCTGTTGCTATGGTGACACACTGTTTGCCGTTGCTATGGTGACACAATGTATGCCGTTGCTATGGTAACACACTCTATGCCGTTGCTATGGTATCACACTGTGTGCCGTTGCTAAGGTAACACCGTGTGTGCCGTTGCTATTTTGACACACTGTGTGCCGTTGCTGTGGTGGCACACTGTGTGCCGTTGCTATGGTAACACGCTGTGTGCCGTTGTTATGGTGGCACACTGTGTGCCGTTGCTATGGTGACACACTGTATGCCGTTGCTATGGGGGCATACTGTGTGCCGTTGGTATGGTGTCACACTGTATGCCGTTGCTATGGTAACTCACTGTGTGCCGTTGCTATGGTGACGCACTGTGTGCCGTTGCTAAGGTAACACACTGTTTGCCGTTGCTATGGTAACGCACTGTGTGCCGTTGCTATGGCAACGCACTGTTTGCCGTTGCTATGGTAACGCACTGTGTGCCGTTGCTAAGGTAACTCTGTGTCCCGTTGCTAAGGTAACACACTGTGTGCCGTTGCTAAGGTAACACCCTGTGTGCCGTTGCTATGGTAACACACTGTGGGCCGTTGCTATGGTGACACACTGTGTACCGTTGCTGTGGTAACGCATTGTGTGCCGTTGTTAAGGTATGCAACTGTGTGCCGTTGCTATGATGACACTATGTGCCGTTGCTATGGTGATACACTGTATGCCGTTTCTATGGTGACACACTGTATGCCGTTGTTAAGGTAACACACTGCTTGCCGTCGCTATGGTGACACACTGTATGCCGTTGTTAAGGTAACACACTGCTTGCCGTCGCTATGGTGACACACTGTATGCCGTTGTTAAGGTGACACACTGTGTGCCGTTGCTATGGTGACACACTGTATGCCGTTGTTAAGTGACACACTGTGTGCCGTTGCTATGGTGACACACTGTGTGCCGTAGTTAAGGTGACACACTGTGTGCCGTTGCTATGGTGACACACTGTATGCCGTTGTTTAGGTAACACACTGTGTGCCGTTGCTATGGTAACACACTGTGTGCCGTCGCTATGGTAACGCACTGTTTGCTCTTGCTATTGTGTCACACTGTATGCCGTCGCTATGGTAACGCACAGTGAGCCGTTCCTATGGTAACGCACTGTGTGCCGTTGCTATGGTAACACACTGTGTGCCGTTGCTATGGTGACAGACTGTGTGCCGTTGCTATGGTAACGCACTGTGTGCCGTTGCTATGGTAACGCACTGTATACCGTTGCTATGGTAACGCACTGTGAGCCGTTGCTATGGTAACACACTGTATGCGGTTGCTATGGTCACACACTGTATGCCGTTGCTATGGTGACACACTGTGTGCCGTTGCTAAGGTAACACACTGTATGCCGTTGCCTTGGTAACACACTGTGTGCCGTTGCTATGGTAACACACTTGTTTGCCGTTGCTATTATCACACACTGTTTGCCGTCGCTAAGGTAACACACTATGTTCCGTTGCTATGGTAACAGACTAAGTGCCGTTGCTGTGGTAACATCCTGTGTGCCGTTGCTATGGTGACACACTGTGTGCCGTTGCTATGGTGACACACTGTGTGCCGTTGCTAAGGTAGCACCGTGTGTGCCGTTGCTATTTTGACACACTGTGTGCCGTTGCTATGGTGACACACTGTGTGCCGTTGCTAAGGTAACACACTGTGTGCCGTTGCTATGGTAACACGCTGTGTGCCGTTGTTATGGTGGCACACTGTGTGCCGTTGCTATGGTGACACACTGTTTGCCGTTGCTCTGGTGAAACACTGTATGCCGTTGCTATGGTAACACACTGTATGCCGTTGCTATGGTAACACACTGTGTGCCAATGCTATGGTGACACACTCTGTGCCGTTGCTATGGTAACACACTGTGTGCTGTTGCTATGGTGACACACTGTTTGCCGTTGCTATGGTGACACAATGTATGCCGTTGCTATGGTAACACACTGTATGCCGTTGCTATGGTAACACACTGTATGCTGTTGCTATGGTGACGCACTGTGTGCCGTTGCTAAGGTAACACACTGTGTGCCGTTGCTATGGTGACACACTGTATGCCGTTGCCTTGGTAACACACTGTGTGCCGTTGCTATGTTAACACACTGTTTGCCGTTGCTATTATAACACACTGTTTACCGTTGCTAAGGTAACACACTATGTGTTGTTGCTATGGTAACACACTGTGTGCCGTTGCTGTGGTAACACCCTGTGTGCCGTTGCTATGGTGACACACTGTGTGCCGTTGCTAAGGTAACACACTGTGTGCCGTTGCTATGGTGACACAAATGTGTGCCGTTGCTAAGGTAACACCGTGTGTGCCGTTGCTATTTTGACACACTGTGTGCCGTTGCTATGGTGACACACTGTGTGCCGTTGCTAAGGTAACACACTGTGTGCCGTTGCTATGGTGACACACTGTGTGCCGTTGCTAAGGTAACACCGTGTGTGCCGTTGC
The DNA here is from genome assembly GCA_030762935.1 of Hymenopus coronatus. NCBI lineage: Eukaryota > Metazoa > Arthropoda > Insecta > Mantodea > Hymenopodidae > Hymenopus > Hymenopus coronatus. The sequence goes on along the minus strand of JAUKNX010000038.1, from coordinate 2,467,617 downwards.
TATGGTAACACACTGTGTGCCATTGTTATGGTGGCACACTGTGTGCCGTTGCTATGGTGACACACTGTATGCCGTTGCTATGGTGACACACTGTGTGCCGTTGCTATGGTGGCACACTGTGTGCCGTTGCTATGGTAACACGCTGTGTGCCGTTGTTATGGTGGCTGACTGTGTGCCGTTGCTATGGTGACACACTGTATGCCGTTGCTATGGGGGCACACTGTGTGCCGTTGGTATCGTGACACACTGTATGCCGTTGCTATGGTAACTCACTGTGTGCCGTTGCTATGGTGACGCACTGTGTGCCGTTGCTAAGGTAACACACTGTTTGCCGTTGCTATGGTAACGCACTGTGTGCCGTTGCTATGGCAACGCACTGTTTGCCGTTGCTATGGTAACGCACTGTGTGCCGTTGCTAAGGTAACACTGTGTCCCGTTGCTAAGGTAACACACTGTGTGCCGTTGCTAAGGTAACACCCTGTGTGCCGTTGCTATAGTAACACACTGTGGGCCGTTGCTATGGTGACACACTGTGTGCCGTTGCTAAGGTAACACACTGTGTGCCGTTGCTATGGTGACACACTGTGTGCCATTGTTATGGTGGCACACTGTGTGCCGTTGCTATGGTGACACACTGTATGCCGTTGCTATGGTAACACACTGTATGCCGTTGCTATGGTAACACACTGTGTGCCATTGCTATGGTGACACACTCTGTGCCGTTGCTATGGTAACACACTGTGTGCCGTTGCTATGGTAACACACTGTATGCCGTTGCTATGGTAACACACTGTATGCTGTTGCTATGGTAACACACTGTATGCCGTTGCTATTATAACACACTGTATGCCGATGCTATGGTAACACACTGTGTTCCGTTGCTATGGTAATACACTGTATGCCGTTGCTATGGTGATACGCTGTGAGCCGTTGCTATGGTAACACACTGTGAGCCGTTGCTATGGTAACACACTGTGAGCCGTTGCTATGGTAACTCATTCTGTGCCATTGCTATGGTAACACACTGTATGCCGTTGCTATGGTAACACACTGTGTGCCGTTGCTATGGTAAAACTCTCTGTGCCGTTGCTATGGTAACGCACTGTGTGCTGTTGCTATGGTGACACACTGTGTGCCGTTGCTAAGGTAACACACTGTGTGCCGTTGCTATGGTAACACACTGTATGCCGTTGCTAAGGTGACACACTGTGTGCCGTTGCTATGGTAACACACTGTGTGCTGTTGCTATGGTGACACACTGTGTGCCGTTGCTATGGTAACACACTGTGTGCCGTTGCTATGGTGACACATGGTATGCCGTTCTTAAGGTGACCCACTGTGTGGCGTTGCTATGGTAACACACTGTATGCCGTTGCTATGGTAACACACTGTGTGCCGTTGCTATGGTTACACACTGTGTGCCGTTGCTAAGGTAACACACTGTGTGCCGTTGCTATGGTGACACACTGTGTGCCGTTGCTATGGTAACGCACTGTATGCCGTTGCTATGGTTACACACTGTATGCCGTATCTATGGTGACACACTGTGTGCCGTCGCTATGGTAACGCACTGTTTGCTGTTGCTATGGTGTCACACTGTATGCCGTCGCTATGGTAACGCACAGTGAGCCGTTCCTATGGTAACGCACTGTGTGCCGTTGCTATGGTAACGCACTGTGTGCCGTTGCTATGGTAACACACTGTGTGCCGTTGCTATGGTGACAGACTGTGTGCCGTTGCTATGGTAACGAACTGTGTGCCGTTGCTATGGTAACGCACTGTATACCGTTGCTATGGTAACGCACTGTGAGCTGTTGCTATGGTAACACACTGTATGCGGTTGCTATGGTCACACACTGTATGACGTTGCTATGGTGACACACTGTGTGCCGTTTCTAAGGTAACACACTGTGTGCCGTTGCTATGGTGACACACTGTATGCCGTTGCCTTGGTAACACACTGTGTGCCGTTGCTATGGTAACACACTTGTTTGCAGTTGCTATTATAACACACTGTTTGCCGTTGCTAAGGTAACACACAATGTTCCGTTGCTATGGTAACAGACTGTGGGCCGTTGCTATGGTGACACACTGTGTGCCGTTGCTATGGTGACACACTGTGTGCCGTTGCTAAAGTAGCACCGTCGGTGCCGTTGCTATTTTGACACACTGTGTGCCGTTGCTATGGTGACACACTGTGTGCCGTTGCTAAGGTAACACACTGTGTGCCGTTGCTATGGTAACACACTGTGTGCCATTGTTATGGTGGCACACTGTGTGCCGTTGCTATGGTGACACACTGTATGCCGTTGCTATGGTGACACACTGTGTGCCGTTGCTATGGTGGCAAACTGTGTGCCGTTGCTATGGTAACACGCTGTGTGCCGTTGTTATGGTGGCACACTGTGTGCCGTTGCTATGGTGACACACTGTTTGCCGTTGCTCTGGTGACACACTGTATGCCGTTGCTATGGTAACACACTGTATGCCGTTGCTATGGTAACACACTGTGTGCCAATGCTATGGTGACACACTCTGTGCCGTTGCTATGGTAACACACTGTGTGCTGTTGCTATGGTGACACACTGTTTGCCGTTGCTATGGTGACACAATGTATGCCGTTGCTATGGTAACACACTCTATGCCGTTGCTATGGTATCACACTGTGTGCCGTTGCTAAGGTAACACCGTGTGTGCCGTTGCTATTTTGACACACTGTGTGCCGTTGCTGTGGTGACACACTGTGTGCCGTTGTTAAGGTAACACACTGTGTGCCGTTGCTATGGAAACACACTGTGTGCCATTGTTATGGTGGCACACTGTGTGCCGTTGCTATGGTGACACACTGTATGCCGTTGCTATGGTGACACACTGTGTGCCGTTGCTATGGTGGCACACTGTGTGCCGTTGCTATGGTAACACGCTGTGTGCCGTTGTTATGGTGGCACACTGTGTGCCGTTGCTATGGTGACACACTGTATGCCGTTGCTATGGGGGCATACTGTGTGCCGTTGGTATGGTGACACACTGTATGCCGTTGCTATGGTAACTCACTGTGTGCCGTTGCTATGGTGACGCACTGTGTGCCGTTGCTAAGGTAACACACTGTTTGCCGTTGCTATGGTAACGCACTGTGTGCCGTTGCTATGGCAACGCACTGTTTGCCGTTGCTATGGTAACGCACTGTGTGCCGTTGCTAAGGTAACTCTGTGTCCCGTTGCTAAGGTAACACACTGTGTGCCGTTGCTAAGGTAACACCCTGTGTGCCGTTGCTATGGTAACACACTGTGGGCCGTTGCTATGGTGACACACTGTGTACCGTTGCTGTGGTAACGCATTGTGTGCCGTTGTTAAGGTATGCAACTGTGTGCCGTTGCTATGATGACACTATGTGCCGTTGCTATGGTGATACACTGTATGCCGTTTCTATGGTGACACACTGTATGCCGTTGTTAAGGTAACACACTGCTTGCCGTCGCTATGGTGACACACTGTATGCCGTTGTTAAGGTAACACACTGCTTGCCGTCGCTATGGTGACACACTGTATGCCGTTGTTAAGGTGACACACTGTGTGCCGTTGCTATGGTGACACACTGTATGCCGTTGTTAAGTGACACACTGTGTGCCGTTGCTATGGTGACACACTGTGTGCCGTAGTTAAGGTGACACACTGTGTGCCGTTGCTATGGTGACACACTGTATGCCGTTGTTTAGGTAACACACTGTGTGCCGTTGCTATTTTAACACACTGTGTGCCGTCGTTATGGTAACGCACTGTTTGCTCTTGCTATGGTGTCACACTGTATGCCGTCGCTATGGTAACGCACAGTGAGCCGTTCCTATGGTAACGCACTGTGTGCCGTTGCTATGGTAACGCACTGTGTGCCGTTGCTATGGTAACACACTGTGTGCCGTTGCTATGGTGACAGACTGTGTGCCGTTGCTATGGTAACGCACTGTATGCCGTTGCTATGGTAACACACTGTGTGCCGTTGCTATGGTAAAACTCTCTGTGCCGTTGCTATGGTAACGCACTGTGTGCTGTTGCTATGGTGACACACTGTGTGCCGTTGCTATGGTAACGCACAGTGAGCCGTTCCTATGGTAACGCACTGTGTGCCGTTGCTATGGTAACGCACTGTGTGCCGTTGCTATGGTAACACACTGTGTGCCGTTGCTATGGTGACACACTGTGTGCCGTTGCTATGGTAACACACTGTATGCCGTTGCTATGGTAACACACTGTGTGCCGTTGCTATGGTAAAACTCTCTGTGCCGTTGCTATGGTAACGCACTGTGTGCTGTTGCTATGGTGACACACTGTGTGCCGTTGCTAAGGTAACACACTGTGTGCCGTTGCTATGGTAACACACTGTATGCCGTTGCTAAGGTGACACACTGTGTGCCGTTGCTATGGTAACACACTGTGTGCTGTTGCTATGGTGACACACTGTGTGCCGTTGCTATGGTAACACACTGTGTGCCGTTGCTATGGTGACACATGGTATGCCGTTCGTAAGGTGACCCACTGTGTGCCGTTGCTATGGTAACACACTGTATGCCGTTGCTATGGTAACACACTGTGTGCCGTTGCTATGGTTACACACTGTGTGCCGTTGCTAAGGTAACACACTGTGTGCCGTTGCTATGGTGACACACTGTGTGCCGTTGCTATGGTAACGCACTGTATGCCGTTGCTATGGTTACACACTGTATGCCGTATCTATGGTGACACACTGTGTGCCGTCGCTATGGTAACGCACTGTTTGCTGTTGCTATGGTGTCACACTGTATGCCGTCGCTATGGTAACGCACAGTGAGCCGTTCCTATGGTAACGCACTGTGTGCCGTTGCTATGGTAACGCACTGTGTGCCGTTGCTATGGTAACACACTGTGTGCTGTTGCTATGGTGACAGACTGTGTGCCGTTGCTATGGTAACGCACTGTGTGCCGTTGCTATGGTAACGCACTGTATACCGTTGCTATGGTAACGCACTGTGAGCCGTTGCTATGGTAACACACTGTATGCGGTTGCTATGGTCACACACTGTATGACGTTGCTATGGTGACACACTGTGTGCCGTTTCTAAGGTAACACACTGTGTGCCGTTGCTATGGTGACACACTGTATGCCGTTGCCTTGGTAACACACTGTGTGCCGTTGCTATGGCAACACACTTGTTTGCAGTTGCTATTATAACACACTGTTTGCCGTTGCTAAGGTAACACACAATGTTCCGTTGCTATGGTAACAGACTGTGGGCCGTTGCTGTGGTAACATCCTGTGTGCCGTTGCTATGGTGACACACTGTGTGCCGTTGCTATGGTGACACACTGTGTGCCGTTGCTAAAGTAGCACCGTCGGTGCCGTTGCTATTTTGACACACTGTGTGCCGTTGCTATGGTGACACACTGTGTGCCGTTGCTAAGGTAACACACTGTGTGCCGTTGCTATGGTAACACACTGTGTGCCATTGTTATGGTGGCACACTGTGTGCCGTTGCTATGGTGACACACTGTATGCCGTTGCTATGGTGACACACTGTGTGCCGTTGCTATGGTGGCACACTGTGTGCCGTTGCTATGGTAACACGCTGTGTGCCGTTGTTATGGTGGCACACTGTGTGCCGTTGCTATGGTGACACACTGTTTGCCGTTGCTCTGGTGACACACTGTATGCCGTTGCTATGGTAACACACTGTATGCCGTTGCTATGGTAACACACTGTGTGCCAATGCTATGGTGACACACTCTGTGCCGTTGCTATGGTAACACACTGTGTGCTGTTGCTATGGTGACACACTGTTTGCCGTTGCTATGGTAACACAATGTATGCCGTTGCTATGGTAACACACTCTATGCCGTTGCTATGGTATCACACTGTGTGCCGTTGCTAAGGTAACACCGTGTGTGCCGTTGCTATTTTGACACACTGTGTGCCGTTGCTGTGGTGACACACTGTGTGCCGTTGTTAAGGTAACACACTGTGTGCCGTTGCTATGGAAACACACTGTGTGCCATTGTTATGGTGGCACACTGTGTGCCGTTGCTATGGTGACACACTGTATGCCGTTGCTATGGTGACACACTGTGTGCCGTTGCTATGGTGGCACACTGTGTGCCGTTGCTATGGTAACACGCTGTGTGCCGTTGTTATGGTGGCACACTGTGTGCCGTTGCTATGGTGACACACTGTATGCCGTTGCTATGGGGGCATACTGTGTGCCGTTGGTATGGTGACACACTGTATGCCGTTGCTATGGTAACTCACTGTGTGCCGTTGCTATGGTGACGCACTGTGTGCCGTTGCTAAGGTAACACACTGTTTGCCGTTGCTATGGTAACGCACTGTGTGCCGTTGCTATGGCAACGCACTGTTTGCCGTTGCTATGGTAACGCACTGTGTGCCGTTGCTAAGGTAACTCTGTGTCCCGTTGCTAAGGTAACACACTGTGTGCCGTTGCTAAGGTAACACCCTGTGTGCCGTTGCTATGGTAACACACTGTGGGCCGTTGCTATGGTGACACACTGTGTACCGTTGCTGTGGTAACGCATTGTGTGCCGTTGTTAAGGTATGCAACTGTGTGCCGTTGCTATGATGACACTATGTGCCGTTGCTATGGTGATACACTGTATGCCGTTTCTATGGTGACACACTGTATGCCGTTGTTAAGGTAACACACTGCTTGCCGTCGCTATGGTGACACACTGTATGCCGTTGTTAAGGTAACACACTGCTTGCCGTCGCTATGGTGACACACTGTATGCCGTTGTTAAGGTGACACACTGTGTGCCGTTGCTATGGTGACACACTGTATGCCGTTGTTAAGTGACACACTGTGTGCCGTTGCTATGGTGACACACTGTGTGCCGTAGTTAAGGTGACACACTGTGTGCCGTTGCTATGGTGACACACTGTATGCCGTTGTTTAGGTAACACACTGTGTGCCGTTGCTATGGTAACACACTGTGTGCCGTCGTTATGGTAACGCACTGTTTGCTCTTGCTATGGTGTCACACTGTATGCCGTCGCTATGGTAACGCACAGTGAGCCGTTCCTATGGTAACGCACTGTGTGCCGTTGCTATGGTAACGCACTGTGTGCCGTTGCTATGGTAACACACTGTGTGCCGTTGCTATGGTGACAGACTGTGTGCCGTTGCTATGGTAACGCACTGTGTGCCGTTGCTATGGTAACGCACTATATACCGTTGCTATGGTAACGCACTGTGAGCCGTTGCTATGGTAACACACTGTATGCGGTTGCTATGGTCACACACTGTATGCCGTTGCTATGGTGACACACTGTGTGCCGTTGCTAAGGTAACACACTGTGTGCCGTTGCTATGGTGACACACTGTATGCCGTTGCCTTGGTAACACACTGTGTGCCGTTGCTATGGTAACACACTTGTTTGCCGTTGCTATTATCACACACTGTTTGCCGTTGCTAAGGTATCACACTATGTTCCGTTGCTATGGTAACAGACTATGTGCCGTTGCTGTGGTAACATCCTGTGTGCCGTTGCTATGGTGACACACTGTGTGCCGTTGCTATGGTGACACACTGTGTGCCGTTGCTAAGGTAGCACCGTGTGTGCCGTTGCTATTTTGACACACTGTGTGCCGTTGCTATGGTTACACACTGTGTGCCGTTGCTAAGGTAACACACTGTGTGCCGTTGCTATGGTAACACGCTGTGTGCCGTTGTTATGGTGGCACACTGTGTGCCGTTGCTATGGTGACACACTGTTTGCCGTTGCTCTGGTCAAACACTGTATGCCGTTGCTATGGTAACACACTGTATGCCGTTGCTATGGTAACACACTGTGTGCCAATGCTATGGTGACACACTCTGTGCCGTTGCTATGGTAACACACTGTGTGCTGTTGCTATGGTGACACACTGTTTGCCGTTGCTATGGTGACACAATGTATGCCGTTGCTATGGTAACACACTGTATGCCGTTGCTATGGTAACACACTGTATGCTGTTGCTATGGTGACGCACTGTGTGCCGTTGCTAAGGTAACACACTGTGTGCCGTTGCTATGGTGACACACTGTATGCCGTTGCCTTGGTAACACACTGTGTGCCGTTGCTATGTTAACACACTGTTTGCCGTTGCTATTTTAACACACTGTTTACCGTTGCTAAGGTAACACACTATGTGTTGTTGCTATGGTAACACACTGTGTGCCGTTGCTGTGGTAACACCCTGTGTGCCGTTGCTATGGTGACACACTGTGTGCCGTTGCTAAGGTAACACACTGTGTGCCGTTGCTATGGTGACACAAATGTGTGCCGTTGCTAAGGTAACACCGTGTGTGCCGTTGCTATTTTGACACACTGTGTGCCGTTGCTATGGTGACACACTGTGTGCCGTTGCTAAGGTAACACACTGTGTGCCGTTGCTATGGTAACACACTGTGTGCCATTGTTATGGTGGCACACTGTGTGCCGTTGCTATGGTGACACACTGTATGCCGTTGCTATGGTGACACACTGTGTGCCGTTGCTATGGTGGCACACTGTGTGCCGTTGCTATGGTAACACGCTGTGTGCCGTTGTTATGGTGGCACACTGTGTGCCGTTGCTATGGTGACATACTGTATGCCGTTGCTATGGGGGCACACTGTGTGCCGTTGGTATGGTGACATACTGTATGCCGTTGCTAAGGTAACACACTGTGTGCCGTTGCTATGGTAACACACTGTGTGCCATTGTTATGGTGGCACACTGTGTGCCGTTGCTATGGTGACACACTGTATGCCGTTGCTATGGTGACACACTGTGTGCCGTTGCTATGGTGGCACACTGTGTGCCGTTGCTATGGTAACACGCTGTGTGCCGTTGTTATGGTGGCACACTGTGTGCCGTTGCTATGGTGACACGCTGTTTGCCGTTGCTCTGGTGACACACTGTATGCCGTTGCTATGGTAACACACTGTATGCCGTTGCTATGGTAACACACTGTGTGCCAATGCTATGGTAACACACTCTATGCCGTTGCTATGGTATCACACTGTATGCTGTTGCTATGGTGACGCACTGTGTGCCGTTGCTAAGGTAACACACTGTGTGCCGTTGCTATGGTGACACACTGTATGCCTTTGCCTTGGTAACATACTGTGTGCCGTTGCTATGTTAACACACTGTTTGCCGTTGCTATTATAACACACTGTTTACCGTTGCTAAGGTAACACACTATGTGTTGTTGCTATGGTAACACACTGTGTGCCGTTGCTATGGTAACACACTGTGTTCCGTTGCTATGGTAATACACTGTATGCCGTTGCTATGGTGATACGCTGTGTGCTGTTGCTATGGTGACACACTGTGTGCCGTTGCTAAGGTAACACACTGTGTGCCGTTGCTATGGTAACACACTGTATGCCGTTGCTAAGGTGACACACTGTGTGCCGTTGCTAAGGTAACACACTGTGTGCCGTTGCTATGGTAACACACTGTGTGCTGTTGCTATGGTGACACACTGTGTGTCGTTGCTATGGTAACACACTGTGTGCCGTTGCTATGGTGACACATGGTATGCCGTTGTTAAGGTGACCCACTGTGTGCCGTTGCTATGGTAACACACTGTATGCCGTTGCTATGGTAACACACTGTGTGCCGTTGCTATGGTGACACACTGTGTGCCGTTGCTATGGTAACGCACTGTATGCCGTTGCTATGGTTACACACTGTGTGCCGTTGCTATGGTAACACACTGTGTGCCATTGCTATGGTGACACACTCTGTGCCGTTGCTATGGTAACACACTGTGTGCTGTTGCTATGGTGACACACTGTTTGCCGGTGCTATGGTGACACACTGTATGCCGTTGCTATGGTAACACACTGTATGCCGTTGCTATGGTAACACACTGTATGCCGTTGCTATGGTGACGCACTGTGTGCCGTTGCTAAGGTAACACACTGTGTGCCGTTGCTATGGTGACACACTGTATGCCGTTGCCATGGTAACACACTGTGTGCCGTTGCTATGTTAACACACTGTTTGCCGTTGCTATTATAACACACTGTTTACCGTTGCTAAGGTAACACACTATGTGTTGTTGCTATGGTAACACACTGTGTGCCGTTGCTGTGGTAACACCCTGTGTGCCGTTGCTATGGTGACACACTGTGTGCCGTTGCTAAGGTAACACACTGTGTGCCGTTGCTATGCTGACACAATGTGTGCCGTTGCTAAGGTAACACCGTGTTTCCGTTGCTATTTTGACACACTGTGTGCCGTTGTTATGGTGACACACTGTGTGCCGTTGCTAAGGGAACACACTGTGTGCCGTTGCTATGGTAAAACACTGTGTGTCGTTGCTATGGTAACACGCTGTGTGCCGTTGTTATGGTGGCACACTGTGTGCCGTTGCTATGGTGACACACTGTATGCCGTTGCTATGGGGGCACACTGTGTGCCGTTGCTATGGTGACACACTGTATGCCGTTGCTATGGTAACTCACTGTGTGCCGTTGCTATGGTGACGCACTGTGTGCCGTTGCTAAGGTAACACCCTGTGTGCCGTTGCTATGGTAACACACAGTTTGCCGTTGCTATGGTGACACACTGTGTACCGTTGCTGTGGTAACGCATTGTGTGCCGTTGTTAAGGTAACGCACTGTGTGCCGTTGCTATGGTGACACTATGTGCCGTTGCTATGGTGATACAATATATGCCGTTTCTATGATGACACACTGTATGCCGTTGTTAAGGTAACACACTGCTTGCCGTCGCTATGGTGACACACTGTATGCCGTTGTTCAGGTGACACACTGTGTGCCGTTTCTATGGTGACACACTGTATGCCGTTGTTAAGGTGACACACTGTGTGCCGTTGCTATGGTGACACACTGTGTGCCGTAGTTAACGTGACACACTGTGTGCCGTTGCTATGGTGACACACTGTTTGCCGTTGCTCTGGTGACACACTGTGTGCCGTTGCTAAGGTAACACCCTGTGTGCCGTTGCTATGGTAACACACTGTGGGCCGTTGCTATGGTGACACACTGTGTACCGTTGCTGTGGTAACGCATTGTGTGCCGTTGTTAAGGTAACGCACTGTGTGCCGTTGCTATGGTGACACTATGTGCCGTTGCTATGGTGATACACTGTATGCCGTTTCTATGGTGACACACTGTATGCCGTTGTTAAGGTAACACACTGCTTGCCGTCGCTATGGTGACACACTGTATGCCGTTGTTAAGGTAACACACTGCATGCCGTCGCTATGGTGACACACTGTATGCCGTTGTTAAGGTGACACACTGTGTGCCGTTGCTATGGTGACACACTGTATGCCGTTGTTAAGTGACACACTGTGTGCCGTTGCTATGGTGACACACTGTGTGCCGTAGTTAAGGTGACACACTGTGTGCCGTTGCTATGGTGACACACTGTATGCCGTTGTTTAGGTAACACACTGTGTGCCGTTGCTATGGTAACACACTGTATGCCGTTGCTATTATAACACACTGTATGCCGATGCTATGGTAACACACTGTGTTCCGTTGCTATGGTAATACACTGTATGCCGTTGCTATGGTGATACGCTGTGAGCCGTTGCTATGGTAACACACTGTGAGCCGTTGCTATGGTAACACACTGTGTGCCGTTGCTATGGTAACACACTGTGTGCCATTGCTATGGTAACAAACTGTGAGCCGTTGCTATGGTAACTCACTCTGTGCCATTGCTATGGTAACACACTGTATGCCGTTGCTATGGTAACACACTGTGTGCCGTTGCTATGGTAAAACTCTCTGTGCCGTTGCTATGGTAACGCACTGTGTGCTGTTGCTATGGTGACACACTGTGTGCCGTTGCTAAGGTAACACACTGTGTGCCGTTGCTATGGTAACACACTGTGTGCTGTTGCTATGGTGACACACTGTGTGCCGTTGCTATGGTAACACACTGTGTGCCGTTGCTATGGTAACACACTGTGTGCTGTTGCTATGGTGACACACTGTGTGCCGTTGCTATGGTAACACACTGTGTGCCGTTGCTATGGTGACACATGGTATGCCGTTGTTAAGGTGACCCACTGTGTGCCGTTGCTATGGTAACGCACTGTATGCCGTTGCTATGGTTACACACTGTATGCCGTTTCTATGGTGACACACTGTGTGCCGTCGCTATGGTAACGCACTGTTTGCTGTTGCTATGGTGTCACACTGTATGCCGTTGCTATGGTAACGCACAGTGAGCCGTTCCTATGGTAACGCACTGTGTGCCGTTGCTATGGTAACGCACTGTGTGCCGTTGCTATGGTAACACACTGTGTGCCGTTGCTATGGTGACAGACTGTGTGCCGTTGCTATGGTAACGCACTGTGTGCCGTTGCTATGGTAACGCACTGTATACCGTTGCTATGGTAACGCACTGTGAGCCGTTGCTATGGTAACACACTGTATGCGGTTGCTATGGTCACACACTGTATGACGTTGCTATGGTGACACACTGTGTGCCGTTTCTAAGGTAACACACTGTGTGCCGTTGCTATGGTGACACACTGTATGCCGTTGCCTTGGTAACACACTGTGTGCCGTTGCTATGGTAACACACTTGTTTGCAGTTGCTATTATAACACACTGTTTGCCGTTGCTAAGGTAACACACAATGTTCCGTTGCTATGGTAACAGACTGTGGGCCGTTGCTGTGGTAACATCCTGTGTGCCGTTGCTATGGTGACACACTGTGTGCCGTTGCTATGGTGACACACTGTGTGCCGTTGCTAAAGTAGCACCGTCGGTGCCGTTGCTATTTTGACACACTGTGTGCCGTTGCTATTTTGACACACTGTGTGCCGTTGCTATGGTGACACACTGTGTGCCGTTGCTAAGGTAACACACTGTGTGCCGTTGCTATGGTAACACACTGTGTGCCATTGTTATGGTGGCACACTGTGTGCCTGTCCTATGGTGTCACACTGTATGCCGTTGCTATGGTGACACACTGTGTGCCGTTGCTATGGTGGCACACTGTGTGCCGTTGCTATGGTAACACGCTGTGTGCCGTTGTTATGGTGGCACACTGTGTGCCGTTGCTATGGTGACACACCGTTTGCCGTTGCTCTGGTGACACACTGTATGCCGTTGCTATGGTAACACACTGTATGCCGTTGCTATGGTAACACACTGTGTGCCAATGCTATGGTGACACACTCTGTGCCGTTGCTATGGTAACACACTGTGTGCTGTTGCTATGGTGACACACTGTTTGCCGTTGCTATGGTGACACAATGTATGCCGTTGCTATGGTAACACACTCTATGCCGTTGCTATGGTATCACACTGTATGCTGTTGCTATGGTGACGCACTGTGTGCCGTTGCTAAGGTAACACACTGTGTGCCGTTGCTATGGTGACACACTGTATGCCTTTGCCTTGGTAACATACTGTGTGCCATTGCTATGTTAACACACTGTTTGCCGTTGCTATTATAACACACTGTTTACCGTTGCTAAGGTAACACACTATGTGTTGTTGCTATGGTAACACACTGTGTGCCGTTGCTGTGGTAACACCCTGTGTGCCGTTGCTATGCTGACACACTGTGTGCCGTTGCTAAGGTAACACACTGTGTGCCGTTGCTATGGTGACACACTGTGTGCCGTTGCTAAGGTAACACCGTGTGTGCCGTTGCTATGGTAACACACTGTGTGCCATTGTTATGGTGGCACACTGTGTGCCGTTGCTATGGTGACACACTGTATGCCGTTGCTATGGTGACACACTGTGTGCCGTTGCTATGGTGGCACACTGTGTGCCGTTGCTATGGTAACACGCTGTGTGCCGTTGTTATGGTGGCACACTGTGTGCCGTTGCTATGGTGACACACTGTATGCCGTTGCTATGGGGGCACACTGTGTGCCGTTGGTATCGTGACACACTGTATGCCGTTGCTATGGTAACTCACTGTGTGCCGTTGCTATGGTGACGCACTGTGTGCCGTTGCTAAGGTAACACACTGTTTGCCGTTGCTATGGTAACGCACTGTGTGCCGTTGCTATGGCAACGCACTGTTTGCCGTTGCTATGGTAACGCACTGTGTGCCGTTGCTAAGGTAACACTGTGTCCCGTTGCTAAGGTAACACACTGTGTGCCGTTGCTAAGGTAACACCCTGTGTGCCGTTGCTATGGTAACACACTGTGGGCCGTTGCTATGGTGACACACTGTGTACCGTTGCTGTGGTAACGCATTGTGTGCCGTTGTTAAGGTAACGCACTGTGTGCCGTTGCTATGGTGACACTATGTGCCGTTGCTATGGTGATACACTGTATGCCGTTTCTATGGTGACACACTGTATGCCGTTGTTAAGGTAACACACTGCTTGCCGTCGCTATGGTGACACACTGTATGCCGTTGTTAAGGTAACACACTGCTTGCCGTCGCTATGGTGAAACACTGTATGCCGTTGTTAAGGTGACACACTGTGTGCCGTAGCTATGGTGACACACTGTATGCCGTTGTTAAGTGACACACTGTGTGCCGTTGCTATGGTGACACACAGTGTGCCGTAGTTAAGGTTACACACTGTGTGCCGTTGCTATGGTGACACACTGTATGCCGTTGTTTAGGTAACACACTGTGTGCCGTTGCTATGGTAACACACTGTATGCCGTTGCTATTATAACACACTGTATGCCGATGCTATGGTAACACACTGTGTTCCGTTGCTATGGTAATACACTGTATGCCGTTGCTATGGTGATACGCTGTGAGCCGTTGCTATGGTAATACACTGTGAGCCGTTGCTATGGTAACACACTGTGTGCCGTTGCTATGGTAACACACTGTGTGCCATTGCTATGGTAACAAACTGTGAGCCGTTGCTATGGTAACTCATTCTGTGCCATTGCTATGGTAACACACTGTATGCCGTTGCTAGGGTAACACACTGTGTGCCGTTGCTATGGTAAAACTCTCTGTGCCGTTGCTATGGTAACGCACTGTGTGCTGTTGCTATGGTGACACACTGTGTGCCGTTGCTAAGGTAACACACTGTGTTCCGTTGCTATGGTAACACACTGTATGCCGTTGCTAAGGTGACACACTGTGTGCCGTTGCTATGGTAACACACTGTGTGCTGTTGCTATGGTGACACACTGTGTGCCGTTGCTATGGTAACACACTGTGTGCCGTTGCTATGGTAACACACTGTATGCCGTTGCTAAGGTGACACACTGTGTGCCGTTGCTAAGGTAACACACTGTGTGCCGTTGCTATGGTAACACACTGTGTGCTGTTGCTATGGTGACACACTGTGTGTCGTTGCTATGGTAACACACTGTGTGCCGTTGCTATGGTGACACATGGTATGCCGTTGTTAAGGTGACCCACTGTGTGCCGTTGCTATGGTAACACACTGTATGCCGTTGCTATGGTAACACACTGTGTGCCGTTGCTATGGTGACACACTGTGTGCCGTTGCTATGGTAACTCACTGTATGCCGTTGCTATGGTTACACACTGTGTGCCGTTGCTATGGTAACACACTGTGTGCCATTGCTATGGTGACACACTGTGTGCCGTTGCTAAGGTAACACACTGTGTGCCGTTGCTATGGTAACACACTGTGTGCTGTTGCTATGGTGACACACTGTGTGCCGTTGCTATGGTAACACACTGTGTGCCGTTGCTATGGTAACACACTGTGTGCTGTTGCTATGGTGACACACTGTGTGCCGTTGCTATGGTAACACACTGTGTGCCGTTGCTATGGTGACACATGGTATGCCGTTGTTAAGGTGACCCACTGTGTGCCGTTGCTATGGTAACGCACTGTATGCCGTTGCTATGGTTACACACTGTATGCCGTTTCTATGGTGACACACTGTGTGCCGTCGCTATGGTAACGCACTGTTTGCTGTTGCTATGGTGTCACACTGTATGCCGTTGCTATGGTAACGCACAGTGAGCCGTTCCTATGGTAACGCACTGTGTGCCGTTGCTATGGTAACGCACTGTGTGCCGTTGCTATGGTAACACACTGTGTGCCGTTGCTATGGTGACAGACTGTGTGCCGTTGCTATGGTAACGCACTGTGTGCCGTTGCTATGGTAACGCACTGTATACCGTTGCTATGGTAACGCACTGTGAGCCGTTGCTATGGTAACACACTGTATGCGGTTGCTATGGTCACACACTGTATGACGTTGCTATGGTGACACACTCTGTGCCGTTTCTAAGGTAACACACTGTGTGCCGTTGCTATGGTGACACACTGTATGCCGTTGCCTTGGTAACACACTGTGTGCCGTTGCTATGGTAACACACTTGTTTGCAGTTGCTATTATAACACACTGTTTGCCGTTGCTAAGGTAACACACAATGTTCCGTTGCTATGGTAACAGACTGTGGGCCGTTGCTGTGGTAACATCCTGTGTGCCGTTGCTATGGTGACACACTGTGTGCCGTTGCTATGGTGACACACTGTGTGCCGTTGCTAAAGTAGCACCGTCGGTGCCGTTGCTATTTTGACACACTGTGTGCCGTTGCTATGGTGACACACTGTGTGCCGTTGCTAAGGTAACACACTGTGTGCCGTTGCTATGGTAACACACTGTGTGCCATTGTTATGGTGGCACACTGTGTGCCTGTCCTATGGTGTCACACTGTATGCCGTTGCTATGGTGACACACTGTGTGCCGTTGCTATGGTGGCACACTGTGTGCCGTTGCTATGGTAACACGCTGTGTGCCGTTGTTATGGTGGCACACTGTGTGCCGTTGCTATGGTGACACACCGTTTGCCGTTGCTCTGGTGACACACTGTATGCCGTTGCTATGGTAACACACTGTATGCCGTTGCTATGGTAACACACTGTGTGCCAATGCTATGGTGACACACTCTGTGCCGTTGCTATGGTAACACACTGTGTGCTGTTGCTATGGTGACACACTGTTTGCCGTTGCTATGGTGACACAATGTATGCCGTTGCTATGGTAACACACTCTATGCCGTTGCTATGGTATCACACTGTATGCTGTTGCTATGGTGACGCACTGTGTGCCGTTGCTAAGGTAACACACTGTGTGCCGTTGCTATGGTGACACACTGTATGCCTTTGCCTTGGTAACATACTGTGTGCCATTGCTATGTTAACACACTGTTTGCCGTTGCTATTATAACACACTGTTTACCGTTGCTAAGGTAACACACTATGTGTTGTTGCTATGGTAACACACTGTGTGCCGTTGCTGTGGTAACACCCTGTGTGCCGTTGCTATGCTGACACACTGTGTGCCGTTGCTAAGGTAACACACTGTGTGCCGTTGCTATGGTGACACACTGTGTGCCGTTGCTAAGGTAACACCGTGTGTGCCGTTGCTATGGTAACACACTGTGTGCCATTGTTATGGTGGCACACTGTGTGCCGTTGCTATGGTGACACACTGTATGCCGTTGCTATGGTGACACACTGTGTGCCGTTGCTATGGTGGCACACTGTGTGCCGTTGCTATGGTAACACGCTGTGTGCCGTTGTTATGGTGGCACACTGTGTGCCGTTGCTATGGTGACACACTGTATGCCGTTGCTATGGGGGCACACTGTGTGCCGTTGGTATCGTGACACACTGTATGCCGTTGCTATGGTAACTCACTGTGTGCCGTTGCTATGGTGACGCACTGTGTGCCGTTGCTAAGGTAACACACTGTTTGCCGTTGCTATGGTAACGCACTGTGTGCCGTTGCTATGGCAACGCACTGTTTGCCGTTGCTATGGTAACGCACTGTGTGCCGTTGCTAAGGTAACACTGTGTCCCGTTGCTAAGGTAACACACTGTGTGCCGTTGCTAAGGTAACACCCTGTGTGCCGTTGCTATGGTAACACACTGTGGGCCGTTGCTATGGTGACACACTGTGTACCGTTGCTGTGGTAACGCATTGTGTGCCGTTGTTAAGGTAACGCACTGTGTGCCGTTGCTATGGTGACACTATGTGCCGTTGCTATGGTGATACACTGTATGCCGTTTCTATGGTGACACACTGTATGCCGTTGTTAAGGTAACACACTGCTTGCCGTCGCTATGGTGACACACTGTATGCCGTTGTTAAGGTAACACACTGCTTGCCGTCGCTATGGTGAAACACTGTATGCCGTTGTTAAGGTGACACACTGTGTGCCGTAGCTATGGTGACACACTGTATGCCGTTGTTAAGTGACACACTGTGTGCCGTTGCTATGGTGACACACAGTGTGCCGTAGTTAAGGTTACACACTGTGTGCCGTTGCTATGGTGACACACTGTATGCCGTTGTTTAGGTAACACACTGTGTGCCGTTGCTATGGTAACACACTGTATGCCGTTGCTATTATAACACACTGTATGCCGATGCTATGGTAACACACTGTGTTCCGTTGCTATGGTAATACACTGTATGCCGTTGCTATGGTGATACGCTGTGAGCCGTTGCTATGGTAATACACTGTGAGCCGTTGCTATGGTAACACACTGTGTGCCGTTGCTATGGTAACACACTGTGTGCCATTGCTATGGTAACAAACTGTGAGCCGTTGCTATGGTAACTCATTCTGTGCCATTGCTATGGTAACACACTGTATGCCGTTGCTAGGGTAACACACTGTGTGCCGTTGCTATGGTAAAACTCTCTGTGCCGTTGCTATGGTAACGCACTGTGTGCTGTTGCTATGGTGACACACTGTGTGCCGTTGCTAAGGTAACACACTGTGTTCCGTTGCTATGGTAACACACTGTATGCCGTTGCTAAGGTGACACACTGTGTGCCGTTGCTATGGTAACACACTGTGTGCTGTTGCTATGGTGACACACTGTGTGCCGTTGCTATGGTAACACACTGTGTGCCGTTGCTATGGTAACACACTGTATGCCGTTGCTAAGGTGACACACTGTGTGCCGTTGCTAAGGTAACACACTGTGTGCCGTTGCTATGGTAACACACTGTGTGCTGTTGCTATGGTGACACACTGTGTGTCGTTGCTATGGTAACACACTGTGTGCCGTTGCTATGGTGACACATGGTATGCCGTTGTTAAGGTGACCCACTGTGTGCCGTTGCTATGGTAACACACTGTATGCCGTTGCTATGGTAACACACTGTGTGCCGTTGCTATGGTGACACACTGTGTGCCGTTGCTATGGTAACTCACTGTATGCCGTTGCTATGGTTACACACTGTGTGCCGTTGCTATGGTAACACACTGTGTGCCATTGCTATGGTGACACACTCTGTGCCGTTGCTATGGTAACACACTGTGTGCTGTTGCTATGGTGACACACTGTTTGCCGGTGCTATGGTGACACACTGTATGCCGTTGCTATGGTAACACACTGTATGCCGTTGCTATGGTAACACACTGTATGCCGTTGCTATGGTGACGCACTGTGTGCCGTTGCTAAGGTAACACACTGTGTGCCGTTGCTATGGTGACACACTGTATGCCGTTGCCATGGTAACACACTGTGTGCCGTTGCTATGTTAACACACTGTTTGCCGTTGCTATTATAACACACTGTTTACCGTTGCTAAGGTAACACACTATGTGTTGTTGCTATGGTAACACAATGTGTGCCGTTGCTGTGGTAACACCCTGTGTGCCGTTGCTATGGTGACACACTGTGTGCCGTTGCTAAGGTAACACACTGTGTGCCGTTGCTATGCTGACACAATGTGTGCCGTTGCTAAGGTAACACCGTGTTTCCGTTGCTATTTTGACACACTGTGTGCCGTTGTTATGGTGACACACTGTGTGCCGTTGCTAAGGGAACACACTGTGTGCCGTTGCTATGGTAAAACACTGTGTGTCGTTGCTATGGTAACACGCTGTGTGCCGTTGTTATGGTGGCACACTGTGTGCCGTTGCTATGGTGACACACTGGATGCCGTTGCTATGGGGGCACACTGTGTGCCGTTGCTATGGTGACACACTGTATGCCGTTGCTATGGTAACTCACTGTGTGCCGTTGCTATGGTGACGCACTGTGTGCCGTTGCTAAGGTAACACCCTGTGTGCCGTTGCTATGGTAACACACAGTTTGCCGTTGCTATGGTGACACACTGTGTACCGTTGCTGTGGTAACGCATTGTGTGCCGTTGTTAAGGTAACGCACTGTGTGCCGTTGCTATGGTGACACTATGTGCCGTTGCTATGGTGATACAATATATGCCGTTTCTATGATGACACACTGTATGCCGTTGTTAAGGTAACACACTGCTTGCCGTCGCTATGGTGACACACTGTATGCCGTTGTTCAGGTGACACACTGTGTGCCGTTTCTATGGTGACACACTGTATGCCGTTGTTAAGGTGACACACTGTGTGCCGTTGCTATGGTGACACACTGTGTGCCGTAGTTAACGTGACACACTGTGTGCCGTTGCTATGGTGACACACTGTTTGCCGTTGCTCTGGTGACACACTGTGTGCCGTTGCTAAGGTAACACCCTGTGTGCCGTTGCTATGGTAACACACTGTGGGCCGTTGCTATGGTGACACACTGTGTACCGTTGCTGTGGTAACGCATTGTGTGCCGTTGTTAAGGTAACGCACTGTGTGCCGTTGCTATGGTGACACTATGTGCCGTTGCTATGGTGATACACTGTATGCCGTTTCTATGGTGACACACTGTATGCCGTTGTTAAGGTAACACACTGCTTGCCGTCGCTATGGTGACACACTGTATGCCGTTGTTAAGGTAACACACTGCATGCCGTCGCTATGGTGACACACTGTATGCCGTTGTTAAGGTGACACACTGTGTGCCGTTGCTATGGTGACACACTGTATGCCGTTGTTAAGTGACACACTGTGTGCCGTTGCTATGGTGACACACTGTGTGCCGTAGTTAAGGTGACACACTGTGTGCCGTTGCTATGGTGACACACTGTATGCCGTTGTTTAGGTAACACACTGTGTGCCGTTGCTATGGTAACACACTGTATGCCGTTGCTATTATAACACACTGTATGCCGATGCTATGGTAACACACTGTGTTCCGTTGCTATGGTAATACACTGTATGCCGTTGCTATGGTGATACGCTGTGAGCCGTTGCTATGGTAACACACTGTGAGCCGTTGCTATGGTAACACACTGTGTGCCGTTGCTATGGTAACACACTGTGTGCCATTGCTATGGTAACAAACTGTGAGCCGTTGCTATGGTAACTCACTCTGTGCCATTGCTATGGTAACACACTGTATGCCGTTGCTATGGTAACACACTGTGTGCCGTTGCTATGGTAAAACTCTCTGTGCCGTTGCTATGGTAACGCACTGTGTGCTGTTGCTATGGTGACACACTGTGTGCCGTTGCTAAGGTAACACACTGTGTGCCGTTGCTATGGTAACACACTGTATGCCGTTGCTAAGGTGACACACTGTGTGCCGTTGCTATGGTAACACACTGTGTGCCGTTGCTATGGTAACACACTGTGTGCTGTTGCTATGGTGACACACTGTGTGCCGTTGCTATGGTAACACACTGTGTGCCGTTGCTATGGTGACACATGGTATGCCGTTGTTAAGGTGACCCACTGTGTGCCGTTGCTATGGTAACGCACTGTATGCCGTTGCTATGGTTACACACTGTATGCCGTTTCTATGGTGACACACTGTGTGCCGTCGCTATGGTAACGCACTGTTTGCTGTTGCTATGGTGTCACACTGTATGCCGTCGCTATGGTAACGCACAGTGAGCCGTTCCTATGGTAACGCACTGTGTGCCGTTGCTATGGTAACGCACTGTGTGCCGTTGCTATGGTAACACACTGTGTGCCGTTGCTATGGTGACAGACTGTGTGCCGTTGCTATGGTAACGCACTGTGTGCCGTTGCTATGGTAACGCACTGTATACCGTTGCTATGGTAACGCACTGTGAGCCGTTGCTATGGTAACACACTGTATGCGGTTGCTATGGTCACACACTGTATGACGTTGCTATGGTGACACACTGTGTGCCGTTTCTAAGGTAACACACTGTGTGCCGTTGCTATGGTGACACACTGTATGCCGTTGCCTTGGTAACACACTGTGTGCCGTTGCTATGGTAACACACTTGTTTGCAGTTGCTATTATAACACACTGTTTGCCGTTGCTAAGGTAACACACAATGTTCCGTTGCTATGGTAACAGACTGTGGGCCGTTGCTGTGGTAACATCCTGTGTGCCGTTGCTATGGTGACACACTGTGTGCCGTTGCTATGGTGACACACTGTGTGCCGTTGCTAAAGTAGCACCGTCGGTGCCGTTGCTATTTTGACACACTGTGTGCCGTTGCTATGGTGACACACTGTGTGCCGTTGCTAAGGTAACACACTGTGTGCCGTTGCTATGGTAACACACTGTGTGCCATTGTTATGGTGGCACACTGTGTGCCTGTCCTATGGTGTCACACTGTATGCCGTTGCTATGGTGACACACTGTGTGCCGTTGCTATGGTGGCACACTGTGTGCCGTTGCTATGGTAACACGCTGTGTGCCGTTGTTATGGTGGCACACTGTGTGCCGTTGCTATGGTGACACACCGTTTGCCGTTGCTCTGGTGACACACTGTATGCCGTTGCTATGGTAACACACTGTATGCCGTTGCTATGGTAACACACTGTGTGCCAATGCTATGGTGACACACTCTGTGCCGTTGCTATGGTAACACACTGTGTGCTGTTGCTATGGTGACACACTGTTTGCCGTTGCTATGGTGACACAATGTATGCCGTTGCTATGGTAACACACTCTATGCCGTTGCTATGGTATCACACTGTATGCTGTTGCTATGGTGACGCACTGTGTGCCGTTGCTAAGGTAACACACTGTGTGCCGTTGCTATGGTGACACACTGTATGCCTTTGCCTTGGTAACATACTGTGTGCCATTGCTATGTTAACACACTGTTTGCCGTTGCTATTATAACACACTGTTTACCGTTGCTAAGGTAACACACTATGTGTTGTTGCTATGGTAACACACTGTGTGCCGTTGCTGTGGTAACACCCTGTGTGCCGTTGCTATGCTGTCACACTGTGTGCCGTTGCTAAGGTAACACACTGTGTGCCGTTGCTATGGTGACACACTGTGTGCCGTTGCTAAGGTAACACCGTGTGTGCCGTTGCTATGGTAACACACTGTGTGCCATTGTTATGGTGGCACACTGTGTGCCGTTGCTATGGTGACACACTGTATGCCGTTGCTATGGTGACACACTGTGTGCCGTTGCTATGGTGGCACACTGTGTGCCGTTGCTATGGTAACACGCTGTGTGCCGTTGTTATGGTGGCACACTGTGTGCCGTTGCTATGGTGACACACTGTATGCCGTTGCTATGGGGGCACACTGTGTGCCGTTGGTATCGTGACACACTGTATGCCGTTGCTATGGTAACTCACTGTGTGCCGTTGCTATGGTGACGCACTGTGTGCCGTTGCTAAGGTAACACACTGTTTGCCGTTGCTATGGTAACGCACTGTGTGCCGTTGCTATGGCAACGCACTGTTTGCCGTTGCTATGGTAACGCACTGTGTGCCGTTGCTAAGGTAACACTGTGTCCCGTTGCTAAGGTAACACACTGTGTGCCGTTGCTAAGGTAACACCCTGTGTGCCGTTGCTATGGTAACACACTGTGGGCCGTTGCTATGGTGACACACTGTGTACCGTTGCTGTGGTAACGCATTGTGTGCCGTTGTTAAGGTAACGCACTGTGTGCCGTTGCTATGGTGACACTATGTGCCGTTGCTATGGTGATACACTGTATGCCGTTTCTATGGTGACACACTGTATGCCGTTGTTAAGGTAACACACTGCTTGCCGTCGCTATGGTGACACACTGTATGCCGTTGTTAAGGTAACACACTGCTTGCCGTCGCTATGGTGAAACACTGTATGCCGTTGTTAAGGTGACACACTGTGTGCCGTAGCTATGGTGACACACTGTATGCCGTTGTTAAGTGACACACTGTGTGCCGTTGCTATGGTGACACACAGTGTGCCGTAGTTAAGGTTACACACTGTGTGCCGTTGCTATGGTGACACACTGTATGCCGTTGTTTAGGTAACACACTGTGTGCCGTTGCTATGGTAACACACTGTATGCCGTTGCTATTATAACACACTGTATGCCGATGCTATGGTAACACACTGTGTTCCGTTGCTATGGTAATACACTGTATGCCGTTGCTATGGTGATACGCTGTGAGCCGTTGCTATGGTAACACACTGTGAGCCGTTGCTATGGTAACACACTGTGTGCCGTTGCTATGGTAACACACTGTGTGCCATTGCTATGGTAACAAACTGTGAGCCGTTGCTATGGTAACTCATTCTGTGCCATTGCTATGGTAACACACTGTATGCCGTTGCTAGGGTAACACACTGTGTGCCGTTGCTATGGTAAAACTCTCTGTGCCGTTGCTATGGTAACGCACTGTGTGCTGTTGCTATGGTGACACACTGTGTGCCGTTGCTAAGGTAACACACTGTGTTCCGTTGCTATGGTAACACACTGTATGCCGTTGCTAAGGTGACACACTGTGTGCCGTTGCTATGGTAACACACTGTGTGCTGTTGCTATGGTGACACACTGTGTGCCGTTGCTATGGTAACACACTGTGTGCCGTTGCTATGGTGACACATGGTATGCCGTTCTTAAGGTGACCCACTGTGTGCCGTTGCTATGGTAACACACTGTATGCCGTTGCTATGGTAACACACTGTGTGCCGTTGCTATGGTTACACACTGTGTGCCGTTGCTAAGGTAACACACTGTGTGCCGTTGCTATGGTGACACACTGTGTGCCGTTGCTATGGTAACGCACTGTATGCCGTTGCTATGGTTACACACTGTATGCCGTTTCTATGGTGACACACTGTGTGCCGTCGCTATGGTAACGCACTGTTTGCTGTTGCTAAGGTGTCACACTGTATGCCGACGCTATGGTAACGCACAGTGAGCCGTTACTATGGTAACGCACTGTGTGCCGTTGCTATGGTAACGCACTGTGTGCCGTTGCTATGTTAACACACTGTGTGCCGTTGCTATGGTGACAGACTGTGTGCCGTTGCTATGGTAACGCACTGTGTGCCGTTGCTATGGTAACGCACTGTATACGGTTGCTATGGTAACGCACTGTGAGCCGTTGCTATGGTAACACACTGTATGCGGTTGCTATGGTCACACACTGTATGACGTTGCTATGGTGACACACTGTGTGCCGTTTCTAAGGTAACACACTGTGTGCCGTTGCTATGGTGACACACTGTATGCCGTTGCCTTGGTAACACACTGTGTGCCGTTGCTATGGTAACACACTTGTTTGCAGTTGCTATTATAACACACTGTTTGCCGTTGCTAAGGTAACACACAATGTTCCGTTGCTATGGTAACAGACTGTGGGCCGTTGCTGTGGTAACATCCTGTGTGCCGTTGCTATGGTGACACACTGTGTGCCGTTGCTATGGTGACACACTGTGTGCCGTTGCTAAAGTAGCACCGTCGGTGCCGTTGCTATTTTGACACACTGTGTGCCGTTGCTATGGTGACACACTGTGTGCCGTTGCTAAGGTAACACACTGTGTGCCGTTGCTATGGTAACACACTGTGTGCCATTGTTATGGTGGCACACTGTGTGCCGTTGCTATGGTGACACACTGTATGCCGTTGCTATGGTGACACACTGTGTGCCGTTGCTATGGTGGCACACTGTGTGCCGTTGCTATGGTAACACGCTGTGTGCCGTTGTTATGGTGGCACACTGTGTGCCGTTGCTATGGTGACACACTGTTTGCCGTTGCTCTGGTGACACACTGTATGCCGTTGCTATGGTAACACACTGTATGCCGTTGCTATGGTAACACACTGTGTGCCAATGCTATGGTGACACACTCTGTGCAGTTGCTATGGTAACACACTGTGTGCTGTTGCTATGGTGACACACTGTTTGCCGTTGCTATGGTGACACAATGTATGCCGTTGCTATGGTAACACACTCTATGCCGTTGCTATGGTATCACACTGTGTGCCGTTGCTAAGGTAACACCGTGTGTGCCGTTGCTATTTTGACACACTGTGTGCCGTTGCTGTGGTGACACACTGTGTGCCGTTGCTAAGGTAACACACTGTGTGCCGTTGCTATGGAAACACACTGTGTGCCATTGTTATGGTGGCACACTGTGTGCCGTTGCTATGGTGACACACTGTATGCCGTTGCTATGGTGACACACTGTGTGCCGTTGCTATGGTGGCACACTGTGTGCCGTTGCTATGGTAACACGCTGTGTGCCGTTGTTATGGTGGCACACTGTGTGCCGTTGCTATGGTGACACACTGTATGCCGTTGCTATGGGGGCATACTGTGTGCCGTTGATATGGTGACACACTGTATGCCGTTGCTATGGTAACTCACTGTGTGCCGTTGCTATGGTGACGCACTGTGTGCCGTTGCTAAGGTAACACACTGTTTGCCGTTGCTATGGTAACGCACTGTGTGCCG
Source organism: Hymenopus coronatus (assembly GCA_030762935.1). Classification (NCBI taxonomy): domain Eukaryota; kingdom Metazoa; phylum Arthropoda; class Insecta; order Mantodea; family Hymenopodidae; genus Hymenopus; species Hymenopus coronatus. The sequence continues at coordinate 2,441,132 of JAUKNX010000038.1, read as the reverse complement.
TTGCTATGGCAACGCACTGTTTGCCGTTGCTATGGTAACGCACTGTGTGCCGTTGCTAAGGTAACTCTGTGTCCCGTTGCTAAGGTAACACACTGTGTGCCGTTGCTAAGGTAACACCCTGTGTGCCGTTGCTATGGTAACACACTGTGGGCCGTTGCTATGGTGACACACTGTGTACCGTTGCTGTGGTAACGCATTGTGTGCCGTTGTTAAGGTATGCAACTGTGTGCCGTTGCTATGATGACACTATGTGCCGTTGCTATGTTGATACACTGTATGCCGTTTCTATGGTGACACACTGTATGCCGTTGTTAAGGTAACACACTGCTTGCCGTCGCTATGGTGACACACTGTATGCCGTTGTTAAGGTAACAGACTGCTTGCCGTCGCTATGGTGACACACTGTATGCCGTTGTTAAGGTGACACACTGTGTGCCGTTGCTATGGTGACACACTGTATGCCGTTGTTAAGTGACACACTGTGTGCCGTTGCTATGGTGACACACTGTGTGCCGTAGTTAAGGTGACACACTGTGTGCCGTTGCTATGGTGACACACTGTATGCCGTTGTTTAGGTAACACACTGTGTGCCGTTGCTATGGTAACACACTGTGTGCCGTCGTTATGGTAACGCACTGTTTGCTCTTGCTATGGTGTCACACTGTATGCCGTCGCTATGGTAACGCACAGTGAGCCGTTCCTATGGTAACGCACTGTGTGCCGTTGCTATGGTAACGCACTGTGTGCCGTTGCTATGGTAATACACTGTGGCCGTTGCTATGGTGACAGACTGTGTGCCGTTGCTATGGTAACGCACTGTGTGCCGTTGCTATGGTAACGCACTGTATGCCGTTGCTATGGTGACACACTGTGTGCCGTTGCTAAGGTAACACACTGTGTGCCGTTGCTATGGTGACACACTGTATGCCGTTGCCTTGGTAACACACTGTGTGCCGTTGCTATGGTAACACACTTGTTTGCCGTTGCTATTATCACACACTGTTTGCCGTTGCTAAGGTAACACACTATGTTCCGTTGCTATGGTAACAGACTATGTGCCGTTGCTGTGGTAACATCCTGTGTGCCGTTGCTATGGTGACACACTGTGTGCCGTTGCTATGGTGACACACTGTGTGCCGTTGCTAAGGTAGCACCGTGTGTGCCGTTGCTATTTTGACACACTGTGTGCCGTTGCTATGGTGACACACTGTGTGCCGTTGCTAAGGTAACACACTGTGTGCCGTTGCTATGGTAACACGCTGTGTGCCGTTGTTATGGTGGCACACTGTGTGCCGTTGCTATGGTGACACACTGTTTGCCGTTGCTCTGGTGAAACACTGTATGCCGTTGCTATGGTAACACACTGTATGCCGTTGCTATGGTAACACACTGTGTGCCAATGCTATGGTGACACACTCTGTGCCGTTGCTATGGTAACACACTGTGTGCTGTTGCTATGGTGACACACTGTTTGCCGTTGCTATGGTGACACGATGTATGCCGTTGCTATGGTAACACACTGTATGCCGTTGCTATGGTAACACACTGTATGCTGTTGCTATGGTGACGCACTGTGTGCCGTTGCTAAGGTAACACACTGTGTGCCGTTGCTATGGTGACACACTGTATGCCGTTACCTTGGTAACACACTGTGTGCCGTTGCTATGTTAACACACTGTTTGCCGTTGCTATTATAACACACTGTTTACCGTTGCTAAGGTAACACACTATGTGTTGTTGCTATGGTAACACACGTTGTGCCGTTGCTGTGGTAACACCCTGTGTGCCGTTGCTATGGTGACACACTGTGTGCCGTTGCTAAGGTAACACACTGTGTGCCGTTGCTATGGTGACACACTGTGTGCCGTTGCTAAGGTAACACACTGTGTGCCGTTGCTATGGTGACACACTGTGTGCCGTTGCTAAGGTAACACCGTGTGTGCCGTTGCTATGGTAACACACTGTGTGCCATTGTTATGGTGGCACACTGTGTGCCGTTGCTATGGTGACACACTGTATGCCGTTGCTATGGTGACACACCATGTGCCGTTGCTATGGTGGCACACTGTGTGCCGTTGCTATGGTGACGCACTGTGTGCCGTTGCTAAGGTAACACCCTGTGTGCCGTTGCTATGGTAACACACAGTTTGCCGTTGCTATGGTGACACACTGTGTACCGTTGCTGTGGTAACGCATTGTGTGCCGTTGTTAAGGTAACGCACTGTGTGCCGTTGCTATGGTGACGCACTGTGTGCCGTTGCTAAGGTAACACACTGTTTGCCGTTGCTATGGTAACGCACTGTGTGCCGTTGCTATGGCAACGCACTGTTTGCCGTTGCTATGGTAACGCACTGTGTGCCGTTGCTAAGGTAACACTGTGTCCCGTTGCTAAGGTAACACACTGTGTGCCGTTGCTAAGGTAACACCCTGTGTGCCGTTGCTATGGTAACACACTGTGGGCCGTTGCTATGGTGACACACTGTGTACCGTTGCTGTGGTAACGCATTGTGTGCCGTTGTTAAGGTAACGCACTGTGTGCCGTTGCTATGGTGACACTATGTGCCGTTGCTATGGTGATACACTGTATGCCGTTTCTATGGTGACACACTGTATGCCGTTGTTAAGGTAACACACTGCTTGCCGTCGCTATGGTGACACACTGTATGCCGTTGTTAAGGTAACACACTGCTTGCCGTCGCTATGGTGAAACACTGTATGCCGTTGTTAAGGTGACACACTGTGTGCCGTAGCTATGGTGACACACTGTATGCCGTTGTTAAGTGACACACTGTGTGCCGTTGCTATGGTGACACACTGTGTGCCGTAGTTAAGGTTACACACTGTGTGCCGTTGCTATGGTGACACACTGTATGCCGTTGTTTAGGTAACACACTGTGTGCCGTTGCTATGGTAACACACTGTATGCCGTTGCTATTATAACACACTGTATGCCGATGCTATGGTAACACACTGTGTTCCGTTGCTATGGTAATACACTGTATGCCGTTGCTATGGTGATACGCTGTGAGCCGTTGCTATGGTAACACACTGTGAGCCGTTGCTATGGTAACACACTGTGTGCCGTTGCTATGGTAACACACTGTGTGCCATTGCTATGGTAACAAACTGTGAGCCGTTGCTATGGTAACTCATTCTGTGCCATTGCTATGGTAACACACTGTATGCCGTTGCTATGGTAACACACTGTGTGCCGTTGCTATGGTAAAACTCTCTGTGCCGTTGCTATGGTAACGCACTGTGTGCTGTTGCTATGGTGACACACTGTGTGCCGTTGCTAAGGTAACACACTGTGTGCCGTTGCTATGGTAACACACTGTATGCCGTTGCTAAGGTGACACACTGTGTGCCGTTGCTATGGTAACACACTGTGTGCTGTTGCTATGGTGACACACTGTGTGCCTTTGCTATGGTAACACACTGTGTGCCGTTGCTATGGTGACACATGGTATGCCGTTCTTAAGGTGACCCACTGTGTGCCGTTGCTATGGTAACACACTGTATGCCGTTGCTATGGTAACACACTGTGTGCCGTTGCTATGGTTACACACTGTGTGCCGTTGCTAAGGTAACACACTGTGTGCCGTTGCTATGGTGACACACTGTGTGCCGTTGCTATGGTAACGCACTGTATGCCGTTGCTATGGTTACACACTGTATGCCGTTTCTATGGTGACACACTGTGTGCCGTCGCTATGGTAACGCACTGTTTGCTGTTGCTATGGTGTCACACTGTATGCCGTCGCTATGGTAACGCACAGTGAGCCGTTCCTATGGTAACGCACTGTGTGCCGTTGCTATGGTAACGCACTGTGTGCCGTTGCTATGGTAACACACTGTGTGCCGTTGCTATGGTGACAGACTGTGTGCCGTTGCTATGGTAACGCACTGTGTGCCGTTGCTATGGTAACGCACTGTATACCGTTGCTATGGTAACGCACTGTGAGCCGTTGCTATGGTAACACACTGTATGCGGTTGCTATGGTCACACACTGTATGACGTTGCTATGGTGACACACTGTGTGCCGTTTCTAAGGTAACACACTGTGTGCCGTTGCTATGGTGACACACTGTATGCCGTTGCCTTGGTAACACACTGTGTGCCGTTGCTATGGTAACACACTTGTTTGCAGTTGCTATTATAACACACTGTTTGCCGTTGCTAAGGTAACACACAATGTTCCGTTGCTATGGTAACAGACTGTGGGCCGTTGCTGTGGTAACATCCTGTGTGCCGTTGCTATGGTGACACACTGTGTGCCGTTGCTATGGTGACACACTGTGTGCCGTTGCTAAAGTAGCACCGTCGGTGCCGTTGCTATTTTGACACACTGTGTGCCGTTGCTATGGTGACACACTGTGTGCCGTTGCTAAGGTAACACACTGTGTGCCGTTGCTATGGTAACACACTGTGTGCCATTGTTATGGTGGGACACTGTGTGCCGTTGCTATGGTGACACACTGTATGCCGTTGCTATGGTGACACACTGTGTGCCGTTGCTATGGTGGCACACTGTGTGCCGTTGCTATGGTAACACGCTGTGTGCCGTTGTTATGGTGGCACACTGTGTGCCGTTGCTATGGTGACACACTGTTTGCCGTTGCTCTGGTGACACACTGTATGCCGTTGCTATGGTAACACACTGTATGCCGTTGCTATGGTAACACACTGTGTGCCAATGCTATGGTGACACACTCTGTGCCGTTGCTATGGTAACACACTGTGTGCTGTTGCTATGGTGACACACTGTTTGCCGTTGCTATGGTGACACAATGTATGCCGTTGCTATGGTAACACACTCTAGCCGTTGCTATGGTATCACACTGTGTGCCGTTGCTAAGGTAACACCGTGTGTGCCGTTGCTATTTTGACACACTGTGTGCCGTTGCTGTGGTGACACACTGTGTGCCGTTGCTAAGGTAACACACTGTGTGCCGTTGCTATGGAAACACACTGTGTGCCATTGTTATGGTGGCACACTGTGTGCCGTTGCTATGGTGACACACTGTATGCCGTTGCTATGGTGACACACTGTGTGCCGTTGCTATGTTGGCACACTGTGTGCCGTTGCTATGGTAACACGCTGTGTGCCGTTGTTATGGTGGCACACTGTGTGCCGTTGCTATGGTGACACACTGTATGCCGTTGCTATGGGGGCATACTGTGTGCCGTTGGTATGGTGACACACTGTATGCCGTTGCTATGGTAACTCACTGTGTGTCGTTGCTATGGTGACGCACTGTGTGCCGTTGCTAAGGTAACACACTGTTTGCCGTTGCTATGGTAACGCACTGTGTGCCGTTGCTATGGCAACGCACTGTTTGCGGTTGCTATGGTGACGCACTGTGTGCCGTTGCTAAGGTAACTCTGTGTCCCGTTGCTAAGGTAACACACTGTGTGCCGTTGCTAAGGTAACACCCTGTGTGCCGTTGCTATGGTAACACACTGTGGGCCGTTGCTATGGTGACACACTCTGTACCGTTGCTGTGGTAACGCATTGTGTGCCGTTGTTAAGGTATGCAACTGTGTGCCGTTGCTATGATGACACTATGTGCCGTTGCTATGGTGATACACTGTATGCCGTTTCTATGGTGACACACTGTATGCCGTTGTTAAGGTAACACACTGCTTGCCGTCGCTATGGTGACACACTGTATGCCGTTGTTAAGGTAACACACTGCTTGCCGTCGCTATGGTGACACACTGTATGCCGTTGTTAAGGTGACACACTGTGTGCCGTTGCTATGGTGACACACTGTATGCCGTTGTTAAGTGACACACTGTGTGCCGTTGCTATGGTGACACACTGTGTGCCGTAGTTAAGGTGACACACTGTGTGCCGTTGCTATGGTGACACACTGAATGCCGTTGTTTAGGTAACACACTGTGTGCCGTTGCTATGGTAACACACTGTGTGCCGTCGTTATGGTAACGCACTGTTTGCTCTTGCTATGGTGTCACACTGTATGCCGTCGCTATGGTAACGCACAGTGAGCCGTTCCTATGGTAACGCACTGTGTGCCGTTGCTATGGTAACGCACTGTGTGCCGTTGCTATGGTAACACACTGTGTGCCGTTGCTATGTGACAGACTGTGTGCCGTTGCTATGGTAACGCACTGTGTGCCGTTGCTATGGTAACGCACTGTATACCGTTGCTATGGTAACGCACTGTGAGCCGTTGCTATGGTAACACACTGTATGCGGTTGCTATGGTCACACACTGTATGCCGTTGCTATGGTGACACACTGTGTGCCGTTGCTAAGGTAACACACAGTGTGCCGTTGCTATGGTGACACACTGTATGCCGTTGCCTTGGTAACACACTGTGTGCCGTTGCTATGGTAACACACTTGTTTGCCGTTGCTATTATCACACACTGTTTGCCGTTGCTAAGGTAACACACTATGTTCCGTTGCTATGGTAACAGACTATATGCCGTTGCTGTGGTAACATCCTGTGTGCCGTTGCTATGGTGACACACTGTGTGCCGTTGCTAAGGTAGCACCGTGTGTGCCGTTGCTATTTTGACACACTGTGTGCCGTTGCTATGGTGACACACTGTGTGCCGTTGCTAAGGTAACACACTGTGTGCCGTTGCTATGGTAACACGCTGTGTGCCGTTGTTATGGTGGCACACTGTGTGCCGTTGCTATGGTGACACACTGTTTGCCGTTGCTCTGGTGAAACACTGTATGCCGTTGCTATGGTAACACACTGTATGCCGTTGCTATGGTAACACACTGTGTGCCAATGCTATGGTGACACACTCTGTGCCGTTGCTATGGTAACACACTGTGTGCTGTTGCTATGGTGACACACTGTTTGCCGTTGCTATGGTGACACAATGTATGCCGTTGCTATGGTAACACACTGTATGCCGTTGCTATGGTAACACACTGTATGCTGTTGCTATGGTGACGCACTGTGTGCCGTTGCTAAGGTAACACACTGTGTGCCGTTGCTATGGTGACACACTGTATGCCGTTGCCTTGGTAACACACTGTGTGCCGTTGCTATGTTAACACACTGTTTGCCGTTGCTATTATAACACACTGTTTACCGTTGCTAAGGTAACACACTATGTGTTGTTGCTATGGTAACACACTGTGTGCCGTTGCTGTGGTAACACCCTGTGTGCCGTTGCTATGGTGACACACTGTGTGCCGTTGCTAAGGTAACACACTGTGTGCCGTTGCTATGGTGACACAAATGTGTGCCGTTGCTAAGGTAACACCGTGTGTGCCGTTGCTATTTTGACACACTGTGTGCCGTTGCTATGGTGACACACTGTGTGCCGTTGCTAAGGTAACACACTGTGTGCCGTTGCTATGGTAACACACTGTGTGCCATTGTTATGGTGGCACACTGTGTGCCGTTGCTATGGTGACACACTGTATGCCGTTGCTATGGTGACACACTGTGTGCCGTTGCTATGGTGGCACACTGTGTGCCGTTGCTATGGTAACACGCTGTGTACCGTTGTTATGGTGGCACACTGTGTGCCGTTGCTATGGTGACATACTGTATGCCGTTGCTATGGGGGCACACTGTGTGCCGTTGGTATGGTGATACACTGTATGCCGTTGCTAAGGTAACGCACTGTGTGCCGTTGCTATGGTAACACACTGTGTGCCATTGTAATGGTGGCACACTGTGTGCCGTTGCTATGGTGACACACTGTATGCCGTTGCTATGGTGACACACTGTGTGCCGTTGCTATGGTGGCACACTGTGTGCCGTTGCTATGGTAACACGCTGTGTGCCGTTGTTATGGTGGCACACTGTGTGCCGTTGCTATGGTGACACACTGTTTGCCGTTGCTCTGGTGACACACTGTATGCCGTTGCTATGGTAACACACTGTATGCCGTTGCTATGGTAACACACTGTGTGCCAATGCTATGGTAACACACTCTATGCCGTTGCTATGGTATCACACTGTATGCTGTTGCTATGGTGACGCACTGTGTGCCGTTGCTAAGGTAACACACTGTGTGCCGTTGCTATGGTGACACACTGTATGCCTTTGCCTTGGTAACATACTGTGTGCCGTTGCTATGTTAACACACTGTTTGCCGTTGCTATTATAACACACTGTTTACCGTTGCTAAGGTAACACACTATGTGTTGTTGCTATGGTAACACACTGTGTGCCGTTGCTATGGTAACACACTGTGTTCCGTTGCTATGGTAATACACTGTATGCCGTTGCTATGGTGATACGCTGTGTGCTGTTGCTAAGGTGACACACTGTGTGCCGTTGCTAAGGTAACACACTGTGTGCCGTTGCTATGGTAACACACTGTATGCCGTTGCTAAGGTGACACACTGTGTGCCGTTGCTATGGTAACACACTGTGTGCCGTTGCTATGGTAACACACTGTGTGCTGATGCTATGGTGACACACTGTGTGCCGTTGCTATGGTAACACACTGTGTGCCGTTGCTATGGTGACACATGGTATGCCGTTGTTAAGGTGACCCACTGTGTGCCGTTGCTATGGTAACACACTGTATGCCGTTGCTATGGTAACACACTGTGTGCCGTTGCTATGGTGACACACTGTGTGCCGTTGCTATGGTAACGCACTGTATGCCGTTGCTATGGTTACACACTGAGTGCCGTTGCTATGGTAACACACTGTGTGCCATTGCTATGGTGACACACTCTGTGCCGTTGCTATGGTAACACACTGTGTGCTGTTGCTATGGTGACACACTGTTTGCCGGTGCTATGGTGACACACTGTATGCCGTTGCTATGGTAACACACTGTATGCCGTTGCTATGGTAACACACTGTATGCCGTTGCTATGGTGACGCACTGTGTGCCGTTGCTAAGGTAACACACTGTGTGCCGTTGCTATGGTGACACACTGTATGCCGTTGCCATGGTAACACACTGTGTGCCGTTGCTATGTTAACACACTGTTTGCCGTTGCTATTATAACACACTGTTTACCGTTGCTAAGGTAACACACTATGTGTTGTTGCTATGGTAACACACTGTGTGCCGTTGCTGTGGTAACACCCTGTGTGCCGTTGCTATGGTGACACACTGTGTGCCGTTGCTAAGGTAACACACTGTGTGCCGTTGCTATGCTGACACACTGTGTGCCGTTGCTAAGGTAACACCGTGTTTCCGTTGCTATTTTGACACACTGTGTGCCGTTGTTATGGTGACACACTGTGTGCCGTTGCTAAGGGAACACACTGTGTGCCGTTGCTATGGTAAAACACTGTGTGTCGTTGCTATGGTAACACGCTGTGTGCCGTTGTTATGGTGGCACACTGTGTGCCGTTGCTATGGTGACACACTGTATGCCGTTGCTATGGGGGCACACTGTGTGCCGTTGCTATGGTGACACACTGTATGCCGTTGCTATGGTAACTCACTGTGTGCCGTTGCTATGGTGACGCACTGTGTGCCGTTGCTAAGGTAACACCCTGTGTGCCGTTGCTATGGTAACACACAGTTTGCCGTTGCTATGGTGACACACTGTGTACCGTTGCTGTGGTAACGCATTGTGTGCCGTTGTTAAGGTAACGCACTGTGTTCCGTTGCTATGGTGACATTATGTGCCGTTGCTATGGTGATACAATGTATGCCGTTTAATGGTGACACACTGTATGCCGTTGTTAAGGTAACACACTGCTTGCCGTCGCTATGGTGACACACTGTATGCCGTTGTTCAGGTGACACACTGTGTGCCGTTTCTATGGTGACACACTGTATGCCGTTGTTAAGGTGACACACTGTGTGCCGTTGCTATGGTGACACACTGTGTGCCGTAGTTAACGTGACACACTGTGTGCCGTTGCTATGGTGACACACTGTATGCCGTTGTTTAGGTAACACACTGTGTGCCGTTGCTATGGCGACACACTGTATGCCGTTGTTAAGGTGACACACGCTGTGCCGTTGCTATGGTGACACACTGTGTGCCGTTGTTATGGTGACACACTGTATGCCGTTGCTATGGTGACACACTGTGTGCCGTTGTTAAGGTAACACACTGTGTGCCGTTGCTATGGTAACACACTGTCTGCCGTTGCTATGGTAACACACTGTATGCCGTTGCTATGGTAACACACTGTGTGCCGTTGCTATGGTAACATACTGTGTGCCGTTGCTATGATGATACACTGTGTGCCGTTTCTATGGTAACACACTGTGTGCCGTTGCTATAATGACACACTGTGTTCCGTTGCTAAGGTAAAACCCTGTGTGCCGTTGTTAAGGTGACACACTGAGTGCCGTTGCTAAGGTTACACCCTGTGTTCATTTGCTATGGTAACACACTGTGTGCTGTTGCTATGGTAACGCACTGTGTGCCGTTGCTATGGTAACACACTGTGAGCCGATGCTATGGTAGCACACTGTGTGCCGTTGCTATGGTAACACACTGTGTGCCGTTGCTATGGTAACACACTGTGAGCCTTTGCTATGGTAACACACTGTGAGCCGTTGCTATGTTAACACACTGTGAGCCGTTGCTATGGTAACACACTGTGAGCCGTTGCTATGGTAACACACTGTGTGCCGTTGCTATGGTAACACACTGTGTGCCGTTGCTATGGTAACACACTGTGAGCCGTTGCTATGGTAACACACTCTGTGCCATTGCTATGGTAACGCACTGTGTGCCGTTGCTATGGTAACACTCTCTGTGCCGTTGCTATGATAACGCACTGTGTGCTGTTGCTATGGTAACACACTCTGTGCCGTTGCTATGGTAACGCACTCGGTGCTGTTGCTATGGTAACACACTCTGTGCCGTTGATAAGGTAACTCACTATTTGCCGTTGCTATGGTAACACACTGTTTGCCGTTGCTATGGTAACGCTCTGTGTGCCGTTGCTATGGTAACACACTCTGTGCCGTTGCTATGGTAACACACACGGTTTGCCGTTACTATGGTAACGCACTGTGTGCCGTTGCTATGGTAACACACTCTGTGCCGTTGCTATGGTAACGCACTGTATGCCGTTGCTATGGTAACACACTGTGAGCCGTTGTTAAGGTAACTCACTGTGTGCCGTTGCTCAGGTAACGCACTGTTTGCCGTTGCTATGGTGACACACTGTGAGCCGTTGCTATGGTGATACACTGTGTGCCGTTGCTAAGGTAACACATTTTGCCGTTTCTAAGGTAACACAATGTTTGCCGTTGCTATTGTGATAAACTGTGTGTCGTTGCTAAGGTAACACACTGTGTGCCTTTGTTAAGGTAACACACTGTTTCCCATTGCTAAGGTAACACACTGTGTGCCGTTGCTAGGGTAACACACTGTGTGCCGTTGCTAAGGTAACACACTGTTTGCCGTTGTTAAGGTAACACACTGTGTGCCGTTGCTAAGGTAACACACTGTGTGCCGTTGTTAAAGTAACGCACTGTGTCCAGTTGCTAAGGTAACACACTGTGAGCCATTGCTATGGTGACACACTATATGACGTATCTATGCTGACACACTGTGCCGTTGCTATGGTGAGACACTATATGACGTTGCTATGGTGACATACTGTGAGCCGTTGCTAAGGTAACACACTGTGTGCCGTTGCTATGGTAACGCACTGTGTGCCGTTTCTAAGGTAACACACTGTGTGCCGTAGCTAAGGTAACACCCTGTGTGCCGTTGCTATGGTAATACCCTGTGTGCCGTTGCTAAGGTAACACCCTGTGTGCCGTTGCTAAGGTAACACCCTGTGTGCCGTTGCTATGGTGACACACTCTGTACCGTTACTATGGTAACGAACTGTGTGCCGTTGCCTTGGTAACACACTGTGTGCCGTTGCTATGTTAACACACTGTTTGCCGTTGCTATTATAACACACTGTTTACCGTTGCTAAGGTAACACACTATGTGTTGTTGCTATGGTAACACACTGTGTGCCGTTGCTGTGGTAACACCCTGTGTGCCGTTGCTATGGTGACACACTGTGTGCCGTTGCTAAGGTAACACACTGTGTGCCGTTGCTATGGTGACACAAATGTGTGCCGTTGCTAAGGTAACACCGTGTGTGCCGTTGCTATTTTGACACACTGTGTGCCGTTGCTATGGTGACACACTGTGTGCCGTTGCTAAGGTAACACACTGTGTGCCGTTGCTATGGTGACACACTGTGTGCCGTTGCTAAGGTAACACCGTGTGTGCCGTTGCTATGGTAACACACTGTGTGCCATTGTTATGGTGGCACACTGTGTGCCGTTGCTATGGTGACACACTGTATGCCGTTGCTATGGTGACACACTGTGTGCCGTTGCTATGGTGGCCACTGTGTGCCGTTGCTATGGTAACACGCTGTGTGCCGTTGTTATGGTGGCACACTGTGTGCCGTTGCTATGGTGACACACTGTATGCCGTTGCTATGGGGGCACACTGTGTGCCGTTGGTATCGTGACACACTGTATGCCGTTGCTATGGTAACTCACTGTGTGCCGTTGCTATGGTGACGCACTGTGTGCCGTTGCTAAGGTAACACACTGTTTGCCGTTGCTATGGTAACGCACTGTGTGCCGTTGCTAAGGTAACACTGTGTCCCGTTGCTAAGGTAACACACTGTGTGCCGTTGCTAAGGTAACACCCTGTGTGCCGTTGCTATGGTAACACACTGTGGGCCGTTGCTATGGTGACACACTGTGTACCGTTGCTGTGGTAACGCATTGTGTGCCGTTGTTAAGGTAACGCACTGTGTGCCGTTGCTATGGTGACACTATGTGCCGTTGCTATGGTGATACACTGTATGCCGTTTCTATGGTGACACACTGTATGCCGTTGTTAAGGTAACACACTGCTTGCCGTCGCTATGGTGACACACTGTATGCCGTTGTTAAGGTAACACACTGCTTGCCGTCGCTATGGTGAAACACTGTATGCCGTTGTTAAGGTGACACACTGTGTGCCGTAGCTATGGTGACACACTGTATGCCGTTGTTAAGTGACACACTGTGTGCCGTTGCTATGGTGACACACTGTGTGCCGTAGTTAAGGTTACACACTGTGTGCCGTTGCTATGGTGACACACTGTATGCCGTTGTTTAGGTAACACACTGTGTGCCGTTGCTATGGTAACACACTGTATGCCGTTGCTATTATAACACACTGTATGCCGATGCTATGGTAACACACTGTGTTCCGTTGCTATGGTAATACACTGTATGCCGTTGCTATGGTGATACGCTGTGAGCCGTTGCTATGGTAACACACTGTGAGCCGTTGCTATGGTAACACACTGTGTGCCGTTGCTATGGTAACACACTGTGTGCCATTGCTATGGTAACAAACTGTGAGCCGTTGCTATGGTAACTCATTCTGTGCCATTGCTATGGTAACACACTGTATGCCGTTGCTATGGTAACACACTGTGTGCCGTTGCTATGGTAAAACTCTCTGTGCCGTTGCTATGGTAACGCACTGTGTGCTGTTGCTATGGTGACACACTGTGTGCCGTTGCTAAGGTAACACACTGTGTGCCGTTGCTATGGTAACACACTGTATGCCGTTGCTAAGGTGACACACTGTGTGCCGTTGCTATGGTAACACACTGTGTGCTGTTGCTATGGTGACACACTGTGTGCCTTTGCTATGGTAACACACTGTGTGCCGTTGCTATGGTGACACATGGTATGCCGTTCTTAAGGTGACCCACTGTGTGCCGTTGCTATGGTAACACACTGTATGCCGTTGCTATGGTAACACACTGTGTGCCGTTGCTATGGTTACACACTGTGTGCCGTTGCTAAGGTAACACACTGTGTGCCGTTGCTATGGTGACACACTGTGTGCCGTTGCTATGGTAACGCACTGTATGCCGTTGCTATGGTTACACACTGTATGCCGTTTCTATGGTGACACACTGTGTGCCGTCGCTATGGTAACGCACTGTTTGCTGTTGCTATGGTGTCACACTGTATGCCGTCGCTATGGTAACGCACAGTGAGCCGTTCCTATGGTAACGCACTGTGTGCCGTTGCTATGGTAACGCACTGTGTGCCGTTGCTATGGTAACACACTGTGTGCCGTTGCTATGGTGACAGACTGTGTGCCGTTGCTATGGTAACGCAATGTGTGCCGTTGCTATGGTAACGCACTGTATACCGTTGCTATGGTAACGCACTGTGAGCCGTTGCTATGGTAACACACTGTATGCGGTTGCTATGGTCACACACTGTATGACGTTGCTATGGTGACACACTGTGTGCCGTTTCTAAGGTAACACACTGTGTGCCGTTGCTATGGTGACACACTGTATGCCGTTGCCTTGGTAACACACTGTGTGCCGTTGCTATGGTAACACACTTGTTTGCAGTTGCTATTATAACACACTGTTTGCCGTTGCTAAGGTAACACACAATGTTCCGTTGCTATGGTAACAGACTGTGGGCCGTTGCTGTGGTAACATCCTGTGTGCCGTTGCTATGGTGACACACTGTGTGCCGTTGCTATGGTGACACACTGTGTGCCGTTGCTAAAGTAGCACCGTCGGTGCCGTTGCTATTTTGACACACTGTGTGCCGTTGCTATGGTGACACACTGTGTGCCGTTGCTAAGGTAACACACTGTGTGCCGTTGCTATGGTAACACACTGTGTGCCATTGTTATGGTGGCACACTGTGTGCCGTTGCTATGGTGACACACTGTATGCCGTTGCTATGGTGACACACTGTGTGCCGTTGCTATGGTGGCACACTGTGTGCCGTTGCTATGGTAACACGCTGTGTGCCGTTGATATGGTGGCACACTGTGTGCCGTTGCTATGGTGACACACTGTTTGCCGTTGCTCTGGTGACACACTGTATGCCGTTGCTATGGTAACACACTGTATGCCGTTGCTATGGTAACACACTGTGTGCCAATGCTATGGTGACACACTCTGTGCCGTTGCTATGGTAACACACTGTGTGCTGTTGCTATGGTGACACACTGTTTGCCGTTGCTATGGTGACACAATGTATGCCGTTGCTATGGTAACACACTCTATGCCGTTGCTATGGTATCACACTGTGTGCCGTTGCTAAGGTAACACCGTGTGTGCCGTTGCTATTTTGACACACTGTGTGCCGTTGCTGTGGTGACACACTGTGTGCCGTTGCTAAGGTAACACACTGTGTGCCGTTGCTATGGAAACACACTGTGTGCCATTGTTATGGTGGCACACTGTGTGCCGTTGCTATGGTGACATACTGTATGCCGTTGCTATGGTGGCACACTGTGTGCCGTTGCTATGGTAACACGCTGTGTGCCGTTGTTATGGTGGCACACTGTGTGCCGTTGCTATGGTGACACACTGTATGCCGTTGCTATGGGGGCATACTGTGTGCCGTTGGTATGGTGACACACTGTATGCCGTTGCTATGGTAACTCACTGTGTGCCGTTGCTATGGTGACGCACTGTGTGCCGTTGCTAAGGTAACACACTGTCTGCCGTTGCTATGGTAACGCACTGTGTGCCGTTGCTATGGCAACGCACTGTTTGCCGTTGCTATGGTAACGCACTGTGTGCCGTTGCTAAGGTAACTCTGTGTCCCGTTGCTAAGGTAACACACTGTGTGCCGTTGCTAAGGTAACACCCTGTGTGCCGTTGCTATGGTAACACACTGTGGGCCGTTGCTATGGTGACACACTCTGTACCGTTGCTGTGGTAACGCATTGTGTGCCGTTGTTAAGGTATGCAACTGTGTGCCGTTGCTATGATGACACTATGTGCCGTTGCTATGGTGATACACTGTATGCCGTTTCTATGGTGACACACTGTATGCCGTTGTTAAGGTAACACACTGCTTGCCGTCGCTATGGTGACACACTGTATGCCGTTGTTAAGGTAACACACTGCTTGCCGTCGCTATGGTGACACACTGTATGCCGTTGTTAAGGTGACACACTGTGTGCCGTTGCTATGGTGACACACTGTATGCCGTTGTTAAGTGACACACTGTGTGCCGTTGCTATGGTGACACACTGTGTGCCGTAGTTAAGGTGACACACTGTATGCCGTTGTTAAGGTGACACACTGTGTGCCGTTGCTATGGTGACACACTGTATGCCGTTGTTAAGTGACACACTGTGTGCCGTTGCTATGGTGACACACTGTGTGCCGTAGTTAAGGTGACACACTGTGTGCCGTTGCTATGGTGACACACTGTATGCCGTTGTTTAGGTAACACACTGTGTGCCGTTGCTATGGTAACACACTGTGTGCCGTCGTTATGGTAACGCACTGTTTGCTCTTGCTATGGTGTCACACTGTGTGCCGTTGCTATGGTAACACACTGTATGCCGTTGCTATGGTAACACACTGTGTGCCGTTGCTATGGTGACACACTGTGTGCCATTGCTATGGTAACGCACTGTATGCCGTTGCTATGGTTACACACTGAGTGCCGTTGCTATGGTAACACACTGTGTGCCATTGCTATGGTGACACACTCTGTGCCGTTGCTATGGTAACACACTGTGTGCTGTTGCTATGGTGACACACTGTTTGCCGGTGCTATGGTGACACACTGTATGCCGTTGCTATGGTAACACACTGTATGCCGTTGCTATGGTAACACACTGTATGCCGTTGCTATGGTGACGCACTGTGTGCCGTTGCTAAGGTAACACACTGTGTGCCGTTGCTATGGTGACACACTGTATGCCGTTGCCATGGTAACACACTGTGTGCCGTTGCTATGTTAACACACTGTTTGCCGTTGCTATTATAACACACTGTTTACCGTTGCTAAGGTAACACACTATGTGTTGTTGCTATGGTAACACACTGTGTGCCGTTGCTGTGGTAACACCCTGTGTGCCGTTGCTATGGTGACACACTGTGTGCCGTTGCTAAGGTAACACACTGTGTGCCGTTGCTATGCTGACACACTGTGTGCCGTTGCTAAGGTAACACCGTGTTTCCGTTGCTATTTTGACACACTGTGTGCCGTTGTTATGGTGACACACTGTGTGCCGTTGCTAAGGGAACACACTGTGTGCCGTTGCTATGGTAAAACACTGTGTGTCGTTGCTATGGTAACACGCTGTGTGCCGTTGTTATGGTGGCACACTGTGTGCCGTTGCTATGGTGACACACTGTATGCCGTTGCTATGGGGGCACACTGTGTGCCGTTGCTATGGTGACACACTGTATGCCGTTGCTATGGTAACTCACTGTGTGCCGTTGCTATGGTGACGCACTGTGTGCCGTTGCTAAGGTAACACCCTGTGTGCCGTTGCTATGGTAACACACAGTTTGCCGTTGCTATGGTGACACACTGTGTACCGTTGCTGTGGTAACGCATTGTGTGCCGTTGTTAAGGTAACGCACTGTGTTCCGTTGCTATGGTGACATTATGTGCCGTTGCTATGGTGATACAATGTATGCCGTTTAATGGTGACACACTGTATGCCGTTGTTAAGGTAACACACTGCTTGCCGTCGCTATGGTGACACACTGTATGCCGTTGTTCAGGTGACACACTGTGTGCCGTTTCTATGGTGACACACTGTATGCCGTTGTTAAGGTGACACACTGTGTGCCGTTGCTATGGTGACACACTGTGTGCCGTAGTTAACGTGACACACTGTGTGCCGTTGCTATGGTGACACACTGTATGCCGTTGTTTAGGTAACACACTGTGTGCCGTTGCTATGGCGACACACTGTATGCCGTTGTTAAGGTGACACACGCTGTGCCGTTGCTATGGTGACACACTGTGTGCCGTTGTTATGGTGACACACTGTATGCCGTTGCTATGGTGACACACTGTGTGCCGTTGTTAAGGTAACACACTGTGTGCCGTTGCTATGGTAACACACTGTCTGCCGTTGCTATGGTAACACACTGTATGCCGTTGCTATGGTAACACACTGTGTGCCGTTGCTATGGTAACATACTGTGTGCCGTTGCTATGATGATACACTGTGTGCCGTTTCTATGGTAACACACTGTGTGCCGTTGCTATAATGACACACTGTGTTCCGTTGCTAAGGTAAAACCCTGTGTGCCGTTGTTAAGGTGACACACTGAGTGCCGTTGCTAAGGTTACACCCTGTGTTCATTTGCTATGGTAACACACTGTGTGCTGTTGCTATGGTAACGCACTGTGTGCCGTTGCTATGGTAACACACTGTGAGCCGATGCTATGGTAGCACACTGTGTGCCGTTGCTATGGTAACACACTGTGTGCCGTTGCTATGGTAACACACTGTGAGCCTTTGCTATGGTAACACACTGTGAGCCGTTGCTATGTTAACACACTGTGAGCCGTTGCTATGGTAACACACTGTGAGCCGTTGCTATGGTAACACACTGTGTGCCGTTGCTATGGTAACACACTGTGTGCCGTTGCTATGGTAACACACTGTGAGCCGTTGCTATGGTAACACACTCTGTGCCATTGCTATGGTAACGCACTGTGTGCCGTTGCTATGGTAACACTCTCTGTGCCGTTGCTATGATAACGCACTGTGTGCTGTTGCTATGGTAACACACTCTGTGCCGTTGCTATGGTAACGCACTCGGTGCTGTTGCTATGGTAACACACTCTGTGCCGTTGATAAGGTAACTCACTATTTGCCGTTGCTATGGTAACACACTGTTTGCCGTTGCTATGGTAACGCTCTGTGTGCCGTTGCTATGGTAACACACTCTGTGCCGTTGCTATGGTAACACACACGGTTTGCCGTTACTATGGTAACGCACTGTGTGCCGTTGCTATGGTAACACACTCTGTGCCGTTGCTATGGTAACGCACTGTATGCCGTTGCTATGGTAACACACTGTGAGCCGTTGTTAAGGTAACTCACTGTGTGCCGTTGCTCAGGTAACGCACTGTTTGCCGTTGCTATGGTGACACACTGTGAGCCGTTGCTATGGTGATACACTGTGTGCCGTTGCTAAGGTAACACATTTTGCCGTTTCTAAGGTAACACAATGTTTGCCGTTGCTATTGTGATAAACTGTGTGTCGTTGCTAAGGTAACACACTGTGTGCCTTTGTTAAGGTAACACACTGTTTCCCATTGCTAAGGTAACACACTGTGTGCCGTTGCTAGGGTAACACACTGTGTGCCGTTGCTAAGGTAACACACTGTTTGCCGTTGTTAAGGTAACACACTGTGTGCCGTTGCTAAGGTAACACACTGTGTGCCGTTGTTAAAGTAACGCACTGTGTCCAGTTGCTAAGGTAACACACTGTGAGCCATTGCTATGGTGACACACTATATGACGTATCTATGCTGACACACTGTGCCGTTGCTATGGTGAGACACTATATGACGTTGCTATGGTGACATACTGTGAGCCGTTGCTAAGGTAACACACTGTGTGCCGTTGCTATGGTAACGCACTGTGTGCCGTTTCTAAGGTAACACAATGTGTGCCGTAGCTAAGGTAACACCCTGTGTGCCGTTGCTATGGTAATACCCTGTGTGCCGTTGCTAAGGTAACACCCTGTGTGCCGTTGCTAAGGTAACACCCTGTGTGCCGTTGCTATGGTGACACACTCTGTACCGTTACTATGGTAACGAACTGTGTGCCGTTGCCTTGGTAACACACTGTGTGCCGTTGCTATGTTAACACACTGTTTGCCGTTGCTATTATAACACACTGTTTACCGTTGCTAAGGTAACACACTATGTGTTGTTGCTATGGTAACACACTGTGTGCCGTTGCTGTGGTAACACCCTGTGTGCCGTTGCTATGGTGACACACTGTGTGCCGTTGCTAAGGTAACACACTGTGTGCCGTTGCTATGGTGACACAAATGTGTGCCGTTGCTAAGGTAACACCGTGTGTGCCGTTGCTATTTTGACACACTGTGTGCCGTTGCTATGGTGACACACTGTGTGCCGTTGCTAAGGTAACACACTGTGTGCCGTTGCTATGGTGACACACTGTGTGCCGTTGCTAAGGTAACACCGTGTGTGCCGTTGCTATGGTAACACACTGTGTGCCATTGTTATGGTGGCACACTGTGTGCCGTTGCTATGGTGACACACTGTATGCCGTTGCTATGGTGACACACTGTGTGCCGTTGCTATGGTGGCCACTGTGTGCCGTTGCTATGGTAACACGCTGTGTGCCGTTGTTATGGTGGCACACTGTGTGCCGTTGCTATGGTGACACACTGTATGCCGTTGCTATGGGGGCACACTGTGTGCCGTTGGTATCGTGACACACTGTATGCCGTTGCTATGGTAACTCACTGTGTGCCGTTGCTATGGTGACGCACTGTGTGCCGTTGCTAAGGTAACACACTGTTTGCCGTTGCTATGGTAACGCACTGTGTGCCGTTGCTAAGGTAACACTGTGTCCCGTTGCTAAGGTAACACACTGTGTGCCGTTGCTAAGGTAACACCCTGTGTGCCGTTGCTATGGTAACACACTGTGGGCCGTTGCTATGGTGACACACTGTGTACCGTTGCTGTGGTAACGCATTGTGTGCCGTTGTTAAGGTAATGCACTGTGTGCCGTTGCTATGGTGACACTATGTGCCGTTGCTATGGTGATACACTGTATGCCGTTTCTATGGTGACACACTGTATGCCGTTGTTAAGGTAACACACTGCTTGCCGTCGCTATGGTGACACACTGTATGCCGTTGTTAAGGTAACACACTGCTTGCCGTCGCTATGGTGAAACACTGTATGCCGTTGTTAAGGTGACACACTGTGTGCCGTAGCTATGGTGACACACTGTATGCCGTTGTTAAGTGACACACTGTGTGCCGTTGCTATGGTGACACACTGTGTGCCGTAGTTAAGGTTACACACTGTGTGCCGTTGCTATGGTGACACACTGTATGCCGTTGTTTAGGTAACACACTGTGTGCCGTTGCTATGGTAACACACTGTATGCCGTTGCTATTATAACACACTGTATGCCT
The DNA here is from genome assembly GCA_030762935.1 of Hymenopus coronatus. Lineage (NCBI taxonomy): Eukaryota > Metazoa > Arthropoda > Insecta > Mantodea > Hymenopodidae > Hymenopus > Hymenopus coronatus. The sequence goes on along the minus strand of JAUKNX010000038.1, from coordinate 2,420,243 downwards.
ATGCTATGGTAACACACTGTGTTCCGTTGCTATGGTAATACACTGTATGCCGTTGCTATGGTGATACGCTGTGAGCCGTTGCTATGGTAACACACTGTGAGCCGTTGCTATGGTAACACACTGTGTGCCGTTGCTATGGTAACACACTGTGTGCCATTGCTATGGTAACAAACTGTGAGCCGTTGCTATGGTAACTCATTCTGTGCCATTGCTATGGTAACACACTGTATGCCGTTGCTATGGTAACACACTGTGTGCCGTTGCTATGGTAAAACTCTCTGTGCCGTTGCTATGGTAACGCACTGTGTGCTGTTGCTATGGTGACACACTGTGTGCCGTTGCTAAGGTAACACACTGTGTGCCGTTGCTATGGTAACACACTGTATGCCGTTGCTAAGGTGACACACTGTGTGCCGTTGCTATGGTAACACACTGTGTGCTGTTGCTATGGTGACACACTGTGTGCCTTTGCTATGGTAACACACTGTGTGCCGTTGCTATGGTGACACATGGTATGCCGTTCTTAAGGTGACCCACTGTGTGCCGTTGCTATGGTAACACACTGTATGCCGTTGCTATGGTAACACACTGTGTGCCGTTGCTATGGTTACACACTGTGTGCCGTTGCTAAGGTAACACACTGTGTGCCGTTGCTATGGTGACACACTGTGTGCCGTTGCTATGGTAACGCACTGTATGCCGTTGCTATGGTTACACACTGTATGCCGTTTCTATGGTGACACACTGTGTGCCGTCGCTATGGTAACGCACTGTTTGCTGTTGCTATGGTGTCACACTGTATGCCGTCGCTATGGTAACGCACAGTGAGCCGTTCCTATGGTAACGCACTGTGTGCCGTTGCTATGGTAACGCACTGTGTGCCGTTGCTATGGTAACACACTGTGTGCCGTTGCTATGGTGACAGACTGTGTGCCGTTGCTATGGTAACGCAATGTGTGCCGTTGCTATGGTAACGCACTGTATACCGTTGCTATGGTAACGCACTGTGAGCCATTGCTATGGTAACACACTGTATGCGGTTGCTATGGTCACACACTGTATGACGTTGCTATGGTGACACACTGTGTGCCGTTTCTAAGGTAACACACTGTGTGCCGTTGCTATGGTGACACACTGTATGCCGTTGCCTTGGTAACACACTGTGTGCCGTTGCTATGGTAACACACTTGTTTGCAGTTGCTATTATAACACACTGTTTGCCGTTGCTAAGGTAACACACAATGTTCCGTTGCTATGGTAACAGACTGTGGGCCGTTGCTGTGGTAACATCCTGTGTGCCGTTGCTATGGTGACACACTGTGTGCCGTTGCTATGCTGACACACTGTGTGCCGTTGCTAAAGTAGCACCGTCGGTGCCGTTGCTATTTTGACACACTGTGTGCCGTTGCTATGGTGACACACTGTGTGCCGTTGCTAAGGTAACACACTGTGTGCCGTTGCTATGGTAACACACTGTGTGCCATTGTTATGGTGGCACACTGTGTGCCGTTGCTATGGTGACACACTGTATGCCGTTGCTATGGTGACACACTGTGTGCCGTTGCTATGGTGGCACACTGTGTGCCGTTGCTATGGTAACACGCTGTGTGCCGTTGATATGGTGGCACACTGTGTGCCGTTGCTATGGTGACACACTGTTTGCCGTTGCTCTGGTGACACACTGTATGCCGTTGCTATGGTAACACACTGTATGCCGTTGCTATGGTAACACACTGTGTGCCAATGCTATGGTGACACACTCTGTGCCGTTGCTATGGTAACACACTGTGTGCTGTTGCTATGGTGACACACTGTTTGCCGTTGCTATGGTGACACAATGTATGCCGTTGCTATGGTAACACACTCTATGCCGTTGCTATGGTATCACACTGTGTGCCGTTGCTAAGGTAACACCGTGTGTGCCGTTGCTATTTTGACACACTGTGTGCCGTTGCTGTGGTGACACACTGTGTGCCGTTGCTAAGGTAACACACTGTGTGCCGTTGCTATGGAAACACACTGTGTGCCATTGTTATGGTGGCACACTGTGTGCCGTTGCTATGGTGACATACTGTATGCCGTTGCTATGGTGGCACACTGTGTGCCGTTGCTATGGTAACACGCTGTGTGCCGTTGTTATGGTGGCACACTGTGTGCCGTTGCTATGGTGACACACTGTATGCCGTTGCTATGGGGGCATACTGTGTGCCGTTGGTATGGTGACACACTGTATGCCGTTGCTATGGTAACTCACTGTGTGCCGTTGCTATGGTGACGCACTGTGTGCCGTTGCTAAGGTAACACACTGTCTGCCGTTGCTATGGTAACGCACTGTGTGCCGTTGCTATGGCAACGCACTGTTTGCCGTTGCTATGGTAACGCACTGTGTGCCGTTGCTAAGGTAACTCTGTGTCCCGTTGCTAAGGTAACACACTGTGTGCCGTTGCTAAGGTAACACCCTGTGTGCCGTTGCTATGGTAACACACTGTGGGCCGTTGCTATGGTGACACACTCTGTACCGTTGCTGTGGTAACGCATTGTGTGCCGTTGTTAAGGTATGCAACTGTGTGCCGTTGCTATGATGACACTATGTGCCGTTGCTATGGTGATACACTGTATGCCGTTTCTATGGTGACACACTGTATGCCGTTGTTAAGGTAACACACTGCTTGCCGTCGCTATGGTGACACACTGTATGCCGTTGTTAAGGTAACACACTGCTTGCCGTCGCTATGGTGACACACTGTATGCCGTTGTTAAGGTGACACACTGTGTGCCGTTGCTATGGTGACACACTGTATGCCGTTGTTAAGTGACACACTGTGTGCCGTTGCTATGGTGACACACTGTGTGCCGTAGTTAAGGTGACACACTGTGTGCCGTTGCTATGGTGACACACTGTATGCCGTTGTTTAGGTAACACACTGTGTGCCGTTGCTATGGTAACACACTGTGTGCCGTCGTTATGGTAACGCACTGTTTGCTCTTGCTATGGTGTCACACTGTATGCCGTCGCTATGGTAACGCACAGTGAGCCGTTCCTATGGTAACGCACTGTGTGCCGTTGCTATGGTAACGCACTGTGTGCCGTTGCTATGGTAACACACTGTGTGCCGTTGCTATGTGTCAGACTGTGTGCCGTTGCTATGGTAACGCACTGTGTGCCGTTGCTATGGTAACGCACTGTATACCGTTGCTATGGTAACGCACTGTGAGCCGTTGCTATGGTAACACACTGTATGCGGTTGCTATGGTCACACACTGTATGCCGTTGCTATGGTGACACACTGTGTGCCGTTGCTAAGGTAACACACAGTGTGCCGTTGCTATGGTGACACACTGTATGCCGTTGCCTTGGTAACACACTGTGTGCCGTTGCTATGGTAACACACTTGTTTGCCGTTGCTATTATCACACACTGTTTGCCGTTGCTAAGGTAACACAATATGTTCCGTTGCTATGGTAACAGACTATGTGCCGTTGCTGTGGTAACATCCTGTGTGCGGTTGCTATGGTGACACACTGTGTGCCGTTGCTATGGTGACACACTGTGTGCCGTTGCTAAGGTAGCACCGTGTGTGCCGTTGCTATTTTGACACACTGTGTGCCGTTGCTATGGTGACACACTGTGTGCCGTTGCTAAGGTAACACACTGTGTGCCGTTGCTATGGTAACACGCTGTGTGCCGTTGTTATGGTGGCACACTGTGTGCCGTTGCTATGGTGACACACTGTTTGCCGTTGCTCTGGTGAAACACTGTATGCCGTTGCTATGGTAACACACTGAATGCCGTTGCTATGGTAACACACTGTGTGCCAATGCTATGGTGACACACTCTGTGCCGTTGCTATGGTAACACACTGTGTGCTGTTGCTATGGTGACACACTGTTTGCCGTTGCTATGGTGACACAATGTATGCCGTTGTTAAGGTAATGCACTGTGTGCCGTTGCTATGGTGACACTATGTGCCGTTGCTATGGTGATACACTGTATGCCGTTTCTATGGTGACACACTGTATGCCGTTGTTAAGGTAACACACTGCTTGCCGTCGCTATGGTGACACACTGTATGCCGTTGTTAAGGTAACACACTGCTTGCCGTCGCTATGGTGAAACACTGTATGCCGTTGTTAAGGTGACACACTGTGTGCCGTAGCTATGGTGACACACTGTATGCCGTTGTTAAGTGACACACTGTGTGCCGTTGCTATGGTGACACACTGTGTGCCGTAGTTAAGGTTACACACTGTGTGCCGTTGCTATGGTGACACACTGTATGCCGTTGTTTAGGTAACACACTGTGTGCCGTTGCTATGGTAACACACTGTATGCCGTTGCTATTATAACACACTGTATGCCTATGCTATGGTAACACACTGTGTTCCGTTGCTATGGTAATACACTGTATGCCGTTGCTATGGTGATACGCTGTGAGCCGTTGCTATGGTAACACACTGTGAGCCGTTGCTATGGTAACACACTGTGTGCCGTTGCTATGGTAACACACTGTGTGCCATTGCTATGGTAACAAACTGTGAGCCGTTGCTATGGTAACTCATTCTGTGCCATTGCTATGGTAACACACTGTATGCCGTTGCTATGGTAACACACTGTGTGCCGTTGCTATGGTAAAACTCTCTGTGCCGTTGCTATGGTAACGCACTGTGTGCTGTTGCTATGGTGACACACTGTGTGCCGTTGCTAAGGTAACACACTGTGTGCCGTTGCTATGGTAACACACTGTATGCCGTTGCTAAGGTGACACACTGTGTGCCGTTGCTATGGTAACACACTGTGTGCTGTTGCTATGGTGACACACTGTGTGCCTTTGCTATGGTAACACACTGTGTGCCGTTGCTATGGTGACACATGGTATGCCGTTCTTAAGGTGACCCACTGTGTGCCGTTGCTATGGTAACACACTGTATGCCGTTGCTATGGTAACACACTGTGTGCCGTTGCTATGGTTACACACTGTGTGCCGTTGCTAAGGTAACACACTGTGTGCCGTTGCTATGGTGACACACTGTGTGCCGTTGCTATGGTAACGCACTGTATGCCGTTGCTATGGTTACACACTGTATGCCGTTTCTATGGTGACACACTGTGTGCCGTCGCTATGGTAACGCACTGTTTGCTGTTGCTATGGTGTCACACTGTATGCCGTCGCTATGGTAACGCACAGTGAGCCGTTCCTATGGTAACGCACTGTGTGCCGTTGCTATGGTAACGCACTGTGTGCCGTTGCTATGGTAACACACTGTGTGCCGTTGCTATGGTGACAGACTGTGTGCCGTTGCTATGGTAACGCAATGTGTGCCGTTGCTATGGTAACGCACTGTATACCGTTGCTATGGTAACGCACTGTGAGCCATTGCTATGGTAACACACTGTATGCGGTTGCTATGGTCACACACTGTATGACGTTGCTATGGTGACACACTGTGTGCCGTTTCTAAGGTAACACACTGTGTGCCGTTGCTATGGTGACACACTGTATGCCGTTGCCTTGGTAACACACTGTGTGCCGTTGCTATGGTAACACACTTGTTTGCAGTTGCTATTATAACACACTGTTTGCCGTTGCTAAGGTAACACACAATGTTCCGTTGCTATGGTAACAGACTGTGGGCCGTTGCTGTGGTAACATCCTGTGTGCCGTTGCTATGGTGACACACTGTGTGCCGTTGCTATGCTGACACACTGTGTGCCGTTGCTAAAGTAGCACCGTCGGTGCCGTTGCTATTTTGACACACTGTGTGCCGTTGCTATGGTGACACACTGTGTGCCGTTGCTAAGGTAACACACTGTGTGCCGTTGCTATGGTAACACACTGTGTGCCATTGTTATGGTGGCACACTGTGTGCCGTTGCTATGGTGACACACTGTATGCCGTTGCTATGGTGACACACTGTGTGCCGTTGCTATGGTGGCACACTGTGTGCCGTTGCTATGGTAACACGCTGTGTGCCGTTGATATGGTGGCACACTGTGTGCCGTTGCTATGGTGACACACTGTTTGCCGTTGCTCTGGTGACACACTGTATGCCGTTGCTATGGTAACACACTGTATGCCGTTGCTATGGTAACACACTGTGTGCCAATGCTATGGTGACACACTCTGTGCCGTTGCTATGGTAACACACTGTGTGCTGTTGCTATGGTGACACACTGTTTGCCGTTGCTATGGTGACACAATGTATGCCGTTGCTATGGTAACACACTCTATGCCGTTGCTATGGTATCACACTGTGTGCCGTTGCTAAGGTAACACCGTGTGTGCCGTTGCTATTTTGACACACTGTGTGCCGTTGCTGTGGTGACACACTGTGTGCCGTTGCTAAGGTAACACACTGTGTGCCGTTGCTATGGAAACACACTGTGTGCCATTGTTATGGTGGCACACTGTGTGCCGTTGCTATGGTGACATACTGTATGCCGTTGCTATGGTGGCACACTGTGTGCCGTTGCTATGGTAACACGCTGTGTGCCGTTGTTATGGTGGCACACTGTGTGCCGTTGCTATGGTGACACACTGTATGCCGTTGCTATGGGGGCATACTGTGTGCCGTTGGTATGGTGACACACTGTATGCCGTTGCTATGGTAACTCACTGTGTGCCGTTGCTATGGTGACGCACTGTGTGCCGTTGCTAAGGTAACACACTGTCTGCCGTTGCTATGGTAACGCACTGTGTGCCGTTGCTATGGCAACGCACTGTTTGCCGTTGCTATGGTAACGCACTGTGTGCCGTTGCTAAGGTAACTCTGTGTCCCGTTGCTAAGGTAACACACTGTGTGCCGTTGCTAAGGTAACACCCTGTGTGCCGTTGCTATGGTAACACACTGTGGGCCGTTGCTATGGTGACACACTCTGTACCGTTGCTGTGGTAACGCATTGTGTGCCGTTGTTAAGGTATGCAACTGTGTGCCGTTGCTATGATGACACTATGTGCCGTTGCTATGGTGATACACTGTATGCCGTTTCTATGGTGACACACTGTATGCCGTTGTTAAGGTAACACACTGCTTGCCGTCGCTATGGTGACACACTGTATGCCGTTGTTAAGGTAACACACTGCTTGCCGTCGCTATGGTGACACACTGTATGCCGTTGTTAAGGTGACACACTGTGTGCCGTTGCTATGGTGACACACTGTATGCCGTTGTTAAGTGACACACTGTGTGCCGTTGCTATGGTGACACACTGTGTGCCGTAGTTAAGGTGACACACTGTGTGCCGTTGCTATGGTGACACACTGTATGCCGTTGTTTAGGTAACACACTGTGTGCCGTTGCTATGGTAACACACTGTGTGCCGTCGTTATGGTAACGCACTGTTTGCTCTTGCTATGGTGTCACACTGTATGCCGTCGCTATGGTAACGCACAGTGAGCCGTTCCTATGGTAACGCACTGTGTGCCGTTGCTATGGTAACGCACTGTGTGCCGTTGCTATGGTAACACACTGTGTGCCGTTGCTATGTGTCAGACTGTGTGCCGTTGCTATGGTAACGCACTGTGTGCCGTTGCTATGGTAACGCACTGTATACCGTTGCTATGGTAACGCACTGTGAGCCGTTGCTATGGTAACACACTGTATGCGGTTGCTATGGTCACACACTGTATGCCGTTGCTATGGTGACACACTGTGTGCCGTTGCTAAGGTAACACACAGTGTGCCGTTGCTATGGTGACACACTGTATGCCGTTGCCTTGGTAACACACTGTGTGCCGTTGCTATGGTAACACACTTGTTTGCCGTTGCTATTATCACACACTGTTTGCCGTTGCTAAGGTAACACAATATGTTCCGTTGCTATGGTAACAGACTATGTGCCGTTGCTGTGGTAACATCCTGTGTGCGGTTGCTATGGTGACACACTGTGTGCCGTTGCTATGGTGACACACTGTGTGCCGTTGCTAAGGTAGCACCGTGTGTGCCGTTGCTATTTTGACACACTGTGTGCCGTTGCTATGGTGACACACTGTGTGCCGTTGCTAAGGTAACACACTGTGTGCCGTTGCTATGGTAACACGCTGTGTGCCGTTGTTATGGTGGCACACTGTGTGCCGTTGCTATGGTGACACACTGTTTGCCGTTGCTCTGGTGAAACACTGTATGCCGTTGCTATGGTAACACACTGAATGCCGTTGCTATGGTAACACACTGTGTGCCAATGCTATGGTGACACACTCTGTGCCGTTGCTATGGTAACACACTGTGTGCTGTTGCTATGGTGACACACTGTTTGCCGTTGCTATGGTGACACAATGTATGCCGTTGCTATGGTAACACACTGTTTGCCGTTGCTATGGTAACACACTGTATGCTGTTGCTATGGTGACGCACTGTGTGCCGTTGCTAAGGTAACACACTGTGTGCCGTTGCTATGGTGACACACTGTATGCCGTTGCCTTGGTAACACACTGTGTGCCGTTGCTATGTTAACACACTGTTTGCCGTTGCTATTATAACACACTGTTTACCGTTGCTAAGGTAACACACTATGTGTTGTTGCTATGGTAACACACTGTGTGCCGTTGCTGTGGTAACACCCTGTGTGCCGTTGCTATGGTGACACACTGTATGCCGTTGCTAAGGTAACACACTGTGTGCCGTTGCTATGGTGACACAAATGTGTGCCGTTGCTAAGGTAACACCGTGTGTGCCGTTGCTATTTTGACACACTGTGTGCCGTTGCTATGGTGACACACTGTGTGCCGTTGCTAAGGTAACACACTGTGTGCCGTTGCTATGGTAACACACTGTGTGCCATTGTTATGGTGGCACACTGTGTGCCGTTGCTATGGTGACACACTGTATGCCGTTGCTATGGTGACACACTGTGTGCCGTTGCTATGGTGGCACACTGTGTGCCGTTGCTATGGTAACACGCTGTGTACCGTTGTTATGGTGGCACACTGTGTGCCGTTGCTATGGTGACATACTGTATGCCGTTGCTATGGGGGCACACTGTGTGCCGTTGGTATGGTGACACACTGTATGCCGTTGCTAAGGTAACACACTGTGTGCCGTTGCTATGGTAACACACTGTGTGCCATTGTTATGGTGGCACACTGTGTGCCGTTGCTATGGTGACACACTGTATGCCGTTGCTATGGTGACACACTGTGTGCCGTTGCTATGGTGGCACACTGTGTGCCGTTGCTATGGTAACACGCTGTGTGCCGTTGTTATGGTGGCACACTGTGTGCCGTTGCTATGGTGACACACTGTTTGCCGTTGCTCTGGTGACACACTGTATGCCGTTGCTATGGTAACACACTGTATGCCGTTGCTATGGTAACACACTGTGTGCCAATGCTATGGTAACACACTCTATGCCGTTGCTATGGTATCACACTGTATGCTGTTGCTATGGTGACGCACTGTGTGCCGTTGCTAAGGTAACACACTGTGTGCCGTTGCTATGGTGACACACTGTATGCCTTTGCCTTGGTAACATACTGTGTGCCGTTGCTATGTTAACACACTGTTTGCCGTTGCTATTATAACACACTGTTTACCGTTGCTAAGGTAACACACTATGTGTTGTTGCTATGGTAACACACTGTGTGCCGTTTATATGGTAACACACTGTGTTCCGTTGCTATGGTAATACACTGTATGCCGTTGCTATGGTGATACGCTGTGTGCTGTTGCTATGGTGACACACTGTGTGCCGTTGCTAAGGTAACACACTGTGTGCCGTTGCTATGGTAACACACTGTATGCCGTTGCTAAGGTGACACACTGTGTGCCGTTGCTATGGTAACACACTGTGTGCCGTGTCTATGGTAACACACTGTGTGCTGATGCTATGGTGACACACTGTGTGCCGTTGCTATGGTAACACACTGTGTGCCGTTGCTATGGTGACACATGGTATGCCGTTGTTAAGGTGACCCACTGTGTGCCGTTGCTATGGTAACACACTGTATGCCGTTGCTATGGTAACACACTGTGTGCCGTTGCTATGGTGACACACTGTGTGCCGTTGCTATGGTAACGCACTGTATGCCGTTGCTATGGTTACACACTGTGTGCCGTTGCTATGGTAACACACTGTGTGCCATTGCTATGGTGACACACTCTGTGCCGTTGCTATGGTAACACACTGTGTGCTGTTGCTATGGTGACACACTGTTTGCCGGTGCTATGGTGACACACTGTATGCCGTTGCTATGGTAACACACTGTATGCCGTTGCTATGGTAACACACTGTATGCCGTTGCTATGGTGACGCACTGTGTGCCGTTGCTAAGGTAACACACTGTGTGCCGTTGCTATGGTGACACACTGTATGCCGTTGCCATGGTAACACACTGTGTGCCGTTGCTATGTTAACACACTGTTTGCCGTTGCTATTATAACACACTGTTTACCGTTGCTAAGGTAACACACTATGTGTTGTTGCTATGGTAACACACTGTGTGCCGTTGCTGTGGTAACACCCTGTGTGCCGTTGCTATGGTGACACACTGTGTGCCGTTGCTAAGGTAACACACTGTGTGCCGTTGCTATGCTGACACACTGTGTGCCGTTGCTAAGGTAACACCGTGTTTCCGTTGCTATTTTGACACACTGTGTGCCGTTGTTATGGTGACACACTGTGTGCCGTTGCTAAGGGAACACACTGTGTGCCGTTGCTATGGTAAAACACTGTGTGTCGTTGCTATGGTAACACGCTGTGTGCCGTTGTTATGGTGGCACACTGTGTGCCGTTGCTATGGTGACACACTGTATGCCGTTGCTATGGGGGCACACTGTGTGCCGTTGCTATGGTGACACACTGTATGCCGTTGCTATGGTAACTCACTGTGTGCCGTTGCTATGGTGACGCACTGTGTGCCGTTGCTAAGGTAACACCCTGTGTGCCGTTGCTATGGTAACACACAGTTTGCCGTTGCTATGGTGACACACTGTGTACCGTTGCTGTGGTAACGCATTGTGTGCCGTTGTTAAGGTAACGCACTGTGTGCCGTTGCTATGGTGACACTATGTGCCGTTGCTATGGTGATACAATGTATGCCGTTTAATGGTGACACACTGTATGCCGTTGTTAAGGTAACACACTGCTTGCCGTCGCTATGGTGACACACTGTATGCCGTTGTTCAGGTGACACACTGTGTGCCGTTTCTATGGTGACACACTGTATGCCGTTGTTAAGGTGACACACTGTGTGCCGTTGCTATGGTGACACACTGTGTGCCGTAGTTAACGTGACACACTGTGTGCCGTTGCTATGGTGACAACCTGTATGCCGTTGTTTAGGTAACACACTGTGTGCCGTTGCTATGGCGACACACTGTATGCCGTTGTTAAGGTGACACACGCTGTGCCGTTGCTATGGTGACACACTGTGTGCCGTTGTTATGGTGACACACTGTATGCCGTTGCTATGGTGACACACTGTGTGCCGTTGTTAAGGTAACACACTGTGTGCCGTTGCTATGGTAACACACTGTCTGCTGTTGCTATGGTAACACACTGTATGCCGTTGCTATGGTAACACACTGTGTGCCGTTGCTATGGTAACATACTGTGTGCCGTTGCTATGATGATACACTGTGTGCCGTTTCTATGGTAACACACTGTGTGCCGTTGCTATAATGACACACTGTGTTCCGTTGCTAAGGTAAAACCCTGTGTGCCGTTGTTAAGGTGACACACTGAGTGCCGTTGCTAAGGTTACACCCTGTGTTCATTTGCTATGGTAACACACTGTGTGCTGTTGCTATGGAAACGCACTGTGTGCCGTTGCTATGGTAACACACTGTGAGCCGATGCTATGGTAGCACACTGTGTGCCGTTGCTATGGTAACACACTGTGTGCCGTTGCTATGGTAACACACTGTGAGCCTTTGCTATGATAACACACTGTGAGCCGTTGCTATGTTAACACAATGTGAGCCGTTGCTATGGTAACACACTGTGAGCCGTTGCTATGGTAACACACTGTGTGCCGTTGCTATGGTAACACACTGTGTGCCGTTGCTATGGTAACACACTGTGAGCCGTTGCTATGGTAACACACTCTGTGCCATTGCTATGGTAACGCACTGTGTGCCGTTGCTATGGTAACACTCTCTGTGCCGTTGCTATGATAACGCACTGTGTGCTGTTGCTATGGTAACACACTCTGTGCCGTTGCTATGGTAACGCACTCGGTGCTGTTGCTATGGTAACACACTCTGTGCCGTTGATAAGGTAACTCACTATTTGCCGTTGCTATGGTAACACACTGTTTGCCGTTGCTATGGTAACGCTCTGTGTGCCGTTGCTATGGTAACACACTCTGTGCCGTTGCTATGGTAACACACACTGTTTCCCGTTACTATGGTAACGCACTGTGTGCCGTTGCTATGGTAACACACTCTGTGCCGTTGCTATGGTAACGCACTGTATGCCGTTGCTATGGTAACACACTGTGAGCCGTTGTTAAGGTAACTCACTGTGTGCCGTTGCTCAGGTAACGCACTGTTTGCCGTTGCTATGGTGACACACTGTGAGCCGTTGCTATGGTGATACACTGTGTGCCGTTGCTAAGGTAACACATTTTGCCGTTTCTAAGGTAACACAATGTTTGCCGTTGCTATTGTGATAAACTGTGTGTCGTTGCTAATGTAACACACTGTGTGCCTTTGTTAAGGTAACACACTGTTTCCCGTTGCTAAGGTAACACACTGTGTGCCGTTGCTAGGGTAACACACTGTGTGCCGTTGCTAAGGTAACACACTGTTTGCCGTTGTTAAGGTAACACACTGTGTGCCGTTGCTAAGGTAACACACTGTGTGCCGTTGTTAAAGTAACGCACTGTGTCCAGTTGCTAAGGTAACACACTGTGAGCCATTGCTATGGTGACACACTATATGACGTATCTATGCTGACACACTGTGTGCCGTTGCTATGGTGAGACACTATATGACGTTGCTATGGTGACACACTGTGAGCCGTTGCTAAGGTAACACACTGTTTGCCGTTGCTATGGTAACGCACTGTGTGCCGTTTCTAAGGTAACACACTGTGTGCCGTAGCTAAGGTAACACCCTGTGTGCCGTTGCTATGGTAATACCCTGTGTGCCGTTGCTAAGGTAACACCCTGTGTGCCGTTGCTAAGGTAACACCCTGTGTGCCGTTGCTATGGTGACACACTCTGTACCGTTACTATGGTAACGAACTGTGTGCCGTTGCAATGGTGACACACTGTGTGTCGTTGCTATGGTGATACGCTGTGTGCCGTTGCTATGGTTACACACTGTATGCCGTTGCTATGGTAACACACTGTGAGCCGTTGCTATGGTAACACACTGTGAGCCGTTGCTATGGTGACACACTGTGTGCCGTTGCTATGGTAACGCACTGTTTGCCATTGCTATGGTGACACACTGTGTGCCTTTGCTATGGTAACGCACTGTGTGCTGTTGCTATGGTAACACACTGTGTGCCGTTGCAATGGTAACGCACTGTGTGCCGTTGCTATGGTGACACACTGTGTGCCGTTGCTAAGGTAACACGCTGTGTGCCGTTGCTAAGGTAACACACTGTGTGCCGCTGCTATGGTGACACACTGTGTGCCGTTGCTATGGTAACGCACTGTATACCGTTGCTATGGTTACACACTGTATGCCGTCGCTATGGTAATGCACAGTGAGCCGTTCCTATGGTAACGCACTGTGTGCCGTTGCTATGGTAACGCACTGTGTGCCGTTGCTATGGTAACGCACTGTGTGCCGTTGCTATGGTAACACACTGTGTGCCGTTGCTAAGGTGACAGACTGTGTGCCGTTGCTATGCTAACGCACTGTGTGCCGTTGCTATGGTAACGCACTGTATACCGTTGCTATGGTAACGCACTGTCAACCGTTGCTATGGTAACACACTCTATGCGGTTGCTATGGTCACACACTGTATGCCTTTGCTATGGTGACACACTGTGTGCCGTTGCTAAGGTAACACACTGTGTGCCGTTGCTATGGTGACACACTGTATGCCGTTGCCTTGGTAACACACTGTGTGCCGTTGCTATGGTAACACACTTGTTTGCCGTTGCTATTATAACACACTGTGAGCCGTTGCTATGGTAACACACTGTGTGCTGTTGCTATGGTGACACACTGTTTGCCGTTGCTATGGTGACACAATGTATGCCGTTGCTATGGTAACACACTGTATGCCGTTGCTATGGTAACACACTGTATGCTGTTGCTATGGTGACGCACTGTGTGCCGTTGCTAAGGTAACACACTGTGTGCCGTTGCTATGGTGACACACTGTATGCCGTTGCCTTGGTAACACACTGTGTGCCGTTGCTATGTTAACACACTGTTTGCCGTTGCTATTATAACACACTGTTTACCGTTGCTAAGGTAACACACTATGTGTTGTTGCTATGGTAACACACTGTGTGCCGTTGCTGTGGTAACACCCTGTGTGCCGTTGCTATGGTGACACACTGTGTGCCGTTGCTAAGGTAACACACTGTGTGCCGTTGCTATGGTGACACAAATGTGTGTCGTTGCTAAGGTAACACCGTGTGTGCCGTTGCTATTTTGACACACTGTGTGCCGTTGCTATGGTGACACACTGTGTGCCGTTGCTAAGGTAACACACTGTGTGCCGTTGCTATGGTAACACACTGTGTGCCATTGTTATGGTGGCACATTGTGTGCCGTTGCTATGGTGACACACTGTATCCGTTGCTATGGTGACAACCTGTGTGCCGTTGCTATGGTGGCACACTGTGTGCCGTTGCTATGGTAACACGCTGTGTGCCGTTGTTATGGTGGCACACTGTGTGCCGTTGTTATGGTGACACACTGTATGCCGTTGCTATGGGGGCACACTGTGTGCCGTTGGTCTGGTGACACACTGTATGCCGTTGCTATGGTAACTCACTGTGTGCCGTTGCTATGGTGACGCACTGTGTGCCGTTGCTAAGGTAACACACTGTTTGCCGTTGCTATGGTAACGCACTGTGTGTCGTTGCTATGGCAACGCACTGTTTGTATTTGCTATGGTAACGCACTGTGTGCCGTTGCTAAGGTAACACTGTGACCCGTTGCTAAGGTAACACACTGTGTGCCGTTGCTAAAGTAACCCCCTGTTTGCCGTTGCTATGGTAACGCATTGTGTGCCGTTGTTAAGGTAACGCACTGTGTGCCGTTGCTATGGTGACACTATGTGCCGTTGCTATGGTGATACACTGTATGGCGTTTCTATGGTGACACACTGTATGCCGTTGTTAAGGTAACACACTGCTTGCCTTCGCTATGGTGACACACTGTATGCCGTTGTTAAGGTAACACACTGCTTGCCGTCGCTATGGTGACACACTGTATGCCGTTGTTAAGGTGACACACTGTGTGCCGTTGCTATGGTGACACACTGTGTGCCGTAGTTAAGGTGACACACTGTGTGCCGTTGCTATGGTGACACACTGTATGCCGTTGTTTAGGTAACACACTGTGTGCCGTTGCTATGGTAACACACTGTATGCCGTTGCTATGGTAACACACTGTGTTCCGTTGCTATGGTAATACACTGTATGCCGTTGCTATGGTGAAACGCTGTGTGCTGTTGCTATGGTGACACACTGTGTGCCGTTGCTAAGGTAACACACTGTGTGCCGTTGCTATGGTAACACACTGTATGCCGTTGCTAAGGTGACACACTGTGTGCCGTTGCTATGGTAACACACTGTGTGCCGTTGCTATGGTAACACACTGTGTGCTGATGCTATGGTGACACACTGTGTGCCGTTGCTATGGTAACACACTGTGTGCCGTTGCTATGGTGACACATGGTATGCCGTTGTTAAGGTGACCCACTGTGTGCCGTTGCTATGGTAACACACTGTATGCCGTTGCTATGGTAACACACTGTGTGCCGTTGCTATGGTGACACACTGTGTGCCGTTGCTATGGTAACGCACTGTATGCCGTTGCTATGGTTACACACTGTGTGCCGTTGCTATGGTAACACACTGTGTGCCATTGCTATGGTGCCACACTCTGTGCCGTTGCTTAGGTAACACACTGTGTGCTGTTGCTATGGTGACACACTGTTTGCCGCTGCTATGGTGACACACTGTATGCCGTTGCTATGGTAACACACTGTATGCCGTTGCTATGGTAACACACTGTATGCCGTTGCTATGGTGACGCACTGTGTGCCGTTGCTAAGGTAACACACTGTGTGCCGTTGCTATGGTGACACACTGTATGCCGTTGCCATGGTAACACACTGTGTGCCGTTGCTATGTTAACAAACTGTTTGCCGTTGCTATTATAACACACTGTGTACCGTTGCTAAGGTAACACACAATGTGTTGTTGCTATGGTAACACACTGTGTGCCGTTGCTGTGGTAACACCCTGTGTGCCGTTGCTATGGTGACAAACGGTGTGCCGTTGCTAAGGTAACACACTGTGTGCCGTTGCTATGCTGACACACTGTGTGCCGTTGCTAAGGTAACACCGTGTTTCCGTTGCTATTTTGACACACTGTGTGCCGTTGTTATGGTGACACACTGTGTGCCGTTGCTAAGGTAACACACTGTGTGCCGTTGCTATGGTAAAACACTGTGTGTCGTTGATATGGTAACACGCTGTGTGCCGTTGTTATGGTGGCACACTGTGTGCCGTTGCTATGGTGACACACTGTATGCCGTTGCTATGGGGGCACACTGTGTGCCGTTGCTATGGTGACACACTGTATGCCGTTGCTATGGTAACTCACTGTGTGCCGTTGCTATGGTGACGCACTGTGTGCCGTTGCTAAGGTAACACCCTGTGTGCCGTTGCTATGGAAACACACAGTGTGCCGTTGCTATGGTGACACACTGTGTACCGTTGCTGTGGTAACGCATTGTGTGCCGTTGTTAAGGTAACGCACTGTGTGCCGTTGCTATGGTGACACTATGTGCCGTTGCTATGGTGATACAATGTATGCCGTTTCTATGGTGACACACTGTATGCCGTTGTTAAGGTAACACACTGTTGCCGTCGCTATGGTTACACACTGTATGCCGTTGTTCAGGTGACACACTGTGTGCCGTTTCTATGGTGACACACTGTATGCCGTTGTTAAGGTGACACACTGTGTGCCGTTGTTAAGGTGACACACGCTGTGCCGTTGCTATGGTGAGACACTGTGTGCCGTTGTTATGGTGACACACTGTATGCCGTAGCTATGGTGACACACTGTGTGCCGTTGTTAAGGTAACACACTGTGTGCCGTTGCTATGGTAACACACTGTCTGCCGTTGCTATGGTAACACACTGTATGCCGTTACTATGTTAACACACTGTGTGCCGTTGCTATGGTAACATACTGTGTGCCGTTGCTATGGTGATACACTGTGTGCCGTTTCTATGGTAACACACTGTGTGCCGTTGCTATAATGACACACTGTGTTCCGTTGCTAAGGTAAAACCCTGTGTGCCGTTGTTAAGGTGACACACTGAGTGCCGTTGCTAAGGTTACACCCTGTGTTCATTTGCTATGGTAACACACTGTGTGCTGTTGCTATGGTAACGCACTGTGTGCCGTTGCTATGGTAACACACTGTGAGCCGATGCTATGGTAGCACACTGTGTGCCGTTGCTATGGTAACACACTGTATGCCGTTGCTATGGTAACACACTGTGTTCCGTTGCTATGGTAATACACTGTATGCCGTTGCTATGGTGATACGCTGTGTGCTGTTGCTATGGTGACACACTGTGTGCCGTTGCTAAGGTAACACACTGTGTGCCGTTGCTATGGTAACACACTGTATGCCGTTGCTAAGGTGACACACTGTGTGCCGTTGCTATGGTAACACACTGTGTGCCGTTGCTATGGTAACACACTGTGTGCTGATGCTATGGTGACACACTGTGTGCCGTTGCTATGGTAACACACTGTGTGCCGTTGCTATGGTGACACATGGTATGCCGTTGTTAAGGTGACCCACTGTGTGCCGTTGCTATGGTAACACACTGTATGCCGTTGCTATGGTAACACACTGTGTGCCGTTGCTATGGTGACACACTGTGTGCCGTTGCTATGGTAACGCACTGTATGCCGTTGCTATGGTTACACACTGTGTGCCGTTGCTATGGTAACACACTGTGTGCCATTGCTATGGTGCCACACTCTGTGCCGTTGCTTAGGTAACACACTGTGTGCTGTTGCTATGGTGACACACTGTTTGCCGCTGCTATGGTGACACACTGTATGCCGTTGCTATGGTAACACACTGTATGCCGTTGCTATGGTAACACACTGTATGCCGTTGCTATGGTGACGCACTGTGTGCCGTTGCTAAGGTAACACACTGTGTGCCGTTGCTATGGTGACACACTGTATGCCGTTGCCATGGTAACACACTGTGTGCCGTTGCTATGTTAACAAACTGTTTGCCGTTGCTATTATAACACACTGTGTACCGTTGCTAAGGTAACACACTATGTGTTGTTGCTATGGTAACACACTGTGTGCCGTTGCTGTGGTAACACCCTGTGTGCCGTTGCTATGGTGACAAACGGTGTGCCGTTGCTAAGGTAACACACTGTGTGCCGTTGCTATGCTGACACACTGTGTGCCGTTGCTAAGGTAACACCGTGTTTCCGTTGCTATTTTGACACACTGTGTGCCGTTGTTATGGTGACACACTGTGTGCCGTTGCTAAGGTAACACACTGTGTGCCGTTGCTATGGTAAAACACTGTGTGTCGTTGATATGGTAACACGCTGTGTGCCGTTGTTATGGTGGCACACTGTGTTCCGTTGCTATGGTGACACACTGTATGCCGTTGCTATGGGGGCACACTGTGTGCCGTTGCTATGGTGACACACTGTATGCCGTTGCTATGGTAACTCACTGTGTGCCGTTGCTATGGTGACGCACTGTGTGCCGTTGCTAAGGTAACACCCTGTGTGCCGTTGCTATGGAAACACACAGTGTGCCGTTGCTATGGTGACACACTGTGTACCGTTGCTGTGGTAACGCATTGTGTGCCGTTGTTAAGGTAACGCACTGTGTGCCGTTGCTATGGTGACACTATGTGCCGTTGCTATGGTGATACAATGTATGCCGTTTCTATGGTGACACACTGTATGCCGTTGTTAAGGTAACACACTGTTGCCGTCGCTATGGTTACACACTGTATGCCGTTGTTCAGGTGACACACTGTGTGCCGTTTCTATGGTGACACACTGTATGCCGTTGTTAAGGTGACACACTGTGTGCCGTTGCTATGCTGACACACTGTGTGCCGTAGTTAACGTGACACACTGTGTGCCGTTGCTATGGTGACACACTGTATGCCGTTGTTTAGGTAACACACTGTGTGCCGTTGCTATGTCGACACACTGTATGCCGTTGTTAAGGTGACACACGCTGTGCCGTTGCTATGGTGAGACACTGTGTGCCGTTGTTATGGTGACACACTGTATGCCGTAGCTATGGTGACACACTGTGTGCCGTTGTTAAGGTAACACACTGTGTGCCGTTGCTATGGTAACACACTGTCTGCCGTTGCTATGGTAACACACTGTATGCCGTTACTATGTTAACACACTGTGTGCCGTTGCTATGGTAACATACTGTGTGCCGTTGCTATGGTGATACACTGTGTGCCGTTTCTATGGTAACACACTGTGTGCCGTTGCTATAATGACACACTGTGTTCCGTTGCTAAGGTAAAACCCTGTGTGCCGTTGTTAAGGTGACACACTGAGTGCCGTTGCTAAGGTTACACCCTGTGTTCATTTGCTATGGTAACACACTGTGTGCTGTTGCTATGGTAACGCACTGTGTGCCGTTGCTATGGTAACACACTGTGAGCCGATGCTATGGTAGCACACTGTGTGCCGTTGCTATGGTAACACACTGTGTGCCGTTGCTATGGTTACACACTGTGAACCTTTGCTATGGTAACACACTGTGAGCCGTTGCTATGTTAACACACTGTGAGCCGTTGCTATGGTAACACACTGTGAGCCGTTGCTATGGTAACACACTGTGTGCCGTTGCTATGGTAACACACTGTGTGCCGTTGCTATGGTAACACACTGTGAGCCGTTGATATGGTAACACACTCTGTGCCATTGCTATGGTAACGCACTGTGTGCCGTTGCTATGGTAACACTCTCTGTGCCGTTGCTATGATAACGCACTGTGTGCTGTTGCTATGGTAACACACTCTGTGCCGTTGCTATGGTAACGCACTCGGTGCTGTTGCTATGGTAACA